>CM057449.1:585752500-586377500 GCA_016271365.2 Neoceratodus forsteri
TAACAAAAATATAAAACAACAAGCGGGGATAGGGATAAGGAAATGTACCAGCTTGTATCTAGAAAAGTCACCCGTATGGTGAGGGGAGCTAAGTCCAGTAAAGAGCAACGGCTGGCACAGGGGATACATGGAGGGGAAAAGGGGTTCTTCCGGTACATTGGGGAGTGGAGAAAAACTAAGGGCCATCTCAGCAGATTGAGATCAGAAGGAGGGTGGGTGGAAGAGGCGAGGGACCAGGCAGAGGTATTTAACGAGTACTTTGCCTCTGTGTTCACTAGGGAGGGGGATGGGATATCTACAAAGCAAGGCACAAAGGGGATAGAAGCAGCAGGGAGTGGGATCAGGGGAGCAACAGAAATGGAGCAAAAGGGAGGGAAAGGTACCCCAGGGGTGTCACATCTGGATAAGGATAAAAAGACCAGTAAGGTGGAGGGGACGGATGATGCCATCCCCACCAAAAGGGTGTGGTTTGCCCTCAAGGCCCTAAAGAAAGACAAATCTCCTGGGCCGGATGGCATTCATCCGAGAGTACTATGGGAATTGGCGGACATACTGGCTGCACCCCTGGCTGAGCTTTTCAACAGGTCACTTGAGACAGGGAGGGTACCTAGGGATTGGCGAGAGGCACATGTGGTACCAATCCATAAAGGGGGTTAGAAGGAAGTACCGAAACTATAGACCCATCAGTTTAACCTCGGTGGTGGGAAAATTAATGGAGAGTATACTAAAGGAACGATTGGGGGTTTACTTGGGAGGTGGGAGGTCTGGATAGTTGGCAGCATGGGTTTGTGCCAGGTAGATCATGTCAAACCAACCTTGTGGAGTTCTATGAATGGGTAACATCAGAACTGGACAGAGGTAAGCCTGTGGATGTATTATTCTTGGACTTCAGCAAGGCGTTTGACTCTGTCCCCACAATGGTCTGGTGGAGAAACTGATGGGGTTAGGAGTAGGCCTTTGATGGTCAGATGGATTGAAAACTGGATAGCTGGACGCACTCAGAGAGTGTGGTCTGGGAGCCTCGAACCCTACAGAGGTTGGTAGTGGGGTACCGCAGGGCTCGGTCCTGGGTCCGATCCTGTTTAATGCATACATATCAGACATCAGGGAGGGTATAGGGTGTGAAATGAGTCTCTTCATGGATGACTCCAAGATGGGAGCAGTGGTTGAGGGAGAAGAGGGGAGGTTGGCCCTGCAAGGGGACCTGGACACCCTGGAAAGCTGGGCTCACACATGGAAATTAAATTTCAATATCACCAAGTGCAAGGTGTTGCATCTTGGTCGGGGAAACCCTAAACACAGGTACACCCTGGGAGGGGAGGTGCTGGAAGCCTCAACAGGGGAAAAAGACCTAGGGGTCATGGTGGATACATGTATGAATAACTCTGAGCAGTGCAGGAGAGCAGCTAGCAAGGCAAACAGGATGTTGGGATGCATCGCAGGGGATCACCTCTAGGAGCAAGGAAGTGATTCTGCGCTGTACAATGGACTGGTTAGACCACACCTTGAGTACTGTGTACAGTACTGGAGACCACACTTGAAGAGGGACATACAGCTCCTGGAGAGGGTACAGAGGAGGCAACAAAGATGATAAGAGGCTAGGGTTTGACTTATGAGGACAGACTTGAGGAGCTCTGCCTGTTTTCATTGGAGGAGAGGAGAGACAGGGGGACATGATTGAGGTCTTCAAGTACCTCAAGGGAATAAATAGGGTAAACATGGAGGGATCTTTAGACTAAAGCAGGGAGGCATCACCAGAGGGCATGGTTTGAAGTTGGAAGGGTGAGGGGAAAGAGAGGAGGTTTTCACTGAGAGGGTGGTGGACCCTTGGAATGCTCTGCCTGGTGAGCTGGTTCAGAGATCCACAGTGGAGAGCTTTAAGAGAGGTGGGACAGACACAGAAAGTGGATGTATCAGATGATAGCCTGTCCGGGGTGGGGATGGATGATAGTGGTTTCTGGAGCACAAGGGATGGGAGGTCTCGGCACCCAACTAAGGATCTAGGTTCGAGCAGACTTGATAGACCATAAGGCCTAATCTGCTGGCAAATAGTATGTTAGTATGTTAGTATGAAATACCTGATAGTATAAACTTACTTGTTACGATTTCCTTCTAGGTAGAAAAGAGGAGGAATATTAGCAAAACCTTTGACAGGGTTCTAACTCCACCTCTGGTTCCACCCCAAGCCATCCTCCTCAGCTCAGGAAGAAGAACAGCAGAGATCTGACAGGCTGCTGCTTAAAGGAGACATTTTGAATCAGAACAGGTAAGTTTAGCTTGTTACCTTGCTGGCTTGTTTTCTTGCTGGCTTGTTTTATCTCTTCTTTCTTTTCTTTCTTTACTACCCTAAACTCCTTTGTCTCTTTCTTTTACAGGTACTTTCACAAATCAACAGTGTATCTGTGGTAATGCTTGCACAACAGGAAACAAACAGTGAAAATAAGACAAACAACTTGTGCAAACTGTTTACAATATTTATATGTTTTTTATTTCATTTCTTTCTGTCATAGCCATAGTCCAGTGAAAGTAGTTTTGTTACCTAAACTAATTTCCTTTAAGCAAACTTATCTCCTATCAGCAGGTTCAGTGTTTGAATTATTCTGACCTTTCTGCAGAGAGAAAAAAAAACATCATGTGCTTAATGGTGTCTTCTTTTCTTTTCCATGTAGTCTTTTCCAGACTTCCCTAACATCAAAGGGGAAGACAGTGAAAGAGCAAACATGATTTTCTATGCTTCAAATATTTCTATGGTTTTACATTGGTTTTGTTTTCCTCTTTATTTTATCTACACCTTCTTGCTTTAAAAGTGCATACTCCACATATTGCATGAATTCCTGCCTGCTATCAGACTACCAGGATGCAGCATGGAGGTGGGGGTGGGGTGGGAGCTTACCAGAAGTAACTATGATGAAAATAGAAGAAAGCAGATGGCAGAGAAGATATAGTAAAGATATGAGAGTCGGGGGTGGGGGTGGGGGGAGGAAATGTCAGATCTTGAGAGTGGCAATTTCTCAGATGTGCCAGGAGACAGAAATGCTGTTATAACAGATATTTGCAGGACAGGACAGAAATGAATAGAAATAGATATAACTATTTTTCTGTGTTTAAAATGCTGAAGTCCAAGAATACCAAAATGAGGATGGGGGCTGCCAACATCCCCTATCTACTGGACAGGCACTGACACTGTCATAAGTTTATGGCCACAAGTACAGTTACAACCAAATCCATGTCTAGTGATAGCCTTTCTTTTAAAAAATTTAATAAACATTATTAATTTCACAACAGGAAACCACAGCAAACAACACATGGACAAACAAATAACAAATACAATAATTGTGTGTAACACAGCTAAATCCCCCACCTCCTCCCTTCCTAGCAAAGACACTATGAAATGAGTAATTAAATAATTATTTAAATATATGTATAAAAACATGTAGAGATTAAACAAACAAGGTGACAAAAGGAAATATGCATTGAATTGCTTGAGACCATATCAACACACATTAAGACATAATTAATCCAGACTCTGGCAAAATAAATATAACTAAAATCCCTAAAAGTCATCAAAGTCTGCAAAGTCTAAATTAATAGTGCTTCTACAAGGCGACCAAAGAAAGTATAAGGTAAACAGCTTGCCCCACTTCTTATTAAAGTTCAACATTCTATAATGGGTACTGGCAATCATCTTTTCTAGATGAATATTGTGAAGAAGCCCCTGCAGCCATTCATGGTAAGAGATATAAGTTTGGTCCTTCCAATGTCTGATCACCACCCATTTCACAGATAATGAGAGCATTGCCATGTGGTATTTTCCTTCTGGCTAGTGATATCCTTAACTTTCTGTGATATATCCAGAGAAATTTCCTGCCTGCCTGCAGTACCACTGTGAGCCACCAGCAATATTCTTTTATGATATATTGTACAATATGTAATAATACCACCATGGTGGCGGTATTGGATTATACGACCGCCTCTGGGCGAATGAGGCCCGACGAACAGAGGTGGAGGGCCTTATAGCCCTGAAGGTCCGGTATAGCACACACCGCCCACCCTGGAGGGTATTATTGCTCTTAGAAAATGGGCCACTGTATAAGATATGTATATGTTTCAAAATAAATAATTTTGATGTTAATTTATATGTCAAAATGATAAAATAGTTCCTCCGCCTGTATTAGAATGCTGTGTTGTTGTTTTTTTGAGTTAGGGACTTTTGTCTTGCTTGAGTCTCTGTAGTTGTGCCTTTGGAGCTGGTTGTCATGTTTACTCCCCCACATACACACACACACACACACACACACAGGGCTTAACAATATTTGCATATTACTAGGTTTTTTTTTGGTAGCTTTTGTAGTGTGGTCACAGTAACCAGTACTGGATGTGTAGATTGTACAGTAGAGGAAATTGGGATCAGTAAGAGTGAGGTACTGTGTTTTTTTTTTTATTTTCACACAATATAATCTATGCAGGAGAAGAAGAAGCTTGCTTGCTAAATAGTTTTAGTGAATGCATAACGGCTACTTGAGTGGAGCGAGACACTGAGACCGCTTTCTAAGTCCTGTAATTATGCTTTCTTCAGTAGCAGCTCCTGCTGCCTCTCAAGCACCTTACGGCATAAACAGTGAGCTTTACTGCAGGAGCAGCGGTTCGGGTGGGGTGGCGCTTCCACCATTGCCTCCTCCACCTCCCGCTGTCTCCCTTTTCAGTCTTCCACGTACATGAGTAGGCCGCAGCCTGAGCTCCATAGGGGTGGGAGTTATAAGTGCCCACAGCCACTTTCCTTGGAGCATGATCGCGCTTATGCGCGCCACCTGCAGCCCCAGTGTATCCATCTCGCTGCTCGAACACCGCACACACAACTAGCCCTGCTGCACTTTTGTTAAATTACATTGATTTTTATTTATTACAAACATACAGCAAAGTGAAGCAGCATGTCACATTAAAGGGTGATGGCTGAGCCTCTAGTTTATGGCTCGCTAAACCTCAAAAGCAACATGGAGGCATTTGCCTTTTGCAAAATTCTACTGGCCCATTTTTTTTCAGAATGAATGAGGCGACAGAGACGGGGACTCCTATTTCCTGTCTCTGTTGCCTCATACCTGCCCAGCTAATTGAAGCTTTCACCCAATCAGGATACAGAATTCCATGTGCCCATTTTCTAATTGAAATATCTGAAAGTATCTATGGCTGCAACTGTATTCATGCACACTCAAAAACATATACACATTCTGGCTACAGAAGAGCATATCCCTCAGGGAGCCAGGTATACCAGTTGCAGGTGTAAGACATACACACCAACTTCTGGCTGCATCTTCTGCAGCCAAATGGAAATCCATAATACCAAACTGCAGCATTATTTATTTGTTGTGCACAGGCCCCGGGTTGGGCCTGTGCTTCAGAAAGACAGGTTTCGCTTTTTTCAGTTTCAAAGTTTATTTGTTCAACAATACAAAGTCTTTACAACGTAAAACTTATGCATTTGCATTCATTTATAAATAAATAAAAGAAAATGTATATACTCACTAAACAACGATATTGTACATCACCTTAGAATTGTACTACAAGTCTTGATAGATGAGTTTCAATATTTACAATGACAGGAGACTTGATAACAATATGAGCCTGTAGTTATGATAATAATCACTTCCCTAATCCCCATCTAAACAGTAACTAGGAGGGCCACTGGCACTGTAAAATGCCATAGCTATAATTTACTATCTACTTATGAGCCTCACTCTTTGTTAAATCTTTTTTTCAATGTTTCTAGTAACCTTCTGGCTCCATGTGAACCACTAATCTTCTTTAAATAAACCAGCATATCCTTAGCCATGACCTAGTGCATAAGGAATAGAGAAACAGCAGAATGTTCATGTCCTAGTTGGATGATCTTCTCACTTTATTAGTTCCCAAAGGAAATTGGTCTGCATAGTATCCATCGGATGAAGAGTCATGTACAAACCACCTTGTAGATTATTTTCATAGGGTTATAAACACCTCTCTATGTAAAATATCCTCCATTTGTTGTACAGTGGACAAAATAATATCATGTGAAAGAATTTCTAAGTGTCCTCTATTATAGGGACACATATAATTTGGGGAATATCTTTCCATCCTATCATTCCAATGTTCTGTCCAAGTCATTGGAAGCAGCTTGGATGTGGTTCTAGTCATTATTTTTTATATTCTAAATGAATAGGTAAGGTCAGATAAAACTCCAAACAATCAATCTTTTTATTTGAAAAAAAGCCACTGAGCTGCTTTAAGTTTGCCCACTGTATTGAGGAAGTTTGGTTTGCAGAAGAAGTTGTGTGCCTTGGTCAAGATATTGTATAGTTCACCTTCAGCTCAGATCCATGTAAGGGCCTCTGCTCAGTATCATTTCAGCTTCTAAGGGCACCCAGAAATGCTTTTATTTAATTTATATTTTGAACCCTTTCTATTCAATATACAGAATAATCCCTGTATCAAAGGTATTTTGGTTGGGGATAGGTACAAAATCTTGGCATATGCCGATGATTTGTTGCTACATATTGAGGACCCTGCCACAGCCACCCCTGCTGTGTTGCCTGAGATCCAAAACTTTTCTTTGATTGCAGGGTATAAACTGAATGTTGAAAAAACACAGGTAATACCCTGAATTAGTTTTGTGTCTAAACAGGACATACAGGACCTAGGGTTATCTTGGGAACCAAAGGGACTTCTTTATTTGTGAATTCAGGTGCCTCACTTTCTCTCGGACTTGATTAGACTGAATCATCCCTCTTTATTAGTTCATTTAATTGGACTTACAGAGATGGATGACATTGCCCATGTTCCTCTAGGGGAGAGCAAGTATTATATAAATGAATATTCTTCCAAGATTGTTATACCTTCTAGGGTTGTTAGAGGTATTTCTACTGAAATCATAGTTTATTCAACTACAGCATTTAATTAATCACTTTTTACGGAAAGGGGGAACAGTTCATTGAGCTTATTTTAAACTCAAATCTCTGCGGGGGTTGGGTGTTTGCTTCTTGAGAGCAGGATACCAACCCCTTTGGCTGCACTTGGAAGAGTGACTCTGTAAGTCAGTGGGTATCTAACTTTCTACTTTTCTATTTTGTAAGCCATCTAGTTTGCCATCTGTCCTCAGACATTCCCCTGTTCTCTGGTCACTGAAGGTTTGTTGGAAGCTTAGTACTTATCTTAGGTTGGAGTGACTCAGGCATTAGCTTAGCCAGTGTTGGGCAATCCTAATATTAAGATTGATGGTAGGTCTATTCCAGTGGTATTCTGTCCACAATTATGTGAGGTGACTATGGAATCCCTTTTGAAGGAAAGAAAGTTCATCACACATGCTGAGATTCTGGATCATTACAATATTCCTGTTTTTCACAGGTTTAAATATTTACAGTTGACAAAGGCCTTGATTTCTCAGGGATCCACGACAGGAGTTCGACAGAAATTCTGTCAATCACCCTGTTAGCGATACTGGCAGGTTGACAGCATTCTGCAGTTGGCTGCTGGTTTGCTATGGATTTCTTTGTTTTCTTCAGGGGGCTTCACCTCCCAAAACCCCCACGTGGGGGGCTGTGCCACCGCAACCCCCACTTAAAGATTCTCAACTCCAGTTGGAGCTGATTGGGGGGTGCAGAACCCCCAACAGACAGTGCCAGGTTCCAATGGGTCTTCCACTGTGGCTAGGCACTGTAGTCACTGTGGGGGACCTTGCTGGTGAAATGTCATTGTGAGGGGGGTAATTGATTTATCAGTATGGGCCAGGCCCTTGGCTAGTATCAGATGATGGCATCTTGTTGCACTTGCTGTCCTTAGCTTCCCAGCCCAATTCTATTTGGGGATTATATGCCTATTTCCAGTAAATTGATCCTTTTCTGTGGTCAGGGGTCTGTTTTTGTTGGCAACAAGCAATTGATCTGAATTATGATCCCACCCAATGGCAAACTATTTGGTGTAATCTATTTCAATATGTAAAACATGACAGGTATCAATTGACCCAATCCCAGATTTTATATAATGTTTACTATTCTCCTGTTAAGGTATTTAGAATGGGCAGATCCATGTCTCCAGCCTGCCACCACTGCAGTTCACAGAATGGTACTCTGATACATGCTTTATGGGACTGTGCCAAAATCCAGCCATTTTGGCATAGTATTAAAACTTGTTGGATCCCTTGTTGGGACTGGAGGATTCCTTCACCCCTGGTTTATGTCTCATATGTGATCATGCTGCTAATCTTACTGATGTAAGGCCTTTATGGCATTAATTTCAATAATGGCTAAGGTAATATTATTATGTCATTGGCTGGAGGAGTCACCTCTGTCCCACAGGGAGTGGTATAATGAAATGTCACAAGTTTTATTGATTGAGAAGCAAATTTTGAGGATGCATCAGAGGCTGGATTCCATTCAACACAGGTTGGATGTTTTCAAGATGTGCTTCTGTTGCTGTTGGGGGAATCTTAGTTGATGTTGGGCTGGAGAGATGGGTCTACCCTTAATTTAATGTGAAGAGTATTTTTTTATACAGCCTTTTGGATGAGGAATAGGGTGAGAATTCATTTTTGGTGAAAGGGTTAGCCATGATCTCTGTAGTTACTTAAGAATGTTTTTTCTTTCCCCTTCATTTTTTTTTTATTTTCTCTCTTTTGTTGAGGGCTAGTGTTGGGTATTCAAGCATCTGTGCTCTTGGAGAGGGGTAGGATGGGTCTGTGGAGGTTTTAGGGGGTGGTTTGGATGTTCTATTTATTATACTGCATTGTGCCATGTTATTGATAACTAGTAGTTCTTTGTTGTAGTACTGTATGATTTGTCTTCTTGTGTTTCTTTTTGTGTGTTTAGTGTATGAAAATTGAAATTGTTAATAAAGTTTCTTAAGTTAAAAAAGTATCCGCTATTTCCAAGTCTTCCTGGACAGCTATATCAAAAGACTTAGTTGAATTCATGTTCTATATTTGGATATAGTGACACCTTAAGGAAAAGGAGTCAAAATGACTCAAGATGGATGGATGCCAGCATACCTATTAAAAAAACAAGCTGAGGGATGTAAGATCCCTATTCAGCCATTTTGCTTTTTCTTTCAAGACCCATAAGGTTGGAGGAGGTTTTTATTTACATTTACTATTCTGAGCCAATATAAAATTAATCTTAAAGTAGCCAGTATTTTGATAGATACCCTACCTAAATCTGCATGCACTGCACACTTAGGGTTGGCTCTTGGGAGTCTTTGTAGGGCCTTGTAATATATATTGTGTGGTATTTCAATAATGTCTTTCGTCTGATACCCCAAGACTTCTGCCCCATAAAGGCTAATGGGGTCAATTGCATTTCTACTGCTCTCAAGGCAGGTATGATTGACTATCTTCCATATTTAAAATTAAATCTGAGCAGCCCCCTAGCATTGACTTTTACCTTGGATGCTTGGGCATTAAAATGATGAACCCAGTTTCTTGTATAATATTAGGTATTTACTAAATAAACGTATTTGTTACTTGCTTGATTTTTAATTTTAGGCTTGTACAACAACACTTCAGCAAGCATCAACTGGGGTAATTTTCTGTTTAACTGTGATACTGACAAAATGTAGACACTTGTAAAAAAAGAAACATTTTGAATGTTAGTAATGAATGCATCCCTAGATATAATAAAAACATGCAACCATAATCAGAAGACAAAGTAGTTAAACAAAAAAATAAATTAATAAACAAAAAACCAAAAAAATGTATTGTTATAAAAAACACAGATTAGATTCTAAATTTGGGCTGGCAGTATTGCCTAGAGGTTAGAGAAATGAGGTGTGAATGAGCTTGATACATCCAGTAGACCAGACCTGTGTTTGAGTCTCACAACCTCCATTTGCATACTGTGTGACTCTGAGCAAGTCACTTAACCACCCAGTGCTCTCAGGTTGCCCCTGAAAACAGGCACTTGTGCCTAGTGGGCCTTACCCTGTTACCAAAGACTAAAATAAAATAAAATAAAAAATAAATGGGTGAAAAAAAAATTACAGAAACAATGCAAATTGGCTATTAGAAATTCTAAGAAAAATAATGAATTAGTATTAGCCCATAATGCTAAAAAGAGCAACACCAAAGCATTCTTCAGCTATATTAGTTCCTTCAAAAAAATTTGGTAAAATTGGACCAGTTATTTGCAAAGATGAAGTTTTCACTGATGCCAAACAGACTTCTGACGTATTATTTGTGTAGCATATATACTGTAGTCCAAAGGGCAGTGACATCCCACATACAATTAATCAGCCAGCAGAATATGTAACTATTAATGTAAAAGAGATCAGAATTGGGCTGGGCAAAATTAGACCAGATTGTGTGCCAGGCTGTGAGTGCAGTAATGGAAGTATGATTAAACTTATGAAACACCATCCAACCCTGAAATGACTTTTTGAGAGAAGTTTAAACACAGGTGAAGTATGAGCATACTGGAAAAGTGAACATGTAACCCTCATATTCAAAAAAGGAATAAACAATGCATAGAAAATTTTAGGCCTAAAAGTTTTACCTCAGTACTATGTACAACTTTAGAAAGGATTATCAGAAATAAAATGCTATTTGCCCAAGATAACCTGGATATAGAATAACATGGTTTTATAAATGGGAAATCATGCCTGCCTAATCTTCTGCATTTCAATGAAAATATCAGTTCTCATCTGGATATGAAGACTTCATGTGATATCATCTATGTAGATTTCAGTAAAGTTTTCGATCTAGTTCCCAGTAATGCCATACTAAGAAAGATTCTTCTCTGTGGTATAAACAATCACATTATAACATGGATAGCCAACTGACTGACTGACAGGTCTCAGAGAGTTGTATTAAATGGTTGTGCATTGAAGGAAGGTAGGGTGGTCAGTGGCTCTGCCCTGGGTCCAATGATATTTGACGTGTTTATCTCTGATCTTATGAAAGACTTGGGATGCTGGTCTGTGAAATACTCAATTGATACAAAGTTGGGTGTAATCAGCACAACTATTTCTGACTCTAACAAACTTCAAGATGCGCTTGAATGCAATTACCCAGTGACCAAATACATGGAGGATGAGATACAACTTGGACAAGTGTAGGTAATGCATTTAGTGATAATAACTTAAAATGTGAATACTATTTGTGTGGTAAAGATTGATGGATACAGAGGTAGAAAAGATCTCAGGATCTGCATTGATAATGAACTTAACTTCTAAGTAAATTAATGAATCAATAAGCAAATTTAATAGAACATTATGGACAATAAGAAATAATATTAGCTCTAGAGATCCACAAGTTCTGTTACTGCTGTATAGGGCATATGATAGACCTCATCTTGATTTGTGTTCTCAACTCTGGTCACCATATAAGAAAGAATGACATTAGAATGCTTGAGAAACCTCAAAGAAAATTTACCAAACAACTTTCAAGACCAAGAAACTTAGATTACACCAACAGGCTTAAAAGTTAAATCATATGAGCCTACAGATATGAAGACTCAGGGGCAATCTAATTTTACTATGGGACATTGTAAATGGCCCTATCTGTTCACAGAAATGAACTTCAGATACAAACAAGATGCATTCAAAGCCAAGGGTCATCCCTTACAATTACAGTACAGAAAGGTAAACACCGTTAAAAAAGGAAACTGGTTCTCTTGCAGGGAAATAAAATCATGAAATTAGCTCCCCCGGATGTTATTCTGAGCAAAAATAAATCCACTTTCAAACATAACTTAGACACATGGCTGTTGCAGACACAACAACTAAATAAGTGATAATGCTGACAGGAGCATGTTGGGCCTGTGCCTTTAGCTCCTTACTCCATTCCACGATGACCTCCAGTATATTTCATCTAATTTGTCTAATTTCCACTGAATATCAATTTTTGAGAAGGAAAAAGGGCCAGATCATCTGCATAGGCCAAATTGGGGCACTGTTTATTCTTTATTTTTGGAGAGTGCCTATTTAGATCAGAGCAAATATCAGCCAAATGATTTATTTTTATTTATGTATTTAATTTATCATCTCAGTGTTATAGCTTTGAGCTGAAAGCTCTTATACAAAGGTTTCACATTAGGTAAAGTTCAAACAATTGGTATATAAAGAATAAAAACATAAGGTATACACATGGTCATACAACACATAATGTACAATCATTAGTGAAATCCTATGGTTACAAAGAGGAAAAGCTATAAAAATGAAACTGTATGATATACAAGAAGCAAATGCATTAGTTCATACAATGAAGTTCAGGCAGTATTTATGACAGTTTTGATAAGCTATGAGTGCAAGGGTCACAGGACTAGTGCAGTGAGGTGGGGTGGAGAAGGTAGATAGTGGAACAGTCAGGGCTGACTATGACGAGGGGTAAAGGATAAGAGGGCTGAGGGTGGGGGTAGAAAAACATGGCACAGAAGAGTCCTTGTCAGTGATTATTGGGGAGGATAAGCAAGGTGTTGGAAGGGATGATGAGAGAGAGACAATTACAGTTATATATAAATTGAAAAGACATGGAGAAAAAAGCAGCCCTGTTTGACCCCAGTATTGAACTCTAAATGTCTAGCTAAATGTTCTCCATTACTATACACACAATAGATACATTACAGTATTCGTGTATAGTTGGATTATTGGAATAAGTAATGAATGGTTAATACTAAGTTTAATCAGTTTGTTATAATAGCAATCTAGCCAGTGAATCAAATACATTAGGAAAATCAATAAACAGTCTAAATTGTTTGGTTTTCCTTAGCTCAATGTATTTTTCAATAAGATCTTGTATAACAAAAATATTTTCTACTGTTGAGCAGTTTTTCCTGAAGCCTGCCTGAAATGCAGACATGCTATTATCTCTTGTGTTCCAAGCTACTACTCTATAAAATATTATTATCATAAAAATCTTAGAAATGGAGTCAAGAAGGCTGATAGGTCTATAATTCATATTATACAATGGTAAGAAAGTTTCCTGGACTCTGACTGGTCAGTGTGTGTCTGAGACAGTGATGATATTACACAATAACATCACTGTGTTGATTGTATGGAGCTTGCTCCTCTTTTTTTCAGAAACAAAGATATGCTACCTCACTA
Source organism: Neoceratodus forsteri (assembly GCA_016271365.2). Classification (NCBI taxonomy): domain Eukaryota; kingdom Metazoa; phylum Chordata; order Ceratodontiformes; family Ceratodontidae; genus Neoceratodus; species Neoceratodus forsteri. Next base: position 585,765,560 of record CM057449.1, read on the forward strand.
AAAATCTACTAAAAACATTTTTATTTTTATTTTTGTTTTCTATAACATTGAGCCATTGTATAATTGCAATAAGACACTCCAAGGTGTGTGTTATCGTGTAATAATGTCACTCCTGGGGTGGTGGAAGTACTCGGCTTCGCCTCGTGCTTCAACCCAGCTCAGGAGTGATGTTATTACACAATAACACGCACCTTGTTGTGCGTTATTGCTTAAATATCCGCAGGATCCCCTTTCTTATATATTGGCACTATTACATTTTTGGTCCATGACTGTGGAATATACTTGTTCTTTTAAACATTTATTGAACAGGTTTGTAAAAAAACGGAACCAGATATTCAAATGGGATGGGTATACTGCATTAGAATGCTATTAGGGCTATGGGCTTTTTTTTTCAAACAAGCCATTATGGCATCTTCCACTTCACCTATTGTTACCATAAGGGTTGGAGCAACTACATCTAGATTTTTTTCTTCCAATCTGAATAGCAGACTTGCTCATTAAAAAGAGTCCACAGTGTATTTATGGTAATGCTTGCACAACATGGAACAAACAGTAATAAGACAAACACCTTGCACAAACTGTTTATAATACGATAGAGTTTTGTCTCATTTCTTTGTCATAGCACTACTCCAGTGAAAGTGGTTGTGTTACCTAAACTACTTTCCTTTAAACAAACGTATCCCCTATCAGCAGTTTCAGAGTTTGATTCATTCTGATCTTACTGCAGGGTGAAAAACACCATGTGCTTAGCGGAGTCTGCTTTTTTCTTCCATGTAGCCTTTTCTTGGCTTCTAGCAGCTCAGGGGAAGACAGTGAAAGAGCAAACATGCTTTTCGCTGCTTCAAACAATTTTTTCAGTTTTACATTGGTTTTGTTTTCCTTTTTATTTTCTCTACACCTTCTTGCTTTAAAAGTGCATATTCTACATATTACTCAAGCATCTGCCTGCTAGCAGATGGCCAGTTCTCAGACATTGCAGGAGACAGAAATGCTGTTATAACAGACTTATTCAGGATAGGACACGGCAGAAAAGAGTAGAAATAGATATAATTATTTGTTCAATGTTTATAATGGTGAAGTTCAAGGACCACAAAATGGGGAAGGGGGTTACCAACTTCCCCCTATCTACTGCCACAGGGCACTGACTCTGTCACACATTTATGGCCACAAGTACAGTTGCAACCAAAGCCATGGCCTGTGATATTCTGAACTTTCTGTGATATATCTAGAGAAACTTCCAGCCTGCATGCAGAACCACTGTGAGCCACCAGACACATTCGTTTTTGATGTATTATGGAATATTTGGAAATATCTGAAAGTATCTATGGCTGCAAATGTACTCATGTACACTGTTAAACAGACACACACACTTCTGACTACAGATGAGCAGGCCCCTTAGGGGCCTGTGCTTCAGCAGTTGCAGGTGTAAGACACATATACTAACTTCTGTCTGCAGCTTCTGCAGCTACAGATGGAAATCCATGATTCCAAAACTGCAACATTATTTCTGTTTCCAAAGCAAAGGCCCCAGTGGGGCCTGTGCATCTGTAGTGATATGTACTTAGGCACGCTGTAAGACATGAAGACACTTTTGGCTGCAGAAGGGCAGGCCTCTGAGGGCCAGCACTTCTTCAGTTGCAGGTGTAAGACATACACACTGACTTCCTGCTGCTGAGACACAGGCCTCTATATGGGGCATTCACTTCTGTAGCTACAGATAGAAATCCATGATACCCAAGTTGCAATACTCTTCTGTCGTCAGATGCACAGGACCCTCTGGGACCATATCTTCTGCAGCCACAGGTATTAATGTACATCTCAAGATAAACAAACATACATACTTCTTCCTGTAGGAGCACAGTCCACTGTGGGTCCAGTGATTCTACTGCTGTAGATAAAATCCACAAATGTAGTACATCTGTGTCATCTCGAAACAGTTGTATGTTGTTTCTCTTACTTGATGATTGCTGTCTATGGTTGATTCTGAAGTCTTGTTCATTTGTCATTTGAAGGTGTGGGAGTTAGGTTTGAAAACCCTAATACCACATTTGTCTACTTTTGTCAAATTAAGTTCAACCAAACTGGTGAATTAACATATTTTTGTTTGCAATTAATTTCCTTTCTTTTTGAGGTAGTTGAATCATATCCTCATTCCTGCCGGCCCCTATTGGACATGTGTGCAGGGATGCAGATGCACAAAGCCCTCCAGGATCTGTGCATGAGAGAAGTCTGTCTGCCCGCAGAAGCATAGGCCTTCTGGGCCCTGCACTTCCATGTGGCTATTAATGCAAAGAATTCATGTGGCTGTCTTGGGGGGCTGTGAAAATGAAGGGCCCTCTGGGCCTGGCACATCCATGTGGCTACAAGAGTCAATCTGGTTGTGTGTGTGTGTGTGTGTGTGTATGTCTTGCTTCCAAAACTATCACAGAACCTGCCACCACACCATGTGTTTTAACAGGTACACAGCATCATGCAAAGTCTGATCAAGAAGAAATAAAACTGCAATTGGTCACATACAGTAGATAGGCTTCTGATATAGCACTTCTGGATTAAATGAAATCTGGGCTGCAAAAGTTGGTGCTCCCAGGACCATTCAATTATTCAACTATAAATTGACCACTTGCATGCAGAAATTACATAATCTATATCAATCTATATATCTATATATATATATATATATATATATATATATATATATATATATATATATATATATATATATATATATATATATATATATATATATATATGTGTGTATATATATTCTCTGAGTGCCTATGGCAAGGGGACAATCATAGTGAAGCACATGTCTTTCAAATAATCTGACAGATTAAGCTGCAACTGTATTTTATAAAAAAAGAAAACATTCAAACTAATAGCACTCTTTTCACCAGCTCAGCCAAGATCACACCTCTTGAAGCTGGAAGCTTCCCAATTGTCTGAAAAGGTCCAGCTGAGGCTTGGCTATGACCTGAGAGACAGCTTGTCCAAAGAAGGCCTGTTGGCAGCCTTGAATGTGGTGATTGTTGAGACTGCTGAGGACACTGCTGGAAGCCTTCTTGACCCCCTGAAGACTCTCGTGTGGTCGGTCATGTTGTGGAGGAGGAGATGCTGCTCCATGTCTTTTGTCCTCTGTGCTGATTTTCATATGCCTTCATTATGATTTAGTCCTTAACAAGCGTGATATTGGCTGGAAGAAGGAGCATTTCTATATGAGATATGTTTTAGTTAAAATATATACAGGAAAGAAAAAAGAAACTGTAACTGGTATATTGTTCTAGTTAAACTAATCAATTTTCTGTAATTGATACCAGTGACTGGGAGTGCCATAGATTACCTAATGGTAGTTGAAGTTATAAGCATATGTAGAAGCTTGTAAGAAAGCTAACATCTAAGACAAATAACACCCCCAAGAAATATATATATATATATATATATATATATATATATATATATATACATACTGTACCTTGGGGCAGTTTTGATATTGGCTGATGGAGCAATTAGATCAGTGGAATTATTTTTTCATTAGAATCATAAAGTCACTAAGCAAAAACATCAATATTGAATTGAAACACTTGCCAGTAAACTGTGCATAACACACAGGTGATGAGTGCTGTGATGTTTAGGGCTGTGCAATTTTTTTCTTCCACCTGTGGAATTTACACTAACCATGGAATTTCGCTTCTGTGAAATTTTGTGAATATCTAAGCCAATGTTCATAGAATTTTGCCATTTTGTATGGGGATTTTGTCTTTGCACATTTTAAATTGCGGAATATATTTTCTTTGGAAAGCTACAATCTGTGGAAATTTTGATTCCACAGTTCTTATTTAAATAAATATTAAAAACATCCCGCAGTTTACATTTTCTGAAGTCTCATTGCACCTGACATCTTAATTAGTTGTTGTCATTTCTTTGGTCACACTGGTTAAAAACGCTGGCATTTTTAAGTAAGTCCAGCATTATAAACAGCAGATTTTTTTGTGAACAGTGAATTAACAAATTCTCCATTCAAACCACATGCAATTTGCTGTTCAGAATCTCTCACTGTTTCTTCTTTTCTTTAAAGATCAGTCTGTGCCTGAACAGAGTGACATAGTGCTGGGCTGCTGGTTGAGTGGTATAGTGGAAGTGGCAGACAGTGTCCTGTGGAGGAGTGGACACTGAACTTCTTTTGCAGACTTTTGTTCTTTTTGGTTGTACACTGTACAGTTATTTTACTATGTCTGCTTCATCATTCCCAGTAAAGGGCTGTCTTTGGAACAGTCACAGTGTGATGCTGCTGTTGAACATGCTGGTGCAAGTTATATGCAGCCTCAGAAAGAGCACCAGGAGGTAGTTGAGCTGCAGGCTGAGTGCCAGCAGAAGGATCACCAGCACCTACAAGATCTTTAAGAGAAAGATTTGGAGATGGCAGTAAAGAGGGCTGGGAGGATACTGGGTTGTATAGGAAGAGGTATCTCCAGTAGAAAACAGGAAGTTGTTATCCCTCTGTACAGACAGTTGGTGACACTCCATCTGGAGTACTGCGTACAGCTCTGGAGACCCCATCTCCGCAAGGACATAGACAGAATGGAGGCAGTCCAGAGGAGGGCAACTAAAATGGTTTAGAGTCTGCACCTGAAGCCATACGAAGATAGACTAAAGGAGCTTAATATGTATATCCTCAAGGAAAGGAGGGAGATGGGGTACATAGGTTTCATAGGTTTGCAGAGTTTTTGAACACCATAGTCCATATACTCTCCATTGCCTTATGTATATCCAGAAATGTTATTATTGATCAAATATTGATCAATTTGCATCTTAAAAGATTCCATTGTTCTACTGACTATTATTACAATTGGAAGCTTATTCCAAATATGTGCCACTCTCACAGATAACCAATGCTTCCTCCTAAGCATGTTGTACCGTTCTGATTTAATCTGTAGCGGATGAGCTCTAGTATTATAAGGTTGATCTCTCAATACAAGACTGAGTTGTTCCCAGAGTGTGGGGTCATTCAGTGCCCTATATATCAGATATAGATCACCTCGCAGTCTACGGTACTCCAAAGTATAAAGGCCTAATGTTAACAACCTCTGTTCATACTCCTGACTTTGGACCCCAGCTATCCTCCATGTTGCTCTCCTTTGCACCCTCTCCAAAGATCTTATATCACCTCTGCCCCCAGGTGCCCAAAACTGGGCACAGTGTTCCATATGAGGACGAACCAATGATGTGTAAAGTGGTAAAGGACTTCTTTTATTACTCTTAATGTGTTTCTTTATGCAATATTGTATACTACTAGCTTTTTTATTATCTGATTATAATGTGGCCTAAAGCTTAGATTATTGCATATCTTTACCCCAAATCTCTTTCTTCGTGACAACCTTTAATAGCTCATTGCCCAACCTATAGTGGGACAATTTGTTATTTTACCTATATGCATCACAGTGCATCTTGCCATGTTAAAAGATGACCCTTGTCTCAGTGCCCAGTCTTCCAAATTTCTTACAGTGGCCTGTAATGCGTTAGTGGCTTCCTTATCATTTATTACCTTGCCTAATCTGGTATCGACAGTTTTGTAAGCCATAAATCATGTGCTGAGCTCATAAACCTAATATATATGCTGAACAGGCATGGACCCAACACAAAGCCTGTGGAACCCCGCTGGTCACGTCTGTCCATCCAGAATACTCTCCTTTTATGCAAACCCTCTGCTGTCTACCCATAAGCCATGACCTAATCCAGTGTACAATATCAGAATGTATCCCCAACATGCTAAGTGCATCAATCAGTTTGTCATATGGCACTTTATCAAAGGCCTTTGTGAAGTCCAGGAAAATCACATCCACTGAACTCCCCTCATCCAAGGCCTTATTTACTCTACCGTAAAATTCAAAGAGATTCATCTGACATGATCTGCCCATCACAAAACCATGCTGTGTACTATCAGTGTTCCCAGTCTGATGCTGGAAATCTATAATATAATCTTTTATAATTCCTCCACTACCATACCAAATTGAAGTCAGGCTATTGGTCTGTAATTTTCCACATCCTGCATGGATCCTATTTTATGTATGGGGACAACCACTGCCTGTTTCCATGCTACTGGTATGTCCCCCTCTTTTATAAATTGTTGAAAAAAGCAAGTTATAGATAGGACCTGCCAATTGTTCAGCCAATTCCTTTATTACCCTTGGATGCAGTTCATCAGGACTCTGAGCTTTATTTTGATTCAGCAGCTTTAATTTTTTTCCAGATCACATTCCATTAAGGTAATAATCGGCTTACAAGATGCCATACTGCATAGAGGTGTGGTGATTGTGGGGTGATTAAATACTGAAGCAAAGTAATTATTACAATGTTCTGCCATTTGCTGGTTGTCCGATATGGTGCTTCCATCCAGATTTCTTAGGGGACCAATATTTTTTATATTACCTTTTTTGTTATTTATATACGCATAAAATGATTTATAATTATCCTTTGCTTTTGTAGCTAATTTAAATTCATAGTTCCTTTTTGCTTGCTCAGTATGTTTTCTTGTAACCCTTAAACATTCTTTATATTTCACCCAACTTCCCTCATCACCACTTAATTTTGCTGTTCTATACATTCAATTTTTTTTCTTGATCTCCTTCTTAATTTTCGATATTATCCATGCAGGGAGTTTTTTTTTGTTTAATATCTCATATTTTTTAGAAAATGGGACGTGGGTCTTGACTAGGCTATGCAATTTAGTTTGTAATTTTTTCCACATGACAGAAAGTGAAACATCATTCAATTCTTTTCCTAGTTCCAGTTAATCAAATCACTTCTCATACCATCAAAATTTGCCCTATCGTACCTAAAAATGGAAGTTTTACCAGAAGTAACACTTGTCTGTTGCATATAGTTAAACCTAACTATTAAATGGTCACTAGAACCTAATGGTGGCAAAACTGAACAATCTTGTATCTTTTCACCTAGATTACTCAAAACCAAGTCCATGATGTGATTTCCCCTGGTGTTATTTGTGACATACTGTTCTAAAGCAGCTAGGTCAAATATGTCTAAATAATGCTCTTCTGTAGCTGTATTAACTTGCAGTGTATTACAGTTTATGCCTGGTAGGTTAAAATCACCTAATAATATAACATCATTTAAACTGGACAACTGCTTTACAAAATCTGACAGCATAATATCCTCCAGTGTGGTAAGCGAAGGAGATCTATAAACTACCCCAATATTTACCCTAGTATTTTGTCCTAAAGAAATTTTCACCCATAACACTTCACAGTTTTCCCATTTTGAAGTAGCCAGGCCCTCAGATACAATATCTTCAGATATATGTAAGGCCAGCACCCCCCTTGTCAAATTTCTATCCTTATTATATAATGTGTAGTCTTGAATGTTTTTATCCCAAGTATCCTCCGGTTTCCACCATGCTTCAGTAATAGCAAAAATGTGGATGTCATGGGTATGCAAGATGACATGAAGCTCCTCCATCTTAATTTTTAAACTTCTTGCATTAAGTGAAATAAAATTTATTCAGGGTTTTATCTGGCTATTTTTGGGTAGTGTGTTATGTGTAGTTACCTGCCCCCATTGTTTAGTTTAAATGTATATCAATTATCTGCTTCAATTTGTAGGAAAAAATATGTTTTCCCTGTTTATTTAGATGCAACCCATCCTGAGAAAATAAATGATGTCCCTGGAAATCCTGTGAATGATCTATATATTTATAATCTTCTCTCTGGCACCAATGCTTCATCCAACCATTTAGCCTAAATATTTCCATTGTTAAAGCTAAATTTGCTCTAGGTACTGGCAAGATTCCTGAGATTATTAGGTCACACCTCTGGGACTTTAGGGACATGCCCACCTTTTCAAAATCTCTTTGGATCTCTATGATATTTCTTTTACCTACATCATTGACACCTACATGGAGGAGTGTAACAGGTTTGTTAGTATTTTTGGTGAGACCAGGAAGTAATCTTTTTATATCTCGAATTCCTGCTCCAGGAAGTGTGCTAACCATTGTATACTTCTTCCTATGTTTGCACAGCACAGAATCTGTATATTTGATCATTGAGTCCCTTACAATAAGCATATATTTTAATCCCACATTATTTAATCCAGTACTGTTATATGTACTGCATCCGCTGAGGTTTTATCTACCACACTGTAGTGATTTCTCCCTGCTGAATCATAGTTTGCTGGTTTAACAGGGGTCTCCTCACTCATAGGAGAATTTACCGGTTGGAGGGCACTATATCTATTTGGTGTTAAAATATTTGATGTACTCCCTATATTGCTCCTACCCTTTTTACTTTTATTTGCTTTCCCTTGAACGAGGCATCACTCCTGAGTATTAATTCTGCCTCTTTCCTCATTTTGTACTGGTTTTGATGGTTCACATGTATATGAATGAATTTCCTTAGAAATGCTGTTTGCCATAGTATCAATATACTGCTCAAGTGAGGATATGTCAGTTTGTATTTGTATTCTTTGCTTTAATTGGGTAATCTTAGATTGCAGGGTTACCAACATACAACATTTTGGACATTTAAACCCTGACTGCTCTTCAGCCACAGCATACATATCACAATCCACACACAGCTTCATACTTAAATACCTATTTGGACATTTACAAGATGTTGTATCCAGCTTCTTCAGCTGACACAGCTGACACACACAGATGCATGTGTCTCTACGCGTGTCTCCATGCATGACGACACAGGCCCTGTTCACTGCAGGGATGAGCTATATAGCAGCTGTGACTCGTAAGTGCCTGTATGAGGTCACTGGAGCACTCACAACAAAAGTTGCATTTTAAAATAAAATAATTAGCTTCTGTACTGCAGCCCTGATAATATATGGGTTAAATGTCCACAAAGCACAGCAGAGGCCTAAAAAAATGTTGTTATTAGTGTTTAGTAGTTAGTCCCCCTCACAATGGGACTAGTTACGCCCTTCCTACTTCCTGTATGTTCCTGACATGAGAGAAACTTTCAAGTACCTCAAGGGAATCAGCAAAATCCAGGAGGCTAGCATCTTTCAGAAAAAGAGATGTGCAAGAACAAGGGGCACAATCTGAAGATGGGGAGGGATGGCTCAAGGGCAGCATGAGGAAGTATTTTTTCATGGAGAGGGTGGTGGACACATGGAGGTTGTACAGTCAAAAACAGTGGGGGAATTGAAGAATGCATGGGACAGACATATGGTAATTCTGGTAGGGGGTAAGAAGAAGTAGGCTGTTGGTTAACTAGGATCTGTAGCCTATCCAATAGGTTGGGAAAAGGGCAGACTGGGTGGGCCGAGCAGTCCTTAACTGCCATCAAAGTCTATGCTTCTGTTTCTATGGAGAAGGCGGTACAGCATGCCTGCAGTTCCCGCCACATGTGGCACCACCCTTTAGCAGCAAGGTTGTCACCCTCCTTGAGAAAGAAGTTTCCAGACATGCCAAATTGTTATTTGGTGCTGAAAGAGTCCCATTTAAGAAATGGGAGGAACTGTGGGAGGAATCAAGAGTGTTATGAATGCTCAGCCCAGAAGTGTCTCAACCACAGTAAAGCAGCTGAGGCACAAATGGGATGACCTCAAGCACAGACAGACAGAAGTTGTGGAACTACTTGGTGGTGCCTGGACCATGTGTGAAAGAAGCTAAAGAGAGATGAGGATTGCAGCACCAGTGAGTGTTACAATTTATTTAACTGCAATTCATAATAGTTACTGAGCCATATGTTATTAATATAGGATATACAATTGCTTTCTCCCAGTATATCCCACCTCTCTCTCTCTCTCTCTCTCTCTCCTGCTGCTGCTGAGTGCTGTCTTAGTATCCTATCCTATTTACCCTGCTCCATATTTTTCTCTTTAAATATTTCTCTCTCTTTGCAGCTACTTCTTTTCATTGTGATGTACCACCTTTTATGTTGACAGTAGCTAAATAAGTAGTGCTGCTGACTACTCAGCTGAAACAGGCACTCAAGTGCAGTACTGCTTTACAGTATTGTTCTAGTTAAATCTGTTTCTATTTACTGTTATATTCTGATCTGTTTGTCTGTAATCTCACATTGTCTTTGTGTATTCTCTCCGTTATATACTTGTTATTCCCTTGGCTTCCTATATCTGTCACAAACTTACAATCTGTCCCTAGAACATTTAGTAAATTCCACTTTCCCTTGATCTTGCTCTCTCTGTCATTCCCACACCCTCCTCCTCTCTTGCTGCCCATAGCTGATCTGATTTCTGCATGGAATCTGAGTTAGTTCATATTGTTCAAGTCAGTGAGTACTCTGAGATCTCGTGTTGGGGTGTAAATTTGTTTTTGAACAGTCAATCCACCACTAAGAAGTATTGACATCAATTTGATCTTCACTGATTGTCACTAGAGATTGGCGAAGTGGCCCCAGTTAGCTCCTCGAAGTGATTCGTGGAGTAAAGGTGAATTTGCGGACTGCCTAGCAATGCGAAGCAGAGTACTTCATGTTATAGTGGGTTATTCCGCCTTCCCAAACCACTACTACACCAATTCTTAAGGTGAAGTACATTGAAAGAATGTACTTTGTCTCACTTTGCCTTATTTTTAAGCTCCAAGGCGAAGTTTGCAGTGATTCATGGGATTTCAGGTCACATGGGCTCTAGATTCTTCTGCACAGCCTCAGTTTGGGGTAGAGTGTGTATGAAGCTGTAGGAGACAGTCTGCTCTGAGAGCTCTCTGCAATTCAAACCTTCTAAAAGCTGTTAAAAAAAGCCTTTTTGCATCTTTTTTTGCTGAAACTTTAGTTCATCGATTGTAGGAAACCCTCCTGTGCTCATATCATCGAGTATTTATTGTTTGTGAGTGGATTTTGAAGGTTATATACAACATTCAGTCTGTGTACTGAGAGACAGTGGAAGTGTGCTTTGGGGGAAGGGTGTATCTGTGGTGTAGGTAGATTAACTTGGGGAAAAAGACAGTTATTTCTTTTTTGGTGATATTTTTCTTATAACTGTGTTAATGTACACACAGTAATATTTTCAATAATGCTTGTCTTTTTTTTGCTGATTGTTGTGGTGCATCAGTGCATAATTTTAGTTTATTTAAAATATGTGGCTATATTACTTACTTAGTGTATGTGTGAGTATGTGTGTGATGCATGTCATCAAATCAGACACCTTTTATTGTGCCACATAGTAATTTTAGCAATGTGAACCTGCTATCGACTGCAGCTGTGTGATTTTTCTACTTCTTTGAGGTATCTTTACTGGTACTAGTAATAGTGACTGTTACTGCAGCTGTGGTTGCACACACTGCCCATACAGCTCACCCCAACTGGCAAAGGTATTCTTTTCCAGATTTAAATTTCTGATGGTGAGCACTGGTTAGGTGTTGTGCCTTTGTATTGTAAGCCTGTTTTGTAGTATCTCTCCAGGTTTCACCACCCCACCAATGTACTCATTGATACATGTTTTTAAGTTGGGTATTTTTGTTTAAGATACAGCTCATCAGGGAAGTACAGCTTTAGGCATTTGTGCTCCCAATGCCGTTTCATATTGGTTAACTCACACCATCGGCACCAAATCATGTTCTTCATTATCATGGTCACAAATCACGATTCACGATCACGTCATGAATCACAACATTAATTTTTTTTCTAGTTACTTGGATGTATTTTAAGCCCATTTTATATTATCTCTCCAGGCTTCACCATCCTGCCATTGTACTCATTGATAAGTGTTTTTAAATCGGGGAGTTTTTTTAAGATACAGCTTATCAGTGAAGTTAAGTCATAGGCATTCACTTTCCCAATATAGTTTCATATTGGTTAACTCACACCATCAACACCGAATCATGGTCTTCATTATCACGGTCACAAATGCAGTCACAAATCACGATCATGTCACGAATCACAACATTAATTTTTTTTTTAGTTAATTGGATGTATTGCAAGCCTGTTTTATAGTATCTCTCCAGGCTTTACCACCCCACTATTGTACTCATTAATACATGTTTTTAAGTCACGAATTTTGTGCTGCAGCTCATCAGGGAAGCCATAGACATTCGCATTCCTTCCTGTACAGCATGTGAGTTACAGTACTATAAGTAGTGGTGGCAAAGTATTTAATTTTGCCACGAAGTGATTCACAGAGTAACATGGAATCTGAGGAGTAATACACAATGTGAAGCGGAGTATTTTGCTTCATATTGAGGACTGCGAAGTCCACTGAAACTAATGACTTTGCATTATTCTGCCTTCCCCAAACCACTTCTCCACGAATTTTAAGGTGAAGTACATTTGAAATCAATGTAATTTGTCTTACTTCACCTTGTAATTGAGCTTCAAATGAAATTCTGCAGTGATTCATGAGATTGCAGGTCACATGGGCTCTAGATTGTTCTGCACAGCCTCAGTTCTGGCCTGGGTAGTGTGTGTGTAGTGGTAGCTGGAGAAAGTTTGCTCTCAGAGCTCTGTGATTCAAAACCTCTAAAAGCTGTTTAAAATGCCTTTTTGAGTCATTTATTTTGCTCAAAATTTACTAGGAAACCCTTCTGTGTTCATATCACTGAGTGATTATTGTTGTGTGTGGATTTTGAATGTTAATTTAGAACAATCAGTCTGTGTACTGTGAAGTGTGCTTTGGGGAGGGGCGTATTTGTGGGGTAGGTACATTAACTGGGAGAAAAAGGCAGTCTTTCTGTTTTGGTTATATTTTTCTTGTATAGCTGTGTCAGTGTGCACACAGTAATATGTTCAGTAATTCTTGACATTTTTTTGCCGATTGTTATGGTGCAGTAGTGTATAATTTGTCTGTTTAAAACATTTAGTTATATTACTAAAGGTTTTCAATTTGCTACACGTTATTTATAGTGTGTGCATGAGTGTGTGTGTGTGTGATGCGTGCCATTAAATCAGACACCTTTTATTGTGCCATAGAGTACTTGCAGCTGTGTGAACCTGGTATCCACCGCACCTGCATGAATTTTTTGTACTGCTTTGTGGTATGTTTACTGGCAGTGGATTGTTACTGCCGTGCACTAATCCCCCAACTGGCAAAATCTATTCCTTTCCAGATTTGGATTTGTGACTTGTGTGCACTAGTTAGGTGTTGTTGTGCCTTTTAGTATGCATCCCTTGAGTGCGCAGTGCACCATTAATTCTGGGAGACTGCATTTCTTGTTATGCTCTCATTTCGCTTCGTCAGCACTGGGGAATTTTCTGTATACAGGACAGTTGCATTTCATCAGCACTGGGGAATTTTCTGGAGTCTGGACACAAGACAGTGGCATTTTGGGGATGTACATTAATTCTGTTGACTCTGTGACCACTGCACATATGACTGAGTGCGCCATTAATTCTGGGAGACTTTGCATTTCTTGTTATGCTCTCATTTTACTTTGTCAGCACTGGGGAGTTTTCTGGACACAAGACAGTAGCACTTTGGGGATGCACATTAATTCTGGTGATGGTGCGGGTGGGATGCTGCCAATATTGTTGTCACTCTGCCTTATTTCACATTTAAAGTGGAATGACAATGCGAAGTAATAATAACAAGGCAAAGTGAGCATTTCCCATGGGGCACTCCACGTAGCGAAGTGCCAATGCGAAGTGGCCACTTTGCATGCACTTCGCAGGCAGATTTTATATTCACTGCATCACTAATTGTCACCAAGCTTGACCGAAGAAATCAGTCGTTCCAGCTGCTCAGCTACTTGTTGGTGCCAATCATTCACTGTATTTGAGTCACAAAGCACTCTATGCCATTGCTGAAAAGATCAGTGTTAGTGAGCCATGACAAAGTGACCCACGTTAAGATCTTCATGGTTAACCTACTGCCAGTGTTCAAGTCTGACAGCCTCAATAAAACAACAAACAAGAACCCTTGCTACCTATGAACTATCTACAAAAGCCAAAAGAACATCAAGGTTTAAATTCAGTTTGTAATCTTTAAAGTCAAGAACAAATAAGGGACATCATTCTTGTAATCAGAAGAAAAGGAAGAAGAATGCAATTATGTCAGTTACTGTAGTGTGGCTGTGGGAGTAGCTTGGATCATGCCAGCCCTCTTTGCACTACCTGCTGTAGCACCCTGTTGCAACCTCGTTGTCATGTCACAGATTTAAAGGGTCCTCTTCTGTTGGGGAAATGTGTTATGATCTTATTTGACATGATAGTTTATCTTGACTTTTTGGGATGCTTTTAAACTGTTAATGTTATTAATGATCAACATGTGCTGAAAGAACACAAGCTGAAGTGGTCTCAAGTGATGACATACAGCAGGCCATGGTGAGTAGCAGTGCAACTGTGTCTAGCAAGTAAATTTTTTTCAGTAAGCTTTAATCCTTGTCAGACAGAGGTTATACTAGGCATTAATGTGTGCCCCTTTTGCATTTGAGGCAGGAGGCCCAGTCTACTCATATGCTTTTAGTGTTGCATTGCACTTATAAGAATGAAATGGGTTTCTTTTGAGAAAAAAAATCATAACTATTATCAATTGTTGAAAATGTATGTTATTTTCACTGTGCCTGCCTGTCTGCTTTAAAAAAGAAGTTCATTAGTGAGCTCAGCAGACCCCCACTTTTGTGTTGCTGTTGCTTTCATTGGTTGGCAGTAGCATGTGTGATCATTTTGAAAACTACAAAACATTGCAGTAGTATTTATTGCTAAGCAAGAGGGTTTAATGTGAGATATAAAATGGACAAGGAACTCTCTGTGTCCTGACTGGCTGAGACTTGGTTCTAGTCATGATGGTAACAGAGTACCACCAATGGCTAAAAACAAGTTTCTGCCAACTAGAGCAACTCCTAGAATTCATAAGCCACTTATTTCCTAATTTCCGACACACACATTGCTGCAGCCTTAACCCATAAATAAAAAACCTAAACAGGACCTAAAAATAGAAGTCCATTAAATTTACATTACATAAAGTAAGTAAAAATATTTACTGTAATTTATCCTGAGTAGACCCCCCCACACACACATATAAAAATGTTAAAAATCAAGTGCTATTCAGAGTTTTAATTGTTGGTTTCTTTGAACTCCATTCATGTACCTGGCTATCGATAAATTTGAGGTTCTGTCTCCACTTGAGGCCTGTGTGTGTGTGTGTGTGTGTGTGTGTGTGTGTCTATGTGAGTATGCATGAGGAACTCTGAAGTATTTTGAAATTATTTATTACATGTTACCATTCTGTGTATATGAAGGAGGGAAGCATTGTACTAGTGGAATAATGCAGAGCTTTTTTGTGGTTAAAATGTTTTATTGTTTTAACTTTAAAGCGCAATACACTTAAACTTCAAGATTGTTACAATACATCACCGTTCGTAACATCAACTGTACAAAACATACACAAACAAGCAATAAACCTTCTTTTGGGAGCAGGTATAGGATAATTATCCAAACAGGTTCCCCCTGGTTAGTCTTACAGCATCTGCCTGATATCATAAAAATGTGGGAGACCTTCCTAGGTATCCTAGCCATCAGGAGATATATATAACAGGGCCTACCAATGCAGATCTTCTAATTCATTGATTCCTTGGTAAACAATAACATAATGTATTCTGTGTGTGTGAAGAAACACAACTGAATGATTGTTCAAAAATATCAGTGGAGGGGCTATTTTGACAATAATTAGCAATGTTTTAGAGTATACAATGTATGTAAGGATTCTACTACTTAAATAAATGCATTATTTTCTCAAGCCTCTGGCCCAAGAGAAAGATAAATGATGTTATTCACTCAATGGGTAAATAACACTGTTTATTTTCCACTTGCCTACATTACAATCAACTAGATTGAGAGCACATTCTGCCAATCCCACAATGAATCTGCCCTTGTGACACAGAACTTCTAGAACACAGACATTGCATATACTAAACATATAATGGACTGTGTTAAAATATGCCATTGATTTCCATTTGGGAGGTGGTGGAAATTTCATAACTCACTCATGACTTTGCCATGAATGAGTTATGGATTATATGAAGGGAATAAACAAGTTACAGGAAGGAAGGAAGCATATTCAGGATGGGTGCAAATATTCAGGATGGGTGTAAACAAATCAACCAGGGGCCATACATTCAAGTTGGAGGGGGGCAAATTTAGAGGAAATGTGAGGGGGCAGTACTTCACTGAGAGAGTGGTGGGTCCTTAAAATCTGCTGCCACTGCCAAAATGGGTGGTGGGGGTAGATTCAGTGAGCAAATTCAAGATGCCATGGGACAACTACATGGTGCTAAATAAAAGTAAAATGGCATGGATTAAAGGAAAAGTTTCTATGGTCCCACCCCCCCTCACTCATGGAAATAAATGCCATATTTGAACACAGGGCCATTGTATATCCTCTATATATTTTGGGTGCAGTTCAAGAACTGTATAATTAATGTTCTTTTTAAAAAAGTTGTCTATAGGCTAATGTTATATAAGCAATAATGCATTACATTAAAGAGGACAGGAATTGATTACTTATGTGCAGCTGCTTGTAATGTCTCTATTTATTTTCATAAATTATATTCATAACTCAAAACAAGATCCCAATTTAACTGTGCCCGAATAAAAGCTGAAGCTATCAGTTGTGTTTTGTACTGTTTTTTTTTTTATGGACAACATCCTGTGCAGTTCCTTTCATGGGACCAAGAATTTGGAGTTTTGACAAAGCCACTTCATGGTTTCAGAACCATGGGCACTGTACTGATAAGTTTATGCTCACATTTCTGGAACCATGACGTGACATATTCAAAACTCCAACTTCTTGGTTACATGAAAGGAACTGCACAGAATGTTGTCCATGGCAAACAAAGTAAACAATAGAAAACAGAACTGACTGCTTCAGCTTTTACTCATGGAAAGTTAACTCGGAATCCTTTAAAGGTACAAATATAATTTATGAAAATCAAGACAGTTCAAACAGCTGCACATACATAATCAATTCCTGTCCCCTTTAATTGTTATGCCAGTTATTTTTCTTGCTTCTTGCTTATTAATAATATATCCCCCATTACCACTCATTGAGGTATGAAAGTGTTTTAACTTTGGTTTAGTCTGTTCTTGGACCAAAACCTCCTACAGTTACTGTTATCAAGCAACAATTGCCCATGGTGTATGAATTAATATATATTTTGTAATGTTGCAATGAAATGATAGGGACATACATAGTGAATACTGGAAGACCAACTATGCACAACCAGTGTGTTCTGCCACAGAGGGGTTCCGATTCCCTCTGACCTAAAGAGCGAAGCTCGAGAGGTCCATGGGAATCAGAATCTCGAGGTGGCAGAACACACTGGTTATGTATAAAGTTGCTCTTCCTGTATTTTTCATAGTCTTTAGTATTATTTGAAATGTGTGCATTGTGTTTATTTCTCTTTCAAAATGAAACTGACTTGTGCAGTCTCTAGAGGTTCTAAAATGTTGTTCTACCACAAAAGGGTACAATCACATTCCATGAACTTTAAACTGTGGTACAGCAACATTTTCAAAGGGATGGAATTTGATACAGAACAACACTCTGCTATACACTAGAAACATAGAAACATAGAATTTGATGGCAGATAAGGACCGCTTGGCCCACCCAGTCTGCCCATTTCCTTACTCTGATGGAAAAGCTGCAGATCCTAGTTAACCAGCAGCTCACTTCTTCCCACCCCACCCCCTAGAATTGCCTTTATGACTGTCCTACGTATGCTTGAATTTCAATTACTGTTTTTGACTCCACAACCTCCTCTGGAAGGCTGTTCCATACATCCACAACCCTCTCTGTGAAAAATATTTCCTTAAATTACCTCTGAGCCGCCTCTTCTATCTTCAAATTGTGGCCCTTGTTCTTGCACACCTCTTTTTTTGAAGATGCTACCCTCTTGGACTTTGTTGATTCTCTTGAGGTACTTGAAAGTTTCTATCATGTCCCCCCTCTCCCTCCTTTCCTCGAGGCTACAAGCATATTAAGCTTCCCTTAAGTCTCTCTCTTTCATATTTCTTCTGGTGCAGACCCTGCACCATTTTAGTTGCCCTCCTCTGGACAGCTTCCATCCTGTCTATGTCTTTGCGAGATTGGTCTCCAGAACTCACGCAGTACTCCAGATGGGGTCTCACCAGCTGTCTGTACAGAGGGATAATAACTTCCTGTTTTCTACTGGTGATGCCTCTCCCTATGAATCCCAGTATCCTCCCAGCCCTCCTTGCTGCCCTTTCACATTGCTTGCCCACCTTTAGGTCATCTGATATGACTACCCCCGGGTCCCTTTCCATTATATTGCTGTTAGTATCTCACCCCCCATTGTGTACTCTTCCCCTGGGTTTTTGTTTCCCAGGTGCATTACCTTGCACTTCTTAGCATTGAATCTAAGCTGCCATACATTTGACCATTCCTCTAACCTTGCCAAGTCCTTCTCATCCTTTCCACTCCACCTTGTGCATCAACTCTGTTGCAGATCTTTGTGTCATCTGCAAAGAGACATACTTTTCCTTCCAGTCCCTCTGCAATGTCGCTATAAAGACATTGAAGAGACCGGTCTCATTACTGAACTCAAGGGTGTCTCCCACTACTAACCCCCTTTTTCAGAGTGGACCCATTTACTATTACCTCTGTGTCCTATTCTCCAGCCAATTCTTTACCCAGGCTGCCATCTTGGGACCCACTCCCAGGCTGGCTAACTTGCATATTAATCTTTGTGTGGACTGTGTCAAATGCCTTGTTGCAGTCTAGGTAGGCCATGTCCACAGCCCCTTCCTGATCAACTACTTTGGTCACCCAGTCAAAGAAATCTATCAGATTTGTCTGGCATGACCTTCCCACTGTGAATCCATGCTGCCTTGGGTCCTGTGCCCCTCTGGCCTCTAGATACTCAACAATTCTTTCCTTCAGAAGTGATTCCATCATTTTCCCTACCACTGCGGTTAAACTAACAGGCCTGTAGTTTCCTGCTTCTGCCTTGCTCCCACTTTTGTGAAGGAAATCACATCTGCCCTCCTCCAGTCCTCTGGGTACCACCCCATCCTCCCATGATTTGTTAAAGAGGTAGTCAGTGGTGTCACTAGTTCTACCCTTAGTTCTTTTAGAATTCTGGGATGAATCCCATCAGGCCCCATTGCTTTGTCCACCTTCAGTTTTAAGAGTTCTTTCAGAACCCTTTCTTCTGTAAATGGGCTGGTATCAACTTCTGTATCCAGAGTGTTTCTAGTGTTTGTTTTAGGTACCTCCCCCTCTTCCTTTGTAAATACTGAGCAAAAATATTTGTTTAGTATCTCTTTCTTTTCACAGTCACCCTCTGCCACCCCCCTTTATTAAGCCTCACTATCCCTCCATTGGTCTTGCTTCACTCCTGATGTACCTATACAAGTTTTATCCCCTTCTTAACTGAGTTGGCTATCTTTTCCTCGGTTTGGGCCTTTGCTGTTCTGACTGCCTTCCCAGCTTCCTTTTGCTTTAACTGATACAGTTCTCTGTCCTGTTCCTTCTGTGATTCCTTGTACTTCCTGAATGCTTTCTTTTTCTCTTGAACCTTCACTGCCACTTTTTGAGAACCATAGTGGTTTCTTACCTCGTTTCATTTTGTTTATTTGCTTTACACAAAGGCTTGTTACCTCTATGATGGCAGTTTTTATTATTCCCCATTGTTCTTCCACCCCTCCTTCCTGCCCATTTGCTAGTGCATTCC
This sequence comes from Neoceratodus forsteri, assembly GCA_016271365.2. Lineage (NCBI taxonomy): Eukaryota > Metazoa > Chordata > Ceratodontiformes > Ceratodontidae > Neoceratodus > Neoceratodus forsteri. The sequence continues at coordinate 585,785,163 of CM057449.1, forward strand.
TTAGGTACTCACCCATTTTGACAAAGTCAGCCCTCCTAAAATCCAGTACCTTTGTCTTTGTATGGCTTGACTCTTTTGCTATGTTTATTGTGAACCATACTGTTCGATGGTCGCTAGTTCCCAGATGGCTACCCACTTCTACAACTGTGATCCTCTCTTCATCTCCATTTGAGAGAACCAGATCTAAGATTGCTCCCTCTCGAGTGGGCTCCAATACTAGTTGTCTAAGGCATACCCCCTGTAGGGCATCTAGAATAACCCCACTCTTAGAAGTGGCTGCTGCAACTGCACTTCAGTTAACATCTGGCATATTCAGATCACCCATCAGCAATATCTCCCCTTTTTCTGCCATTCTAAGTATACTTTCTATCATTTCCTTGTCCATTTCCTTCCCCTGAGAAGGGGGTCTGTATACAACCCCTGTGTGGATTGTGGTGCCATTGCCGGTCTCCTATATATTATTTCTGCACAGAGACTACTCAAACTCAGACAATGTTGGACACAGCATCATCAAAATTGAAGAGCAAGCGAGCACAGAACAGGATTGCCCTCCTACAAAAGGCAATGCTACAACTTGCCCCTGCTGAACCGGATTAGATACAGGAGGTAGAAAAGAGTTCTACCATCAGTGAAACTGCTACAACCATCTCACAATCTCCAACAGCACCCAAAATGGTTGTAAAACCTATTGAAAAGAACTCACTATCATCCACAAGTCATGCATATAGCTGTATGACAAAGGAAGCCTTAATAGGTATCATAAGTATCATAGGTTTGTTCAGAGCTCAGAAGACTTTTACTGTCCATACAGCTCACCACTAGAAATGACGGATATCCCAGAATATTATTTTCAATCAGGTATCTATCCAGATTTGTTTTAAAAGCCAGCATGGTACTACTAGATACCACCTCCAGTGGCAGTCTGTCCCAAATTGGCACAACTCTTACACTAAACCAGTACTTTCTTTTTGTAGTCCTATACCTTACCCTTGCAATATTTGTAGTCCTATACCTTATCCTTGCGATAACTGCAATGGATATGCTTTGGTCTGATATGGCTGTTCCGGTAGTTTTATCCCCAACTGCTTCCTCAAAATGGTATCAGTAAGGGTCTTAAAGACCATGCACATGTCTCCCCACAGCCTACAATATTCCAATGTATACATCCTTAATTTGGTCAACCTATCCTGATAGTACCACCCTTGCACACCATCAATCATCTGTGTAACTCTTCTCTGAACCCTCTCCAATGACACAATCTCCTTTTTGGAACCTGGAGACCAAAACTGTGTGCAGTATTCCATATGCGGCCGCACCAGTGACCCATACAAGGGCAACAAGACCTCCCTCTTCCTACTTTAATATGCCTACTTCTACAGCTTAATATATTACCTGCTTTTTTAACCACCTGGCTACAATGCTGACTAAATTTCAGGTCATTTGAGACTCTTACTCCCAAATCCCTTTCATCATTAACTTCCCTTTAAATCTGACCTTTTAGCCTGCAGGTGACCCCTGCATTGTTTCTGCCGAAGTGCATGACCGTGCACTTATCCACATTGAAGTTTAACCTTGAATCTTGTTCCCAACTCTGCAGTTTGATCAGAGTTTCCTGTAATCTGGCAGTTTCCAGGTTGCTGTTTAACGTGAAGCCAATTCTAGTATCGTCAGCAAACTTTGCTTCCCATATATCCCCCTCTGGCTGTCATGGAATGTATATATACATTAAAGAGGCAAGGTTCCAGAACAGACCCCTGTGGGACCCCAATCATCACTCCTGACCATCCCGAGCTACATCCCTTGATTATCACTCTCTGTTTTCTATCAGATAGCCAGGAGCTAATCCAACAAGTTATATTTCCCTGGATGCCATGTTCTCTCAGGAGTCCACAAGTTCTCCATGTGGTACTTTATCAAAGCCCTTGGAGAAGTCCAGGAAAATAGCATCCACTGGATACCCTTCATCTAAGGCCTTACTGACATTCTCATAGAATTCTAGGAGGTTGGAATGAGAAGATCTACCATGCTTAAATCGATGTTGCACCTCATCAATATTCCCTCTCTGCTGCATATCCTGTTCTATGTGTTCCTTTATGACCCCTTCTAATACCTTACCAAGTACTGAGGTCAGGTTTATTGGTCGATAATTACCAACATCCTGCCTGGAGCCCTTCATAAAAATGGGGATAACATTTTCCTCTTTCCATGCATCTGCTACTTCTCCCTGATCCAAAGAAGCCTGGAATAGGTAGGTTAGGGGTTTGGACAATATTAGAGAATTAATGACTGAAATCAAGTCCCTGAAAGAAGGGCAATCCCGTATAGAGGCAGAAATGAGGAGCTGAAAAAGTCTGTAAATAACCTGACATCATTGATAAAAACAACTGGTGAAGAAGATGAGTCAGCAATAGTGTGCTGCAGCAGGTAGTGCAAAGAGGGCTGGCATGATCCAAGCTACTCCCCTAGCCATACAGTGACTGATATGACTGTGTTCTTTTTTCCTTTGTTCTGATTACAATAATGATAATAATCTCTATTTCTCTCATTTGTTCTTGACAGTAAAGATTACAAACTGTAGTTAAACCTTGATGTTGTTTTTCTTTTTGTACACAGTTCATAGGTTGCAAGGGTTCTTGCTTATTGTTTTCTTGAGGTTGTTCTTCTCACGTTTCACATTTGACACTTGCCAGATAAAGACTGTTTGAAAAACAGAATTTACTCTGTATTGTGAGTTATTTTTCTGAGTGTGATACAATAGAATGCATCATATTAAACCATGGTTACTGTTTGCATGTTGAGCTGAAATGGCGTGAAGTATAGGTATTGATGGTATGGTATTATTGGTGGGTTTAAGGCTTTTCACATCAGCAGCAGCAGCAGCACCAGTATGGGGTCTAGTAGTTCCTCTTTATGCTGTTCATTGGTGTGGCTCTATCAGCAGGGGTGTGGGTGCAGATATTGATGGTACAGCATTATTGGTGGGTGTAAGGCTTCTCACATCAGTGGCACATCAGCAGCAGCAGCAGCACCAGTACAGGGCCTAGTATTTCCTCCTTTTGTTGTTCATCAGTTCAGCATTGTCAACAGTGGTGGTGACTGCATGCAGGCATTGAGGGTACAGAAGGAGTGGTGGTCAGATCCTCATCAGCATCAGCAGCAGCAGCACAGCAGCAGTAGCAGCAGCAGCAGCAGCATTAATAGTTTAGGGTCTAAAAGTTTGTCTTTATGGTGTTCCTTAGTTCAGCATTGTCAGTGGTGACTGCATGCAGAATTGATGGTACAGCAGGAGTGGTGGTCATATCAGAAGCAGCAGTAATAGTTTGGTGCCTAGCAGTTCATCTTTACGGTGTTCCTTAGTTCAGCATTATTTGTCAGTGGTGACTACGTGTGGGTTTTGATGGCACAGCAGGAGTCATGGTCGGCAGCAGCATCAGCAGGGGCAGCATTATGGGACCTAGTAGTTCACCTGTATGGTGTTCCTGACTTGGTAATTGTCACCAGTTGTGGTGGGTGCAGGCAGTGAAGGTAAAGCAGTAGTGGTGGTCAGCAGCACCGGGAGAAGTAGCATCAGTACGAGGCATATCAGTTATTATTTCTGATATCATTTGGTACAGCTTAATGACCAGAGATTGGGAATTCATGATTGTTGATGTCACAGCAGCTGCAGCACCATGTGAGTAGGAACATTTTATTGGTGGATCCGAAAGACAAAGGAACGCACAGTTGCAGAGAAAAACATGACAAGTAACATTGATTGAGATTAGGAAATGCTGATTGGTTGAGCACAGCTTAAACAACAATAATCCTAGGCAATCTCTAACCTGACTTCACATAATAAATGTAGCACTGGTCTGAAGCTATATCACATAGATTCTATACCTGCCCAACACTTGACACTTTCCACCCAGCTGACTTCTCTATGCATAAAGAACATGCGTACAATGTACAATGAGCTATCTGACTTACTTATTATGCTCTACATTGAAGGAAAAAGGATCACAACATAACAAACAGTAATACTTACCTTACTGATAAGTGAAAAACACCACAGATAGCCAGAGTCATGGTGCAGAAAGTTGATTACGGATAGCAGGAGCAGCGGTAGCAGTGGCATATGGGCAGAAGCGTTTTATCTGTGGACATGAAAAACAAATCATGAATGGAGTTGCAGAGAAAAAAACACAACAAGTAACATTGATTTCAATTATGATTTGTTGAGCAGCTTAAACAGCAATAATCCTTAACTATCTCAAACACTACTTTGCATAATAAAAACAGTGCTGGTCTGTGACTACATCTCATATCCCCCCTCCCCCGCTTTCCCCACAGACAAACTCTGTCTTCATAGAGAGAGGGTGTACAATGTACACTTCTACGTGTATAATATAATACCTTTAAGAAAGAAAAAAAAGTCCAACTAGTAACCATTAAAACATTATACTTACCACTGATACTGTAACGAAGTTGGCCTAAATAGCTGTGCTGCTATATTTGCAGGACAGGATATAACATTCAACAGAATTGAGTATGCCTGTATAGAGGTAAATCAAATAAAATACATATTAGCAGAGCTAAATTTTACATCAACAGCAATGACAATGCACCACTAGAGGAGCAGCCTAAATCATATTTTGTGTAAAAAGCAATGCTAGCATGTAACAATATTTACAGAATAAATGACAATTAAATGGTAACCATATAAATCTAATGTATTATTCCATGTATTTAATTCATTGCTATAAAACAGCAACACTTTTGTTTCATTGGCAAATAGACCATAAGCAAAAAATACAAGAAATTACACACAAAAAAATAAAAAAATAAATCTTTACTTACCCGATAGATTGCTATGTAAAGTCTGTTGTCATCTGGACTACAATTCAATCATCAATCTTGAATCGTCCTCATCATCCTTTTATTCTGTAGCATAGCTGTGTATTACTGGCTATGCATGAAGTTCAGTAGTGGAGTATGCTGGTGTGGACAGCATGCACATCAGCAGCACCAGCATGGGGCCTAGTAGTTCATCTTTATGTTGTTCATTGTTGTGGCCATACCAGCAGTAGTGGCCATGGATGATGCAGATATGTATAGCATGCACACCAGCAACACCATTGCAGGGGGTAGTAGTTCATTTTTATGTTGTTACAACGCAGTACAAGACAGAATAAAAAAGTAAATGTCTAAGTTTTAACTGGGACATTGTGGTAGTCGAACCCCCCCCCATGTGAATAGTGCTTAGCTGAACCTGACATTTTCTTCTTCTCTCCTATATCTGTTCCAAAGACTGTTGCTCAACAGCACTTTACTCCTTCATTTTATGTCTTTCTGTCTCTTTCTAATCCCCCCCCCCATTTTCTGTGTAAAACATACAGAATATGCTGCAGTCAGACTGGCCATCTGACGCTGTGTATTACAATTGAAACTATTTTTCTTCCCCTTCCTATTTCTGCTCTTCTACATCATGGTCCAGTTAAATATAAGCACTTTTTCCCTGCATTGCCCTTAAATGTGCAGAAATGGTCTAAATGAACTGCACAGACTTAAAGAATGAAACTAACTAAAGGTCTGTAAACAGACTTGGTAGGCAAAGATTTTTTTCACAATGTAAAAAGCGAGCTGGGATTGACAGTCAAACTAAGAAATTACCAATGCCAGTTTAAATGTTTTTCTTTAAGATATGTACAGGTGCAGATTGGAATATCCTGTTCTTGAAAAGGTTAAACAGTTAGCAAATTAACTAAAATACAGGATAATAGAGAAGAAGAACTAAAATGTGGTCTACTTACACAACTCCCAGGAGTTTCATATCTCCAATCAGTGCTGGTGTCCTTGCAAGGTGCTGTCTTCTATAGAAAGTCAGCAGCAACTTTCTCCCTTCTTTTATATGCTGCAGCTCCTAGGTTACCTTTAGAAAAGGGGAGGCGTTGTCTATAATGCAGCCCACTCTGCAAGAAATGTGCAATCATATCTGATAGAGCATTAGGGTGTTTATTTTGATGTCATAATAATGGATTATTTGTTATGCCTTTCATTTATGTAAATTCTATGTAATTGATTGTACAAAGAAATAAGAAATTTTCCTGTAAATAGCTTAATAATTAGGTGGGGCTTTGAGCTAAGGGGTGGAGCTCCACTCTTTAAAATAAGCCAGCCTAGATCCTCAGGTTAGATGCTGTTAGGGAGAGTTCACGTGAGGACCTCCTGCTCTCTGCTATACTGCACAAGATTATGTTCCACTGCTAGACCCTTGGCAGGGAAGCTGTGCTGTTTTCAAGTTTTATTTTGTTTGTTTATTATCAGAAGTTCACTGCTGTAAGCTGTTATTTTTTTTTGGATTTCATTTTTTGTTTGTTTGTTTAATAAAAATCATACCATTTAGGTATGTTGTACCAAATTTGTTGATTCCTGTGTGACCTGATTTGTTCAACCCACGACAGACATACTAGTTAAAGTTTGTTATTACTGGATAAAGTAACAATACAATGGCAGCAGATGTCATTGGCATCATCAATGCTTTTCCAAAAATTAATTTCATAGCTGCTAAAGAAAGTATTACTTCTTCACAGTTTGTTTTGGAAGGACGACTAGGGTACTTGCCTCTGTGCTGAGCATCCAATTAGATTCATGAAGGTTTTACATGAATAATGATTAAATAAATGTTATGATTAAAGGAAAAGCAAACAAAGTTACTTTCATAAAACATTATTTAAAAATCCGAATTCATAGTCAAGTAAATGAAAGGTTATTGTTTACATAACTGATAAAACTGTACTTACAGTATGTAATAAGCATGAATGCATTTTCCTATCAAATGTAAACCAAAGCCTTCTCCCTTCAAAACTACAGCACTGTCTGCTCTAAAAAATGACTGGCAGACGTGCCATGGAATGATGTCATCTAAGCAAGTGCTAGATGGCTCTCTGTGCTGCTTAAATAATCAATTTTCTAAACCCTCTTCCATAGTATATTTGATACAAATTAATTTCTCAAAATCATGACTTTATTATTTTTTGCCAATATGCATGTTAAGGTATGATTTCAATCAGTTCAGTTTTTTTAACTTTTTTGTTTATTATTTTAATTGTTTTCTAATTTGAACCACATCATGGGATCTAGGAGCACAACAGCACAGCAGTACAGGGTGTGCTGTAAAAAGAATGAACCAGGTGGCTCAGTTGCTATATATGCCTCCTCTGCATGCTCTGTAATAAAACAATCACTTAAAGTAATCTGAAATCCATCATTATTGCTCTTCAATATAATTCTGTGGAATTTAAGATACAGCCCCCCCCCGCATGCCTGCTTAACTGACAGTATGCCCGCCAGTTGCCACCGCTATCCTGCAGCATCTGACTATCCTACTTAAATCCATTACAAGACATATTTATTTCAGTAATGTAACTGAGAAGCATACTATTAAAAATAAAGCCAAACTTCAAAGCTGCAGGCAGTATTTTCATCCTTGCTTCCTGAGTGTCATTTAAGCAATAATGCATGACAGGGTGTGTGTTGTGCTGGGATAACGTCATGCCTGGGGTAATTAGGCATGAGGCCAGAGGCAGAGTGCGACTAATCACCCCAGAAGTGACGTTATCCCAGCACAACACACACCCTGGAATGCATTATTGCTATTATACAATGGCTCATTTGTAGAAAAATTACAAGAAAATGAGAAAAATATGTTTAAAATGCTTTTTTCCCCACATTTTTTCTTAGGGTAGGTATACATATTGAAAAAATAGACCACAGTTTCCATTGTCTGCAGCAGGTGGCGCTGTTGCTATGTCTCTGCACTGTATTTTGTTTTTAGGTTATGTCTTTGCCTGTTTGCCTCTGAATAAGCCTCCCAGCATATTCATTTATTGTGTCCTGCCTTGTCAACCTACCAGGTAAATTATTTAAACTGTCTACTGTGCTGTTGTTTTTTAGTTCTGTTTGTGTAGCCACGATGTACTGAAAAAGCGATTCCTAAGCGGTCAGCTACTTGCTCAGCTTTTAAAATACTGCTCGCTCTGCTTATGTCTGTGTATGGTTTTGAATGAGCGAGCCTGACAGAGTGGGAACTGAAAATAAGAGCCCTGTGCTGTATGTTTTAAGTTCAGTCTTTTGTTCAGTGGAAAGGTGAGTAAAGACAGCTTAGGAGAATCGGAAAATAGTGGAGTTGATTTAAAAGTTCACAGTAGCTGCGGAGGTGATCTCCGCGGCCATTGTTTAAATCAACCACCGGTTCTCCTAGCTCGCACACACGCGAACAGCAGCCAGCACCAGAACACTTGACCCAGTTACTGCTGGTCGAGTTCCCTGATTCAAAACCATACAGAGGGTATAAGCAGAGCGAGCAATATTTAAAAGCTGATAAGTAACTGACTGTTTCAGGAACTCCATTGATTTATCACATCGTCACAAGTGCTCCATTATGTACAACAGCTGCAGTATTGAAAAAGATGAAAATACAGAAAAGAGTAAGGAGAAGAAAAATATGTTTGGGGATTAGTGTGTTGAGTAGGAGTTGGTTGACAGTGTGTGTAGTTGTGGTGGCAAGTGACTGGACAATAAATGCAGGCTGAGAGTGGAATTGTGTGGCGAGCTGCCAACTGGCAATCAGCTGGCTGCGTGGAGAGATCCCCATTACGGTTGATGTGGTCATCAATGTGCTGGGACTAGACCCGTGATGTTGTACTGGGATAACATCACGGGTCCAGTCCCAGACTGACCAATCAGAGCCCAAGATTTTTTTTGCCATTGTATAATGGTACATAATGCATTGGTAGCACTTCATTTAACAGTGCCAATTATGAAAAAAGATGCATCCTGCATGCAGCTTGGAGTCTTAGCTTTATTTTCAATGGCATGTTTATGCTTATCAGGAATATTAGTGAGATAAATATATCTTGTTACAGATTTCAATAGGAGATTTTGAAGCTGTCGGTGAGCAACAGCAACTGCTGAGCGGGTAGTTGGTCGAGCGGGCAGACGTGCGGACCTGTATCATAAATTCCACACACTTACATTCAACAGCAACAATGATGGATTTTGGATTACTTTAATGGATTGTCTTAATACATAGCATGCAGTGGAGAGGGATAAACTGCAACTGTGCCACATGGTAAATTCTTTTGATTGCGCACCCTGTACTGCTGTTTTTCACGGGGAGCCCATGCTATGATTCAAATTACTTCCTAGTGTTCTGCAATAAGGAAAAACAGAACTGATCAAATTCATACCTTAACATGTATATTGGCAAAAAACATTTAAAGTCATGATTTTAATAAATTTGTTTTGTATCAAATATAGTGTGGGAGAGGATTTAGAAAATTGATTATTTAAGCAGTACAGAGAGCTTAGATGATGTCATTCCTTGGCATGTCTACCATCCATTTTATAGAGAATACAGTAGAGTAGTTTTGAAGGGTGAAAGGGTTTGGTTTACATTTTTCAAATGATACGAAAACGCATTTCTGCTTCTAACATAAATGCAATGCAGTTTTATCATTAATGTAAATAATATCCTTTACTGTTGTGCACTATGAAGTCAGATTTGTAAATAATATCTTATGAAAAAACATTGCTTACTTGGCCTTTAATTCAATTTTGAAACTCAAAATAATATAAATATGTGCTATCAGCATTGCTGCTATCAAAACCACTGTAAAATTATCTAAACTTGTGTCCTTCTGCTGTATCTTCACCATCAGATCAAATACCCTCTACCGGACTAACATCATTTTCATCACCCATGCCTTCCTTGTCATCGCTTGGCATAAAAGTGCCAGACACAGACCAGTGAGGTGGAATGAAATGTTCATTCATTTTAATGTATGTCAGTCACTCAACATTTAAATCAGATAGGCATGTGCGATGATCTGACACAATTGCCAAGGCAGCACTAAACATGCTTTCAGATGTAATACTGGAACAAGGGCAAGTTAAAAATTCTAGTGCAACAGATGCCAATGCAGGCCACTCTATAACCTTGTGTTGCCAGTATACCAAAAGGGTCATCCTCAACAGAAAACTGCTCTGGATCACCAAGGTGTGCAGTCGCCATGTTTCTGCTGGCATCTGCAGTTGGCTGTTGTATTCCTGCTCTGGTGTTCAGAAACATCCACCTTTTGTAGTATTGACCACAATGGGATTTCTGATGAGTTTGGGGACTGAAGAAGATGATGATGACTGGAAGGACATAGAGGGTTTTAAACTGCTACACTTATGCTGCTGAGTACTTTTCTCCCTCTTTTTCATGACATCTGATTGAAACATCTTGTTGTGCACTTTTACAAGAAGAGTAAGTGCACAATGATCAACCTCTGCACTACCACCTGGCAGAAGTGCTGCAATGCCATGTTTGTAACAGAGGTCCAGTAAACTGGCCATCATATATGAATCACTGTGCCACATGTAAGACACACGATCATCCCTTTCTAAAATGTCCATCGTCAGGTTTGACAGGTCAATGCCAACCTCATCTGCTGCACCTTATAATTACTCATGCAAATTGAGCAATGCCTGCTTCAGTATCCACAACAAGAGAATTACCTAAGACATAATTATTCACCACTGATGACCTGAGTTACATGCTCAAAAGGGCATAGAACCTGTATGACACTGTACATGACCCTCCACTGAGATGAAGTAAGAGACATGGCCTTTTGAGTCAATGGGTCACAAAGCTGCATGACATAGTCATTTACAGGCTTACATTGCTCAAATAAGCATTCTGACATATAAAGAGTGGAGTTCCACCTTGTGGGATCATCCTGCTTGAGACGATGCTGTAGAACACCACATGAACGCTGCAGAACATTAAGCTCAGAATGAACTTTTGAAGAATGGCTGAAATGGCCACAAAATTTGATGACTAATGTTCACCATGCTGACCACTGCCTTATGTTTCAAGAACTCACATACAAAAAAAAAATTAAGACATGTGCAAAGCACGGAATGTGTTTAAAACTACCATCACCTATGGCTTTAACTTCATTGGCATAATTGCCACTTGAAATGAAACTTGTTGTGCATCCATGTGGTTTGAGCCAATAAGAAATTGTCCCGGATTCCCCCTTTTCCCTCACAAAAAACAGAGACCATTCTATGTTGTTGTGCTCAGATTGGCAATTAATTTATTATATATCATAATTCCATTTTCCATCTCATCATCTTTTATCATAGTTTCTTTTACAGTTGTACTTTATTGCATTCATATATCAATCTCTGATCATCCCTCTTTCTTCCTCTTCTCACTCCCCCAGGTGAAAACCTGGGTGCCTTCTTCTTCTCTTTTTCTGTTAGGTAACAGTGAGAACCGAAACCACTTTTCCTCCTTCAGCTCTTTCTTCTTTTCATCCTATTCCTTTTTCTTTCCCCTCCCCTCCTCCCTCCCATTTTTCTCCCTAATCTCTGCCATCCACCTTTGGCAGTCCATAACTGTCCTACTGGACTATTCTGTCATCCACCTTTGACAGACCGATATACAGTCCCTTTTTGAATGTCTTCCCCTCATGCTTTGTAGCTTATTTGGGTGGGTGGGAGAGAACAAAACTTCAGCAAAAAGTGGCTGAGCCACTCCTGTGCTGTCCATTATCTGTCTCCCTTAGCCCCTCCCTTTCCTTTTTCTTGCCTATTGTTCTGTTTGTATGCCCCTCCCCTTTCATTCTCCCTCCCCTTCTAAGCACACCATCTCCACCTTAAGGGAGGGGTGCACCTGGACAACTTGGTCTGCCCCTTAAGGGGCAAACTCCATTGTCCCGGATTCCCCCCTTTTCCCTCACAAAAGACAGAGACCATTGTATGTCGTTGTGCTCAGACTGGCAATTAATTTATTATATATCATAATTCCATTTTCCATCTCATTATCTTTTATCATCGATTCTTTTACAGTTGTACTTTATTGCATCCATATATCAATCTCTAATCATCCCTTTTTCTTCCTCTTCTCACTCTCCCAGGTGAAAACCTGGGTGCCTTCTTCTTCTCTTTTTCTGTTAGGTAATAGTGAGAACCGAGACCGCTTTTCCTCCTTCAGCTCCTTCTTCTTTTCATCCTATTCCTTTTTCTTCCCCCCTCCCCTCCTCTCACCCCTTTTTTCCATTAGCCAGTCTTCAGCTTGCATTGGATGACTGGCTTTCCCCTCAATTTAGGACATTGTTCCCCCACCACTTAGGGGACCTCCTCATTTCTCCTGTTTTTTTTATTTTTTTATATATCCTTTTCTGCATGTCTCCTCCATGCTTCTATAAAACCCATAGTTTCCTTATTAAACATATAAATGGCTAGATCTGACAGGTGCACTCTATCTTACCTGTAAAAATCCACCACCCACTCTTCCACCCCTGAAGTATTACCTCCGCCCCCCCCCATTTTTCTTATCAGTGTTCCTACCCTTCTATTCATTTTCCTTCTGGCCCTGTCTACAGCTCTGTGATTGTGTTCATTCCTCCATACCCTTCTTGGGATCATATCTGACCATAATAGGCATACCCTTGGTCACCACTGTTGGATTATTACCAAATCCTTCTTAATCTGCATGTATGTGTCCACCCATGGTTTTCCCCCTATGTCGTTGCCCCCTAGATGTATGATAATTAAGTCTGGAACTGGTTGCTGCTACTTCATTTCTTTCAGTGTGGGAAGCAGTTGTCCCCATCTCATCCCTCTGATGCCACAGCATACCAACCTACATTCTTTCACATCCTGGTAGAGCTGTCTTCCCCCGGCCTTTTTCTCGACTCTCTTTTCCACCCAATAAATATAGGAGTGGCCACAAATCCAGACTTCCGTTATTCTCCATCTTCCTACAGAATTTAAACAAAATAAATCTTATACCTGTTCATTGGCTCCTGTCCATTTTTTAATTCTATGCCCCCCATGGTTCATGTCTGCAAAAGAAAATACAGATGATATGTTAGTCTCCACACTTTATTGCTCGAATGTATCTCTTGTAACTGGCAGACCGCCAGCACCCCTTATCCAACATATTAGCCACCATTTCCCCTGCTGCTGCCCACTGAGAAGCTGCCCATATCCATAGAGAGTGAGACGAATAATTACATGGGTCCTCCCCCAGAAATTGCATGCCGGTTTTAAGCATGGCTGTGAACTGATAACTTGTGACCTTTTTCCCATCTCTGTGTACAAATAACTTCCCAGTCCTACCCCCTCACTCTGTGGCATAAGCCCACAAAGCTTTTACTGGGCACAGTGTGCCATTTTCCTGAGCCTTCAGTGTTACTGTACAATCCTGTCCTTCCTGATCCATCTTTGATTTCTTTATCTTGATACTTACCTTGCTTGTCCCCCAACTTATGTCCTCCCAATCCAACCCCCCTTCTTCATCCGCTCTACCATGTCCTACTGCTTCACTCACTCTCATGGCCCCAGCAAATATTACCAAATAGATCATATAGAAGAGTTGGACTTCGTCCTTTGATCTGCAGATTGCTAGTAATGCTCCTTTTAGTCTCGCCAGCCACTGTTCCCCTAATGGCTGCCTATTATCTGCAGTTCTGTGCTTTAATCTTCCCCATCCCTGCATCCTCCTCCTAATTAACATTGACTTTGTCTGGTCCTTCCATCCTTTCAGGCTGCACAACAAGCTAATCCCTGTTAATAGACTCCCATCGTTGTGTGGGCAGTTCCCTTCTCCCATTGTTCCACTGTAAATTTTCCTAGCTGTCCCTCCATAAGTGGCCTACTTACCTCTATGTGGTGCATTGCCCTGAATGTCTGCAACACCCACCAGGCCCCTCATAGGCCCTCAGAGTCCTTCGTGACCATGAGCTCGAAACAACAGTTCTGCTCCCTCTTGCCAAAGTCCCAGATGTTCATTGGTATGGGTGTTTTTTGTTCTTCTGCTGTCAGTGCCAGCCTCCAGAAATGATCCAGCTGCAGACGGGAAAGGCTGTCTGCCAGAGTATTGTGTGCCTCTTCTATGTGTTTGGCTCTGACTGATATTTTCAATTTTAAGGCCCTTAGCACCAATTGTCCTAGTACCTGCATGACTGTTTCTGACTTAGCTCCTCTGTTGTTTAACACGTCTACTACTGCCTTGTTGTCACACCAGAATGTCACCTTCTGGTTCTCCAGATCTTTGGCCCACACCAAGGTGCAGGCCCAAATAGGCATGATCTCCAACAGTGTTATGTCCTTTACTTTCCCCTTCCTTACCCATTCCAGAGGCCATGGTTCTGCAAACCATCTACCCCTCAAATAGCCCCCCATGCCCAGGCCCCCCACTCCATCTGTATAAAGTTCTAGGTCTGTGTTATATACCCAGTCATCTTGCCAAAAGGAGCACCCATTATAGTTCCTGAGGAACTCCTCCCATACTTTAAAGTCTTCCTTAACTCCTTTTGACATGTCTGCCCAGTGGTGTGGCCTGGTTACACCCACTGTGGCCCTAGCCAGTTGTTTTGTGAAGGTCCTCCCTGGGCCTATAGCCCAGCATGCAAAGTTCAGGTGACCCAAGACCCGTTGAACCCTTTTTAGCTGTATTCTCCTTCTACTTATATGCATTTTAATCTGCTCCTTCAACTTGGACACTTTTTTGTCTGGCAACCTAAGGACCTCCTTTGAGGCATCTATTTCAATACCCAGAAATTCTAAAACCTTACTGAGACCTTCCGTCTTCTCTGGTGCCAGAGAAATCCCTAATTCTCTGCATAGATCCTCAAAACTGGACAACATTTTGTCCGTCTCTTCTTTTCCGCTGCCTATTAGAAGGAAATCATCCAAATAGTGAATGACCATCCTACAACCAGTTTGTTCCCGAAATATCCACTGTAAACAAGTACTGAATGCTTCAAATGTAGCACATGCTATGGAACATCCCATGGGCATTGCCTTGTCAAAGTCCTCCTATTTTAAAACCCAACAGGTCCCAGTCTTCTCTCCTAACTGGAAGCAATCTGAAAGTGGATTCTATATCTGTTTTTACCATTCATGCATCAGGCATTGCTCTGATGGCTTGTACTGCCTCTTCCAATGTGGCATATGTCACTTCGCTGTGCTCTTCACTGATGAAATCATTCACTGACTCCTCTTCAGGAAATGACAGGTGGTGAATCACCCTGTACTCTCCCTGCTGCTTTTTGGGGACCAAACCCAATGGAGAAACTCTCATATTCCGCAGTGGGTGGGTGTCAAATGGCCCTTCTACCCTCCCCGCTACTATTTCCCTATCTATTTTTTGTCTTAAAATTTCTTCTTTCCCTTTTACTAAGCCCAGGTTGTTCGCCTCACTCGCCTGCCTCAGGCCCACGCATTGTAATGGAAAACCTGTCTGAAAGCCTTTTCTAATTGTGTCAGCCACTTTTTTATTTGGGTATCTCTTCAACCACTCTTCCCATGCATCTATCCTAATGGGAGTTCTTGCTTCCTTAGATAGATCCCCTGCCCACTTTTGTACCTTTTTTCCCAGCACCGCTACCCTGTCCCTCCGCTGGCCTTGCTGCTCAATAAGACTGACCCCCCTTCCTGCGTGTCCTCTGCCTCTCCCCCCTCTATTCCATGCCTGACCCCTATACCCTTGTCCCTCTCGAAAAAACTGTTGGCCCATTCCATGTGCCCCTGCCCCTTGGGCTCCTTGAGCCCATGTCATTCTACATCTGCTCACTGGGTGTGATCCCCCACATTTCAAGCATGCGTGATGAAAGTGGCATTGTGGCCAGGAACAAAGGGCCCTATTGTAACCCCAACAACATCTCTGTGGAGTCGTCCCCTTTTTAAATGTCTCTCCTTCTGGCATGGACTGATCTGTTACATAATCCGTCCAGAGGTCTAACTGTTTCATGTCCCACCTTACATCCCCATACGTTGCCATTCTTTGCTGAAAGAATTCATCATAATAAATCCATTCCACCCCTCCCTTGGCCTTCGCCCATCTTATTATTAGGAAGTATGTGATGAGTGGGATGCCCATCTCTGGCTTCTTCTCCATCACTATCGCTGAGTAAGTGGCAAAACCTACAAACCAACCATCTCAAGTTTTCCCTTTTGTAAATTTATCCTCCTCTTTTTTCCCCAACAAAACCACAGCTGCTGCCATTTCACTTTTTCCTATGTTCTCTGTTTCATCATATTTTTCTGCTGCTTCTCGGTTCACTAAGGCAAAAATATCCACATATTCCCCCTTCCATATTTTTTCTTTTGTAGCCAGTGGAACATGCTCCCCTACTCTCATTCCTGTAGTTCCTATTTCTCTTGTCCCTTTTCCTTCATTCTCTACTTTCTTCTCCCCTTCCTTTGGCATCTCTTTGTCTGATCTAATTTCTCCCAGTGTTGCCTCCATCTGGCCCAAACTCCCTGTCCCGAGCGCTGAAATAATTTGGCCTATATAATCCTTTATGCTTTCTCCCACCAACCCAGATACACTACCTGTGATCATGTCTGTTCTTTGTGGGCTGCTGCTGTTGTGATGCCCTGCACTGTCCCCTTGTGGCTGGATGGCTGGCTGCACACCTAGCTGCTGAGGAGGAACCACTACACCCAGGGGCTCCAGCATGTGCTCTGGCAGGGGGACCACCATCTGGTTCAGGGGAGGTACTAACGGTATTGCTTCAACAGGGTGCAATGGTACTGGACTAGCCACCCTGAGAGGTGCCTCCATTGGTGGCTGCACCCTAGGTGGGCTGATGTAACCTCCCAGCATGCCATTTTCCTCTGCCCCCTTTTTCCTTCCCCGCTTTCTGCTTCTCCCCAGCATGCCCTGGTTCCTCCACTTCCACCACATACTACATTATGTTAGCTTTTTCAGCCAGCTCTATGATAGCTTTGTAGGCATCCTCCTTTGAAGATCTGCTTTTCTTTGGCACCATGTCTCCTCTTTCTTGGGATATCTGAAATGACAACTGAGAAAATTCTTCTATTAATTCCTTTTCAATTGTCCCTCCATATGATTAAGCCAACTTGCGTTCCTTCGTTCCTGTCTCCCACCAATCTAAAATTGGCTCCTTAGTCATCATTATTTTTATACATTATTTTTTTTTTTTTATATATCTCTCCTGTTATGGCCGCATAGGCCTCCTGCTCCCACTTTTGAGCGTCATACCCCTCCTTCACTGCCTTTCTGGGCTTATTTCCTTGTGCCCCTTCATGTCCTGTGTTGCTAGTGCTCCTTTCTCTTGGCCAAACTGCCAGCTGCCCCTGCACCCCTCCACCCCAGACCATGCTCACTTTCTGTGGTTGACCCCTCCCATCTGTTGGCCCATTCTGTCTGGGCCTTCCGCTTCCTTTTTACCTTCTACCCATACCCACCATTGCTCCCTGAAACCTCCTTTTTTTCTGTACCCCCTTCCATTGCCAAAGCTCCTGGTGTGTGATGTCACGCTGCATGGCCCGGCCCCGCTTACCAGGCCTCCAGCCTGCTCCTCTTCTCCCTAGCCTCATGGTGCCCACCTGTTATCTCATTCCCACCCCATAGGGTAGCCACTTAATTTCCAAACCAGCTGGGTTGCCTGACCCATTTTACATCAGGAATAACAGATGCGCACTGCTTGCCTTCAAAAACACCCCTTTTCCCATCCACTAAGGCAATTGTCCCCTGTCTCAGAATGCTTTCTGGCTGCTCACTTCTTTCTTACCGACCCCCCGGCGTGTGATGTCACACCACCTGGCCCTTCATTGACCCCTTTGTCAGGCCTGTCCTGTGGGCCTCTCTTTGTCCTACTAGCTTTTTGATATGACCAAATTAGGCAAATTGTTGTACAACAATTCAGGATTCAGTCACCTCCCCCTCTGAGGTGCTAGGCCCCTTAAACATTCAGCCTGCCCATGTGTAGATAACCCCTTGCAGGCTGCATGGGCCCAAACCGTGTCGCCATATATGTGGCGAGACTGATGCTGACTCTAGCTCATCTCCTTGGTGGGGCAAGCTAAGGAGGACCCCCAACCGATAGGGGAAGATGTAATTCCCACATGGAGACACGAGGATGCCGCTGGGTCTGGGGGAATGGAGGTTTCCCATTTTGCACGTGGTAAAGCGGGCATGTGGAACGCTCTGTGGAAAGCTGCTCCTCCTACCACAGGACGCATTAAAAGAGCATTTTTTCTTCAAAGCTTGGCCTCTTTTAAGCTGTTAGGGAGAATGAGAGCACCAAACTTCATACAAATGAGCAAGTGATGCTCCGGTGGACCCACAGCCCCGAGGGCTCCTATTCTTAGTACCTCTGCAGTGTAAAACAGCTGAAATATCCCCACGCTTTAGGCCACAGCCTACCAGCACAGTAGAGCTTCACTATTCGTTCCCACCCTTTAACCACTCAAACCAGCCATGTTAAAAGCTAATACAGGCGAGTCAAGCCACTGCCTAAACAATCTGTGTTTAAAACAAAACTCTTTCATGGCTTTTGCCTGGCGACCCATTTCTGGCCCCCAAAATGCCTCACATCAACCTCTCTCCTTCATGCTTTAAAGCCAGCACTTAACCAAACTCAGTAATGCCTCCATTTTTTTTAACTACAAACCAGTTCAATCAAACAAGCAATAGTAAAAGGCCATTAACAGACAATTTGCTTTCACACGACAACTAATCTCAGGTTTTTCTGAAAAACGTTTCTTGAAGGTTTAAATGCTCATTCCAGTAACCTCTAGGCCTTGTCTAAAAGTTCTTCCCCAATTGTTCCCAACAAGCCTTCTCCATCCAATTTGAGCAAAACGCTATACCAACACACATTTTTTTTTAAAGAGAGCAAACTTGCCTAAACATAGCTGCTAGTTTTCTTACCTGCTGTATGCTTAGTTCACAAACCTTCCCAACGATATAGCCAATCTGATGTGCTGTAGTTTCTTGTAATCAAAACTTCAGCAATAAGTGGCTGAGCCTCTCCTGTGCTGTCCATTATCTATCTCCCTTAGCCCCCCCTTCCTTTTTCTTGCATATTGTTTTGTTTGTCTTCCCCTCCCTTCCTTCCCCCTCCCTTTCTGAGCACACCATCTCCACCTTGAGGCAGGGGTGCACCTGGATAACTTGGTCTGCCCCTTAAGGGGCAAACTCCATTGTCTCTTTTAAATGTTCAAGAATTCTTTTGGCCATGTGTGAGCCATGCATACTTTGCATGCTTAGTGTCGCATGTTGATACACACCACCACTTCCACTGTATGTGGTTTTCAAATGACAATCACTTGCAGGACAAGGTGAAGTAGCATACACACCAAGGATGTGTGCCCAATGTGCTATAACACACATGATGCTGACTGTGGATCCTGGACCACTGGTCCACATATCAGTGGTCAGATGCACAGTGCTGACAGCAGAGTGTGATGATGCATGAGAAACTGCATGACAAAGTGTGTTGTACAGCTCAGGGACACCTTTTATAGAAAAGTAGGTTGTGCTTCGAAGTTCATGTGTGGGTACCTCCTTATTCATGAGCTGCCAAAAACCAGATTTATCAACAAATGAATAAGATAGAAGATCATTTGCAAGCATTAAGGCCACTGCTGCATTTACTGTAAGTGCCTTGCAACTGGATTATTGTGATGGTACAAGATATTCTTTGGCAATGCCTCCTAAATGTTCGGTTGCCTCATAGTGACCACCTCCTTGGAAATTGTCAATTGAGTATGGGTAACTCAGGAACTGAAAGGTGTTTGTGGCAGGATACTGCAGTGAGGTAAGTTTGAAAATGCAGAGGAGGATGAGGTAGAGGATGATGATTGGCTTAGTACTACAGACCACTTGGGAGTGGAGGTTAGTTGTTGTGGAGTAACACTACTGTCAATGTGCACTGGCTCCAGTAAGTACTTGTGTAGGGGAACAGAATGACTACTTTCTCCTTTTGAAGCCTGACATTTATGCCACTGCCAGTGAATAGTGTGCTTAGTTTGCAAATGTGAGTGCAAGAGATTTGCTCACTCTACTCTGTTTTTTAGAAGGGGGGGATCACATTCTGTATTGTTTCTGACTGGGTACTGCTGCTGCTCCTGCTGCTGTGCCTGATGTTGCACCTTCTGCTGTGGGCACTTGTGCTGCATACTAGTGATACCAATATTATTTTGTGACTGCAAGTTAACAATCACTGATCTTTCAGTCATTGCTTTTGACAGACTTACATTTTGGGGACAGGTAGAGAAATTCTTATCAGCCTCATGGGGAGATCGGTAATCAAGGTCTATAACAGGGTAATCTTGAACACCAAAAACATTCTCCACACTATCACATTCACTGACAGTAACATCTCCTATCATATCCTTTTTATGCAGCAACATCAACTGCAGATTTCAGTTTACCCCTCCCCCGAATCGTCATTAGCATTACCAATTTTATTGCTCCTGTTATTGGTAATATTACCTGCAATCCCAAAAAGTAACTGATACTGATTCTGCCCTTACCTACTATACCACCAGAAGAAGGCAGAGCTTTTGGAGACACTTTTGTACCTAACTTGCTACTACCTGCACCCAGTGTACAGCTGCCAAAATGACCTACAGTGCTGATGCTGGAAGAACCTGCACCAGAATAAAATTCCATATCACCAGAAACTTCAGGAGGAGAGTTACAAGTCAAAGGATCCACTGCACTGCCACATCCATGTGCACCATGCACACTACCGTACCTGCCCTCTTTTACTACCATGTTTTTTAAACACTGATTTTAAGTAGCAGACAAAAAAAAATACTAATAAGTGTGTCACAACCAAATCAGTATATTAATTTAAGATTAAATTACTGTTCAGGATTAATAAGAACACACTCACACAGTATTTCCTGTCAAAAAATACTAAACTGCAGTTTGAAACTAAAACTGCAGACACTATGTCCTGAATATCTATATTAACTACTGATTGAAGTTAATTAAAATATCAGAATAATATATTTAGATTGCTGAAGGCGGATCTTGAAACAACAAAATGATTTCAAAGTTTTTCTATCAAAGATTCAAATGCAAAGGAGATTTTTTTCCTCTAAATAGAGTGCAAAAAATGCAGACACATAGAGCAGCAGAACTTTCCACTTCAACAAACTCTCAAGAACTGCACAGAAAGCAAGAAGAAGCAGTAACTTGACTGAGTTGGTGAAGGTGGTTGCTATAGTAACTATATCCTTTGACACCTAAGCCCTACCTAATGGAACCTACAGTAAATGAGCTAATCAAGAGACTGAAATTGCTCATGGAATTTTTGAAGGGTGTTCTGTGGAATAAAATTATGAACGGTGGAATTTTTGGATAAACTGAAGAATATGTTTGCCGAAATTTTAAAATCTGACTGTTTTGAATGAACTATAATATTCAATAGGAAGTCTGATTTAACTTAAGAAAATTAGAGCATTCAACTGACAGGTAGTAAATGTAACAAGGAGTACATTTCTAATCAGTTTCCTGCCTTAGTTAATTGAATCACATGATCAAACAGCTTGTGGAATATATTATTCCGTGATTTAAGCATGAACAGTGGATTCTTTCACTAACAGGTTAGTTCCATAATTACTGACATATTTTCCATGGTAATAAAGTTATTTCTGCAGTTTGGCTATTAATTCTCTGAAAATTGCAGGATTCATAGATGGTGGATATATGGCAGCATTCTGCAAAAATTGCAGACTTCCGTGAAAATTCCAAGGAATCGGAATCTGCACCCAGCCCTAGTTATGTTATGGAAACTATTCTTTTTGCAAGTAGATGAGAGCCCTGGCAATGAACAGTTTCTCTAGAAAAAGTGTTCTTATTGATAATGTCAGGGTATACAAAATAATGAAATAATGTATGGTGTCAATTTGTCAATGAAAGATATTTGTGAACATGCAGACTATATTTTTCAGAGAACAGCGCTGATCACATATTGTACTTTTACTTTATTTATTTCTGAGCTGAGTAGTTGCACCATCAAAAAATATTACATACATATTTGAGTTGCCTTTGTTTATATCAGTCGTCATTCCCATACAAGAAAATGATTTGTCAGCACATAGAAAATAGGCATATAACAGGGACAAAGTTTTAATTCAATACTACACGGACTATAAATGTCATGCAGTACATGTGTATTAGAGTCCAATCACTATATGTGTATCAGAGTCCAGGGGATAAACAATGTGTGATAACAGATGTGAAACTATACCCAATAATTGAAATATACAGTAGATAATACACTAACATAATGAATTGTATACATTTATATTTTGAAAAGTATGACTGCATGGTGAGCATGTGTGTGTGTGGGGGGGGCTTAAGGTGATGAAAGGTACAGGTGTGAAATGAACAGTCTTAAACAAATTATCTTTTGATATTAATAGAG
This sequence comes from Neoceratodus forsteri, assembly GCA_016271365.2. Taxonomy (NCBI): domain Eukaryota; kingdom Metazoa; phylum Chordata; order Ceratodontiformes; family Ceratodontidae; genus Neoceratodus; species Neoceratodus forsteri. The sequence continues at coordinate 585,807,395 of CM057449.1, forward strand.
ATATATGTATGTGATTAGGGTGAATGGGAAAGGGGTGAGATTATAGACTTCACAAACAAGCAGATGACATTTTGTAAGCATCAATGCACCATAAAAGTAGAATTGATTATGACCACCATGTTAAGACCAACATGTAAGTCAGGGATATTTCTGGGACTACAGTGTGAGACACATTACACCCAGTTCCAGACACTTGCATTTTTTTTCTTGAAGGCTGCATTTTGAAATTATTGTAGCACATTATAAATAGAATAACAGATGAACATCCATCTGTTATGGTGCTGTAAATCCAGTGAGGGGTTCTTGTGACATCATAAACCTCTGAAGCACAGCTTGAAACATTTATGCCATCAAAGGAATCCTGAGATGGATTTAAAGCAACTGTAACAGATGGATATCCATCTGTTGTTTTTTGTTATATATGGTTGCCATTTTTTATTCTGCAAAACTATTTTTAAATGTTAGTACAATCTTGGTGTTTACAGAATACCCTGTAACACACTGTAGAAACAGCTTACCAAAGCTCTTTTTAGCTTAGATCTCAGACAGTTAACTGAAACACTTCCACTTCAAGGTAAGTGATCAATGGGAGTTAGAAGGGAGGGAGAGAGGCGGCACAGCTAAGAGTGTTTCTGTTTCCTGTTACCATGAAGTGCTGATCAAGATTTACACAGGAAAAACTAAGAAACTTTTGTCTTGATTGTCTGTATGAGGGAGGGATGTGGAAGGACTCACAGTGTGCTCAGTGCAACTCTTAGGCAAGCTGACTCATCCATTCAAAAAAACAGCAACCGTCTATTGCAAACTACTGAAATGTGGTTTCATTAAACCTCAGAAGTTCTCCTCATTTAACAATAAACATTATGTAAACAATTACAATTGTTGCTTGGGACAGTCAACAGTATGTTAGACTACTCCATGCATTTCATGTTCTTTACAGAACTGCAAGCAGCATACTGTATGTTCGATACTTTACTCGTGGCATTTCAACTTTTGATCAGAGAACATACAACAAAAAGAGTCTAGCAAGGAGATTGTGCATTTCATTTTGGCCACAAATATTTGCTGCAGGTACATGAAAGCTGACCATGAGATACTGCATATGTGGAAAATATATTGGGCCCTATGCACTAATGGAATCGTTGCCCACTTACCGCAAATTTGAGGCACGTAGGCAACCTTAAGTGTGAATGCCACACAGCGGGGGTTCCACGGATCCCTGGCGACATTCACCAAGGGCGCATTAGGCACTTACATGCCTGTCTCCCAAGCCATTCGAGGAACACCGCACTGGGGGTGTGTCAGGTACATGCCTGCTCTATGTAGCATTCAGTAAGCTGCATCATGCCAGGCTCAGGGGTGTTGGGTATGCCAGCTAAGACCAGGTGTAATCCAGTATGTGCCCCTGTGTTATTCATCTGCCAGGTGGGGCAGAACCACGCTATGGACCTCCATGCTAGCCCAGCACACTAGGCTGCAAGGGAGGGCTGGCACAGCAGTTTGGTTGAGTGCCTGGCAGTAGTCCATTTGATGCTGCTCTATGTGGCTGGCTCCTAATCTGTGCACTCACGTGATCCACTGAGGGGACCCGATATGGGCATCCAATTGGATGCCCACCTGGGTCCACAGCTCTGCCACTAACTGCCCATGTGACCCTGCACACTGAGGGGGCATGGCCATGGACAGGTGTCCTGCAGGTGCATACAGTCATGCATACTGTGCACCCTGCTCCTTTCTGGTGCCGTGTAGGTATGCAGGCGGGGTACATGCCTCAGGTGCACATAACCCACCCTTTAGCACGTAGGACCCAATGTGTGTGTGTGTGAGTGGAGGTGGAATGAGAGAGCTTTCCTACATAAATACTCCAGAAACACCAACTAGAATCTTTAAATGATCATAACAAAATAATAGGCAGAGAGAAACAACAGAAAAAAATAGAAAACCAGGTACTAAGCAACACAGACTAAATACTGGTAATTTATAGTTTACTAGCATGTGGTATTATAACCAAGGCCCTCTGTTTTCTGTGGCACAGTAGACCTAACTTCTGTGTCAGGGACTCTGAAGTTCTGTGGCACCATTAATGTGCATTTCTGCAGCAGCAGACAAAGTTATGTGTCATATAATTCAAGTGGACAGTGCACGTATACAGTTCCAAAACTGATTTTCTTTTATTTATAAAATTGCATGGTACATGTTTGTCATAAATACATAATAATCAAAGACACGCTTGCATGAAAAGCAGTACAAATAACATTTCTAGAGCAGTCTTGTTTCAATGTTGATATTCATATGGAGTAATATAGTATTCAAATTCAGTATGAAATATTGTTAAAAGTTGTTTAATAGTAAAAATGTGTTTATCAATGGAAACAAAACAGAACACTTCTAACTTTATTTTTTGTTTTCAGCATGCATTTATATAACTCTTTTTTTATATTTATGAATAATTACAATTAGGAGGTAGTAGATGTTTTATTAACACAAGGGAGCGCCGTACATCATATGCTACACTCACTCCTTACCTTTCCAGTAGGATCAGCAGGAAATTAAAGTTAACTAAGAGGAATAAAATATGTTTATTAAAGTTTGAAGTTTCAGAACAGCGACTGGCTTTTCTTTGCATACCGGATGAAACCACCAGCAGTATGGAGAGGGACAGAGGTGGGATTTGCAGGTCTTCAGGGCTGAGTAACTGCATCTAGACTGCATCTAGACTTCCACATAGTGATCCTAAAAACCTATTCACAATAGAACAAGGTAAGATGACAATTAAATGTGAAGGGAGAGAGCCCATGGACAGAGTACATTACATTACATTAAAAGACTTTTTGAAGGTTATGCAGTGTAATTCAAAAATGCTGATAACATGTCTTTTTGTTCATTTGCGGATGAGCAGGGAGTGGTTTGGGTAAGATGGCACACTTCTAATGGTCCTGTGAGTGCTGGGTAAGCAGAGCCAGGGCAAACATTTGGGAGGACACTGCAAACCTCTGCTGAGGTTAAGGAGCTGGTTGGACTGTAAGATGGAAAGACTGGAGTAAGGGCTTGGCACGGTTAAAAACACAGGGATGTACTGTACTTAAACAGAGAGGGGAAGCAAAATCATTGGGTTTTCAGTCATTTGCCAGAAAAGTAACTTACAGACACTAACATAACATAACATTTGATAGGGGACAGACGTGTCTGATGCTCTTTTTTAAACCTACAGACACCAGCAGAACACAATAGCAGTCAGGAGGGAACACTCAGGAACCTGTAGGATTTTAAAACAATTTTCAAACCAATGTGTTTGAAGATCTTTTATTTTGTTAAACTTGCGGATTCTGACAGATCACAGCAGTCGGGATGGGACAGAAGTGTTTTGCACTCTTTTTTTTTTAAACCTAGAGACACCAAAAGAACACGACATCAGTCACTAGGGGATAATCAGAAACTATTAGAGCTATAGAGTAATAAAAGATATTTGAGCATACATAAAGCAGGGGTATTGCCAAATAATCAATACTAATTATGACACACTGGTAAACCAGAAATTGGAGACTAAGCTAAACAGAAGCAGCTATATGAAGCTGATTTTTGGAAGAAAGTAGCCTGAAATCCATTTTAGGATGGGTGCAAAACAAAAACAAGTAAAGTACAAGTCTACTTGTGGATTTGTGTATGAAAAGACCAAACTGACCATTTTTTGTAAGTGTCTTGATTAAGCCAGCAGGTTGAGAGATCCAGGACAGATATTGGAGGACTAAGAAAGCTGAGGAGGGTCATGTGAGTGACAGGGTAAAAATCAATACAAACAGGAAGTCCTGCCAAGGGAGTTCCCAGTTGGAGGATAAATGCAGGTACCCCTAAAGCATCTCATTCAGGTTCATGTCCCAAAACATGAGTGGAACAACACAGAAGTAGAACAGATGTTAGAGATAGGCTTCTTATGCATCAACAGGCATCTTAAGGTAAAAGCAGGCATACAGGGAACTCTGCTGGTCTAGTAAGCTAAGGTAGACTACCTGTATACTTGTTGACACCTATGATAAGGAGGGTATCACGTGAAATGGGCAAAGTTATTTGGGCGAGTAAAAAACAGCAACGGTAATTATGGCAACCGCCTGTTAACATAGCATGAACAACATGAGTGACCGCACTAACACTATGATCCCTACTATCCAAGTGCAGCATAAAGTTAGAATATTAAATAAGGGGGGTCACAGACCCTGACATTAAACAAGGAGAATACCTCAGATGGGAAACACCTACAGGTGCAACACCTACAGTATTTAAATGGTTGGGATTAAGCACACTAACCTGTTGGTAGGCAGGCAGTTAGAATGGAAAGTAACTGTTCTGTGCCTCACTGTATTGTGGAGTTGCCTACTTGACCGTCGCTGTTATTGCATTGTTGTTTTGACATTCACTTTTATTACTTCACCCATTTCACATGGATCCATTAAGGAGTACAAGAACCATAAACACCTGTTAAATAGGGTACTATTTGAACACCATATCAAGGATAAGGTAAACGGGGGAGACAAAAGAGACACTTAAATAATGCTATCTATGGTCAGGTGACAAAGGGTTGGGCCAAAAATAAGGGGAACCTAGTAAAGTCTTTTTGAGGGCATAAAGGGAAAGATAGTTTGAACCATATGTGGGATATGACAACAAGTAGTAAAACAAAGTAAAATGGAAATATATAAACTCCCTATGTGGGAAAACGGCAACAGTTCTTTTTCAGGACATTGGGAGAATAGTTGTTCATGTGCTGGGGTCACAAAAAGGCCATCTTGAAAATTTGGTCTAAAATATGCACAAATGGAAAAGTTATGCCACAAAGATGAAAACCCCATTGAAATACATTGAACCAAATTTATCTTGCTTTCTCATGTAGCAGTCGACATTTCAAGCAGCAATATGTGTCTTCGATAACAGTCTGTATTGTCACCTTGGGACCTGTTCAGTGAGTGACAGTGTGGGGGATATGGAGGGATGACGGATACTGAGTGGGAGGTCAGGTTGGGGGGAAAGATTGTCAAGGGACCATTTTCTTTTTTACAGGTTGTAAAAAAATTACATTGAGGGACCATTTCTTTATTAGAGGCAGGATAGCAATGGGGTGGACACCAAGAAACGTTACACAGGGCAGCAATCAGATGGTGGGGCACCAGTAGACACCAGGAAAAATATAAACAGTACTTGAGGAGAGTGATCAGTGTGTGGGGGGCACCACTAGACACCATAGAAAATCAATAATCATGGGGATGACAATTGTGGGTGGAGGCTGCCAAAAGGCACCAGGGAAATAATACATAATACAGGCATAGTGGGTGGTGCCATTAGACACCAGGGAAAAATGTAAACAATACTTGAGGATGGTGATCTGTGTGTAGGGGTGCCACTATACAACAGGGAACAAATACATAATATGGGGATGGTGATTGGTAGGTGGGGGGGGCACCACTAGACACCAGGGACAAAATATTGGATTTTCCCCTCATGAAAAAAGATTGGGCTAAAACAAAAAATGATTCCTTTCTTGTTTCACACAACTGGGAAGCAAGTTATGAAAAAGGAATAGAAATGTAAAAGAAACCACATTTGGGGAGCATGTTTCCAACACTGAAGTGCAGAATCCACCTAACAGGGTTCCTGAAGAACCAGATGTGTCAGTCTATCTTCAGGATGTCATTTTTGTAGTGTTTTACATTTTTTTTTGTAGAAAACAACAGCAACATGGTGGTGGCAAATGAAAAAGGATTTCTTACTCACAAAAAGGATGATATCAATATGACAAAAAATGTGTTTATCATTTTAGACCTCTGTCTTGAAGTGCTTACTGAGCAAGTTCAGAACAAATAAAAAAAAATCAACATTGAATAATTTTGGAACACAGTAACATTTTTTCACCAAACAAGCAAAAGGCACATCTGTGGGCCAGCCCCTTTGTACCCTGATAATTTCAGAACAACATTCCAAACTGTCTGGGTGCCACAGGTGTCACCCGAAAACCTATCAAAACCAATGGAGAAAGACACCCAGAAATTCACTTTTTGCAGTATTCAGAACTCAGAATCCACACCTTTGACCAGAATGAAGTGTGTTACACCCACAGATCTACCACTCGAGACTGTGCATGCTAAATTTCATTCAAATCCGTTGAACGGTTGTGAAATTATTAAAGTGCAAAAATTAGAGTTTAACATTAAGCTGCCTACTCAGCCCTAACTATAGTGGTGCTATTGTGCCATTATTTTTTTTATTTTATTTTTATTTTATTTGCACATCGGTTTACAACCTTTGAGCCAGAGGCTCATTTTCAAAGGTACCTCATCACAGAGTGGACAAATACAATACAGACAGTCATGTTACAGGATGTAGATTACCTGGATTCACATGCAAGTGTGAGAAGAAAATGATAAATACAGCCATAAGTTGCTTTGGTTACAGGATATGGGTACATGAATAGCAGGCATTGGTGATTGAACAGATATTATAGAGAGGCCAGATTGGTTACAGTGGAAACATATAAAACTGCAATAGGGGCAGTCAGTAGAGCAGTGGTAATTTAATAGGTTACAGTAGTAGATACTAGTATGAGCAGTCAGGAGCAGTGGCCATTTAACCAGGTTACAGCAGCACATAATAATACTGTCGAAAGAGAAGTCAATGGAGCAATTAAACCAGGTTACAGTAAACACATGATAATACTGCAGTTTGGGCAGTCAGCAGAACAGTTGTAATTTAGCCAGAGGAGATACGTACTCACCTGGGGGAAAGGCCAGGCATCAGGAAAAATTCCTGCACAGTCTTTTGTGGTATAGATTTAGAGTGGTGCGGTTAGGATGCTGCCCAGTGGGCATTGTCAGGGCACAGAGGGCAGCGCCTCAGATTATACAGGTGCAACTTCGTGTGTTGAACAGTTCACTTCTGAGTGCAGTTTTGAATTTGGAGATCGTGGGGGCTTCTGTGACCGGGAGAGGGAGCCGAGTTGAACCAGGAAGGGGCTCTGTGGTGGAAAGACCTCTGACCATAGGAGGTCCTGGCTCTTGGCATCTGGAAGGTGGTCTTGTGGGAGGTCCGTGTACATACCAGGGTTTGGCTAGGGGAGGGAGGCTGTCAGTTCTGGCGGACAGTCCTAGGAGAGGTTTATTATTATTATTATTATTTATATATATATATATATATATATATATATATATATTTTCATTGCAAAAAACTCGTTAGTGCATCAGTTAGGGTTAAAGTGACAAAAGTTGGAAATGAGGTATTAGGGTTGAGATCCTAAGCCCCCCACCCTACCACTCCACCCCACCCCCACTCTCCACAGACCAACAGGGCAAGGGGTGTACCTTCGGGTCATCGGACCAAATTCTTACCTCATTCCATGTGCAAAAAGGAGACATGGTAGAGTAGAGGAAATGGGTTGAGAATTAGGCCCGACGACCCAAAGGCAGAACCCATGCCCTGTTGGTCTGTGGAGGGTGGGGGTAGGGTCTCAACCCTAATGCCTAATTTCCCTACTTTTGTCACTTTAACCCTAACTGATGCATTAACAAAGTTTTTTTTTGCAATTAATTTCCTTACTTTTTGAGAAAGCGTAATCTTACCCTTATATAGTTTTGGGAGTGCAGGGCCCCCGTAAACACACAGACATCATAATGAGCTGTCATCTCCATGGGCCCTGCACTCCCATTATTGCATAATGGATGGCCCATCAGTCCCATTACTGCATAATGTTACCACATACCTATAATTATAAAGATGTAGCCCAGGCCTAGACACATTCCAAGTAACTTCTGTGCTGCAAATGGCGCAATATCTCAGTAACCATAACAACCTTGGAAAAAATTCCACTGCAGTTGTAATCATGAACTGGTAGCCTGCACTCATGCTTAATAAGGTGTACTAATCTGTGTTTAGCAGAAAATCCATATCTGAAAGCATTTTCAAGATATAGGCAACGAAAGATGCCTTATTTGCCACAGTGTCATCCTATGGGAAATTTCTCAACTTTGGAATATCATAACTATGGAACCGATGCAAATTTTTACATCAAATGAGCATACGTCATATCTGTGGGACACCCCCTTTGTACCCTGCAAATTGCAAGCCAAAAAACCTAACCGTTTCTTAGCAGTAAACTGGGAACGTTTTTTTAATTCCTTGTCCGTGAGCTTTCAAAATCCCCATTCATGAGAAAACCTTGGTCATGAGATTTTGGCCATCTGGTCCTGATCTCATGAACAAGGATTCTGACAGATCAAAAGCAAGGCTTTCTAATCAACAAGGATTTTGACACCTCACAAATGGGGATTTTGACAGCTCATAAACAAAGATTTTTTTTTATAATCCTTGTTCTTGAGCTGTCAAAATCTCCATTCATGAGCCAAATCCCATTTCATGAGCTGACAACATCCCTGTTAATATGAAATCCTTGTTCATGAAATTTGTCCATCTGGTCCTGATCTCACGAAAAAGGATTTTGTCAGCTCATGAACAAGGATTTTGCACAAACAAAGATTTTGTCACCTCACGAATGGGGATTTTGACAGGTCACAAATGAGGATTTTTTTTTTATAATCCTTGTTCATAAGCTGTCAAAATCCCCATTAACAAGCCAAATCTCCATTCATGAGGTGTCAAAATCCCTGTTCATGAGAAAATCCTTGTTCATGAGATTAGGCCATCTGTTCCTGATCTCACAAACAAGGATTTTGTCAGCTCACAAACATGGATCAGCTCACAAACAAGGATTTTGACACCTCACGAACAAAGATTGGAAACTATTTGTGAACAAGGATTTTCAAAATAATATATGACCATTTTTTGAAGAAAGTAAACCAAACCAAAGCAATGGATTTGTAGAGGGCATCACACTGAACAAAATCCATACTTCAATCTATTCAGAAGACATCCATGTGGCAAGTCACAACATTTTGTTTTTGAAAAAAACTGAAAACAATATGACGGCTCGCGAGAAAGGATTTTTCATACAAATGGGGATCCCCATTAATGAGCTGTCAAAATCCCAATTCATGAGGCAAATCCTTGTTTGCAAAAAATATCACTATCCAAAAGACTAAACTGAGCATGCTCAGAACCCCAAATTTCAAAATGGAATAACTTTGGAATGGATTAATATGTTTTCACCAAACCAACTGTTGCTTGTTCTTGGGGGCAAGCTCTTTCTACCCTGAAAATGTCAGGCCAAACTTCCAAATAATGTATGCACAGTATAATCAGGAAGAATCAGGAAAAATAGGCAAAAAAAAGTGAACCAGTTTTTTCACTATGCACTGCACAAAATCCACACATTCGATTGAAATGAAACTTGGCACATCAAGATATCCACCCCACAGGACAGTGTATACTTAATTTTGTGCAAATCTGTTAAACAGTTGCAAAGTTATTAAGGTGCAAAATGTGGGATTTAACATTAAACTGCCTAATCAACACTAACTATAGTGGTGCTACACTCACCACTATAATGAATATATATATATATATATATATATATATATATATATATATATGTGTGTGTGTGTTATGCACCATTTTGCCTACTTCATGAAAAAGCAGTTTCACAGATTTAGTGTAACATATCCAATCCAATCTGGGTTCAGGCCAAAATATAGTACTATGTCATTGCTGGCCGAAGTATCCAATGACTGGTTAACTTCCCTGGGTGCAACAATGTATGTCTGCACTTTGTTCATAGATCTGAACAAAGCATTCAGCACTGTTGACCATGATCTGCTTCTCATTATTCTCAGAAACCTTGGACTTCACAGTCTGGCATTGTCAGGTTTACAAGCTATCTTACAAATCAACAGCAGTGCGTCAGAGCAGGGGACCCTCCCCTAAAACTATTAAGGGCATTCCCATGGGCCAATATTATCAGGCCCCTTGCTTTTCACTATCTACATAAACAACATAGAAACATAGAAGCTGATGGCAGATAAGGACCGCAAGGTCCATCCAGTCTGCTCATTTCTTTTTCTACCTTATGAATGTGCCATCGGTCTTTGCTCTGTCAATGGACTATCTATTCATACTCATCTGTATTGCTCCCTTATGCCTATCCCATGCCTGTTTGAAGCCCTGCACTGTATTCATATCCACCACTTCCTGAGGTAGGCCATTACATGCATCCACCACCCTTTCTGTGAAAAAGATCTTCCTCACATTACCCATTAATCGGTCTCCATCTAATCTCATGCTGTGTCCTCTTGTCCTGCTATTTTTCTTATATTGAAACATGTTAGACTCTTTCACCTTGTTAATACCCTTATGGTGTTTGAATGTTTCGATCATATTACCTCTCTCCCTCCTTTTCTCTAGGGTATACATGCTGAGCTCTGTTAATCTGTCCTCATATGTTTTCTGATGAAGTCCCTGCACCATTTTGGTTGCCCTTCTCTGGACTGTCTCAAGTTGGTTAATGTCCTTGTGAAGGTGTGGCCTCCATTACCGCACACAGTACTCCAGATGGAGCCTAACCAGTGTCTTGTAAAGAGGGATTATTACCTCCCTTTTCTGACTTGTGATACCCCTACTAATACACCCCAACATCCCCCTAGCATTATCTACTGCTTTAGTGGTCTGCTTGGATGCTTTCAGCTCATCTGTGATGATGATACCCAAGTCTCTTTATTTATTTAGTTAATTTTTTTTTTTTGAAAATCAGATTTACAACCTCTGAGTCAGAGACTCATTTACAAAGGCTCCACATCAATAACATAACAGAAGACAGGTTGACAGCTTAGTACAATACATATGCTTGTTACATGGTATAGGAGTACATACAGAAAATATATAATGAGTAGGAGTGTACGGCCTATATAATTATGTAGCTGGCTAGACCAGGCTAAAGAGTTTGAACTTACCATGGTTCAAGCAGTTGGGGTTCTGACGTTGCCATAAACACAGTCAATCTAAGTGAAGAAATTAATAACAAATAGGATACAGAGCAGTATTGTCCATACTTAATCCAAGTGGTGTAGGTTTAACTTGAGGCTTAGGCTTTAAGTGCCTGCAAGAATCTAGGTATCAGCTTCATTACTGTGATTGGACAAGGCAGGCCTATCAGGGTCTGGAAGTCGGCTATTGGTAGTGGTCGTTAAGCAGAAACAGAAGAAAAAAAAAAACTAGGTGGCGCAAATGCAGTGAAGAGCAGATAGTATGTGGTTTTTGAGGGCTACTTTGTATGGGCCTAATCTGGTGATAGAGGTAATAGCGAGTGGAAGATCATTGTACCATAGTGGTGCTCGGTATGAGAAGGACCTTTGGGCAAGCGAGGTTGAGACCTTGGGAACAGTCCATATCTGTCTGTTAGCGAGTGGATGTGCACTGTAGCATGGGCAGTTCGAAGGGAGGCAGTAACTCACGAGCGGGAGAGGCCTAGATTAATTTTTTTGTGAGGAGAAGAGTTTGATAGTGGACTCTTTCGTCAAGGGTGAGGATATTTGTTAGGGCATACAGGGAGCAGCTATGGGTGTGCCTGTCTATTCCGGTGATGAGTCTACATGTTTTGTTGAGGGCTAGATGGATTTTATTTAGAGCAGTGTGGTCAGCAGCAGAGTATACAGTTAGTCCATAATCTACTAGGGAGAGAACAGAGGAGGTAACAGCAAGGTTAAGGGCCTCTAGCAGAAGGCAGATTCTGTGTCGATATAGTAACCCAGTACAAATATTTATGGCTTCTGCGAGATTTATATGTGGATGAAATGAGAGATTGGAATCAAATGTAAGGCCCAGGTATTTATAGGTATGTACCTGTTCAAGCGGGAGGTGGGCTTTTGAAAAGATTTTTAATTGGGCATCCCAGTCCTTGCTCCGTCGGTGGGCAAAGAGCATTGGCTTAGTTTTTTCTTCCCTTGTGACTGCCAGCAACTCCCCTCCCAGCCTACGGGTGACTTCAGGGTTTCTCTTCCCTATGTGCATGATCTTGCACTTCTTTGCATTAAACCCCAGTTGCAACTGTTCTGGCCATTTTGCCAGTTTATCCAGATCTCTTCTCATTCTGTCCACCCCATCTGAATCATCTACTCTGTTGCAGATCTTGGTGTCATCTGCAAACAGACAAACCTTCCCCTTCAATCCATCTGCAATGTTACTGATGAAGATACTGAAAAGGACTGGCCCCAGGACTGATCCCTGAGGCACCCCACTTGTGACTTGCATCTCTTCTGACTGTATATCTTTTACCACCACTCTCTGTTTTATGCCCGTCAACTGGTTTGCCACCCAGTTGACCAACTTCTGACCTGCCCGAGCCTACCCAGCTTATTAATTAATCTTCTATGTGGAACAGTATCCAAAGCTTTGCTGAAGTCAAGGTAGGTGACATCAACTGCTCCCCCTTGGTCCACTACACTGGTTACCCAGTCAAAGAAATCTATGAGATTAGTCTGACAGGACCTTCCTGTTGTAAACCCATGCTGTCTTGGATCCTCTGTGCCTATGGATTCCAGGTGTTGCACTATCCTTTCCCTAAGGAGTGCCTCCATAATCCTGCCCACTACTGAAGTAAGACTGACTGGTCTGTAGTTCCCTGCCTCCTCCCTGCTACCACTCTTGTGGAGTGGGATCACATGAACCCTTCTCCAGTCCTCTGGGACCTCTCCTGCGCTCAGAGACTCAGTAAATAGTCCTGATAATGGCTCTTCTAATTCCACCCTTAGCTTCTTTAGTACCCTAGGATACATGCCATCAGGTCCCATTGCCTTGTCCACCCTGAGATTATCAAGCTCTTGCAGGACCCTTTCTTTTGTGAAGGGGCTAGTGCACACCTCCTTTCCCCACTGTGTCCATGGTGCTGAGCTGTGGGCCCTGCCCTACCTTCTCTTCAGTAAATACTGAGCATAAGTATCTATTTAGGATAGAAGCTTTTACATGGTCCTCCTCCTCACACACCCCCTTATCCCCTTTGATCTTAGCAATACCCCCTCTGGACTTTCTCCTTTCACTAATGTATCTATAGAAAGTCTTGTCACCTTCTTTTACTGTTCATGCTAGAGTTTTCTTTGTTTGGGCCTTTGCCTACCTTACTGTCTTCCCTGCTTCCCTTAGGGAAGTTTAGTATGCCTCCCTATCTTCACCCTGCTGCATTCCCTTATATTTCCTGAAGGCCAGCCTTTTGGCTCTGACCTTTTCTGCTACTGTTTTTGAGAACCAAAGTGATTTCCTTCTTCTTTTGCACATCATTTTCTCTCTAACACAATGGAATGTTGCTTCAAGTATTGCATCTTTAATGCTTGCCCACTTTGCCTGTACACCCTCACCTGTATCTCTTTTTGCTAGGGCTAGCATAACTCTGTTGGCTATCTTATCAAAGTCAGCTCTTCTGAAGTCCCATATGTTTGCCTTGGAATGGGATGATTTAGTTCTAGTGGCCAAAATGAATCATACCATATGATGGTCACTGGCCCCCCAGGTTACCTTCTGCCTGGAGATCTGTGATCCCTTCCCCATTAGTCAGTACTAGATCTAGGATAGCCCTGTCTCTTGTGGGTTGTTGCACCAGTTGTTTGAGGCCATCCACCTGCAGGGAATCCACTATGTGTCTAATTCGGGCACATGTTCCTGCTGGTATTGACCAATTTGTATCTAGCATGTTGAAGTCTCCCATTATTAGAAGTTCATCTTCTCAGAAGAAGCCAGAAGGTGAAGGAAGGAAACATATTCAATTCAGTGCTTCAGAGTAACTGGTAACTGGTATTTTTCTTTTAAACTTAGATTGTAGGCTTGTAGTGACACTATACTTTCTTTCTGTGTTGTCTTTACTTATAATTGTTTTTGGGCTGTTGAAAATTTAAAAATAGTGGTGGTGTAATTCTGTGCTGTTTTTAATTGCTGCAAATTTCCCCCACCCTTCCCCAACTCTTAATTATATGCCCTGATAAATCTGATTGACAGGAGCTAAACACAGGGTATAGTAAGAGGTGTGAAGTAGGAGGGCATAAGGGGGAAGAAGACCACCCTCAGCACAAGTGTTTTGACTCATTTATTTATTTATTGGTTTCTTTTTCCTTAAAAAAATATATATCTGAGGATCAGTTACAGGATTTTTAATACTGTAAATAAATAAAAAGAGAACTAAGAGAGCTTCAGTAGCAGATAAGTAGTGGAATTGCAGTATAATGTGGGGAGTGGTGCAATGTAGTGGCTGTGGGGCAGCCATATTCAGGCAGACCTTCTGGACACTGAGGTGCTGCCCTATCTGCATGCATCTCTCAGGACTGAGGAAGAGGTAGCCAGACTCAGAGCGGAAGTAAACTGGGTCAGGAGTACCATCACCCCTGTCCAGGAACCACCCAGTCCAATGCAGCTGCCTCAAAGGATGCCGAGAACGAGGAGCACTTGGATGCCAGTGGGCTCAGGGAGGGTTAGAGCAGTCAGGCAGAGGCACATCCCAGATCCTATTCCTCTCAAGAACTCATATGCCACACTGGCAAATGTGGACAACCAAAGAGAGGTACCCAGGGAAGTGGAAGGAAAGGATGTGGAGGTTAGGCAAGGAGGTGACCTCAGTGGGAAAGCAGTGGACCCCAGAGGAGGAGGAAGTGAATCCTGGTGGGGACTCCATCATAAGAGGGATCCAGCTAGGAACACAGGAGGGGAGGACAGGAGGTGAGGTGCCTACCAGGTGCCACGGCATGGAGGGATGGAAGGAAGATACTGGGGATCACTGGGAAGGCAAGACAGGAGGGTGAGCTGGATGTCATTATCCACCTAGGTACTAATGACTTGGCAAATGGGGAGCCAAAGGAAGTTCAGGAAGAGTTTAGGAAACTGGGAGGGTCTCAAGCAAGTAGCTACTTCTGTCACTTTCTCAGAAGTACTACCTGTGAGAGGCAAGGAGAGCATAGGAGTGCATGCACCAGGAACTTTAACTCATGGTTGAAGAACTGGTGCTGTGAGGAAGGGTTTGGATTCATTGGTGACTGGGGACCCATCTGGAGGATGGAGGTTTGTTCAAGCCTGACCGACCTGCATCCATCCTGGAGGGAATCCAAGCACTCAATGATAAGTTTAAATGCTACATTGACAAGCATTTAAACTAGCAAAGGGGTGGCAGGCCAGCAAGGATGGTACCTACTTGCTCACCCCCAGCTAGTAATGGAACCAGTGAACCAGAGGGTGGCTATCTCTGCAAAGCAGCGTGCAAAAGTTGGAGATTAGTGTCCAAAGGTGGATAAGCAGAAAGGGGCAAAATTCAGCAGAAGGGCAGACAGCAAGGAGAACCAGGGATAAATGACAACCAAGGAAGGGCTGGAGTAGAACAGTGAAGCAGTCTAGGGAGGTCAAATCATGGAAAGCCATGTGTGCAAATGCCAGGAGCCTTAGCAACAAGATGGAAGATCTGGAGGCTGTCATGGTACAGTCAGACCTGGACATTGTGGCCATCACTGAAACCTGGTGTAATGATAACCATGACTGGAGATGGCCATACCTGGCTACAACATATTCAGAAGAGACAGAGCAGGCAGGAAGGGAGGAGGAGTGCACTGTATGTGAAAAATGACATAAGGGCCACACAGATCCAGGAGGAACAAAATGGGGAGAGATACTGTGGGTTAAGCTGGAAAGGAAAATGGGGCCAGCCATCCACAGGTGTGGTCTATAGACCACCAGCCCAGGAGGAAGAAACAGATAGGGAGTTGATGCTAGCCATCCAAAGGATGGCTGACAAAGGGTGAGGTAGTACTGGTTGGAGACTTCAATATACCAGATGTGGACTGGAGCATCCAGCAGCAGCATCAACTAGGAGCAGATTTATCCTGGACTCCTTCAGGGTGCCTTCCTCAAGCAACTGGTCATGGAACCAACTCGGCAGAAGGCAATACTGGACCTTGTGCTCACAAACAGGGACAGTGTGATGGGGGTAACAGTGGGGAGCACCTGGGTAACAGTGACCACCAGTCATTGTGGTTTGAAATCACAGAAAGAGCAGAACCAAACCACACAAAACACGTATCCTGGATTTTAGGGGGCAGACTTTGGGAAAATGGGAGATGCTTGAAAGAGGCATTAAGGGAATGGGACAGGAATCAGGGATTGAGGAACAGTGGGCAGTATTTAAAATGGGGATTATAAGAACAACAGAATTATGCATTAAGCAGGTTAGCAAGAGGAAAAAGAGGAGACCATTATGGTTTTCCAAAGAGGTAGCAAAGAAAGTGAAAGCCAAAAAGACTGCATTCAGGCAATACAAAAAGACACAGGCAGAAGGGGATAGGGAGAAGTACCAGGAGAAACAAAGGGAGGCAGGGAAGTCAGTAAGGGAAGCCAAAGCTCAGACAGAAGAACACATTGCAAAATCAGTGGTTAAAGGGGACAAAACCTTTTACAGGTACATAAGTGAAAAAAGAAGGACAAAGGGAGGGATAGTTAGACTGAAGGGGGAGGATGGGAGCAGCGTGGAGGATGACAACAGTAAAGCTGACATATTGAACAGGTATTTCTGCTCAGTCTTTACTAAGGAAGAGGGGGGTAATGGGTCTGAAGGGAGTACAAGGGGTGAGAATGGTGCAGAAATGGACACAAGTCCCTTTACACGAGAAAGGGTCCTGAAGGAACTGGAAGTAATAAGAGTTGACAAAGCAATGGGGCCAGATGGGGTGCACCCCAGGGTCCTTAAAGAACTAAGAGAGGTGGTGGCTGAACCTCTGGCTATCCTGTTCAGCCAATCACTGGAAACAGGGGAGGTACCCAAAGACTGGAGGACAGCAGATGTAGTCCCCTTATAAAAGTGGGAACAAAGAGGAAGCAGGAACTACAGACCAGTCAGCCTCACCTCGTAGTGGGAAAGATCATGAAGCACTACTGAAGGAGAGATTGGTGGAACATCTGGTTGTCAATGGACTACAGGACCCAAGGCAGCATGGTTTCACCAGGGAGGTCATGTCAGACCAACCTCATTGAATTTTTGACTGGGTGACTAGGGAGGTGGATCAGGGAGGGCAGTGGACATGGCCTATCTGGACTTCAGCAAGGCCTTTGACACTGTGCCACATAGAAGACTATTACACAAACTGGGAATATGGGTGTGGGCAGGACAGTAGTGTGGTGGGTAGGTAACTGGCTGGGTGGCAGGACACAGAGGGTGGTGGTAAATGGCTGTCACTCCACAGAGGAAGAGTGACCAGTGGGGTACCACAGGGATCAGTGCTGGGACTGGTCCTATTCAACATCTTCATCAGTGACATTGCACAGGATATGAAGGCAGAATTTCACTGTTCGCTGATGACACAAAGCTCTGTAACAGAGTAGACACACCAGAGGTGTAGACAGAATGAGAAGGGACCTGCAGAAACTTGAAGAATGGTCAAGGGTTTGGCAGTTGAAATTCAATGCAAAGAAGTGCAAGATAATGCATATGGGGCACAAAACCCTGGCACAATATATCAGTTGGGGGTGAGGATATAGCATACCAAGCAGGAAAGGGATCTTGGGGTTGTCATCTCCTGATAATAACCTCAAGGTGGGAAACAGTGTGACAAGGCATCAGGTAAAGCAAATAGGATGCTGGGATGTATAGGCAGGGGCATCACCAGCAGGAAAGGAGGTCATAATTCAGCTATACAAGACACTAGTGAGGCCCCACCTGGAGTACAGTGTACAGTTCTGGAGACCATACCTCACGTAAGGACATAGACAGGGTAGAGAAGGTTCAGAGGAGGGCAACAAAGATGGTGCATGGGTTGCATCACAAATCCTATGAAGACAGGTTGAAGGAACTGAACATGTACTCCCTGGAGGAGAGGGAGGAGAGGGATATGATAGAGACATACAAGTATCTTACAGGGAGGAACAGGGTGCAGGAAAACACTATTTTTAAGCGAAAAGATGTTTCAGGACTAGAGGGCATGGGATGAAGTTGGAGGAGGACGATTCAGAGGAAACATGGAAAGAATTTCTTCACTGAGCAGGTGGTGGACAAGTGGAACACCCTGCCAGAGGAAGTGGTGGGGCTGAAACAATCACAGGATTTAAGAATGCATGGGATAGACATAAAAGGAATTCTAGAGGTCAGGGGTGAGGGAAATAGACTTCTAGGAAAACAAACTGAACTTACAAGCTCAAATGGGCAGACTAGGTGGGCCATAGGCCCTTATCTGCCGACACTGTCTATGTATCTATGTATCTATGTATCAGAACCTCCCCTTTAGCTGTCATGTTTTGTATATTTTCTAACAGTAATGTGTCTATGTCCTCCCCCTGGTCTAGAGGCCTGTAGACAACCCCAGTTCGTATGGCTGTCCCATTTCCTGTTTTCAGGGTGACCCACAATTCTTCTGTCTCCTTATGTGTATTCTGAATTTCTGTAGCTTTAGTATTTTCATTGACATAAAGGGCCATTCCACACATCCCCCCTTTGCACCTCGGTCTCTTCTGAACAGTACACAGCCAGGTACTGAAGTCTCCCAAGTGTGGTTACTGGTAAACCATGTCTCGCTAATGGCTACTATGTCCAGTTTAGCCTCTGTCATTTTTGCCTACAGGTCTGGGATCTTGTTTCCCAAACTGCAATCATTTGTGTACATGATTTCCATTGGCCAGATTTTGATGTGTTAGTTGTTGGGCGAGGTCTGACATTTCCCCTGTGCATCGTTTGGGGAGCCGGACCATTTTCCTTATGACATCGATGCTGGGATCAAATCGGCTAATATACATCTCTTTGCTGATGATACGGTCCTGTACCTAGAAAGGCCCACCCCTGAATCAACATGCATGGATTTGGAAGCTGATTTCAACACCCTACAAAACAACCTCCTGTCTCTAAAGTTGCTACTGAATGCAAAGAAAACCAAAGTGCATTAAAAGCTCACACCCCCTCAATGGTACTGCATATCCTTACTATATAAGGGGAACCCTTGGAGTTTGTGACAACATTTAAGTATCTGGACATGTGGTTTGACCAAAAACTCTCCTTCGATGAGCATGTGGATGAGCTGACTAGGAAACTGAATATGAGACTCGGCTTATTCTTTAGAATAAAGAACTTACTCACTCATGAAGCAAAGGTTAGGCTAGTCCAATCAACATTTTTGCCTCTGTTGGACTATGCTGACCTCAATTAAGGGCAGTGCTCTCCCTTCACATTATCCAAATTGGAAACACTGTATCATTGGGTGATCAGATTTATCATGATAGTACCATACTGCACTCATCATTGCACATGCTATACTATGATGGGGTGGCCTTCACTTAGCCACAGACGTCGCATGAACACAGTACTCAGGACTTACAGAGCTATCACAAACAAGCTCCTTCAGTATATTTCCAACTGTTTGTCTGTCTCTCCAGTGAGCTGCTATGATCTGAGGAGCCTCTCATACATTTTCTTGATAATCCCAAAGGTCAGGACTCGCCTTGGAGATGCAGCTATTAGCCACACCCTTCCCATAACCTGGAATAATATCCAAAAGTCAATAAAACTTGTATCACCAGTAAGCATTATACTATTCAAGGCTCTACTCCAATGCAAACTCTCTGAATCACGTGAATGCCAAACCTAAGTGCATCTTCTCCCCGAATCCTGGAAGTACTGCACAGAGGTGACTTCTCTCCACGTATCTTCTTCCTACCTCTCCATCCCCTACTAGAGCCTAGCCAGGGCTCCCATTCACTTTTATTTTTTTTTTTTTATTTATTTGTTTAACCAGGTATAGCACACTAAGCTGAAAGCTTTTTTACAGGAGCAACCTGGGAGCACAAGGAGGTTAAGTGACTTGCTCAGGGTCACACAGTATGCAAGTGGAAGCTATGGGATTCAAACCTAGGTCTGGTCTGCTGGATGTCACCAAATTTGCAGCTCAGAGCCTTAGACCACTGAGCTATACTGCCTCCATTCACTTACTCTCCCACTGGCCCTAACGTACTCCTGCTAGCCCCTGTCACTCTTTTTCTGTCAACCTAGGCCCTGTCCCCAGCACTCTTTCTTCTCGATAGCACTCCTCCCACCTCATTTCCTTATTCTCACCCTTGCTTATTGTGTACAAATTGTGCTTCTGTTCCAATTACTGTCTTGTTAACTCCATGTATCACCAATCATTGCCCACTGCGATGCTCAGGAAAATGTCAGTTTCAATGAAAATTATATTCATCTAATGTTACTCTGTCTGTACTTGCCATGGATCATTGTTCTTGAATATAATTTTATTTTTCTAATGTGCCTTTATCTGTTATTTCTATTTACTTGTATTACATGTATTGCCTTGTTGACTGTCCCATGTCCGCCTTGTAAATTAGCTTGTATCAACAGTGTCTTGTCTGGTAAAATAAAGATGATTGATTGATTGATTGATTGATTGACGGATATGACATGGCCTGACTGAAGATATTGGGCAGGATTCACAAAGACTTTTTTTGTAAGTTTCCCTTCGCAACTGCTGCTGCAGACTGGAATTGATGCAGCTGTGGAGGTTCCGATTCACAGCCGCAGCAGTTGCAGAGGGAGTTATGGCTGCTTCCTGCAGCTGTGGCTGATTCCAGCTGCTGTGGCCATCTCCCTGACGACACCACCCGCAGGCAGCCATAGATCATAGAGCCAGTCATAATCCGGCTCCAGCTTAGTGAATACCTGCTGCTGCAGGTAACCTGTGGATCCGCAAGTTGCAACTGACTTGCACCGCAGTTCTCCTGCAGCTGTGGGTATTCCACGAGATACGTGACTCCTGCCCATAATATTTATCTTTATGAGAAGCCAATGATATTTTGATACTAATGAATGGAAAATCCATGAGATATATTTAATGTCATTGGCCATGAAAGAAGATTAATATGATATTGTCAGTCAGACAATGTCATATTCTGTTTATATAGACATATGTTTTGACATAAATATGAATCAGAATGTGTAAAAAAGTGCATGTCAGTTTGCAATGTATGACTAACCTTCTGCTTCTGTTATAGAAGCCGCAATGCTTGGAGGTCAAGTGAATTCAGAAGCTAGCCAATCACAGTGTTCTATCTATATTGGTTTTTGACTGATTTGTTCCAAGATTTACTAGTACTTCTATTTAAGAATACACTATGACATAGTGGTGCAAAGAAAGATATCACCATGATATAATGCATCATGAAACAATATACTGTAAGTATATTTTCATGTTAAGAGAGAAATCACTTTTTATCTGGCCAGTTACTTTTATCAATAAAAACAATTCACATGAGTTTGATTGCTTTGGTGGCCTGATTACCCTCTTTAACAATAAAATTGACTACAGTCAAATGCAATCATTTACCCTATTAGTTATGTGTTTCACAAGGGCACCAGATATGGTGGCGACAATGAGGACCAGTTAGGAAAATAATTTCTAATTATGATGAATATTTTTTATGGTGGGGATATTTGAACTGCAAAAACACCTTATTATAGAAAATAGAGGAGGAGGAGTTAGTGTACTTGCTTGGTATTTAATAGCTACATAAGCAGCAGCAGATGGCCCCACTGGCACAGCAGCTGGCTTCTCAAGTGCTGTGATATCAGCTGTGTTGCTGTCACTTTCAATGATATCCTTTCCATAGGTAAATACTATGTCTAAGTGAAACATTTGTTCCCACTTGCCTTATTTGCTTGCCTCTATTGATGCCTTTTTTCAATGGGAGCAACAAGTCCTTGGATATGCCGTGTAAAATGGTTCTAATTCGATGGGAATTTCATTGTTTTTTACATGAAACAAACCTTTGCCTGATGGTAATAGCTATTGAGAGTCTGATTTCTTCTACCTTTTTTTGTGTTGAAATTTGGTGTGAGCTGCCTTTGTTTCATTCTTCTTTAGTCTCTATTCAGTCTCAGTGCCTGATAGGAAAGGCAAAACTGAACCAATTAACTGTAGTTTTTGCATGGATTTAGACTGGATGATTTAAAAACATTTTCATTCCCAAGGGTGTAGTGTGCACATACATGAAACCTAAACAGAAGAGAAGCTAGAAATAAATGCCTTACCTGGGATTTGAACCCAGGCTACTAAGAATACCATTTTGATTGTGCTACCAACTGCACCATCAATGAGACTGGAAATCTAAGACACACAGAATCACCTTACTCTTTCTCTAATGCACAACCTGGTGCTGCACAGATAATTATATTTTCATTCACAAGGGTGTAGTATGCGCATATATGGAACACAAACAAACAGTAGAGGGAAAGAAATAAGTGCCTTAGCTGGGATTAGCTAGTGTCTCAAGCAGAATGGTATTCTTGAGTGGCCTGGGTTCAAACACCAATAAAGGCTCTTATTTCTTTCTCTCTTCTGTTTGTGTTCTATACATGTGCACACCACACCCTTGTGAAACAATATGTAATTATTTATGCAGCATCAGGTTGTGCATCACAGAAACAGTAAGATCCTTCTGGGAGTCACAGGTTTGTGGTTGCTTTGTGGGTGCAGCTGGCAATGCAACCAGAATGGTACTCTAGGCAGCCTAGGTTTAAATCCCAACAAAGACAATTGTTTCTTTCTCTTTTCTGTTTGTTTGGGTTACATATATGTGTAAACCAGACCCTTGTGAATGAATATTTAATTATCTGTGCAACATCAGGTTATGCATTAGAGAAAGAGTTAGATGCTTCTTGGATTCCCAGGTGTCCAGTTGACTTTGTGACACAGCTGGTAGTGCAATTGGAGTGGAATTTTGTGTACCCTGAGCTCAAATCCCAGATAAAACACTTATTTCTCTCTTCTATTTGTTTATTATTGATTTAAAAACATAAGTTCTTTTTTCCAAGTATAAGTTACAAAACAAGATATGGCACAAGTGTGATCCAATAAGTAAGGCACTTAACATAATATAATATCACCAGCAGAGGTAAGAGTTGGAACAGTGGTGGAAATATGCTGACATTTATATACCAGCTCTAGTCTGCTATGGAATTGGGTCCATAGTTGGTCCATTTATACTGCTATAGTCAGTGTCAGATAACAGTTTGTATAAGAGACTGCTCATATTCTTTCAGTCTTCATTTTCTCCTAATCAACAGAGTTGTACTATACCAACATATTTAGTCAAAGCCTCTCTGTCTTCACTTCCAAGGTGAGGACGTGAACTTAGTCACATTGATAAACAGTGCTGGTACTTAAAACCGAGGTTTAGTAAAGACAGAAACAGATGTGCTGCAAGTCATTATCTTATGAAGCAATAATTCTGCAAGTGACTGTAACAACACATCTCATAGAGGAAAATAATGTGTTTTATATATCTTTAAAAAATATTTTTAAGAGAATTAAAATAGTTCCCTTTTGGTACAGTACATTTAAAAATTAAAGACTTGCAAAACACACAACATTTATGTATAATACATATATGGATGATATACAATATGAAAATATGATTTTATGAAAGAAAAATGACAATTTATTTATTGGGTTCATTCTCTACCAGCTTAGTGGGATTACACTGTAACCACATTTTATTCATGACACCTATTTAGTCCTGATTTAATGGAATATACTTTATTAGCTGATACCACCTGTTCTGCAAGTCTGTTCTGTATATTTACTACTTGTTCTGGAGGCTAATTCTTCTTGAAATTTCTCTTTATTTTCCTCCCTTCAGTGACATTGTGTGCCACCTTGTGATCTCATCCATAAATATCTGGATGGTGTTATGTTTGATCTGATGGTGTTATACCTTTCAGGTACTTGCATATAATAATTATGTTTGTCCCTATATTTTCTCTTTCCCAATGTGAGAAGTCTTATTTCTGTCATTTGGGTCTCATAGCTGTGCTTAAATCACTCTCCTATGGACTTTTTAAATCATGTCAACATATTTACTTGTGAGGCAGTGTGGTTTAGTGCTTAGAGCACTTGCTTGGAAACTATAAGATCATGGGTTCAAATCCTACTTGAGTCAAATACTCACTGTGTGACCTGGATCTAGTCACATACCCTCCCAATGTGCTCCAGTCTACCCAGCTGCACATATGGATAGAAGAAAGACAAACTGTCATGGGTAAATCAGCTGTAAGCATACATTTGCTTAGATATGATAACCAAAATTACTGCGGTGCCCTAAATGAGGCCCAACAAATGATCTTTATAGGAGCATTATGCTGTAATATCTCTTGATCTGCTTATGTTTATGTTGATGCATGCCATGATTCTATTTATCATGCTAGTTGCCATCCCACGTTGTTTGTCTTATTTAAATATAAAACTAATAACTACCCCAGGTTTTGTTTTGTTGGATTTATGGTAATCTCTAAAATATTTAGGAATTATTTTACCATTTCCAAAGTGCATGGCATTTACATTTCTTCACATTAATGTCCATCTGCCATCTCTATGTCCACTTCCCCAGCTTATTTAGGTCTCTCTCTCTCTGCATCCAGATTTTCTCCAACTGTGATACACATTTGTTGTCATTAACACACTTGACAAACCAACTGCTGATGCCTACCTCCGGGTCACTTAGAAATATGTACTGAATAGTGTTGGTCTGAGGACAAACCCCAGTGGAATAATGCTGTTTTTTGATCAATTTTGACAGATTGCCATTAGTTATAACTCTCTGTATGTTGGGTGCATTCCATATGGATTCAATGCCTTGGTTATTCTAACTATCCTTAGCATTCTCCTATGTGCTTATTAATGCAAGAAGCTTAAATAACAAACAAGGTGAGCTGAAGGTCATAACTGAGACATTATGGGGCCAGATCAAAATATGGGGAAAACAGATTGAAGGGTATGCATTGCATAGAAGGGACAGAAAAGAAAAAAAAAACCACGGTGAGAGTGCAGCACTTTAGACATTCAACAGACTCAAAAGAACTTAAGTATAGGGGATTCAGGACAATAGCTTTGAATCTACAGTATTCACTGCAGCACCTGCCTGTATGCAATGGTGAAACTTGCAGTATTATTTTATTTTTATTTATTTATTTATTTAATGTGCAGATTAACACCTTTGAGCCAACAGGTTCTTTTACAAAGATTCCATGTCAGGTATAACAAACAGACAAACAATTTCCAAGGTTGCATTTCATAAGAGGAAGAGACAAGAATACAGTGGTAGTTTGATGGACATTGCTGATGCTAATTGCTGATAACAGAATACTGACAGGCTGTACATGTAGGCAAGTAGTCTTAGCATTTCTTAAGTTGTACAGGTACAAGTAGTGCATTTGGTAAGTGGTTTAACATATATTGTTAAATCTTAAAAGATGGCCTCAAGTAGTCAAGCCTGAAGTTAGGGAGGAGTGGCCTGACGGGGCTTTGTCATATGTTGGAAAAAGGGTGAGGGGTAGAGCAGGAGGGGAGGACAGCCACCTAGAGGCTTTGTCAAGGAGGTGCTGGAGCACAGGAGAAGTGTGGGGGTGGGGGTGGAATGAGTCAGTGTATTGCAGGGAACAGTGTAATTCAACAGCAATTAAACCTCTTTGTAATGCAGTATTTCATGACATGTCATTTACTGCAAGGTACTGCATTATGTCTGGGTTGGCTCCACTGTATGTCAAGTAGGAGAGGATAAGGGGTTAATCGTTAATACTTGGGATACATTATTAGCTGCCTGATCAGAACAATACAATGGGCCAAAGAATGCATGGAGAGATAAAACGGGTAACAAAGCAGGATAACTGAATCATAATTGGAGGGATTGAAAGCACAGAGAAAAATACTTATAAAAATGAGGCAAAATGAAATTCATAAAAAAAGTCATAAATTCTATTGACTTTTGTATGACACAGCATATAAAGGAGAGAAAAATGCTTGGATCTATAATATTTTAGATATAGTATTGAGCAACCAGGAGAAAGAAATACAGGACTGGTGATAAGAGCAACACTACAGAAAACTACATGGTATATTTTGTTATAAATAGGGAACTGGATAAAAAAGAAGGAATCACCCAGGGCCCCATATTCAGCCAACTGTGGCTGCACCATAATTGTGCTGTACTTGCACACAGTCACCAACCTATTCAGAAGTAGTGCATTGCCACTAACGCCTTTGAATACTGAGTCTCAATGCAGTGCAACAGCACAACACTGGCACAGTGCAACATCATAATGCAGGTGCAGAGCAAGGTACATGTGCTTCACAGAATATAGCACTGAATATAATGCTGTACACGGGCTCCGGGCGGGGAGGGTAGTGGTTGTTAGAGGAGGACACCAATGAAAAACATACAAAACAGCATAAAAGTATTGGAAATATTTAGTAAACAAATGGGCACTGTCCTATAAAAGCAAAGCAAAATAAAGGAATAGATACACAAAATAAAAGAGCACCTGCCTATCACCACTAACAAAAGCAATATGTAACAAAAAAAAAAAAAGAACAAGGCCACCCATCCATCAATAAGTAAAAAATAAACAAGGGCTCCAACCCATTTTCAAATAAGAACAAAAAATGCCCACTACCCTGTCAGGAGGTCTAAACCTCACTCTCAGGTTCTTGGCAATAATGGGCATGCAAGGAATCGCAGACGCATTGCATAAGAGTAATGAAGCTTGCTTATTACTACCGAAAGGAAAATCACAGTTGCCTTAAGCAGTCCTTACCAATAGGAACTGGAGCCAATGCTAAACGTTCCCTATACCTCAAGGAATCTCTGTGTCCCCATAGGGTCTCCTGGGGTTTCCAAGGTAGAAGACGTAATGTTTTACATTATATACCTAAGATAATTACCATGGTTACTGTAAGACAGAAACATTTCTAGTTACAGAGATGAGCCCTATTGGCTAACTTAGAGGAGGCTCCACAGTCCAAGATAACATTATACAATTTTGTTATAGACATCACTTTGTAGAAACAAAGAGGTACAGTTTGTACATAGCCATGTAGTAATACAAATAATCAGAAGATGGCAATGCCGACTCATATAGCATAATCATTACAAGGACACAGATGTCCTAACATCTTATAAGCAAGAAATACATGTATACATTGGAAAGTGAAGTGTATAACAATAATGTGCATACATATCCTGACATCTACTCTCATAAGGTAGATGCCCTTAGCCCTGTGTGTTATTATAACATATACCTAAATGCTAGCTGTCTGCAGAGTACCTGTGGGGGTACCAGTTAGGGTGCAGGGACCTCATATAACATTTCCCCCCTTGTTGCCTCTCAGGACCAACACAGGTAAGAGTAAGGAAATGGATATGGAGCAGGGGCCATTTGCAGCCCCGAAGTACGAGCCTTGTAAAGGAGCTCCAGCTGCTCAGGGTGTTGGCATAATGTGTGCCATAGGCAGAAAAGCATAATAATAAGAAAAAATATCAAAAATGCTTGTATAATAACAAAACATTTAAAGGTAATCTCTAACCAAGTATTAGTAAGTGCACTATTCAAATCACCAACATTAATGAGGGCAAGTATGGCCTCATCTGCTTTGGAGATATTATTGCTGATGTGGATGAGATGGCTGTCTTTCCTGTCTAAAAGTGATTTTAATGTCAAAGTTAAAGGATCAATGCATACATTAAAGTGAGGTAAATACTCTGAAAGAGTAAGCAGATAATCAGAGTTACCATCAATGATATCAGGGTCCATAATAGGGACAGGGGTAATAACTGTGTGCCCAATAACAGTAGCTTGATGTGGGATGAAACAGAAATTTGGGACATCAATAGAACATGTTTGTTCTACATACTTAAATGTCTTATAGTTAGTAACCACACAATATTCACTATCAGAATTATATTGCATTTTCACTGTAGGCAGTCTCCATTTTTGCAGCTGTACTGGGCAAGTATAAGTCTGTTTGGAAATCCATGTTGACAGGTGGTGAACCTCCTTCTGATAAGACTGGTATAACTTGGAATCATCTGCAGCAGATGTTGAGTCCTGGTATTCTGTGCCATTAGTGGTGATGTCATCATCCATGGAAAAGGACCAATCGATAATGTCAGGGGAATGGCCACATACAGGTTTAACAACATCAAATACATCACATCGACACAAATAAATATATCTTTACTTTGTACAACAATCCGTGTGAGGCGAGACCCACATGTCCAGAAGAGGATGGAAGACCAAGAGAGGAGGCAAATCAAGGTGTTCTCTATAGATGTCATCATCAAGGTGCCCAATGGAGTGTACAGAAGCGAGTTGATCAAATATAGTTGTAGTAGGATCAAAATGTGGTAAAGAAACAGTGGAAGACACAAATATAGTATCTCTAATAGAACATTTCTTTAAAGTAAAACAAGGATCAGTAATAGAGTGTCTGGTCACAAAACCCAAATTCCCATCTGTAAAAATAGGAATGTTTAAAGACTGTAGCATACACATGGCAACACAGTTAGGGGTTTGCAATGAGGACAATACCATTTAGAGATACATCTATCATATATGATATCAGGGATCCTTCCGGATTCTAGATCACAGAATAGATTGTTGATGGTAGGGATAATGTAAGAACCATAGGCGGGGTATACTATTTCATGAGCAATGTATTGCTTATTTGCTTCTTTACTGTTTTGTGCAATTAGTGCATTAATTTTATCTTTAGAATCTGACAATGCCTTAGAAATATCATGCATATTGTATACAGTGTATTTCTCTTCCTGACTAAGGCCATCCACACCAGGCAATAATGGGGGTATAATATAATTCACCAGACCAGTTTGGAACTTTTGTGAATGTGATTTGATAGCAGCAATGTTGGCTTTATTCCAGATGGACATTGATGTACCAAAAACACCAGTGACTGTGCCTGTGACACCAGTGACATTGGAGTGTCACGTGTATTACATTTATGACTTTGATCATCTGTATTAGGTTTTCACCTAAAATTGCCTCTATGCTCAGTGGTGTGTACCCTGGCATTAGGGTCTTGGTTATGAATCTGAAAAGCTGCTAAGCTATCAAGTAACAAAGTACTATAAAACAATGATGTGTTAGTAGTATGACACATTCCAAATTCAAAGTACCAAAGTACCATTTGGGGATAATTTTGTGTTGGGCCATCCATGGAAAGTTCCCTTGGAGAGCTTGGCCACGGGTAGTATTTGTCCTTGAGATTTGGTCTGTCACTCAATTTGTATGGTAGATTTATCAGGAGCAACAACCGAGGCAGTGAAGTAGGCATCTGAACCTTCCTGGACAGTAATCAAATTGTCATGAATATAGATGTAGATGCCCTCTGGGGTAGTTGCAGGTGGATCAAGGTGAGGAAGGAGGTGCTTTACCATGCCTTGGATGCAGGGAACAACTCCTGAGATGAGTAGAAAATGGAACAAGATAGTCATCCTGTCAGTGTATCTGAAAAGGAAAATCAAACATTAGTAAATTAGTACCATTCTGCCCAATGGAGTGAGGAAAAGTAATTATACTTCTTTATACAGTTTCAGCTGGTTTGCATGTAATCATTTGTCAGTCAATTTGTTGTTTTGCATGAGTCTAACCTGATAGACTGCTGGACTGATCTTGTTGACAATGGGATAGGGTCCTTCCCACTTATTGGAGAAGGAATGTGTGGGATGTGCAAATCTGAGAACCATTAGCTGATCCCCAATTTGCCAATCCACTTCTTGTGCAAGTTTGTCAAACTGGATTTTGAACTGTTGTTGGGCCTTGCCAATGCAATTAGCAGCATACAGATGAGTGTGTATGAGGTCTTGTCTGAGTTTTTCCACATATTGGTCCACTGACACATGATCTGCAGTGGGGGTGTGCAGGTCAAACAGCAGGTGTTCAGGTAATCTCATTTGTCTACCAATCATCACCTCAAAGGGTGTCAACTGGGTGGTGGCTGAGGGTGTATCCCGATTGCCATAAGGAGTAACGGCAGTAGGGAATTCCAGTCCTTGGGATTGTCCTCAATGAATTTGGAAAGCATTTACTTAATCCATCTACTGGCTCTCTCTACTTGACATAAGGATTGTGATGGTAAGGTATGTGGAATTTTCCACTTTTGATGAACTCAAAGGAGATCAAGGGCTTCTTTCATCAACTCACCTGTAAAACTGGTTCCTTTATCAGAGTCTACCTTAAGAGGTAGGTCCCACCTAGAGAAAATCTGTTCCACCAGGATTTTGGTAGTGGTTTTAGCAGTGCATGTCTTAGTGGTGAACTCTTCAACCCACTTAGAGAAGAGATCAGTTACCACAAGGGCATATTGATTATTTCTGCTGATGTTGGTCTGGGGACCAATAAAATCAATTTATATGGCATGCCAAGGGCTAGAAGGCCTCTGTGGTAGTAGCTTGGCATTACATTTGGTAGGGATGGGGTTATTTTGTGCACAAACAAGGCAGTTGTCTATGTATTGTTTGACTTCCTTGGTGACACCAGGCCAACAAGCGGTGGTCTTGAGCCTCTGGAGTATGTTTTCCACTCCCTGGCATCCACCAGTGGGGGTATCATGCACTTGGTGCAAAAATGCAGACCTAGGATGATGAGGAACCACCCACAATTTAGTGGGGGTGTCCTCTAGTTGATACCAGATGAGTTTGTCATCAGAGGACAGGTGCAACTTAGCTTCATGCCTTCTGTGGGGGTTGTGGGTAGGTAGATTCTTCTCAGTACCTTTGTCCAGGAATCTGAACACAACTTTGAGTTCAGAGTCAGTGTGTTGGGCTTCTGACAAATCCAATGGGGAAAAGGGTTCAGGTTTCTTCCTGACTGCTGCAATGTGTACAACTGCTCTGACCTCTGGATGGTCCATCATCCAGGTATCCCTCCCTCGGGTCCCTTCCTTTGCAAGGGTGTCAGCAGTGTCATTGAAGGCATGATAGGGATCATGTATGGAGTGAGCCTTAACTTTGTGTACATAGAGTTTGTGTGCAAACTTTTGTGCCAGTGAATGGATGTATATTGTCAGTTCCTTGTGCTTTACTGGGCTGCCATCAGAGGAGAGAAAGGAATTATTCTGCCCGAAAGGAAGAAATTCTGTAAGGGAACAACAAATCCAGTTAGAGTCTGTGAAAATAATGGTGTCCTTGGTTCCATGCTGGATGAACTCAAGGGTGCAGCCCACCGCTGCCATCTCTGCATACTGTGATGATGCCTCACTGCAACGCTTAGACATTTTAACAGTGTTACCAAAAGGGTAAATGACTAATATGTCCATTCCAGCTATCTGTGCTCCCTGGTAGTAGGAAGCTGAGCTGTCCATAAAGACATGACACAATGAGGTGTTCTCAAGCAGTTATGATGTAGCAGGAAGAAAGGGACCAAGATCTGGTAAATCAGGTGGCTGCAGTATACAGTCATGGGGTTCTCCCTGGAAAAGGAGACCATGTACCAGCATGGATAGAATTTTGGTTGGGTGGACCTTGATGCCTCTGTCATGGAGAGGGATGGACCAGTGTGTCAGCCTGGTATTGGTAACTGACCCATCCTTTACTCTGTCTGATAGCAGAAAGGTGGTTGGGGTGTGGTTTGTATTAATGATCAGGAGGAGTACCCAATGATATACTGGAACTGCTTGACAGCTCAGTAGGCAGCCAGAAGGTTCCTTTCACAAAGGCTGTACTTCTGTTCCACTGGGGTCAAGAGTTGTGATGCATATGCAATGGGTCTCAGGGTGCCATGGACCTTCTGGGCCAACACTGCAGACATAGCAATGTCAGAGGTGGCGCACTCCAGATGGAATGGCTGGGCTGGATTAGGGTTGACCAAAGCTGGAGCTGAGGCCAAGGCTTTTTCAGTGACATCACAGCTTGGGTGTGAATGGGACCCCAAATCCAGGAGACATCCTTTTTCAGTAATTCATACAGAGGGGCGGCCTTCTGAGCAAAATCACAAATAAAATCTCTAAAATAGTTTACCATACCTAGGAACCTTCTAAGGG
Source organism: Neoceratodus forsteri (assembly GCA_016271365.2). Lineage (NCBI taxonomy): Eukaryota > Metazoa > Chordata > Ceratodontiformes > Ceratodontidae > Neoceratodus > Neoceratodus forsteri. The sequence goes on from CM057449.1 coordinate 585,839,146, forward strand.
TGGCCATGCTGGTAGGCAGTGGCAAATCTTGCAAACCTTGTATCTTCTTCCAGGTAGGGCTTTGGCCTTGGTCTGTTATCCTTAGGCCCAGAAAGTGACCTCTTTCTGACATAGTTGTGCTTTTGCAGGGTTACATTTGAGGCCTGCCCTCTGGATGAGGATCAGTAGTTCGTCTAAGAGTTCCAGATGTCATTCTTGTGTGGCTGTGGCCAACAATAGGTTGTTCACATACTGCAAGAGACACTGCGGTGTAGAGAAACCCTCAAGGGTGTCCATCATGTGTAAATGGAACAGGGAGGGGCTGTTGTGGAACACCTGTGGTAAGCAGGTCCACATGTACTGCCTGCCCTCAAAGGTGAAGACAAACTTGTATTGACTTTTGGGAGCCAGTGGCAATGACCAGAAACAACTGGAGATGTCTAGAGCACTAAACCATTATTGGTCAGGGGTCAGTAGTCATAGCACATCTGGTGCTGATGCCATAGATGGGGCACATCTGAGGGTGATCTGGTTTAGTCCCCTATTGTCAATAGTAAGTCTCCATGCACCTGTGGGTTTTTTCACAGGCCACACTGGGGAATTTGCAGTGAAAATATATGTCCTAATTACACCTTGCTTGAGGAGTGATTTAATTGTTTCTCTAAGAGAAGGCAAGGCCTCAGGTGGATAGGGGTACTGCCGTTGCCTCTCATGTGCTGGGCCTGCCACTTCAATGGCAGTGTGCATCCTGCCACAGTTGTGCTTGTTGGTGGCAAATGCCTCCAGATGTCTTTTTAGAAGGGGGAGGATCTTTGGGAAAAACTTGTGATTCTTAAACAAGTCTATGACATCATACACTTTGTTGTTCGCAGAGGTTGTTGCAACCCCATGTGAGTCAGGGATCATGATGGTGTGATATTGTCCCTAAATTTGTATCAATAACATATTGGCTAGGTCTGCCACACAGCTGTGTGGTGTCAAAAAGTCAATTCCGATTATACTAGGGTGATCAACCAGTACCATTAGCTGAAAGGTGTGATTTGCCTTCATGTGCCCCAGTGTCATAGGTAGTGGCAGGGAGCAGTATGCAGGTAACCTAGTTCCATCTATCCCAGGCATATTGGTCCTCCATCTGGTGGACCAAGGTGATGTGGCTGGGTTATAATCCTTTAATACAGACACAGCCGCGCCTGTAGCCAGTAGCACTGTGAGTAGGTGGCTCCTGACCTCGGCCTTAGTGCAGGATCTTCCATTTGTATCCAAGGCCAACTTGTTTACAATCTGGACTGGGGCCTGTAATTGTCAATCTGTACCAGTGGAAGCATGGGGGAGCTCTTGAAAGAGAGTCTGGGCCTGGTTCCTTTGATCCATCTCACCATGCTGCACTGATGCTATATATGAAGCTGCTTCCAGGTTCAGGCCTGTAAGGGCCTGGGAGCCTGAACTTCTGGTATCTCCACGGCCTGTTGAGGCCTGCTCTCCTGGTTGTATTGTTGCAAGGGCCTGAACTGGAATAGCATCTGTTACGGAGCACACTTGCCCGAGAAGTTCTCTAAATTTCCGGTTCTCATTGGCTATTTCCCTATACGAGGGGCATGATCTGTTTTTATGGTGTTTCTTATTTTTGTGGTAGTTCTAGATCCCACCCCAGGATTGTTGTTGCTTGATCTACTGGGGGTGTTGGTTGTCTGTAGGGAGGGGCTGTTTCTCTTGGGCCTGCCCCTCCACCGTGTAGTGCGTTGTGGTCTCCTGAATGGTTTCCATGGCATCTGCTTTCTTGGAACCAGAGCCTGAATCATGGCTGTAGAGTTGATAAACTCTCTCTGTTTTATGAACATTGTTGGCAGACCTATCTGTGGTGGGATAGATGGTTGGCTCTACCTTGTCTCTTACTGCAGGGATCATGTTCCTAAGGAACAGGGTCTTCTATTCAATGAGGTCCACATCTGCGGTTTCCCCTGCAAGGTGCTTCCCTGCACAGTAGGTCATCCAGAGCCCCTAGTGGAAAGTCACTGGATTTTCTTTTACATTCTGTTTCACAGGGCATGCAAGCATCACTTCTACTACTCCTGGGTTGTGTGCAGAAATGAGTTCAGATGCTACTTTGTCAAAGGTGATGTGGCCGTCCTGGCGGACATCATCGGGGAGTTTTGCCCATAGGCCAGGATCGATGGTCTGGCATAGGATCTGGACCTGATAGTCTGCAGTGAGACTAAGCATTTCACATTTAGCATGCACTTTTTCCAAGTGGCAACTGAGGTTGTCGAATGGGCTCATCCGACCATTGCTGTCAGCTATTTGCTGAACAGAGTTGCCCATTTGTAGGGGATCATTGGGATGATCAAATGGAGGTAGTTTCCCTTGGATGTCTTCTAGGGCTGCCTGAGACACTGCCTCAGCTACAGTGCAGACCATTCCCTCCCGAGTAGCAGCCTCCTGCAGCATCTGTCTAATCTGCTTTCAGAGGGTCCGTTTGTTTCTGTCTGGTAGGGTCACATTGCTTAAGGCGGCATGAATCATTTTCTCTAGCTCTTCCTTATCATCCACAGAAATATCGGCAATCTGTGGTGCTGTAGGGACTAGGCCTAGGCCTGCTCCTCCCATCATGGGGGTCGCCATGTTGGTATCGCCCATGATGTGCATCATGCCATCGATGATGTAGGGACATGGGGTCATGTGACAGGGGTCCGCCATGTTGTTAATGGTGGGGAGGGGTGTCTGGGCCATAGTAGGGGTGTGACTGGGTGCTGTACTGCGAGATGATGTCATCTGACTCCTCCCCTTCAGATGATGTCAACAGGGCAGGGGCTATGCCTCCCGTTGCCTTGACATGACCAGTCAACACCTCTCGCTGATGGCGCAGTTTTGCCATTTTAGATTCACATTCCTCATGACTCAGTTTTGCAACATTCTGATCCACTTCATCCTGCATCTGCTTCTGTAACACTGTATACGGAGCACTCAATTTGCAATTGTCCCTAGTTGCTAACCCTAAGTCATTACGTACGTGGTTTATCTCATCCTGTAACTCTCCCAACTCCTCATGCATTTGTTCATTCGTTGTTCTTAACAAGTCATTCATTTGCAAAGCCTGCCCCTTATCCTGTCTCAAACTTTCACACTCTTGCTTCAACATACAAAGTTCCTGCTCGCTTGCCTGAGCAGAATGATGTAAAAGGGAATCCTTTTCATTTTGTAGAGTTTGGAGCTCAGACTCCAAATCCTGCTCTCGTCTCACACATACAGTTTCCTGCAACCTCATCTCCTACTTAAGAGATGAGATTTGCAGTTCAAGGGATCGAAACCTCACTTCGGAGGCTTCCAGAGCAGCATAAATAGCCTTGACCAACAGCCCTCTAGCTTCTCGCTTTCTGGACGTTTGTCTCATCTCTGTGTACTGGGTTAAAAATCCCCAGCACAGGGTTTTTGGATTGACTTGCATCCCACGCGAAATCAGCCCATCCTCCATGGGAGGCAAAGAAGTTTCAGACGTCTAGTCTCAGTTCTGCGCAGATATTTGATACAGTGGCCATTGTGTGGGAAGGAACGAAAAATCAAACTGTGAAAAGGTGCCATGCTGTTTACCGATCCACAACAGGTGTACATATTCACGGTCAGGCTACTGTGCACTTGTAAGCTTGCAATTCAAAACTGCTGTTGAGTGGGTTGAGTTGGCATTGACCACATCCAGTAAGCAGCCAGACTTTGCAAGTGATTACAAAGTGGGTGAAAAATGGGCGAGGTGATGCGGGAATGCACACCTACAGTCCCAGTTGGGAAGAGAAATGTTTTAGCAACAAGTGAAACTTTGCAAACACCAAATATTGCCTGCATGTGGTCGCCAATAGTCAGGAGGTCTAAACCTCACTCTCAGGTTCTTGGCAATAATGGGCATGCAAGGAATCACAGACGCATTGCATAAGAGTAATAAAGCTTGCTTATTACTACCAAAAGGAAAATTACAGTTACCCTAAGCAGTTCTTGCCAATAGGAACTGGGAGCCAATGCTAAGCATTCCCTACAGCTCGAGGAATCTCTGTGTCTCCTACGGTCTCCGAGGTAAAAGATGTAATGTCTTACATTACATACCTAAGATAATTACCATGGTTACTGTAAGATAGAAACATTTCTAGTTGTAGAGATGAGCCCTATTGGCTAAATTAGAGGTGGCCCCACAGTCCAAGATAACATTATACAATTTTGTTATAGTCATCATTTTGTAGAAACACAGAGGTACAGTTTGTACATAGCCATGTAGTAATACAAATCATCAGAGGATGGCAATGCCAACTCATATATCATAATCATTACAAGGACACAGATGTCCTAACATCTTATAAGCAAGAAATACATGTATGTATTGGAAAGTAAAGTGTATAACAATAATGTGCATATATATCCGGACATCTACTCTTATACAGTTATTCGCATGTTATTCGCAGTATACATGCTATCCCTTAGAGACATTGTAAGACGGTATGAGCTGAGGTTTCACTGCTATGCTGATGATGCCCAGCTCTACCTGTCTTTCACACCCGACCAGGTTAGTGCTATCTCGGTGCTGAATAATTGCCTCGCAGATATCCAAGACTGGATGAATACCAGTGGTTTGAAGCTGAATCCAGGAAAGACTGAGGTTATGGTGGTGGACCCCGGCCGCAGGGTTGAGGGTTCAGGGGTGGGGTCCCCCTCTGGATTAATTCTAGGGGTGGACCAGGTCCCTACCTCTGAATGGGTGCGTAACCTGGGTGTGGAGCTTGACACTGGTTTGACCCTTCGTTATCAGGTGTCTGCAGTTGTCAGGACTGCATTTTTTCATCTTCAAAATATCGCCAGGATTAGGCACCTGGTCCCACCTGGCGACTTGCCGGTTTTGGTCCATGCCTTTGTGACATCTCGTCTTGATTACTGTAACTCCCTGTACCTAGGGCTTGCTGGGGTTGATATCCACCGCTTGCAGCTAGTGCAGAATGCAGCAGCACGTTTGTTGACTGGGGCATCAAGAAGGTCTCATATTACCCCTGTGCTGCGCACTCTGCTCTGGCTGCCAATACAGTGGCGGATCACCTTTAAAGTGGGTCTTTTGACCTACAAAGCCCCTACAGGTTAGGTTCTGACTACTTGAAAGAGCTTCTGGTGCCCTACTCCCCTCTGAGACAGCTTCGCTCGGCTGGCGAGGGGTTGCTGGAGATTCCAAGGATAAATTTGAAGTCCTCTGGAGCCTGTGCCTTTGGTTTCGTGGCTCCTTCCCTTTGGAATTCTGTGCCCCATCAGCGCCAACAGAGTACAACGGTGGAAAGTTTTAAAAGGGCCTTAAAGTCATTTTTATGGGATAGGGCATTCCCTGTTATACCTTAAATAGGTCATTTTTAATATGTTATACCTGTTGTATTGTTTTATTGTTTGTACTGACATGTTGATGATTTGATATTTTATGTACAGCGCCTTGAAAATTTGAAAGGCGCTTAATTAAATTTTATTATTATTATTATTACAGTAAGTGCTCTTAGCCCTATGTGTTAGTATAATATATACCTAAATGCTAGCTGTCTGCAGTGTACCTGTGTGGGTACCAATTAGGGTGCAGGGACCTCACGTAACAACCCCATGAAGGTGCTGCAGACGGTGGTGGTGGTGGTGGCTGCTGTCACAGCACCCAGGTGATGGTTGCTGGCAAGACCTTGACTGCACATGTGCAGTCCCCAATCTGCCACACTAGGAGCCACAGTAATGGGACCTGTCACCTTTTCAGATTGTTCTATTCTTCCTGAAGCTTGATGTCCCTATGACTCTTCTGGCTCTTGCATCTCTTTGGGCACCAATCGAAAGAAATACCCAGAACTCAGCCAGCTGTGCATACAGTATGAAGTACATAGAAGTGGCAAAATGTGTGTAACAGATGTACAACCAAGTGACACATGAACCAACAGGCCACACACAGGTGTACAGAGTCACACAGCTGAAATGGAATGTGTATGGCATACCAGAGACAGCACTGTGGGCCTGATGAGTAGAGCACTACACATACAAGTGTGCTGCACTGCAACATAGCAGGACCAAGCTATGCAAAGGGCACTTGACACCAGCAGGCACGGAAGATGTAAAAATATGGCACATACAGCACCAACACCTAGCTGGAGAATGACAGGCAGTGTAACAGCCCATGTGGCTATGTGTTACACCCACATGTCCAGAACTCTGCAGTCCAAGCATCCAGCACATAGGCCCAAACAGGTGTGCAGGACAAAAGAAATCCAAGGCACACTCACCACTGGTGCACACATAACAGCTGTATATAGATGGGACTGTTATTCAGCAATGTGTGCAGTGGGCAGGGTAGCACTGGAGTACAGCAGTGTGTATGTGGTTGGATGCCTGACACACTGTACCTCAGTCCCATCACAGTGGTATGAGATGTATTGCCACCCGGAAGTACCCCCCTTCCCAGTAGACCCTGCTTCCACTCTAATTATGGGGTTTGCCATCATACTCAGCCTTTGCAGGCCATTAGCCCTGCAACAACCCAGTTGTGTTGCAATGTATGTATGGCACAGCCTGTGCACCATGGCATGCTCATACTATAAACATCACTGCATTGGGTAGACACTACTAACTGTGCATCAGAATGTCAAACATATACATGTTATGGTACGCTAAAGGCCCATAAATGACCACCCCTGCTGTAAAGCCCATGCCACATAACTGGTGTGATGCTTTGCCTTGGCACCAATGAAGATGGCACTGAAGTGGCAGGCTACTAGAGATGCTGTATGCCACACATGAAGTGTCATCAGTGTGTACTGGTACAAGACTGGCTAGTGCCTGCCACAAATATGCATATTTAGGTCCCACCTGGTTGCACAATTGATCTGACAAAACATGACAGGTGTTCCACAATGGGTGGTGTGCAGGACTGTCACCAGCCCAGTGCAGCAAGTCTGCAGAACAGGGGACATGCCACTGCATGGTTCAATGCATGCTAAAGCACAGGACACATACAGGGTTGCATGCCTGTCACAATGATGATCAAACTTGTAGATGCCACAGGCCCTGACACACTACAGTGTCACTGGTGGGACAGTGCTTTAAGAGCCAGATGAGTGTCCCCAACCACCAGCGCAAAAATGCCTCCTCCACAGACATGCATGCAACTGGTCAAGGCACACATGGACATCCCCCTGCAACAGTATAAGCATGCAGCAGAGAGTAGGCATGCAATGCAGACTGTGAAACACAATGCAGAGTACTCACATGGACATGTGGCCAAGGCCTGCTCAGCCTCAAAATTCTCCATCCATCCACTGAACAGTTGGGTGCCCCCTCACCCACCCTGAATCCTGCCTGGCCCTGGGCTGGGCCAGCTGGGTCATATTGTTTGTGGAGGGACCAACGGTGACACGTGATCAATAGCATGTACTGGAACATTTGGCAGATTACCATAAAACTTAAACAGTATAGATGTCTATTTAACAATACTGTGCAACTTCAGCCACATTTGCCTGGGTGGGGAAGGACAGGACCTTGCAGGGACAGTGTCTTATCATTGTGCACTGCCATGGTGTGCCACACAGACAGGTGTGACAATGGACCAAGCACAGCCACCACATTACATATCAGTACTTTAGCTATAGCCTAGCACTGTGTAGGCAAGGCCAGAGTGGTGACCCTGTCCAGCCTTCCATACCAACCCATCCAATATACTTATGTGTGTCAACAACATGCAATGTACACTTCATATTGCATAATAGGATACATGTAGCTCCAGGTCTTATACAACAGGGGCACAGGAAGCTTACCAGTACAATAGTAACGGTTGACATCTTACATAGGTGTAGTCCAACACAGTGGCAGCTCCTAGAGTGGCACACACACTCCATTATGATAGTATATCATATATTTTGTGATGTATGTGTACTAGCACCTATGCAGCATAACATAGACAGTGCACATGGAACAGAAACTGGCTTTTGTGAAATGCTATTCTGTACCCCTTCCGGCTGTTCTGTACCATCATTAGGGTGCCACTTGACCAAATTTGCCACCCCCTTCACGAAGTCTGCTTCACAAGAGTTGGAATATTTAGTAAGGGGGGCATGGTGGGCATGGGGGGTGCAGCACCCCAGAAACAGAGGGAGCCCTGACATTGGGATTTTGTGCCCTAATGACTGGGCACATTGCAAGTGGCGCCGTACTTGCCTGGAACTGTTCTGTACACCTAACACCCTGGTTACAAGTAGCCCCCTTATCACATCATATATTCTACCAACCGCACACTGCACCCACAGACAGACAGTGATCACATGACTCTGAAGAATAGCAGACCTTTGGTGTTATGGCAAGTGTATGGCTCTTAGATCCACAGTGGGTCCTGTTATGTATAGGGTAATGGGAGCATCTACAGGAACAGTGGTCCTATACTCCTGCATTGGTTATTTTTTACAATACTGCAGATCAATTCTCATAGGACACAGTGGGCTCAACAGGCACACACAGGTACATTGCACATTTTCTCAGGGACAGTAACATAGCAGTCCAGTATCGTGGAAACAGTACTGCACCCCAGACACCACAGCAACCATAGATACAGCTGGTTGTACTCATCTGGCCATGGCAAAATGCCACTTCCCACCATCACATGCAGCTGCTACAGGCACCTTAGCTCCCTCTAAGGAAGGTCATTGTACCTGTGCAGGTACTGGGCCCCCATATGGCCTACTCCTGTCTTGCATGCCAGGGTCCTCCCCACTGATGCCTAGATCTCACACCTGAGCCTGTCTACTGACTCTCCCCTTTTCCCTGCAGCTGCTCCTCATTTGCGACCTCCAAGTCCACCAGGTTGGCTAGCTTTACTGCTGTCCAGTGGGTGTCCCTCTGCCTGACCAATCTGGCCCTTCTGCTCCTGTTTGCCACTCTAATAATAACAGCCCTCACATTACTTAACACACTCTGCTGCTCAGGGGTCTTCACTGACTATGTGTATTTGTCCAGCCATTTGTACTGCATGTTTTGGTATTTGTGCATTATTAATGTTGAATAGTACAACACTACATGTGTTTCCAGGTGAGGAAGGGCTGACTGAATGTAGTGGGTACTGAGCTGCACATGGCCACTGTGCACATGTGCTGCACTGTGCTGTACATCAGAAATGCCATTGCACGACATCATAGAGTGCATGATGGTGCAGCATCATAATGTCTCCAATGACAAGTGACACCATATCTGTGCCACATGAGACACAGCACTAGTGCTGTCAAAACAGCCACTGTTTGAAATTTTTTAAAATACTGTTAATGCTGATGCAGACTCCTCACATCTCACAAAACTGAGAATCAAGTTTTGGATTGGTAGCTGACTCGTTGGGAAGTAAGGTGAGACAGCATATTATGGGCATGGGACATTTGCTGAGACAAGAGAGAGCAACAAAAAAGCATTTGGGCAAGGTTAACACTGGCAGGTTGGGTGAAACAGTCTTGTATGGTGAAGATCAAATGAAGACTTTTGAAGCTGATCAGAACTTGGTTCCTCCCTCCTCCAAGGCAGCTCAGTTTGTGGTTGGTGGAGCACTAAGAAGCATTTGCTGGCCTTCTGGATTATAGATTCAGGGGGATGTCCCTTGTGTCCTGATCCCATCAAGTGGAGGCTAATCCATGGGGGTACTGTCCTGGTCAGGTTAACCTGGGGAAGTGGTGGATGGTGGGGGGTCAGTAGAGTGGGGCAGAAGGGAGCCCAAGTCTGCCTTGGCAAGGGAGGAAAAATAGAATATGGGTGAAAAAAAAAACATTTCCAACTAGATGAATTGGAAAGGAAGAGGGTGAAAGGTCCATTGACTATAGATGGGAGGTAGTCACAGACATGGAGGAAATGGCAAACACACTAAATAAGTATTTTTCCTTAGTTAATATGAACAACATTGACTATTGATAGCTACTATAGTAAAAAAGGGGAATAAATCAGGTGTGTATTTAAAGATCAGAATTATAGAGTCAGACGAAATAGAAAATAGACTATCCTTACTGATCTGCTCAAAAGCAGTGGGGTTTGACTGGTTACATCTAATAGTCTTACTAAATGAACTGCAGTGACCTATAGCAGCTTCTGTATACATAACAAAACACTGAGAGAAGGCACAGTACCAGATGTCTTTAATGACTAAATAGTAGTAACAATCCATAAAATAAGAGCAAACTGAGAACAGAGGATTATTCTTAAGTGCCTTTGAAGAACAAAGTGGTAATTTCATTGACTGAAGCTGTGAGCAGAATAAGATTAGCGAGCAAAGTTCCAGTGACTTCTTCTGACTCCAGCTTCATGAAATGAAATTTCAATCAAGTTCTTCACAGGTGCTGGTGTAATTTATGCAATAATGCATGGCGGTATCAAGTTCTTCACTGGCATCTCTGTGTAATTTAAGCAAAAGTGCATGATGGTGTGTGTTATGTTGTGCTAGCATCATACCTTGTGTGGCTGGCAATTTGCAAATCCATGGCAGCATGCTAGCAGATAGTCAGCATGCATTGGCCTCAGGATTTACCACACAGGTTCTTTGTTGAGCTCAAATTGATTTTTTTTTTTTTTGCGAGAGTGGAGGTACAAGGATGGTACTTAAGAAGCAGTGATGTGCAACATTTGGAAAACTTTTGATTTACAATAACTTCACAAAGGACCACAGCTTCACAAAGTTATTCACACTTCATGAAGTCAAACTTGGAGGTATTGCTTAGAGAAGTCACAAATTTATAACTTTGCTGGTGAAGTTTATTGGGACTTTGAAAAATGGCCAAGTCATTCAGCAATGTTTCCGCACCATTTGACCTGCAGATTACATGGCTATATTGCAGCAGGACAGAGACCAGAAAAGCTGTGCTGTGTGTGGTTCCAGGAAGTGTATTGAAGAGATAAGATTTGCACTGTACTTAGAGCTCAGTTTTGAATCGATTTCTACTATAGTTCATTGCATAAAACAAACTTATTTTTTTATTTTTCAAATTGTGTTCTGCATCTGCAGACTTAATTTTAGATGTTTTTGCCTTCTGTTTAGTTTTTTTTTCCTTTCTGTTTCTGCGTAGTGTTGCTGTGCTGGACTTGTGCTGTGTGTGGGGGTGGGGGTGGGGAATCAAGGCTTTTGTCTGCAGCCAACAACAGCTTTAGTTTCCCATGCATTTTCACTGTCACTCTCTGACAATTCATTTTTTAAGTCCCATAATTTCTGTACACTTTTAGTGTTCCAGTGCTGCTAAAATACTAATGCCTGTCCAAGGCTCTGACAGGTAGTTGTCAAACTTTGGTATTTTAATATGTTTATTATTTTACTTACTACTTTATCCCTTTCTTGTCATTTTGAACATTTTTTATTTTACTATCTGCAGTATTTTTATTATTGTTCAAGACACTAGTACTGCTACACATTACCATGTTAGAATGAGTGGTAGAGGGAAAGGAAAGACTACACAGGGAGGAGAGGCAGGGAAGGTGGCAGTGGTGACCACCAGTCGAGGTGGATGAGGGCATCTTATGGCTGCAAGAGGTAATATTGCTTTAACAGTGTGTGATGATAGTCGCACTGTTAAAATGATTGCAGCATTTGATTTGTCTACTGTTTTAGTTAAGGGAGACAGTAGCCAGAGCCAAGATAATTTATATGAAATTTTATCAGCCCCTTCAACACCAGTGAGTAAACACAGTGGTGCTGAAAAATATCAGAATGATTCCCCTGAGGTTTAGTGGTATGTGCCCTGAGTCTGAGAATGATGCAGTGCAGAGTTGTGTGTGCCACTGCCATCTCAAGAAAATGATGAAAAGAAGGACCTGGGAAAGGAGGAGGAGGAGAAGGATGAAATTAAGGGTCATTGATCCTTGGTTGGAGCCTGCAATGAAAACAAAAAAACAAGGGGTGATAGCAAAGTGTTACATTTTTTTTTAAATTGAATGTTAGGCAACCTATGCCACAAAAGATAATACATGATGACCCATGCAGTATCACTGAACAGAAACAAATGCAGATGTCATGGCCACCACAACTGGTGTTCCACATACATTTGTGTGTTTAAAATCCCTTATGTGGGAATTTTTTATTACTGGTCCAAAAGATGACACTGTTGTAATTTGCCAACTCTGTCAGGTCCAAATAAACTGTGACAAGAAAGGGTCTTGTGTTAGCACAGGTGGACCGCATACCCATCTCAAAGTCAAACATATGTCTTGATGGCATGTACATAAAGGGAAAGAGCAAGCCGGTGGTTTGGGAGGTACAGATGAGGAGGAGGATATTGTGGAGGAAAATGTGGTTAAGGAGGAGGAGTCAGCAGTACCCCTGAAAGTGTGAAATCACTGAGGAGCAGGTGTAGCAGCAGCATCACTCTAAAAAACCCTCAGCCAAATTAAACTTTTCTTGACACCATCTCTGTCTGTGTCATCAGAGCAACATGGTGCCCACACAAAACTGCTCCAAAAAAGCACCCACCCCTCCCACCAAAAGAGGTCTAGCCAACTATTACTTGCACTCTATCTAAGCAATGTAAATTCCACTCAAATCATTCAGTGGCCAGGGAGTTGAATGCTGCCACATCAGAGATGATCACTGTTGATCTTTTCCCATTTTCTAAGGTTGAAAATGCTGGTTTCCTTTGCTTTATGTGCAAAGCATGCCCCAAGTGACAAGTGCTGTCCAAGACCCACTTTTCACAGCAGGCAATTTTTGAACTGAGGGATGTTGTTGAAAAGGAAGTTTCACATGCACTGCAGCATTCTTCCATATCATACATCCCTCTTACCACAGATATTTGGAACAGAGGGCCAACCGCTGCTAGTTCATTTATGTGAGCAACACCACACTAGGTAGAACTAAAGGGGGTTGATCATTGTTAGCAGCAAATAGAAGTAACCTGATTGTAATGGAAGATGCATGCCTGTAATTTGCAAGCATGCAATACTGGCTATAAAGAGCATGCTTGATTTTCACACTGGGGAAAACAGTATGGCATTAATACTGGAGGAGACTGACACTTGTTTGAACCCCCTATCCCTACAGGAAGGTTTCGTAGCCAGTGACAATGGTGCAAACATTTTCAAGGCTATTGTGGGGGGGGGTTGTTAGGGTGCTCAGCTTTGCATACTGTCTAATTCTGGTTGTGCAAGACTTCCTGAAACAATGTAACATTAAAGAAGTGCTCACTCTGTGCAGTCAAATTTTGTGTCCATTTTTCACAGTCCAAAAAGGCCAGGGATCAATTATGTGCACTGCAATTAAAAAACTTCCAGACTCAGCACCAATTAAAGCAGGAGGTTGTGGCGAGGTGGACTTCAACTCTATATATGCTGCAACAGATGTGTGAATAGCATAAGGCTTTAAAAGAGCATATGCTGGTTCATACAATATGTGACAGTTCTGGAGCTTCTAAGTCGCTGACAACAGAACGGTAGAGGCTTATGGATTGGTTGATTTTGATGTTGATACTTTTTGATCACACCACACAGGCAGAAAGTGAGTACATTGTGTCTATTAGCCAGGCTATCCTACTGCGCTTGGTGCTGAGGCAGACCATCTGTAATATGCAGCAGCAGTTTGAGGGAACAGGTGACTCTGTAAGCTGTGCATAGTCTGAACACATGCTTAATGTATTGGACCATAAAGGACACCTTGTGGATTTCAGTACTGTAACAATGCTGAATCCACAGTACAAATGGGGGCTTTCAGAAAATTGAGAATCTGCAAAGATTGCAGATGAGTCATGTACATGGTTTGAAAATGCTAAAAAAGCAGCATATTAAGATGAGACGCACTGTGTCACCCTCAGCAACAGTCAACAAGAGAAGTGCGAGATGTGGAGGTGCAGCTTTGACATCTACCAGTAAGACAACCAGAAAACCACCTCCAAAATCAAATCCTCTGTGAGCAGTTCTTGCACAGGTTGGCATTGAAGATTGTGAGAAACAGAAGCAGGAGGAACCATTGGAGGATGCCAGAATAAAGAAAGCAACCAAATCTGTTCAGGTATATATAGCAGATGCCAAGCACCTTGGAGCTGATAATGAACCCCTGCTGTATTGGAATAACAAAGTTAAAGAGTAGCCTGCAATGGTAGATATATTTTTTTAAATATCTGAGCTGTCCACAGTCTACTCTAGCACTAATTCTGAATATGTGTTCAGAACAGCAGGCACAGTCATCACAGACCAATATACAAACCTATCCCCAAAAAGTGTTGCTATGTTGACATTCATTATAATGAATAGTGCACATATACCTCCAATAGACGTGCATTGCTGTGGGCACCGATACACTAGAATGAAGCAGGGTAAAGACAAACACCCACCACACAGGTAGATGTGGACTTAATGGAATCAGAATTCCCATGTGATGAAAATTCAGATATTGAGGATGCTTTTTTGTGGGGAATAAAAAGCAGTTGATTGATTAATTTGGGGCAAACAGAATGAAGGAGGAGAATGTAACTCTGCACTCTGGCATACTCCAGTCCTCCTCACTGGAGAATAACACGGCCCTCCTCCTCCTCTGTCTAATGCATACCTCCAGAAAATCCCAGACTTTTACCCAGTGAAAATGCCAGATACATTTACTACTGTATGTACCTGCTTCTGTTGTCCTGCTGCCTATTCCAGCTACAAAGAGGTCTACTCCTCCTCCACCTCTGAGGCACCTTTGTGCTGTTACACATCATGGTCATGTAACGGTAAGTATCATTCAATTTTTTTTTTTTTACTTTTCTGTTTTCATTTTCCTTTTACAGGTACAAAAATTGTGAGCCGGATAGACTGTAAATAATTTCACTCTTGTGTTTACAGGTCTCCTCTCCTGCTGCCTCATTCTCATCAGCCAGAAATCCACCTTGTCCTCCTCCCCTCTGGGGCACCATTGTGCTATTACATGGCTAAGCAGTTAGTAATATAATGGTAAGTATCATTCCAGGATTTTTTCTTTTCAGTTTTCCTTTCACAGGTCCACCATTGGTCCATGCCATGAGCCAACATGGAACAATAATGTCAGTCTTTTCTTGACAGTTGATAGCAGAACAGTAAAACCTGACAGTGGACAATACATATACCATGTGCATTGCCACCAAAGTGGCCAACTGTGGAACACTAATTTCAGTCTAGTCTTGACAGGTGACATTAGAACAATAAGACTGCGAGAGGACAATCAATATACAGAGTAGGCGGTCAGCTCTGTGGCTGCTTGTATAGAGTCGAAATAGTTTTCTCCTGTCTTTACAGGTCTACTGTCTTGCTTCTTCCTCCACCAAGCAAGCCTCCCCCTCCTCCACCTCCTCTGTCTATAACACCAGTGTTCCATTTCATGGCATGACCTTCACCAGTATGAAGGTATGTAAAAGTTTCAAAAGTTTGTTTTTTTCTTATACATTTTTTTTATTTTAGTTTTGGTTTCACGGGTGCAACAAGACAGGGAGTGGACAAGAGTCTAAATAATTTTACTCCTGTCTTCACAGGTCTGTTTTCCTCCATTCCTGAGTTTCTGTCCAGTAACGTGCTTAAAGAGCTGAACTCATAGATTTCTTTGACTGGACAACCAGAGTAGTGGACCAAGGGGGAGCAGTTGATGTCGTCTACCTTGACTTCAGCAAAGCTTTCGATACTGTTCCATACAGAAATTTGATTACTAAGCTGGGTAGGCTCAGGGTGGGTCAGACGTTGGTCAACTGGGTGGCAAACTGGTTGACAGGCAGAAAACAGAGAGTGGTGGTAAATGGTATATAGTTAGAAGAGATGCAGGTCACAAGTGGGGTACCTCAGGGATCAGTCCTGGGGCCAGTCCTCCTCAAGATCTTCATCAGTGACTTTGCAGATGGACTGGAGGGTAAGGTTTGTCTGTTTGCAGATGACACCAAGATCTGCAGCAGAGTAGATGATCCAGATGGGGTGGGCAGAATGAGAAGAGATCTGGATAAACTAGCAAAATTGTCGGAAGAGTGGCAATTGGGGTTTAACACAAAGAAGTGCAATATCGTGCACATTGGGAAGAGAAACCCTGATGCCACCCATATGCTGGGAAGGGAGTTGCCGGCAGTAATAAGGGAAGAAAGAGACTTGGGCATCATCATCACCAATGACCTGAAATCATCCAAGCAGACCACTAAAGCAGCAGGTAAGGCTAGGGGGATGTTGGGGTGTATTAGTAGGGGTATCACAAGTTGGAAGAGGGAGGTAATAATCCCTCTTTACAAGACTCTGATTATGCCCCATCTGGAGTACTGCATGCAGTACTGGAGGCCACACCTTTACAAGGACGTTAACCAAATTGAGGCAGTCCAGAGAAGGGTAACCAAAATGGTGCAGGGATTGCATCAGAAAACATATGAGGACAGATTAACGGAGCTCAGTAAGTATATCCTAGAGCAAAGGAGGGAGAGAGGTGATATGGTCGAAACATTCAAACACCTTAATGGCATTAACAAGGTGAAAGAGTCTAACATGTTTCAATATAAGAAAAGTAGCAGGACAAGAGGACACAGCATGAGATTAGAGGGAGGACAATTAAGGGGTAATGTGAGGAAGTTATTTTTCACAGAAAGGGTGGTAGATGCGTGGAACGGCCTAACCCAGGAAGAGGTGGATATGAATACAGTGCAGGGCTTCAAACAGGCATGGGATAGGCATAAGGGAGCAATGCAGATGAGTATGAGTAGATAAGCCATTGACAGAGCAAAGGCAGATGGCACATTCATAAGGTAGAAAAAAGAAATGGGCAGACTGGATGGGCATTGCGGTCCTTATCTGCCATCAACGTCTATGTTTCTATGTTTCTGTAGAGTTGCTTGAGTCGGGCGCATGTGGATTAAGGCCCATTGAACTGTATCCGCCAGTGAGACCATTATCCCTATCAGCTGCATGAATATATGTGCAGGAAGATGGGAAGAGTGGTGAAATTTCAGAAGGGTGACTTGCAAGTCCCTGAATTTTACCAAGGTGGGAAACACCATGTGCCTATGAGTCTTGAAGTCCACTACCAAGTGGTCCAGTGTCTGTGCTGGGAACAGGGAGCTCTCTTACCTGTTCTATTTTTTTTTTCAACTTTATTTATCTTCCAGACCCCCGGGCATCCTTCAGAAGTGCCCACTCTGATGCTGCCCTAAGTTCCAGCCTGAACCCCCGCTTCTCTCAGGCATCTCCCCCAGAATTACCTAGGCAGGCCCGAACCCCAGATCACCTCCAGGGCTGGATTCGCCCTCTCCTGGGAGTCAACTCCTAAGTGTGAGTTGCCTTACCCTGTCATCGGGTTGGCCCATGGAGAGACCTGAGCACGTTGGGCCAGCATTGGGCTGTGAGTGCTCCACTGAGGCCACTGTCATCACACCGGTGGACTAGAAGCTTTTTTTTGGTTTTTGTTGCCCCTGCAGAGCTCAGCTGGCAAGGCAACTCTATGCTGTAGCTCCTCCCGGCATTGTGCTGTGCCGCTCCATCGATGCCCCTGGCTGCTGCCTGAGATCACTCCATGAGCGAGCGCATTCCCTAAACCCACCCCGTGAAGAGAAAGCCATCCTCCGGATGCTTGATCTCCTCCCTCCCCAGCTGGCCCCCGGCAACCCAGGCTCAGTCCCAAACCGGGGTCACTGGTATGGCGTGAGGTGTGGCGTCCAGTGCCTCAGCCCTCAGTGCCACCGGGCTGCCTCTTTTACCTGTTGATGACAAACCTGTGTGCTGAGAATCAGTAAACCACTTCTGTCACTGCTTGCACAGCCAATTCAAGGTGAAGGGCTCATATCAGGATGTTGTCCAAATATGAGAAAAGATGGATCCCCTGGCTGTGAAGATGGGCAACAACTGCTACTAGAACTTTGGAAAATACTCTTCAGGAAGAGGAAAGCCCAAATAAAAGTGTTCTGAATTGGAAGTGATTGTCCTAAACCTTGATCCTGAGATATTGCCTGTGAGACTGTCAGTTGGGGATATGTAAATAGACATCTTGGTAAGTCAACGGATGCCAAAAAGTCTCCCTGATGGATTTCTCTGATGATGGATGACAGCGTTTCCATTTTGAATGATCTGCTGCGGATGAAGTGATTCAGAAATTTGAGGTCTAAAACTGGATTGAAACTCCCTGTGCATTTTGGAACGACAGAGAATAGAGTAACCCCCATTGAGCTCTGGTATGGGAACTGGTTTTATGGCTCCTTTTGTAGTAAGTCTGTTATATTCTGGAGCACAACTTGTCACCTGGGAGGATTGGACGAAAGAGGTGAGGGGATCACATGAGGCACCAGAGGCTTTGTGTTGAATTCAATGAGGTATCCCTTGTTGATGATGTCCGGAACCCATTTGTCTGTTGTAGTACAGACCCATTCCCTGAAGAAATTTGATAGTCTGCACCCTATGCGGGAGATGAGTCCAGTCAGTTTCATCGTGATTTCTTTGTAAATGCTCTGTCGTCACTGTTGCCATCTCCTCCACCTCTGTTGTTGTGCTGGTTATGAGAGGAAAACCATGACCTTTTGCCTCTGTTCTGTCCTTTCTTGTAGGATTGGTCACAAAATTGCTGCTGGGATCTGCCAGACCAAGACTTTTCTCTGGATTACAACTGGGGCATGCAAACCTTAGCTGTTTCTCTGAATTCCTTGATGGCCTCTTCCAGAGCAGAACCAAAGAGAAGATTTCCTTCATATGGGGCATTCACCAAATGAGCCTTAGAGCAGGCATCTTTCTGCCAGACTCTTAACCAAAGGTTGCATCTGGCAGAAGTCTGGTAGAACATAGTTCTGGCAGTGCATCATACTGCATCCCCTGAGACATCTGCTGAATAAGCCGAGGTGAGCCTGACCATCTGGAGTTGCTGAAGTATCACTTTGTTCTTTTAGGAATCCTCTGCCAGCTGAAAAGCCAGCTCTGTGGTCCATGATAGAGAGGACCTAGCTGAAAATAAGTTAGCTGTTACTGCCTTTAAGTAAGCTGCCTGAAAGGTCTTCTTTAAAGATGAATCCACCTTGCGGTCCACTGGGTCACTGAGGGTGGCCCCACCATCTGCTGGAATGACCATCTTCTTTGTTAGGTTTGATATTTGAGGGTATATTCTGGGTAAGTTTAGCCACTTTTCTGATTGTTTCTTGTCAAATTTCAGCAGTTTGTTAACTCTTCACATTACTGGGTAAGTTTTTTCCTGTCCATGCCACTCTTCTTTAAGAATGTCCTCAATTTCCTGAGGAATGGGGAATGCTGAAGATGGTTTAGATGAGGATGACAGCTTGAGGGCTGGCTTGTCTGATTTTGCAGTGCTAGGGGAAGTGCCTAGATGTATCTCTTGCATGATGTTCCTGATAAAGAAGTCCAGGTCTTCTAGAACAAAGTGTCTGGCTGACCCCACATCTTCATCTGATGAACTGCTCTGGACCTCTCCCTCCTCAGTTGAGGAACAACTAGTATCTGATTAGGAAGGTGACTTGGTCTGGTGTTTCTTCCATTTGTGCTGGCTGGGACCATCATTATTTGAGTCCCTAGAATGAGGGGAATGGGCCCTCAACTTTTTCCTGCCATGATGTTGGGCCAGCAGTTCCTCCTCATTAGAAGAGGGAGACAGGGTACACTTTTGCAAGGCTTTCTTGTGTGTCTTGATTGTTGTAGATGCTGGTGACTGCAAATTGAAACCTGTTGGGTCAAAGTCAAATGCTCAATTAAATTTTTCAGTTAGATCACGGGCCAATTTCAGCACGGGCTGCTGCAGGACCATTGGCAGGATAGAGGATGAGGCAGCCCATTCTTCAGTGAATGCAGAGTCTGGAGTGGCCACAGCTTCACACTTTAAATACAGAGAAACTGTGAACTTGGCTAAGAGGGGGTACTTGCACTTGTCATATTTTCTGCCCTTGGAGGACTTGTCCCCGGCCTTGTCTGAGGCTTTGCCCAAAGTCTTGTCTAAGGACATGTTTGTAGCTCTGAAATGAGTGAGTTGGGTATCCACTTCAAAAACTCATTTGTAAGACACAGTTGTTGGGTAAAGAAACAAGACAGATAATCCCCTGGCTGTTTGTACAGTACAAGCAGGACAACTGATGGAAGAGAGCTGGCTTCAGGGTCTGGGGGTGCAAAAGAACAGCTTAAAGATGAGATCCATGTAAGGCTATGCTGCTAACTTCAGAGACCACCACCTTCAGGGGGCTGCTGTCAAAGTTTCAAGTCTTCCAACTGTGTCCCCTGTCCGGGCTAAATGAGTTGGCAGGGACAGCGTGATTAAGCCTTAAAGTGTGTGCTGGCTGAGGGTGGGCTTTGAATAAAATGGCCACCAGTGTGGATTTCCCATGCTAACTAGTCAGGAGTATCTGTGGGCCTTTTGAGGAGATCCTACTTTTCCTGGTCCCCCCAAGTGATCTTGTTTCCTCTGGTTCCCCCACAGCAAGATCATGCCCATGATGGTTCCTTTTCCCCACACCAAGATCAGGCCCTCAGAGTACTCACTGCATTCACCTCACGGCTCCCGGTCCTTGCAGCTGTTGCACTGCTGATGCTCTGATCATCTCTGTTGCTGCTTTTGTCAATCCATGGTCTTACTGCTCACTGGATAATGCTGCTCCTGCTGCATGATCTTCCATCAGTCCGGTACTCTATGGACTGGTGTTGGGGTGGAGGGGGCCAGGCTGTACAGCAGCGTGGCTGAGCCTGGAAGCCCCAGAGGTCTAAAGTTTGCCAGTAGTATGGAAAGGTGAATACTGCACCAGAAGAGAACATCCATAAAACAAAGAACAGATCAAGAAAATCTTTAAAATATTCATCCCTGTCATGTAGTGACAGAGTACTGATTTGACTGAACCTGCTGCTCTGGAGGCAGGAAGTAAACTGAGGAGTTCCACCAGGGGATGGAGAGGATGTCTTACTGTTTTGATGTTTGACCTTCCTGCTTCCCTGATGCACAGGAACTACATCCCAATAGTTTCCAGCCCTGTGACCAGCCCAAGGAGAGAGAAACAGTATTTTCTTACAGTGGTATCTTAGTTTTCATTTTCCCTTGCATAATTCATAGTAACAACTGAAATGCCCCCACCATTTGAATATACAGTCTGTGTATGTCATTGTCTCCCTGCTTTGTATGTCCTGAATATTATGTAAAATCAGTTTTTTTAATTTTACTGGTTTTATATATTTTTGCTGTAAAGATAGTCTGCATCTCACAATATCCAGTATTTGATACATGCTAATATTACCATTGCACTACTTTCATTATATTTTTTTTCCAGTGATTGGTAAAAAATGCCTAAGAAAAGCACATCTGGTTGAATATGTGTTAAAGGAGATTGTCACCATTTCTATGAGATCAGGGACAAAAATCCCTGAATATAAGGACTTTCATAATATAAGTGCTCCATGGTTTCTAATATACCTTGACATGATTCTCTTGGATAGTATCTTTCCTTAACAACTTTGTGTGTCAGGTTGTTCCCCATGAGTTCACAACCATACCACTTCCCACATTTTTGGTGGAATTCTGGTGTCACATAACATTTGTACAATGCTGTCTTTTTCAGTTTTTGTTTTATTAAAGAAATGGGATTGTTTATAATATTTTTCTATCATTAATGTATCATAGAATTCTTTCCTGGTGAGTGTAGTAATGACTTTCCTTTGAATAGACCATTGTTTTAATTTTTCCAAACATATCTTAAAAAAACTGGGAAATTCTGTAAGTCTCTGTTTGTTTGGTAGTGGTGTATCTGGTTTCCAGTTTTATAAGATTGTTGTGATTTATAGTCTTGTACAGGGTCCAAAGTGTTTTGTGATCTAATAAGACTGGTTTAATATTAGAAAAAATTAAAATGATATAAAAAAACCTATTGAATTTGTCATGCTCAGTCCTCCTTGTCTTATATCTAGGTATGTTATTTCTCTTTTAATGACTTTTACCCTACTGCCCTAGACACATTGAAAGAAAACACTATAGTCTCACTTCTAAGTGTCTAAGTGGGGATATATGTACAGTAACTTGGGTGCAGGAACATGAGTATTAGGTAGTTTTTTACCATGTAGATTCCTTTCTTTTTTCCCATGAACCATTTATTCCATTGTGTGACATGGTTTATAGCTTTATTTATCAAGTATTCCCAGCTGGTGACTGCTGAATCACCTGGTCCAAAATAAATGCCTAGAATTTTACAACTCCCCTCCATAATTGGTATGCCTATGTTTTCCTTAATTCCTAAGTTTGAGCTACCTATTTGAACACAAAAGCTTTTTTTGATAATTGATTGATGAAACTGTTATTTTTGAAAATTCCTAAAATTCTTGTCTTGATTGAAGACCAGAACTAATGTTTGCTAATATGAGACATAAATCATCAGCATAATCTATTGTTTTGATTTCCATATCTTGACTGGATAGTGAAAGGCCTGTAATGTCAGAGGATACATTTATTTTTTGTATTAATGGGTCTAGTGATAAAATATGCAGTAGGGGACTATGGGGGCACCCTTGTTTTACCCCTTCTGAGCAAGACAAGGATTGCCTATCCATCCATTTACATAGGTTGTTACCACTGCATATTTATAGCACAACTTTATCCAATATACAAATCTATCAGGTATTTCATAACCTTTTAAAGAATTCCATAGACAGGAATGTTCCACTTTGTCAAAGGCCTTAATTTGGTCAAAATTAAGTATATGCCCTAACATTGAGCCTTCATTTCCCATCTCTATTATTTCTCTTAATGTTAAAAGTATATCTGTGAGTTTTCTTCCTGGTAAAGAGCATACTTGTGATGGGTGGATAACATGTTCTGAGATAGACACCAGCCGATTACTCAAAGGTTTTGCAAAAATCTTAAAATCTATATTTTAAAGTGTGATTGGTCTCCAATTTGTGAGTAATTCTTTCTCTCCTTTTTTAAGCAGAAAAATTAGTAAACCTTTATACATGTCTTCTGGTAATGTTGTTGAATGTAAAAAGGAGTTATATACTTCAGTTAATTCTACTCCTAGGAAGTGACATATTTTCTTGAACAATTCACATGGTAATCCATCTGTTCCTGTAGTGGTATCAGATTTTAAAGTGTCAATGACCCTTTCTAATTCTTTTGGGGAAATGGGTATACTGTAAGTAACTGATGTGTCATGTATTGTGTAATCTGTGGTAGGTTGCAATTGTGCAACCATTCTTCCATTTGTGAGGAGCTGAGAGATGCAGCACTAAACATTTGTTTGATATTTAATTCTAGTTTTTTAAGTATTCCTTTTTTTCAAAGATTATTTCTTATTTTGTAGTTTTTTATTTGTTTAATGCTTTTTTTTTTTTTGCTTGCCTGGAACAGTAACTATCAAAGGGGTTGATTTGGTAGTATTTGCCCTGGATCTCAATTTTTTGTTCCATTTCTAAGGATTTTTGTCTATTATATTGGTATTTTTTTCCATTTCTTCTTTTACAGCTGTGATTTGTTTTGTATAATCTTTTTTCATTCTTCTGCAAGTTAAATTATATAATTGTCTATGGAGTTCTATATATTTTGGATCTTTATATTTCCCATTCTGTTTTGTGACATTTTTAAAGTATTCTATAAAATAATTTTTACTGTCTTCTCACCACTCAGATGGAGAATCATGAAGACAATATACTGATTTCCTTGCTTCCATTACTTGATTTAGGCCTTGTAATATTTCTTCATTTTCTAATAAGGTGATATTTAATATCCAGTATCCTCTTCCTGCTGCAGCCTCTGGGTGATTTGCTAATTGTAATTTTAAAAGACTGCAATCTCAAGAGGCCACTGGATGCACTTCTGTTTTGATAGCAGGTGCATTGGCAGAAACAAACTAATACTCTGTTCTTGTTGATAATTGTTCTCCTTAGTATGTATGACTTGGTGTTTTTTTTTCCATATAAAGAAAGGTATGTACTAATCCTGTTTGGGAAAGTATTTTGATAATGAATGTAACATTAAAAAAATACTTTTTCTGTTCTAATTGCTCTATCTGAGCAGAGTCTACCACAGCTGAAATTCTTCCCGAAAACAATGGTTTTGGATGTAAATAAGTAGTTCTGGATTTGTTTGAGTAACTCTATATTCCTAATTTTGTTTGGGGATCAAATATTTTATTAATCTAAAATCTTGGGAATTTATGGAAATAGCTAATATAAATGCTCTACCTGGGCATATGTCTACTAAGTGGGTTACTTTTGCTATAGGGTTATTTACACAAATTCCCACACCACTGCAAGTTTCTTCACCAATGGACCAATCTGTGGAGCCCCAAATCCAATGTGCACTAGCTCTTGAGCTTTGATGATGGAGCTAAGCATAGTGTCTTTAAAACATACCAAATCATAATTATTTGTTTCAAATAATGCATAACTACACTAGCTTTCCTTTTTCTTTCTGTCCTTATACTATTGACATTTAAGGAAGCTAAGATTAGGTCAGTGAAGTTGCTATCCAACATTTAATCGTTGATTTCAGGACACCATTTTAACCCCTGATCTAGTTGCACATTTTTTCTCTTAGTTTTTTTGTTACATCAGTCTCATTTTCTGCATCTGAAGCAGAATTCTTTTGGGAAGAGTGTCTGGAGGCATTATCAGAGTCATATTCCATCTCAATGTCACCCCGCTGTAGTAAAGCAGATTTTTTTTTCTAACTGTATTGGTTCTTATAGCATCTTCTTTTCCATTTTTTGTTTGCCTTTTACTTTTTTTACTGTTTGAAAGTTTCCTTCTTCATTTTCTGGATTGGGGGTGGGGCCATATTTGATGTTCCCACTTCATTGTCAAGATTGGGGGGGGCATAGCTGTGTCTTCTATTTCAGATACACAGGCAGTCTCTGGTATTGCTCATTATTTGTGGTCATGTTTTCTGTATGAGAGACAGGTGGTTCAGGTGTCTTTTGAGGTTGATCTGGACTTTTCATGGAAGTACTGTAGTTGTCTTTTCTTTACTGGTTTGTGAGAAAGTTTGAGCTCATGTAGCCTTGCTTATACAGAAATCCTGTTCTACATAATCAGTATTTTCCATGCTGTGGGCTGCCCAGGGACAAGATCTGAATGTGTGTCCTTCTTCTTCACATAAATTGCATCTTGAATTAAATGTACAATGAAAGCTAGAATGTCCCATTACCTCACATAAGGTGCACTTGAATTTTTCACAACTGGAACTGATATGTTGTAAAGGTCTACATTTGTAGCATGATTTAGATTGTCCCTGGTAAAATAGAATTCCTTTGTCTCTTCCCAGATAAAAGCAACTTGGCAAATGATGGATTCCTTTGACTGTTTGTTGTAATTTTACTCTGACCTTCCACTCTCTGGTCCAGAATCCTTTAGTATCAATTATGGGATCTGCTGTTCATTGAATCTTGTAAAGTTTTTCCAGACAGTATATTATGTCTGCTATACCTACCCCTTCATTCTGTAATAAAATAGTTACCACCTTGAATGTAGGCTTTGTGAGAGGTATAGCTGCAAAAGTGGCTAACAGCGGTGTGTCTTTTATTGCATAATATTTTGCCCAAAATCTTTCCAGTAGCACTGCTGTTCTAAAACTAATATCAAAAACACTTTCTCCAAGGGCATGGATTAAAGCATAAAAATTTGTTGGCAAAAAGGCCAGTGACTGAGTAATTAACATTTTTCCCACATAAAAGTTTATCTGGTGCCTGTTCCATCCCCCTTCCCTGATATCTTAATCAACAGAATGTCTTCTTTTAGCTAATTCTACCAGGTGGTGGAACAAGGCAGCACATCTAGGTTGATTTCTAGTGTTGTATGTATCATTTTCAGCTATCTCACCTAAATCCATTCTTATAGTTTCATTAGGTACTTCATTATTTTGATTAATGTTATTCAGGACCTCAGACCCATTTTGTCTTACTACATTAATGTTTGTTTCTTGCTCCCCATAATTTTACTTTTCTGTGTAGTCAATAGTTTTATTACAAATATTGTTAGAGTTAAAGTTTGTACCTGAAGTAGAGGTCTGGGGAGTTGTAGGCTTGTCCCTATAATCCATCATTTCTGCAGATGCTGGCATTCTTTAATCTTTTCACAGTGGCATAGAAATGCTGGAAGAATTCTGCACTTGGTGTGCTGCTATGCTAGGAATCAGGATCACTGGATCAGGTACCCATTTTCCATCTCTTAAGTTGTATCTAGCCCACACTTTGTTAGGAAAAATGTGTTGTCCAGTTTGTTTTTGGCTGAGTGCTGGATTAGATCTCTGCCTCCTTCTCATTTGTTTGTGAATCTGGGACATTGGAAGAGGCGCTAAACTTGAAAATTGTAGTTTGTTGCAGTATATTTTTTTTTGTATTTCTGTGGACAGTTTAACAATCATTTCCATTTTTTCACCTCTGCTAATCTTGTTTTTTCTTGAAAATATTGTAATTCCACCTCGGACATTCGTATCTTGGCTGTTTTTTCTTCTTATTCAAATTTTCTTTTAGTTGTCTTTCTGCCTGCAACAGCTCATCATCTTCAATCTCCAACATCTCATCAGTGAGACTGGCTTGTATTTTAATGTTTACTGCTTGAACTTCCTTTGTAGCATCCATAGTATTGTCTCCTCCACTTCCACCTCCATCATGCAGTCACTCAGGATTTTCCATGTCCTCCCACAGGAAGCAAAAGAGGCCTCTGCAGAAACAGTAGAGTAATTTTTATTAAACATAATAATATCAAACATCAAAAGTACAAATCAGATCATCCGGTCAAAATAACATGTCATACAGCTGTGATCAAAAGAAGAATAAAATACTGGAAAACAAAGAGGGATAACCTAAAAAAAAAAAAAACTAATTCAAAATGAAATGTCTCCCTATGCTGATTTAACTTCTCATCTGAAAAAAAGAGTAGGGGAATGTTATTAAACAAAAAAATAACAATCAAAATCTGGCATATGTATAGAAAACAGCAGCACAACAGAATTGCAATAGAAATACAGTGTTGGAATGAAACAATATCATTCAAAAGAAAATGGGCAAAAATAAATTAATAATCTCACCTTAGTATTTCCAAATGCCAGTGTGGGGACTCAGCAGAGGGAATAGGAAAGGGGAAAAGCATCAAATGGTGCACCATCCTAGCATGAGGAAAAATAAATCAAACCAATAGCATGTAACCAAGCCTACAAACAAATTCAAGCAAAAACACTATGAAAACCAGACCGCAGTTTACGAAATTGACTGTGACCCAGCCACCATTTGTCCTGGACATAAATACAGGACAGGGAATCATGCACCATGCAAGCAATAACCACTAGAGGAATCAATTTCTGTTGTATCATGTAGGAACAAATCACCACCATAAGTAGTATTTGCATAACGCAAAACTGACTTGAAGAATGGATTTAGAATTGTGATTCCATGTTGCTGGAAACAAATTTAACACCTCAATTCCATAATCAACAGTAGAAAAGCCTGGAAAATGCCGCATACTGCTTACTTGTGCTCAAAAAGGGCAACTAGTGGAACATTGAAAAAGAAAATGGGATTAAGTTTCTTGTATATTCAGACATGTCAGTCAAGGACAAAACCATTTATCCATAGCTTTATGCTTCAGAGAAGCATGAGCCGCCAATTTGCCATACATGCTAAGCCATAAAATATCCCACATAGGAGGAGAAATTCTATGGTTAACCAAAAGGGATAATGCCATGTCCACCTAAGCTAGAGGACAAAAGGGAATGCTGAGGGGAGGGAAATTATAAGTAATTATTATTGTGTACCGGTGACTCCAAAATAGAGCAACACATTCCAAAAAGGCCAATTTCCATTAGAGTAGTTTCTTAAAAGACATCAAAATGTAAGCTGGGATAACATGATGGTAGTCACAGCCATATCACCAGAGAAGGATAGAGGGTAGGGTTGCCAAAAGAGGCAAATCCCAGTCTGAAACCATTGATTCCCAGCCTGCAATTGATCTTCCCAGAGCAGGAAAAAAGTTAGCAATAAAGAAAATGCTATAATAAAATACCAGGGGATTGAAATGTCCAGGCCACCTCAAACAAGAGGTTGATAAATGACATTTCTTTTAATTGGGTTGAGTCAGGAGCCCCATAGCCCCTGCAAAAATAAACTAAATAATTTAGTCTCCAAGGTAGGGGGAGGAGGAAATACAGCACTCAAAAACATAAAACATGGAAGCAGCAGTGTTTTATTGAGATACATTCTTTCTAATTTTGCCAATGCCCTATTTTTCCAAACCAGCATTCTCTGTTCAGCAGTAGAAAGGCATGTTTCCCAATTAAAATCATCCATTTCAGTGCAGTTAAAATATATACCCAGAATACATTTCTAACTGCAATTCCCGATCTCACTGGAGGGTGGTCACTTGCAGGAGAACCAAGCAGGACTGCCATGCTTTTAGCATAGTTAATCAAAGAGCCAGAGATATGGGAATACTATTGTAAGATGGAAGATACTATAGTCCTCTGCTCACTGTCTGAAAGCAGGGGACAGACATCATCTGCATAGGCAAGGGCTCAGAGGTCTTCTAAGTCAGGGGTAAGAGTAATTCCTCTCAGTTGTGGAGAGTGTTGTACAAGGTGCAGAAAAGGATCATAGTTCAAAACATATAATAAATGGTTGAGAGGACAGCATTGCTGTATTCCTCAGTGTAATTGTATCGGTGTATCCAAATGGGAATTTACAAAAGGGATAAGGCCAGCAGAAGAATACAATTAGCATAGCTAGATGATAAAAGAAGTAGGAAGGCCATGCCATTGTAGAACACCAGAAAGGTATTCATGTGCCACACAATCAAATGCATTTTCCTGATCTAATGAGAGCACAAACCCAGAGCTCAAACCCCACATGTCCCTGTCAAAAAGCTCCCATAGAATAAATAAATTGTCTGTAATGTGTCAAGTAGGAACTGAACAACCCTGAGATGGCGATAGCAAAATGTCAGTCACTGAAGTTAGGCGACTAGCTAAAAGGCAAGCCAAAATGTTGTAATCTGTGTTCAAGAGACACAGGGGTCTCCAATTCTTTAAAAGTGACATGTCATCCTTTTTGTAGAAAAGAATAAGCAATGCTTGTGTCAAGGTCTGGGGTAAAGAACCAGTCATCAGAATCTGGTTATATAAAATAACCAATGTATGTCCTAAATAATCAGGGAATGCCTTATAAAATTCAGGAGAAAGTCTGTCAGTTCCTGGGGTAATGTTGGAAGGTAAACTCTGAATTGCAGTGCAAACTTCTGAGAGGTGCACCAGATACATCAAGGAGGCCAGCAAATGAGCAGGAAGGGAGCGAGGGAAGAGGCAATTGTCCTATAAATGAAGTGGGAGTGAAGGGAATGCCAAAGGACTCTTGAGCATAATCCTAAACTTTCCCCAAAATGGAATCAAGGATAGTGGCCAGAGAATCTTGTGGGGACCATCAGAGAGACCACATGTGATGACTGTGCAGTCTGTCCAAGCAGGCTTTAAACATATTCAGAGATTGACATCTACCCTGGGTATCCTGGCTCTTAAGCCAAATATTTCGCTCTGTCATATTGATAGGAAGACATTTGCATCTAAATTGCATCAATTTTAGTCATTAGAACAAAACATGTCATGTACATATGAGAAATGAGGCCAAATAAATGAAAGTGAAGGTTCAGATAATGTAGATTCCAAGATGTATGCAGCTATCGAGCACAGCAGAGGACCACTTTTCTGAACTCTTTCTTAGAATCTTCCCAACAGACTCCAAAGTCTTCATAAGCACTGAAGATCAACTAACTATAAAAATAAAAAAAAACTGGAACCAGACCTTAATCATCACATGGGCTGACAACAGGGAGCTTTAAAGCCACCAAGGCCGGGTCGAGGAGGGGACAAAAGGACCTGTCAGACAAATGCAGTGCACTGCTATCTGGTCCGAATGATCGAGTCACTTGGAAGCTACTAGATAGGAACAAGAAATCTATTTGGGTCTGTAAAAGACCTTTAGTAAAAGGAGGACTCAATGACACTGGAAACATACAATGGTTGTCTTGCAAGTGAGCCATTGCAACCATGTCCTATAGGAAGCTGGAGTCACAATACACCTTCTGAGTATGACCTCCACGGTCTGATGTACTTAACCCACAATTAAAATCACCCCCTTGCTGGAGAGGTTTAGAAACATAGAGAAAAGGTTGTATCATCTTAAACAAATTGACACACTCAGATTTCAGATTAGGGGCATAAACATTAATAACCTGAAGCAGGAGGGGGCCCAAGGTCAAAGCCAACAGTAAAGCACTACCAGGAAGGATATCAATCAATTTCTGTACTTTAAAATCATACCCTCTAAAAAGTACACTGACTCCATCACAGGTTTCAAGGCCATGGGACCGGTAAGTCAATCCAAACACCCATAAGTTCTGGACTGTGGAGATTTCATAGGCAGTTTTAATACAGATATCCTGTAGCAGAAAAATACTGCCAGGAAGAGAATGAAGGACTGAAGATGTAAGTAAATGTTTTTTGTGGGATTTCATGCTATTGACATTCAGTGTCAACGCAGAGAACGAAACCTGGGGCAGAAGCAAGTCAATTACAGGATTGGTCCATCACCCTTCCTGATTTGGGAATGAGTCTGATTCTGTACACGTTTGATAAAGTGCTCCTCCAGAGGGTCATCCACCTCCAAAGGTCCTTCCCTCTGAGAGGAGTGCACTGAAGAGTCAGAGCAACCACCATCGCCCTCCTTGGCCCTCAATTAGGAGGAGGCCCCCAATATAGCATAGGCCTTCCTAAGGAGATGTCCGACTTCTTAGCTGGTATCTTTCTAGTCATGATTCTATGGCCATGTTTTTTTTTTGCCAGGATCTGAAATAGGGAAGTTTCCATGTCAATAACTGCAGGAGGAGGGAAATGTGTAGCAGGCACTTCCTGACACATCTTTAGGGGCTACGGTGATAAGGTAGGAGGCTCAGAACCCACAGGAGGAGGACATGTGCCCTCAACTGGACCAGAAGCATCTATGGATTCCACCATGCGAATAGGGACTCCTGGAATCAAGGAAGGGAGCGTCCTCGGATTCCACAATAGGGGAAGAGGATGAGTCTTTACCTTACTTTGCAGCCAAAGACTGCCCCTTTGCAATTAAAGCATCTTGATTCAGACCATCATCATGGTTGTGTGAAGCCCAAGGACATTGTTGAAAGGCGTAACCCAGCTCCTCATATAGATTAAATCTATTTGGATTGGGGCATGTCTAAGTAATGTGACCAAATTCCAGGCAAATGCCACATTGGGCAGTGTCACACATGGAACTGAGGTGTGTGCGAGACCCACATTTATGGTACTTTTTTGGCTGTCCCGGATAGAAATATATGCTCTTATTCTGCCCAATATAGAAATTATTGCGGTAAATGCATTATCCTACTGGTGTTCTGGTGCAACGTAATCTTGACCTTCTAACGTGCTGTCCATACCTGCTCACTATCGATAATAGGGGTAGGGGTGTCTAATACGGCACAATGTTTGCAAAGCCAATACAAAACATCGGTAATATTCACACATTTATTACAGAACAATGAAGTCACAGTTTTCAAAGCAGGTTTGAACAATGGGATGGCCAAAAAAGTGGACCACAAGGGGGATGATTTTAGCTTCTCAAATATTTTTTTTAAATACTTTCTTTTATTCAGTGTAAATAGATGACAATATGAATACTGACATATCACCATTTTTAACAAAGCTAGTGATTACCACAGGGACAATTCTGTTTAAAATGAAAACTAAAATATTGTGTCCATGTACATGTTGCAAAATAAAAAAACTTCTTCCATTGTGCGTCCAAATTAAGAAAGGTCCTTAGTGGTATAGGCATTATGTATGTCAATAAGGCACCTAAGTTAAATAATACTAAAATTAGTACAATAAAAAAACTGTATATGAACAGTTTTACCTAAACTTCAAAAATTAACATAAAGACCAAACAGGACCAAACAAGGCAGCAGGAATATACTTCCTCATGATCATTTAAGGAGTATGTTTTGTGTTCTGTGGCATTTTAGTTGGCCTCCCAGCCCACGGGGCAGAATTTCAACCATATATACCTCAATATTATTCCCCTTCCCTCGCTAGGGGAGAGAAATCTCCTAAAATTGTCTGACTTAATCATAAAAGTAAATTACGTCAAAGCCTCTAATGAAGATCCACCCCTGTGTCTGTTGTCTCCACTTCTATCCATTGTCTAACACCCATCTAGTTCATTGTTCCATAAATTTTGACATTCAGTCTTATGCTAAATATTTGAGTCTCTCCATCTCCTGAATTTCACCCACTATCATTACCCACTTTACTAGAGTGGGAGGCTCTACCCTCAGCCACTTCTACATAATAGCCTTCCAAAATGTGCCACACAAATATACCATATGTAATGTGCATTCACTCCTCTCACTGAAGGGGGAAGCAATCCCAGTATAATATGGCACATTCGCAGTGGTTCATCAATTTGAAATATGGCTTCTTATTTTTGGAGCACTTGTGTTTGGAATTCCTCCAATTTTAGACAAGTATGAAAAATATGAGTGTGTGTGGCTTTACTTTCACCACAGTTTCTCCAACAGCTGGCTCCAGAAGCCTCATCCCACTTGGTCTTTAAGTGGAGGGTTAAAAAATACTGCACTCTCATTTTCCATGCAAAGTCTTGCCACCTAGGTGCAGATGTGGTTTTAAAGGCCTCTTTCCAGATATACTGCCGTACCCCATTGGATAACCAGAAAGCTGCCTCCTCCTCCCACTTTGTTTCTAAATATTGGACAGTTATTACTCTATTGCCTTGCAGGGTCTGATAAAAACTAGAAATTGCTCATTTCCGAGTCACAAGAGAGAGCAATTCCCTAAGAGTGAGTACATCCGAGCGGTGAGGGGAGTCTGTGGAATGTCTCTTTTTTGTGTTTGTATGTAATTATATACCTGAACGTAGTGAAACCATTCCACTGGCCTCCACCCACATTCCTTTTGGCATTCTTCAAATGTAAAGACATAGTCTCCCCACATGATCTGGACTTGGTGTTTCAGTCCTACCCATTTTGTCATTCTTACTAGGGATCCAGAAGACCCAGGGGAAAATTGTCACTTTTCCAGAGACTTTGGCATCTCCGGATTTCCCTACCAATATTGAATATATCTGAAATCTATCCCATGACACCAAAGTAACTTTCATCCCTGGAAACCATCTGCCCACCATTGGTCTATGTCCTGGCTATATAAGCATGATGGTATATGGGGATTGATCACCTACCTGAAGTTCTTCCATCCTATGCCAATGGGCCTCTATTAAGGGTGACCACTGTGTGAGGGCCCACCTAAACTGGGCAGCCAACCAATAATCAGGTCTTGGACTGCCCAACCACTCCCCCATGGCTTCCCGGCTCCCAAAAGGACCCTGCACACCCTAGGTCGCTTATCAGCCCATGTGAATTTATTTATTGTCCTCTGCATGTCTGTCATCCAATGGTGTGGAAGCTTGACAGCCACACTCTGAAACACAAGCAAGAAATGTGGAAGCAAATTCATCTTAACCGCCTGGATGTGGGCATGCATGGGCTAGGGAAGTAAGGACCATTTCTTAATATCAACATTCAACTGCTTGCCTAACAGGATGTAATTATCTTGAAAAAGGAATTTACCTGTATTTCTAAGGGTGATACCGAGATATTTTATGACTGTTAGTGTCGATTTTATTGGATAGGTATTTTGTAAGTACTGCAACTGTGCAAAATTAAATTGCAGCTTCTTCATTTTGGTGGAATTCAAAGTGTAACCCGATAGCTTGGAATATTCCTGCACTATTTCCATTAAACAGGTTAGAGATGAAGCTGGCCCAGTGGCGCTGAGGGTTGAGGTGCTGGACTCCGCACCCCATGCCACACCGGCGACTCATGTTCGGGAGTGAGCAGGGGTCATCGTGGGTCGGCGGAGGGAGATGGATTGAGCATCTGATGGACTGCTCTCCACCTCTGGGGAGGGGGGGAACCATGGTCACTGTACGCCCGACCCTTAGCGTGGCTGGGGATTGGCATTTTGGTACCACAATTGCAGGGGGTGGAGCATGACTGAGGTCTGAGGTGGTGTGCATGGTAGCATGCGCATACATGTCGATGGCATCATTGCACGCCGTGCACCACAAGTGGTGAAAATTGGTAGAAAAATGGCTTCCTGGTAAATGCGGCTTGATGGCCATCCTAGGGTCACCCCGGCTTCAGAGGGGGATCACTGGAACTGCATTCTTTCCAGCAGGGGAGTATGAGGCTCCCCGCTGATCCACCATGGAGGGCAAGCTGAGGGGGAAGAAGGTGATAGCCTCCCAGCTAAAGCTGGGAGATAGACCGGACAGTGGTTGGATACTCTGAGCAGGATGCCTGGAAGTGCAAAGGTGCTGACTGGGAAGCCAGGGAAAGAAAGAGAGTACCAAAAAAAAAAAACCACAGGTTAGGGACTTGTCAGGGGTGGTCATGTATATTAAGACATCATCAGCATAAAGGGCTATTTTATGCTCCCACTGGCTCAAGTCCACACCATCATCCCTGGATCATGGCATTTCCAATATGCCAGAGGCTCTATACACAGGGCAAAAAGCAATGGGGACAGGGGGCACCTCTGATGATTTCCCCTCCACAGGTCAAAGTTAGGAGAGAGCTATACATTTTCCCTAACATATGCTTGGGGCTCAGCATATAATCATTCTATGGTATCCAGAAATGTGGAGGTGAAACCAAACCTGGCTAGGACCCCATATAAAAAAACCAAAACAATCAGCCTGATCAAACGCCTTGTCAGTGTCCAGACTTATGATCAGGGTGGGCATTTTGGTGGTATTTAAGTGGTCAATGATGTTCAAATTGTGGCTCACATTATCTGCTGTCTGCCACCCCACTACAAAACCCATTTGATCTGGGCTGACTAACAAAGGGATCAGTTGTCATAATCACTTGGTCAATATGGCTTTAAAAATGTTATAGTCTACGTTTAAAATTGAGATGAGGTGGTACGACATGCATAGTATGGGGTCCTTGCTGAGCTTGGGGAGTACCGATACCATTGCATACACCCAAGAAGATGGAGGCCATCCCTCCTCTGACATGACTTCCTGGCAGACCCATTGCAAGAAGGGAACAGTTTTGACTATAAATTTCTTATAGAATTCAGACTGCAAGCCGTTCATTGCTACACATTTACCTGTAATACTATTCCCAATGGTTTGCTCTATTTCTTGTGTAGCGACGGGGCAACTTAAAGCCAGATTCTGCTCATGTGAGAGCTGGGGGAAGATTAATTGATCCCAGGAATGATGCAATCTGTTCTGATGATACTCCAGACTTAGCACTATAGAGTTTTTTGTAATATTCCCTGAAAGCCAACACAATAGCTCTCCCTGTTTGGTATCGCTGTTTTGTGATTGGGTGATTGACAGCTATTAAGTGTGCTCTAGCCCTCCTGGCTTGAGATGACAAGCTATTAGTTTCAACATTCTAGAGCTCCCTTCATAATACTTTTGTCTGAGGAACTTAAAGTGTTGCTCAATCCTTCAATCCAGGAGCCCATTTAATTCTTCCTTAAGGACAGTCAATTCTTTCCCTCTTTGTTTATCTAATTGGTGTTGTTGTGCTAGTTATAATTGGGCTATCCTATCCTCCAATTCCCTCTGCTTATGACTTCTTTGCCTTTTCTTTGCGCTGCTTATAGGTATTAGCTTTCCTCTAATCATACCTTTAACAATGCCTCAGAGCATCCCTGCTCCCAATTCTGAGGAATCATTATCCTATATAGCCTGTTCTAGCAGCTGAAAGATTTGTTCCTCTACATTTTTTTTCCTGGAGGAGGGAATGGTTTAACCCCCGAAAGGTCTGCTTTTACTGGGGATGCAGTGCAAATTCCACCGTAACAGGAGCATGGTCAGATAAAGCCATGGTACAACTGTGCATTTGGTCAGTATTGAGAGATGCTACTGATCTACCAAAAACATATCAGTTCTGGAGTAGATTCAATGTGCATGTGAAAAAAACATATACCCTGGGGTCGAGCCCTCTACATGGCACCATGCATCGAATAGCCCCAGCTTGCCCAATAGTGCCTTCAATTGTTTTGCTACCCCGTGTTCTTGTTTTGGAATCCTGGAGGTGCTGTCCTTATGTGGATCAAAGTTAGGTTCCAATCCCCACAAACACCATCAGCCCATCGGCAATCTCCACTAATTTTACTGAAAGTGTATGCTGAACCCAGCGGAGCATAAATGGAGGCTAACATTAAAGGCTGTTCATCTAATCTTCCCTTTAGGAGAACATACCTGCCCCCCTTGTTCACCAATGTTTCCAGTAGTTAAAAATGGACCCACCTATGGTATAAGAATTGCTATGCCCCTTCTCCTCCCTCCCTTATAGGAGGCAGCATAAACCTCTTTGAACCTGCACTGTATCAACTTTTGATGTTCCACATCTAATAGATGCATTTCTTGTAACATCACAAAGGTTGTTTTTGACTATTTTGTGAACATTTATGCCTTCTTCCTTTTATAGGATTTGTCAGACAATTAACATTAAAAGAGAAAATCTTCAGCACTGAACTACTCATGATCTTCAATAATTATTTCACTACCCTCCTCAAGTTTTCCCTGGGCTGGGTTTAATGTATTCCCTTGGTATCCTATGGACCACCATGCCATGTTATGCACATGCCTGCTGCCTTTAAAAATTATTCTCAACATTACAAACTGTTGCCAACTGGGCAATGAAAACTGTAGTAGAAACAGTAACCATAACCATAACCTCTTCTTTTCTCAGTCGTCATTAATAATATAATGCAAAATGCCTCCCTCTGTTCCTCTTTACTTTATGCTGATGACCTGGTACTCTATGCCAGCTCCAGTGATGTACTTGATCTTAACCATGATCGATCTGTGGCTTTCCTCAATGTTCAAACCTGGACTACCAGCCACAGGCTTGTTCTTAATGTCAGCAAAATGCAGTCAATGCTCTTTGCCTCAACTGCCATGCTCAAAAACTGTAGAGATCTCTTTAGAATCACCTGTGCTGATGGTTCTCCACTGGAGGTAGTTAGCTCCTTCAAATACCTGGGGTCCTCCTTGAAGAATTGTTTAATTTTGATTACCATACCACCACCACTTATAAGGCCTTCAATGTTAAGCTAGGGATAGCCTACAAAATGAGCCATGGTCTAACCCCCTCAGCAAGACTGACTGTAGCTAGGAACATTCTACTTCCATTGCTTACATATGGGGCTGTCATCTATAGCAATGCATCCAAGGCTTCCCTACATAGATGGAATATGACCTATAATAATATATGTTGATATGCTTCTGCCTCCGCTAGGCTAAAACATCACTGCCTACTATATGCCAAACTTAATTGGCCCTCCCCGATGGTCTTCTCTCTCTCGGGACTCTATTAGACAGTATTTTAAGATCTAACATGCCAAGTTCCCTTGTCTCCCTACTTACCCTACAGACCTCCTTCTATGGACTCTGATCTGCTGACCTCTCCCTACTTTACAATCCCAGATGCAAAACATCCAAAGGCACCTCAGGTTTCTCCTATGTGGCACCCAGTTACTGGAACTCTTTGCCCCTTGATGTATGTCTGGCTGCTAGTCATGATGTATTTAAAAAGAAGCATTACTCACACCTTGCTGAGTGCACCCAATGCACCTGCTTCAATCCTCCCTAGATCTGCCATCCCACTCTGTACAGCGCCATGGTCTCCCCTGCTAATAGTCTCCTTGCTCTCACCTGTCTATTACCTCTTTCTCTCTCTCTCTCCTCTCTTGGCTCTCTTCTCCATCGACACTCTCACACTTTACATGTTATCCTGTGCTGAGCATCTCTTCTGCTAACCTGCCCCTTTACTTCCTCTCTTGGCCAAAAGACCTAATTCTTGCGATCAGTAAAGCTGACAGATGAGTGTTTGGAGCAGTATGAAGTTGCCAAAAGTCTTATTGTGAGAAGTATGATGAGGTCAATAGGCTGATTGCTTGGAGCAGTATGATGGACCGATAGGCCGAACAGCTATGAGATGTATGACACGGAGGACAAGTCAATTGCTTATAAGTAGTATGATGTGGCCAACAGGCTAAACAGCTATAAGCAGTATGATATGGATGACAGGTCGATTGCTTATGAGCAGTAAGACCTGGCCAAAAAGCCAAATGCTTGGGTTTTGTAAGAAAAATCCAACAGGCTGAATACTTGTGAGTAGTATGATGCAGCTGACAGGCCAGATACGTGTGAGCAGTACGATAAGGCTGGAAGGCCAAACAGCTATAATAAGTGTGATTTAGACAACAGGACAATTGCTATTCAGCAGCATGATGTGGCTGAAGGGTCATATGTTTCCTTGCAGTATGATGGCCAACAGGAAATTGCCTGTGTGCAGTATGCACATCCTAGGAGGATGGAGTAGGATCATAATGCTGGCAGGCAGAGGATGAAAGTACTGAATTGCATAAGAAATTCACATTGATCTTCTCAGGGCATTCATCAAGGAGGAGGAATATTGACCTGTATTTATTACGGATAAGGTTGTTTGGTTATGAAAATAGAATATGACAGGTTGGTTGCTCCAAAAGACAACCACAGATGAGAGTAAGTGTTGCAAAAGGAAACAGTTCTGAAAAGGAAAACATGGATTAAAAATGAGGAATCTTGGATTTCTGATGGCCTTGGATAAGCAAATCAAATATGCCACAAAATGCCTCAAAACAAGGGTGGGGAGGGGGCTAGTGAGCGGTCAATATGGTGGCAGAATAAGCACGAGCTCCTGGTCTCCAGACTGTAAGTAAAATTGAGCTACTTTAACCATTGTTGGGTCTCGATAGTCTACTACTTTAATCTATTTGACAGTTTTACATTGGGAGCAGAGATGGGTCCAAAAAAAGATTCTCGGCAAACCTCCCACAGGCTGGATGCTTTCTTAGCTCCAACAAACAACACAAGAGGAACTGGGCCTATGCTGCACGGTGCTAGCTCAGGGTCTGAACTGTCTATGACCCAAATATTGTCTATGCTGCAGAAGATACCAGCAACCTGTGAAGAAACTAATAAACGTCTGGCTACTGTGGAAACAAAACTACTTGAAACTAAAATAGAAATATAGAAACATAGAAGATGACAGCAGATAAGGACCACAGGCCCACTGCATCTGCTCTATTTCTCATCTAGTGAATCCCAGATTAGTCTAATGGTTACTCTCTTAGTGTCCTCGGGCTTTCTATGCGCCTGTCCCATGCCTTTTTGAAGCCTACAACTTTTTCTGCCCCTACCACCTCAGCCAGCAGACTGTTCCATCTTTCCACCACCCCCTCCACATAAAAGTACTTCCTCACATTTCCTCTGAGCCTCCAACCCCCAATTTCATGTTGTGGTCTCTAGTT
Source organism: Neoceratodus forsteri (assembly GCA_016271365.2). Lineage (NCBI taxonomy): Eukaryota > Metazoa > Chordata > Ceratodontiformes > Ceratodontidae > Neoceratodus > Neoceratodus forsteri. Next base: position 585,878,432 of record CM057449.1, read on the forward strand.
CTTAAGCACATTTTTCTTTGGAAAATTTCATCCACCTGCACTGTTTCTTCCCATCAGGTATTTGTATGTTTCAATCATGTCCCCTTCTACCTCCTCTCCTCCAATGAGTACATGCTCAGCTCCCTCAGCCTGTCTCCATAGGGTTTATTGTGTAGGCCTCCAACCAACTTGGTTGTCCTCCTCTGTACCACCTCCACTCTGTTTATGTTCCCTTGGAGATGGGGTCTCCAGAACTGGATGCAATACTTGAGGTGAGGCCTTACCAATGATCGATATAGGGGAAGTGTAACCTCCCTCCTTCTGCTGGTTATACCCCTACCTATGCTACTTAGCATCCCGCTGGCTCCTGCTACTGCCTTCACTCATTGTTTGGCCTTCTTTAGGTCATCTGAGATGATGACACCCAGATCCTGCTTCTGTTTGGAACTTGAAATGTGCTCTACCCCTAGGTTGTACACTGCCCCTGGGTTATTGTTACCCATATGCATAATCTTGCATTTTTAAGCATTGAACCCCAGCTGCCACTCACTAGACCAGTCATCTAGTCTTTTTAGGTCCCTTTGCATTTTATCCTCCTTTTCAGGAGTGCCCGCCCTGTTGAAGAATTTTGTGTTGTCTGCAAACAGGCAAACCTTCCCTTCTAGCCCCTCAGCAATGTCACTGATGAAGACTTTGAAGAGGACTGGGCTCAACACTGATCTCTGTGTTACTTCGCTGGTCACCTTTCCCTCTGCAGAACGTGGGCCATTTACCACACCCTCTGAGTTCTGTTGCCTAGCCAGTTTCCCACCCATCTCAATATCTTGCACCCTACCCTCAGGCTTCCTAGTTTATTTAGAAGCCTTCATTGTGGTACTGTACTGAAAGCCTTGCTACAATCCAGATATGCCACATCCACCACCCTGCCCTGGTCCACCTTCCTGGTTACCTAGTTGAAGAATTCTATAAGATTCATTTGGCATGACTTGCCCTCAGTGAAACTGTGTTGCCTTGGGTCTTGGAGACCGTTCGCTGCTAGTTGGTCCACAATCCTTTCCTTCAGCAGTTTTTCCATTAATTTACATGCCACCAAGGTTAGCTTACTGGCCTACAGTTTCCTGCCTCCTCCTTGCTACCATTCTTATGTAGTGGGACCACATCAGCCCTCTTCCAGTCCTCTGGTACTTCCTACATCTCCAGTGATAGACTGAACAAAGCTGCAAGTAGTGATGACAACACATACCTCAGCTCCCTCAGCACTCTTGGGTACACTCCATCTGGACCCATTGCCTTATCTATTTTTATTGCTGCTAGTTCCTTGAGGATCCTTTCCTCTGAGAATGGACTAGTGTCCACCTCCCTACCCTTCATGTCCCTCACCTTTAAAGATGGGCCATTCCCTTCCCCTCCTCAGTGAATACTGAGCAGAAATAATCCTTCAGTACTTCTGCCTTGAGTACATTATTCTCCACACACCATTCTTCCCTACTTTTCAGCCTGACAATGCCCTCCCAGATGTTTTCCTATTGCTTATGTACCTAAAGAATGTTCTGTTATTGTTTTTTACTGAATCTGACAACTTTTCTTCTGTTTGTGCCTTCACCAACCTAACTGCCTTCCCTACTATCCTCTGTTTTACTTGGTAACTTTCCCTGTTTTCTAGTGCCTGAGTCTGTTGTAAGTCCTGAAGGCCACCCTCTTATCCCTAACCTTTTTAGCCACTTCCCCAGTGAACCAAAGTGGACCCCTTCTTCTCTTTCATTTGGTTAGCTGTTTTGACAAAAAGTTTTGTTGCATTCTCTATGGCTGCCTTAATTGTTTTCCAGTGCTCCACCACTGTTGACATACATGTGGCTCCTCCTTGGGCTTTCCTCATGAAATCTCCCATTTTTACATAGTTCACTCTTTTAAAGTCTAGGGTTTTTGTCCTTGTGGGATTTGTTTTGTGCTCAACTAGTACTTCAAACCACACTGTCTGGTGATCGCTGTTTTCTAGGTGTTCCCCCACTGTGACCTTTTCTACATTTTCTCTGTTTGAAAGCACCAGGTCAAGTATTGCCCTTTCTACAACTGGGTGTGTTACTAGCTGGTTTAGGAATGCCTCTTTGAGGCCTGAAAGGAAACTTCTGTTCCTAGCTGTAGTGGCTGTCTACAGGTTCCAGTCCACATCTGGGTGGTTGAAGTCTCCAACTAACAACACCTCCACCTTATTTGAAATTTTATTAATCGATTCTATCATTTCCTTATCCATAGATTTATCCTGAGATGGAGGTCTGTAGATCACCCTTGTACAGATAGCTGTTCCCTTTTTCTTCTCCACTGTGATCCATAATAGTTCTGTTTTTCCCTGATTGCACTGAGTTTCTGTTGCCTTGATGGTGTGTCTAACATACAATGCCAATCCCCCTCCCTGTTTGCCTACTCTATCCTTCCTAAATAGATTGTATCCCAGAATAACGACCTCCCAGCTTTGGATGACATTACACCATGTTTCTGTGATGGCCACTATGTCCAGGTTTGCTTCCACCATAGTGGCCTTTAAGTTACAGATTTTGTTGCTCAGACTGCGAGCATTGGTGCACATGGCTCTCCATTTTGTGTTTCTGTCCTTCCTCCTGTTGATTAATCTGCTGTCCTCCCTTGCACTGTCTGAGTTATTATTTTCCTTGTTTGTGTGACTGGGTCATTTGTAGTGTATTTGCTGCTCTCATCCAATTTTATCTGATTTGGGATTGGGTACACAACTCTTCCTTTGACTCCACCACCACCATCCATGACAAGTTTAAACCCTTCTCAAGGAAGTTGTTACATTTATTTGTGGGGACTGCAGTATCCTCCCAGGAAGGATGCAGGCTGTTCTCTTTATACAGGCCTTCATCCCCCTAGGTGGGGCCCAAGTCCTCCACGTAGCCAAAATCTTCCTCACCACACCATTTCTTCAGCTTGGAGTTGAAGTCAATAATGTGATGTGTCCTGTGCTCCCCCTTGCCTCAGACAGGCAGCACCTCTGAGAAGGACACAGAGGTTGCTGTCTGCTTGAGGCCCCTTCCCAGTCTCCAAAATCTTCTTGTATCTGATCCAATCTTTCCACATCTCTTGCGATGTAATTTGTCTCCAAGTGGACAATAACATCGAGCTCCCCCCCTCCTAGCTAATAGTATTGCGATCCCTAGGATTCATTCCCCAACCCTCTAAGTGGTGTCTCCTGGTAGACACTTTATCTCCCTGTCCCCCTTGCTCCCTGTTCCTAGTACTATTCCCCTGACAATGGAGTCCCCTACCAGGAGTTGTATCATTCTCCACTGGGGTCTACCACTGTCTTCCCTTTGGGGTCCAGTTTTGAAGTCCCTCCCATCCCCCTCAGTCACTATCCCAGGGGCAGCTGCTGGACCATCCTGTTTCTCCAGTATTGCAAATGAGTTTCATAGTATTACCAGTCTGGGAATTGGGATCTGCACCTCTGCCCTTACTCTCCCAGAGCCCACGGTAGTCAACCCACTCCTTTTGCTTGGCAACCTTTGAGTGAGTTGAGGCTAGCATGGTGGTCTCTGAGAGGGGGCAGATGTAGCCTCTATCCTTGCCAATGCAGCATGGAGACTGGGAACCTCTGCCCTCAGCCCAGAGAGGTGCCTGCAGATTGGGCAGTAACGCAGCATACAGAATGTTCTCCTAAATACTGCTACCCCACAACCATTGCACTGCACCACTCCATTCATGAGTTGTTATTTCTGTTTCAGAGGCTTACCTGCCTACTCCTTCCCTGCATCTTCTATACTATAACCCAATTGGCTTTACTGGCTAATCCTTGGTGGCTACTATAACCCACATGGCTTTCTTGGCTAATCCATTTTTTTAATAGTCAGTCCCTGTTAAATCAAATTACCCTTCACCCCTGAAAGGATGTTGTATTTCAGTTGTTAAAGCAAGGAAATGAGCCTATAAATTAAGTATCTTTGTGCTCTTTGCCATTAGTATGGACCAGTGCTCACCAGGATGTAGCAATGTATCAGCAAGTTATAAATGTGGATGAGAATGGGGTGGGTGAAATGGGGAGGGTGGGTGGAGCTTCCTGTTGAGCTTGTGAGGAAAACAATCTGCTCAGCTCACCCAAACCAACAGATGGGAGGAGTGCAATTTTACCAAGATCCAAGGTAGAAAAAATGTTCCTTTAGCAGATAACCCACAGTATTTTACAGGTTCAGTTTCTCACAATGCTCTAATTGGTAAATCAGGCCCCCATACCACAGTCCAAGCAACTAAAGGTAAAAATAATGACTTTCCAACAGTGTTACTCAAAAGCCCCAGGAAACGCTCCTTTAACAGGTAACCAAGCAATACTTTACAGGTTACATTGCTTACAGTGCCCTGAAATGGTAAATCATACCCCCATACCACAGAATGAGCAGATAAAGACTAAAATAATTGCTCCCATGCAGTGTTCCTTGAGAGCCCCTGGAACTGAACTATGGACCTCTGGTATCTTGTTCAGCCCTCCGCTTCAAGTCCCCTGCCCCTGTTGATGACTCTCTCCAGTAGTGGGTCAGCAGGGCTTTTTAAATGATCTTTTCTTTGTTTGAAAAAGGCACTCTTTTAGCTGCAAGGCTGTACCATGGCTACACAGGGGCTTATGGAGGAAATGAACAAGCAAACAGAATGGAATGTCTCATTCATACAAGACCAGAAGTTTCTCCCCTCAAAGGTGGAAGTTTGTGTAAATTCACAAAGGCAAGCCAATGTGCATATAGTGGTCTTTCCCTCTAATAAAGCAATCATTACAGAACTATTACTGACCTTGGAAAAATGAATATTTACTGATCTACAACTGTTGTCTATCAATTTGGGAGTACACGTAGTTTGGGCATTCATCATCCCACAGTGTACTCACCCTCATGGCATGCATGCAGTTAAGCCTCTTACTGTTATAGTCACTTTATCACCACTGGAGGATCATATCCCTTTACTTCAAACAGGTCAGAGCCTTGTAGACATTATATAGGAGAACCATAAACTATGCTTTCTTTCCTGATTTATCTGCTCTGATGCAAACCCATAAAAATGACCAGCAGAGTGTAAAGAAATCCATATTGGAATGTGGAGTGCATGCTCAGGTACTGTTCTCAGCTCATCTGCAAATCAAATACCAATCTAAAACTCAGATCTTTACAGACCCTGTATTGGCATCAGCTATTTACAGACCCTGTATCAGCATCTGCTTTTGCAGAAAAAATGATCAACAGCATTACAACCGTACCTGACTCTTGAGAAGGTGATGGGTGACTCTAACATTTTGATACTCTCTTCTTTATATCTGGGATGCCTATGGCTACCATAGATGTGTAGCTGCAACCAGTGGACTGTTAGGAATACAAACAACAATGACTCAAGCATAATGTTATGCCCTTTTTGCTTTTTATATGGATTAATGAACATATTAATATCCTGATTCTGGCAGACTTTCTTCCTTGAAACTGGAAATGGGAACAGTGTTCTACTCATTTGGATTATCGTTTCTTTTTCTCTTTGTATCTGCCATGTTGCGCTGCTTATGTGTACTTATGTGTATTATATAACAGCATACTGTATATCCTTTATCTCCAGGTGGGGTGAGAGGTAATATCTTACGGTGTGAAGGATCACACTGCTCAATTTTTGAACTATGTGTGACATTCTTTTATAAAATATTTTGTTTCCCTATTTGATAGCTGGTAAGTCTACCTCTGTGTATAGTGATGCAAATCAACTTAATTGAGCCCAGGATATTTTTTAACTATTGTCACATCACTGAGGAGCACAGTATCTCACACATACTTATCTCCTACAAGGGGCTTGGAAACACAGAAACATATAAACATACAGTAGACTTTGATGGCAGATAAGGACTGCTTGGCCCACCTAGTCTGCCCATTTCCCTACCTATTGGATAAGCTGCATGTCCCAGTTAACCAACAGCCTATTTGTTCCTACCCCCCCACAAGAATTGTCTTATGACTGTCCCATACATTCTTGAATTCCCCCATTGTTTTTGACCCCACAACCTCCTCAGGAAAGCTATTCCATGTGTCCACTTCCCTATCTGTGAAAAAATACTTCCTCACATTACCCCCTGAGCCATTCCCCCTCTATCTTCCAATTTGTCCCCTTATTCTTGCATATCTCTTTTTCTGAAAGATGCTACCCTTTTGGACTTTGTTGATTCCCTTGAGGTAGTTAAAAGTTTCTATCATTTCTCCCCCCTCCCTCCTTTCCTTAAGGGTATACATATTAAGCCCCTTTAGTGTCTCCTTGTATGGCTTCTGTTGCAGACCCTACACCATTTTAGTTGCCCTCCTCTGGACTGTATCCATCCTGTCTATGTACTTGTGGAGACTGGGTCTCCAGAACTGGATGTAGTACTCCAGATGGGGTCTCACCAACTGTCTGTACAGAGGGATAACAACTTCCTGTTTTCTACTGGTGACGCCTCTCCCTATACATCCTAGTATCCCCCAGCCATACCTACTGCCTTCTCACATTGCTTGTTAGCCTTTTGGTCATCTGATATGATTACCCCCAGGTCCCTTTCCATTTTTGGTGTTGTGACTACTTCCCCCACCCCCATTGTGTACTCTTCCCCTGGGTTTTTGTTTCCCAGGTGCATTACTTTGCACTTCTTTGCATTGAATCCAAGCTGCCATACTTCTGACTATTCCTCCAACTTTGCCAAGTCCCTTCTCATCCCTTTCACACGCCCTCTTGTGTACCAACCCTGTTGCAGATCTTTGTGTCATATGCAAAGAGGCATACTTTTCCTTCCAGTCCTTCTGCAATGTCACCTATAAAGACATTGAAAAGGACTGGACCCAGTACTGAACCCTGCGGTACCCCACTAGTAGCCCCCTTTCTTCAGAATGGACTCCATTTGCCTTCTGTGTCCTGTTGTCCAGTCAATGTTTTAACCCAGCTAACACCCTGGGACCCACTCCCAGGCTGGCTAATTTGTTTATTAATCTTTTGTGTCAGACTGTGACAAATGCCTTGCTAAAGTCTAGGTAGGCCATGTCCACAGCCCCTCCCTGGTCTACTACTTTGGTCACCCAAAGAAATCAATTAGATTCATCTGACATGACCTTCCCACTGTGAATCCATGCTGCATTGGCTCCTGTGCCCCACTGTCCTCTAGGTACTCACAATTCTTTCCTTCACAAGTGATTCCATCATTTTCTCTACCATTGAGGTCAAACTGACAGGTCTGTCTCTGTCTTGCTCCCACTTTTGTGAAGGAGAATCATATCTTCCCTCCTCCAGTCCTCAGGCACCACACAGTGCATATTGGAATATTGGCATCCCTCCTGTTTTACCTGTGAGTAAGTGAAAGCTCCCTGTCCTACCATATTTACCAAGCTGGACTTTAACTCCTTGCTTATTTAGGGTTTTTCCAGCTATCTGCAAGGATACTGTTTTTTTACGGCTGCAGTAGGGGGAGCCTGCAGATGTTTTGCATGTACAAAAGGAGTGATGTCATGTTTTCTGTCTGTGGAACTTACTGAAGGTGTAAATAGAATCCTCCACCTTACCCTCTTCCAAGAAATGTTTTCCACCCTCAAATAAATATGCTTTCATGTTAGTCAATGCTTGCAGTGCACTATTTTCTTTCTTAAGTGGGAGGTACAAGAACTGGAACCTGAGTAGTGGGAGGCAGCATTAGTTATTTGGGGGGAGTAAGATCCACCCCCAACTCTACCCAAGAAGCTCCTAAAGATCCACCCCACCTTTTTTGGGTTCATGTGGGAGGGACATGAGGTGGATCTATCATGCTGGAACAATTGACCTGGGGCATCAGAGCTTTAGAAGAAAAAGCCTGAAACTGCATCCCTATACAGCACTTGTTTAAACAGCATTGACACAGCTTACATTCCTCTCCTGGTCACACATTTTCACAAATACATTCCAAGAGATGGAAAGTCCCTCCTGCTGGGTATATGGTGTTATTCGGACATGTCCTCTAACCCTGCCCCCACCACCTTACTCTGTGTTTTCCTTCAGCTGAAGCATGTCAGAATAGCAAGAGGCTGCAGTGTATATTTTTTACTGAGCTTGCAGTTTTAAAGGAGTAGTCTACAGTTCACTTAAGCTGGTACCTACATTTATAGTTCAGCAAATACTTGAAATAGCAATAGTGAATTAGAGTGTAATTTAGTAGGGGTTTTCTTAAAGAAACCACAGTTAGCTAGCTCTCGAGTATCTGCTAATAGGCTAATTTAAGAAAAGCTCCTAATACCAGACAGAGGGAAGATCACACTAGGACTTTACATACAAATCAAAACACTCTGCATAACATATGTTTTTGCAAATTCTGGGTGGATAAGTCCTTTAATTGAGCCATCCTCAATCTGTATCCTTCCAAGAACCACTTTATGTGGTGTGCATACTAGCACACCAGCATAGTTATTTCACTCTTATTTATAGCTTTACACCTTTATCAGTTTTTAATTGCAATTGTATCTAAATGCTCCACCATGTAGCCTCTAGTCTCCCACTATACCTGCACACATTGCAGCACTGTTTCACTGCATGCAGGGAGATTGGAGGCTACCAGGACATATGTAGATGGCACTGCAGAGCATGGGTGTAGGCTGTAATATTGGGATGCCTCCATACCACAGTAACCTGACAGCTATATGTGCACCCCCCCGGGTCCACCCCGTGTTCCCATCTAACCTACCTATCTGTCCACACTTGCCTCCCCGAGGGTCACCTCCTGATGGTATCTGTGTACTGTCCTTGATTACTCTTCTCACTGTGTCGAGTGTTGGAAGTACCCTGCCTGCCCATGTGTGATGTGGCAGCAATACTACCTGCAGAGCAGTTCCAGTAGTGAACATATACATTAGTGGAGCTCCTGAGTGCATCATGGAGCACTGCTGCAGTGGACAATAAATGTGTGGCACTGTGTACAGTGGAGCAGTGGGGAACACTGAAGGCATTAGTAGAGGGTCTACCTTCAGTCATACAGCAGTAGTACATGAACATCTGTTGTTCCCAGGTGCCCTAATACTGGCAGAACCAATGCCATGCCTCCCCCCTTCTCCCTTCCCTTCCCTCCCTCTCACTGACATAGCTCCCGATTCCAACATACAGTTCTCCCCCTACCTCGAACCTCTATGTGACCTCCACAACATAAGTGTCTCTCATAACAGTGAAATACGGTTATTTACATACTATGACTGTGCCATATACACAGTACTCCATAGGACACGTAGGAGGGCATCTCAAAATGCAGCTGTCATCACTGAGTGCATCATGGGATGTGCACTGCTACTACAGGGTTAAGACCACACACACAATCACACTCAGTGCGGACAGGCTGTAATGTTTTCAAACCATTATCCACACTGTTCACTGATAGTGAGGACACACTGTAATGTTTACAGTCTGTAACAGTTTGAATCCATTACAGCTTTTTCGAGTGTAGTGTGGACAGGGCCTGCATGTCTATGTAATTATCTATCTTTCCATCAATTGCATGTATCGCTATTTTTTACCTATTTCTAAAACAAACCTGCATATTTCATTTGCGTGCACTCTGAGCACATACTTATGAAACTGTTCATATTTGTACTCCATTTCTGCATTGACCTCATACTTTCCTAACATTCCTATTATCACAAGCATAACTACCTTGCCCTTATCAAAAGCAACCCCCTCTGAAAGTTACCATCACATTTTTTCTGCTAAAAGTCCATCATTATTACACCTAACTTCCTGACATCAACACATTGCTTAAATATAACTTATATCACCACATGGACAAAAACCCTGTTTCTCTAAAAAAAAAGGAAAAAAAAACCTGTGTAAATAATCCCAAGGCTGAACATATGCCAGCCATTACTTTTTTATGTACTGCCACCTTCTGTACCATCATGGAGATTTGCATATGTTTCCCATAATGCTTTGCATTATTGGGGTATATGCAGTTGTGTTTTCTTTAAAATTTGGCTGTCCAGCCAATATCATCAGGGATAACACATACATCAGTGGCATTTGCTCGGGGATTCTTTTGTAAACCTACAGTGCTTCCTATTCCTTCCATTAAAATGTACACCTCCATTTATTTTCCTAATAACGTGTAAGCCTTCCTTAGAATAGAAACTAAAACAAATCTTACTACTTACAAATCATTGCGTTGTTTCTCCATACCTACTTAACAATTACACACAACTTCATTAACTTCGTTATGCAGCCGTGGTGGATCTGACCAGAATTTGTTTTTAATGTTACTGATTTATTGCATCCCCTGTACATGTGATATCAAGAACTGTGTTCCTGTTTTCTTTTATGTAATATGGTGTATACTGCATGACATGTAAATTTATAAATACATTTTACCAAAAAAAATGCCTCAAAACCATAACATGGTATTGCGTCAAGGAAAGTTTGTGTGTTAAATTATGTAGCTGGATTTGCCATATCAGTCTAAGAGCAAATGTAACTACTTGACAAGGTCTTAACAAGTGAATGCAGTGATGGTTGGCTGGTAATCCAGAGCAGTATCAGTTATGAAATATGCCATATAAAAATGGATATGTTTGTCTGTTTGTTTGTCTGTAAATGTTTATTCCTGAAAACTTCAAAGAAAAGGATAGCCCAATTGAGAAGTAACTCATTTACAATGGGATCCATCATTCATACAATATTAAATTACCAAATACAAAAGATTCCATACAATAGTATCTTAAAAAGACAAATAAACATAGACTACACAAACATATACATTAACACACTTTACTATTTCATGAATAAACGTTAGTAGCATCTTTTTGGTTGAGCATATTTTTGTGATATCCAGCCTTTTGTCTGACTCTATGACACTACTGCCTTAGCTTTTAGTTGGGCTGGCAAACCATTCAAGCTCTTTGTCTGAGAGTAATGATAATGGAATTCCCCTTTGCTGTTCTCAGTACAGGGATTTTAAACTCTAAATTGTGGGATTTTCGTAAATCACTTCTTGAAGTATGGCTTTCAAACAAATTATCTAGATAAGCAGGGATCTTTTTCTTCAAACTCTGGTATATAAAATACATGGGAGGTATTCAGAGCAGTTGCACTCGTGCAACTGCGAACTTGTGCCACTGGGCGATATTCAAACACTGCGACTGTGCAGTACAAGTCTCACTGTGCCATGGCACAAAAGTAATGTATGCAGCACAAGTGCAGGAGGCATTCCCATGAATATGTGGCACAATGGTATATTCAACCAGAAATCATGGTACAAGTCAGAAGCAAACCACAAGATGTGCTGGATGGACTTGAGCCTATAAAATCTGGCTCAAACACACAGACAGCAGATGCACAACCCTGTGCCAAACCACATAGAGAAAGGGACGGCTCACCAATTGGGATGGAGATGGTAATGAGGGGTGAGAAGAGGCAGGAGGAACACCAGCGTGGCTGACAAAGAGCCTGGCAGCAGTATGCCCAACACAGGTAGTACCGTGCCTGTATCACATTCAAAAACTATAGTGATACAGAGATAATGGGCAGGTACCACCTGAACAGGACAAGTCTGAGGCAGCTCTGTGAGCTGTGAAGTGAGGAGATGCAGGCACCCACCAGACATAGTCAAGCCGTGTCAGTGAAGACAAAGGTGACCGCTGTGATGCACTTGCTCACCACGGGCACCTTCCAAAGACCAACAGGGGATACCATGGGTATCACCCAGTCAGCCACGTCCCGCCTCCTCACACAGTTCCTCAATGTTCTGATGCCATGTGCTTCAGAGTACATATGTTTCCCCAGCACAGAGCAGAGCATACAGTAAACATGCAGGACTTCCGAAGGGTGGCACACATGTCAGGCATGATTGGGGCCATACACTGCACCCACATGGGCATCAACACACCACCTGGCCCAAAGGGGCCAATACACATCACTAGGAAAGGATATCCATCAATCAACTGCCAGGTGGTGTGCGATGCCACAGGGATCATAATCAATGTCTGTGCCACACACCCTGGGAGTGCACATAATGCATTCATCTGGCAGAGCCCTGCACTGTGCCAGAGGTTTGAATGTGGGGACATCCCCATGGGCCACCTAGTGGGTGAGTAGGGCATGGGCCATGGGGTGTGTGTGGCTTGGCACTGGGAGGAGGGAGGGAAGATAGGGTGGGCATGGTGGAGTGGGCAGTGGGTGACAGGGACAGGGTGGTTACCACAACACAGTGCAGTGCTGACCATGTCATTCCTCACACAAGTGACAGTGCATATCTGCTCAGGCCCTGGTTGATCACCCCCTACCGGGGACCAGTGTCCCCCGCAGAGGAGAGATACAATGAGGAACACGCCAGCATGTGCAGTACCATCAGGCGTGTCTTTGGCATGCTGAAAATGCAATCCCATTACCTAGACAGGCCTGGCGGTAACCTACAATACAGTCCATCAAAAGTCTGTGGCCTATTCCTGGTCTACTGCATTCTGCACAACATGGCCATTGACTGTGGGATAGCTGTCCAGGCAGATGAGGGCTACAGCAGCAGAGACGATGGTGAGGATATGCCTGAGGGTGATGGGCAACCACCAACAGGGAGGCAGAACCCACATCTGGCATTGGAGGCCAAGAGGCATCGAGACACAATTGCACAGGAGCATTATGGAGAGAGCAGGTACATGCACTGACACACATGCATGGGACACATGGACCAGCACACCACACATGGGCCTGTACATGCACAGCAGGATGCATGCAGAGAATGGGGCACACTGTAGGTATGGTGGATGCAATGGCACACAGACACACACACACACACACACACACACACACACACACACACACACACACAGGCTGAGGAACATGGCATGGATCAGAAGCATAACACCGGTGCACAGGCACAGCCGGCATGGAGCTGTCCTCATCACACCCATGCCACACATCCAGCTGCCACAGCCATGTGGGCAGCTGTGCCAGGGCAGATCAGCTGCCACAGGCTGCACATCGGTCACGGGGATGTGTCCGATGCACCCCAGGGTTTGAAGTCCTGGACCGTGACTCTGTCCTCGCAGCGTTGTTGAGGCATCCAAACAGGCTACTGCCAGGGGTGTCCAGGATGCCAGCATCAGAGCCCAGCATCTGCTGAGAGGGGATCGCCAGATGCCAGGACTATGGGGTGGACTGAGCACTGCGGGGGATCCTCTACACATGGCTGAGCCCAGTGGCTGCCACTGCCAAAAGCCCGGCCACAATGGCACTGGTCATGCGGTCAAAAGATGCAGTTATGCCTCCCGCATCTGGCAGAGCTCGTCAATGAGCTGTGCAATGCCCCTGTCCTGCTGCTTGACCAGCTGATGCACCTCCACCTGCACACATGCACCTCTATGGCAAGCAGTGCCTGGTTCTCAATGGATGCCCGCAGCAACTGTGTGTGCTCAGCCAGTCATTCAGCATCCTGCACCTCCTGGGCTGAACACCGTCCTGCTGGGGGTGACACAGCACGCTGCCAAGTATCCTGCTCTGGTAGATGCTGCACAGGGGATCATACTTGGGGTAAAGTATCCTCAGGCGCACCAGCAGTGGACCCTGGGCCACACTGCCCGGTGTTACCTGCTGCCTACTGCCACCACCCAACCATCTTCTGGGCTGTGCCATGCACCACTGCTGCCACAATAGCACCGCCACCCTCACCAGACACAGTGGGTGCACCACACACCACCATTCTGGTGGGGATGGGTGCAGTTGCATAGCCGCTAGCACAGCACTGGGCCCTGATGTTGCCTTTGATACTCCCAGGGGCGTTCCAGGCATCTCAGCCCCTACACTCTCCAGGATAAGCATTAGGTAATCATCAGAGCTGGACCCAGCCTCCAGCTGAGTCTCAGCACACAGCACTGGCAGGCAGACATCCTGCAAGAACTCAGCCAGGGCATCATCCAACCCCAGGCCAAGGATGTTTACCTACTCTGCACAGCCGAGCCGTGGACTGTCCCTGCTCTAGATGCCAGTGGAGGTGAATGGTACGGCGTCCATGGCTGCAGCCTCGGACAGCTCTGCTCTGTCATCCCCATGTAGGGGTGATGGTGCTGCAAGAAAGAAACAGAGAGTCAGTGGAGCTGTATTGTCCATGTGCCTCCCCCCCATATGCATGTTGACGTTGCCGCTGGCTAACATGGTGCCATGCATTGCTGCGGCCACCCACATATGTGACATGCAGCATGGCAATGGGCACACCTGCATGTCCATCCCACACCTGCCAGACATGTTTGCTAAGTGCATACTCATCATGCAGTGAGGGGCTGCCACCCATCTGGAATCTGCCACCAGGCACACCCTCCACTGCTGTGTGGCTGATCGTGGCTGCCACCAGATCCTTTGTGTCTGACAGTGTTGGGGCAGAGAACAGACCACCACTTGGCTTGCTGAGGAATGCCTGTATGGCTGCCTCCTTCTTGATCCTCCTCTTGTCCATGCCGACCTTCTTATGGCACTGCTGAGCAGTGCGCTGGTGCCTGCCATTTGTGTTCTCATACCTTGCCACCTCCTCCCACCTTACCGACCTCTCTTGAAGCATGCCAGTAGCACTACTGAGCAGGTCCTCCCTGTCCAGGTAGGCCTTGAATAGGACATTCTTCTAATCTCTTGTGAAGTTGGGCCTGCATTTGCATGCAGGCCCATGCTCCTCCTCTCCATCATTGCCTGACATGTTGCTACCTGTGAACATGGACAGCATAGTGGGTCAGTGTCAGCATGGCCCATAGCATTCCCCTGTAGCAGTGCTGAAAGTAGGCCTCTGTTTCGCTGAGTTTTCATCCACTTATCTAACAGGTTGCAATACTTGTCTGTGACCTGTGCAGTTAGTTGGCATTTATATGGCGCATCACATGCAAATGAGCTTGTGCACAACAGTAATGATATGCTAATGAACCCTACTGTGCCACGCATTAGCTGATGAAATGATTTGCATACTCCGGCTGAATATCATGTAAATGCGCCATATGCAATCGAGTTGTGTCAGAGCAACCTGTGTTGCACAAGTGCGGCACATGCACGGTGTGTGTGCCTGCAGTGTGCATGTGTGCACACTGTACCACATGCCTATCATGTGACTGACATGCCTTTGCATGATGCCGTGCCATTGCACATGTAGCGCTGGGGGCCATACTGCATTCATGTGCCTCATGGCACTGCCCCCTACCATGCAGCTGTGCAATGTGTGCATGGTGGGCACATGTGTGACACTGCATGGGGTCACTCTTTGTGCCCTCTGGGTTGTGTACATGACCTCAAGCACCTGCCGGTCAGTGACGTTGTGCGCATGTATGTTACTGCTCTATGCACCTGCATTGTGCACTGAGATCGCATATCCGAATGTTGCGCGATTGCATCCTGCTGTTCGTGATCGCGCATGCTACACATGTGGCCCCAAGTGTGGTTTTGGCACCCATTTCCCCCGCGGTATCCATTGCAAGACCTGGTCAGAGCCATGGCACAAGGGAGATTCAGAAGGGCCACAAACTGGTCTTACCTGGAGGTGATCAACCTCATGGCCATTGTACAGCCCTTTGAGGGGCAGCTCTTTGAACTGGTGCCCCTCCAACAGCCATGGAGTGAGGTGTGGCAGTGGGTGGCCAGGGATCTGAAGAGACAGACAGGAGAGGCTGGGACTCCGGAGTAGTGCCGCCACAGGTTCGGGAACCTGAGGAGGAGGTACCCAGACAGGCTGCAGAGGCTGCAGGTGAGAGTGCAGCACAGTGTGGTGCCACAGCCAGGTAGGTGTGCACAGATGGCAGGCATGCTCAAGTGCTTTACTGTGGTGGGTGTACAGCTGCACAGCCCAATCTGCCACTGGGGTTTGTCACAGTCCTGGCAGTCACTGTGCATCATGCATGGCTGCTGTGTGTGTTACAGTTGTGCAGGCATGGAGGCTACTGGACAGAAGGGGACATGCCCTGTGCCATGAGGGCTGTGTGATGGTGAGGGGCTGTCCATGCGTGCGTGTGTAGTCATGTCCTCCTCTCTTCTTTCCTTCCATAGGGCCAGAGGACCACAGGTGGGCCAGGGTGGCCATGGCAGGGGCACAGGCCCCTGTTAGGGTACAGCCAGCAGCACCAGCTGGATGGTGCTGGGCAGGTAGGCTTGGTCACATTGCTGATACATGTCTCTGTGGAATAACAGTGGGGACAATGTCCGGCCATGGTCGTTCCAGCCATGTGTCTGCACAGCCATGGTTGGTGCACTGTCCGTTCTGCATGCCAGTGTCACACGTACTTTGGTGGCCATGTGCTGGTGGTAGGGGCATGTGCACAGCTGCCACTGTGTGTGCTGTGACAGTGTTGTTGATCTGTGATGTGTGCCCATACTCATCCTGACATGCACACACTGCAGTACACTGTCTGCCTGTCTGCACCATTGTGGTGTGCTGTGTTGATGTCTGGTGTTGCCCTCCGAGCACGGGTCCATTGTGGTCCCTCCAGTGCTGTGTAGCCCTGCTGTTCACTGCATGCTGTGAGTGGGCCGGGGTTCTTTGGGGCATGACACTGATTGCCTGTCCTGTCCCTTCTCCTAGGATGGACCAGGATGGTGGTGTGGAGAGGAGCACAGAGGCTGTTCCCAGACATGTACCAGGTGCTGGCCTTTCAGAGGAGGATACTTCTCATCCAGTGGAGGCAACTGCAGGAGACTACCGCATGGAGGAGGGCCATTGAGCGAATGGAGCAGCTGGCTGGGGGGGTTGAGAGGCCCCACTTGTATATTGTCCCCTTCACCCTCAACTACCCTGTTTCCCTGCTGTCCCTCATCCCATTGTATAACCCCTGTTTCCTGACCCCATCCTACTCTCACCCTCACCCATCCCTGCCCCTGTTATTTGTTTGTACTGTTCATTATTTTGTTATAAAGCTTTATTCTGCTATATCCCTGTGTCCGTGACTGCTGTGCAGGTGGCATGTGGAGCCATGCTGCAGTTGTCTGCTCTGTTGTGCATTGCTGTGTCTCTGGTGTCCCTCCACTGTCCCCCTGAGCCATTGCCCCTGTGCTCACTGGTTTGGTGGGACTTGTCCTTTTCCTGTGTGTGGCCCTGTATCATGTGTCTCATGGTGGTTTTTGTCTGCCCCTGCACCTTGTGCACCTGTCTGCTTTGCCTACCATTTACTTGTGGGGTTGTGCATATCCACTGTGGTCAGCACTGTGGTGCCCCTCCCCACTGTGTATGGTGCCCTGTGTGGCCCATGCCTCGCTCACCCCAGGTCACCTGCTCTGTGTTTGCAGTGTCACCTGGCACAGTGCCCACAGAGCTCTGCAGCCCTGCCTGGGGGGTGTCTGTAGCATGGATCTGCCCTTGGCATGACTGGTGGCAGAGTTTTGGACAGTTGCATCTTCCATGGTTGGTAGACCAGGGTTGTCTGTGCACCATCTTCAAATGCCCTGTGTTCCCTCCAGGTCAGTGCTTCTATGTACCCGTGTGTGCCCAGCTGGTGGAGTCCTGTGCCCCTTGCCCTGTGCTTCTTTGTATATGTGTCCCTGCAGCCTGTTGCTCTTGCCCTGCTCACTGGATTTGTGCTCAGGTCTGCTCCATGCATCCATGGTTGCACCAGTGCATCTATGGTTGGACCATGGCACATCTTTGACATATTCAGCTGACTTGCGCAGGAGCATTTCAGGAGGCGCATATTCTGAATATGGCTCCCGTTTTTCCATGCTGCATCTGGCTTGTGCTGTGCCGAACTTGCACCGGCATTGGGTGCATTTCTGAATATCTCCCCCACAGTGTGCAAATGTCAGTGTTCTGTTAAATGTATACAGTCCAGTGCTCTGTACAGTAAACGATGATGTGTCAACCATAAAGTGTCCATCACAAACCTTGCAAACCTGTTCAGAACTACATCTAGCCTGTCCAGTTCTGCCCTGCATGCCCCCCTCCCACTGCATAAAATATCACTATAATGAAAACAATAGAATTATCATGGTATTAACTGTGTTTTGTTGCTGTGATTGGAATACAATTTCTCAGCCTGTACAAAGTCCATAGCTTGGAGTTTATTTTCTTAATCAGGCTATCTATATGCCTGTCCCACATCAGCTAAGCATCTAACCATACTTCAAGATAATTATAAGAATGTACATGTTCTAAAGTCAAGTCTGCATTTGTTTTAATTTTGAGTACTTGGGGTGTAGAAACTTATTTGTTTCTAAAGCTCATAATCTGAGATTTCCTACTATTTAATACAAGTTTATCCAATATAAAATAAGCCAGCAGCACATCAAAATCACTTTGACATTTTTTTCTGAATTTCAGAGATTGATGTCCCCTCTAAATATAAGATCACATCATCTGTGTACAAATGGTGCCTGGCCTCCTTACTAAGAGGCTAAAACCCATTGTACACATGATATTCAATATCGTCTTAAGCACCGACACATGGGGAACCCATGATTTAAAGGTCATATGCAAAGGTTTTTAAAACTAAAAGAGACAACAACATTCAATACACATTGCTATAAAAACTATGTGTGTTCCAGGTTTTGTAATACAAGTCAACAAATTCATACTTTTTTAGTGTCTTTTTATTGTGGTGCATTTCTCCAAGTCTGCTGTATGCTGAGTCAGCATGCCTCCAGGCTGGTGATGTCATTTGGGGTTCTAGTCTACTCTGCCTGTTAGGAAGTTGATTTGTTGCTAGTATTACAATGTTAGTAACTTCACTGCTGTTGGTCAGTGTCTGCTTTACAATAATTTAGATTTAATAGGGACCTTACCTGCACTAATTCCTACTAGGGATGGATGCGTTAGCTCTGGTAAAAAGATAATTTTAAAGTGATACTGAAAGGTTTCCCAAATGCCTTTTTCACATAGTATGCCATTGTCAGCCACGTTTCAGATGTTGAAGCTGCAATTTGTTTTATAGAAAAAGCTGTCAGTCATTTTATTCTTATGTTTTATCAGTGGGTTGTTTCAGGCTGCTTTCCAGTTTCTCTGAGCAGCCACACCCCCAGAATGATGTCATACAAAGGTGCTGTCAATGTTTTACATACAGCAACAAGGATTTCTGGGTAATTTATAATGTTGACTTATACGTGCCTTACTCAGTAACACAGTCTTGTATGCTGATAGTGGTGGGCACCTAATATGTAAATCTCCATAGCAAGGCAAAATAGGTGCAGTTAGAAGCTGATTTCCAAGTTCCTTACTGTGAGGTGCAGTCTTGTATTTCTATTTCTAGTGGCATCAACAATATAAGCTTTTATATGTTTATTTTCAAACCAAGGCATTGTGCATACTGTATCTAGCTACAAGACTTCTTTACTGAGAGATGTAGTCTCCTATTTCTGTAGTGAGCACAGAAATATAATAGCCTGTATATTAATTTATATAGTGAGGCATTGTCAGTAAATAGCTGATTTTTCTATCTCCCTAATCAAAGTGCAGTCTCCTATTTCAATAGCATTTACAGCAGTACAGTCTGTAGAAAAACTTCTGGAAATGTTTTTTGTGATGCAGGAAGGCCAAGAAGATAATTTTCCATTCTCTGTAGATGTTCTTTCACTTTCACTTTTACTGCCTGCTGGTAAAGTGACAAGTCTGAAGTGACAGCTCCTGTCAGAATGTGAGAGAGTAGTGATACTTTTCTAGATTTATATTTTGGGCTTGAATGGGTGTAAGTGGTTCGGGCATGTAATTATGGGACAATAACTACATGGTTCAAAGGTACTTTCAGCCAATCTAATCAGTACAGCTTTTCTACACGTGTTATAATCTGGAGGAAAGAATAACTGAGACTGAATGTAAATCAAGTGAAAAACTGACAGGGATAAAACACTGGGCTGACCAGTGCATTCAAAACTGCATTACTTCTCCCACCCCCATTTACAGGGAGATGGAATAATTGTTTTATTGCCATCCTGAGAAATCATCTCTATTGAAGATCAGATGTGAATATGCATAGTAGTCTCTAACATGGCAATGGGACTCATGTCTTTCACCACAACACAACGTTATATAGTTTGCAAACTTGACATCAGTGTGCTACTTTCCCTGAGTTCTCCACAGGCTAAAATAATCAATTTAAACTATTTTTGTGCATTAGTGGCATTGAGCATGACACAATCACAATCAAACAGTTTTCAGTTTCTTGCAACAGTCACAGTGCAGGAAATAAATATCTTTACAGACCTCAGCAATGTGACAGTCTCCCTAGTTTATAGTATGTATAAATGAAAGAGAATGACATAATCAGGGTGGAGGCATGTTAATTACCACAGGAAACAGAAAGTCTCAGCATCTAGCAGTATTGCTGAAGCAGACCACACAATAAATGGCTATAAATGGTATAAAATTATAGATTTTCATATAACACACTAGTCAGACACTGTTTTTATAACAATATTAATGAATAATGATGGCAGTTTAATTTCTGCAAATTTCACATTGCACATGATCTTTAATGTTTTCCAACTATGATGTAAAAGTTCCTAGAGATGCTAACTGTACCCTATCAAATAAACATTCCCTAAACCAATTCAGTGTCACCTGGTTGAAGCCAATCCCTTTCAATTTGTCCAATAATATTGCATGGTTCAAGGTGTCAAACACCTTGGACAAGTCTATAAATATGGCCCCAACCAGAAGGCCCTTATTCAGTGAAATCTGTATGTCTGGTTTTACCTTTACCAGCACAGTCAGGGTGCTATGACCAGAATGAAAACCAGATTGGTATGGGTTGTATATATATATATATATATATATATATATATATATATATATATATATATATATTTCTCCAGGTAATCTTGTAATTGTTTCCCTATACATTTTTCAGTAAGCTTTGATATTACATGGAGAAGGGATACTGGTCTGTAATTTTTATATAAAACTTTCCTTAAGGAATACTCCTCATTACACACTTGAGGTGTCGTAGTAAGGAACATAGTTTCTTATTTGTACAGGATCATTAGGATGAGATGGAAGAGACCAAACTGGAATATTGAACAGCCTGACTTTAGATGTCTGGATATGTAGAAGCAAACAAATAACTATGGTGGATTGCACAGAATAAAATCTGATATGGAAGCCTTTGTCAAGGCCTGAGAGAAAAATTTGACTCAGAAGTGTTTGATCTAAAGGAAATACAGATTGTACTCCTATTCATTCAAAAAGATTAATTGGTGTAGGAAGATATTTACTAAGACACTGAATTATAAGATGAATGGGAATTTGGATATGGACAGGAGATTGAACAGGAGATGGACAGGAGATAGAACAACAAAGACAAAGAACTCCTGAACACCTATATGTTTTTAAGGTGAGGCCTTCTAGGGTACAGCATGGCTCAGCTGGTAGCACATCAATCACTGGGCCAGAAGATCATGGGTTCACATCCCACAACTGGATAAGGCCCACACCTTAAAACACTGATTCCTAAGTGCAGTGCTGTGGGGTGCTATTTTGTTGGGGTGTGCCCTCCATCGGATGAGATGCCAAACTGAGATTGCTTCAACCCATCACTGGTGCTGTCCTGGTGGGAGTCCAACTGTAAGTAAAAGAACCCACAGCTCTTTTCGCAAGAGTAAGGGAACTTTATTGGTAGAAAAGGAATGTACAATACAGTACAAAGATGTATACATACTATTTACAATCAATATCATGGGTCATTTGTTGCATACATAGTTAAAGATTACTTCACCTTCTTTCTAATTCCTACTGAAGCAATTTATACATTTGTTTCCATGTTTTTGTCTAGCTTTTAATACAACCTGTTTTTAATTTTTATAATACAATCAATATCCTGAAATATGTTGGCAAGAGTGCCAAAGTGCTGCTATTTTCCATTTGTTGATTTTTTCCATCATTTTCTTGTATGTTCCTTAATGAAATATTAATATTCCATATCATTTCAACTAGATTACTAATTGTTTTGTTGCAACACCCAGATGCAACTTGCTTTCCATATGTAGTATTTTATTATTGCTAAAATGACTTGAAGAGTTCCATTATGGTAATGCCCCCATGGTTGTGGAACTAGCCCCCAAATCAATGTTTCATATGTGATCTGAATGAATATATTCAGACGTCATTCTATATCTAGATGTGCCCAAAAGTGTTGTACAAAGGAATATTCCAAAAACAGATGTTCCTATGTTTCTAAAATATTTTGACATTCTGATCTCAGACAGTATCTTTTTATCATCTGCTTATGTTTGTTATTATTCCTGACCCCCAGTTTCCTGTGTATATTCAACCATAATATATCCAACACAAATTTTGGGATTTGTTTGTTTGTCAATTGGGATAGTGTCTGTGTGTTTTTATAAGGTGGACAATGCAGATGTACTAGTGTGGTGGTGCATACAGAAGCTATAATACTGTTACATACATTTTTTTCTGGATGTTGCTTGTTTGGCTGTGTGTGGAACTTTCCATTTTATTAATTTCTGAAACATGAGTGTCACCCATGTTGGTCCTATTAGTGTTGCAGATATTGTTCTATATTTATACTGTGACCATGCTTGGGTACATACTGTTGCCCATTCTGCTACTACTTTTTTCCACATTGGCATTGTCCCTCATTCTATGATATTATACCATAGAAATATACTATAATAGAAACAAATGTGATTTATCATTCCCAACCCTCCTTCACAAATTGGCCTGTATGTTATATCTCTTTTTATCGGATTTAGGAGACTGACCCAAAGTGCATTAAAAATATGCTATATATTTGTGTTTCTACTTGTACAGGTGGGGAGAAATATAACTGATGTAGAGAAAAACTGGAATTAATAGAGTTTTTATCAACAAGACTTGTTTTTGTTTAGAGATTTGTTTATGCTTCCATCATCCAATTATTTTATCAGCTGCTTTTATATCTTTTTCCCAATTCATCAGGGCCAGATATCCTGTTTCAAACTGAAGTCCCTAAATATTTACTGTGTAATTTGTAAGTTTTACATTTGCAAAGACTTGTTTTGCATATTGATTTGTTCCATCAGAGATACCAATGCTTTTCTCAAAGTTTATTTTAGAGTCAAAAGCTTCTGTATAATTTGCTAAATGCACAGATATTAAGTTTTCAGTTGTGACTCTTTCTAATTTTAGGGTCACATCATCGCCATAAGCTAATATTTTTAGCTGTGGTAATGTTCTTGTTAAATGAATTCCCTGTATGTTTGGGTCATCCTGAATTTGCCTTAAAAAGAGGTCTATGCTAAATACATATAGAAATGGGCTGAGGAGGCAACCTTGCCTTACTTCCCTTTTCAGCTGAATTTTTTTGCCTGACCATCCATTCATTATGGGTTGAATCATTGCTTTCCTTTAAAAAGTTTTAAACCATTGTAAAAACTTCTCTGGCAGCTCATATCTCTTCAGAGTAAGGCATAGGTAGTCATGTAATAGGTAATCAAATGTTGTTGTTTTTTTTATCCAAGCTTAATATGATCCCTTTTTCATTCCCATATGACTAATTAACATTTTTTCTCTTAATCAAATAAGATTGTCCTAAATATGTCCATTTGGAACTGAACAACATTGCACTTTAGTTATTACTGTTCGGCTATTTTTGCTAAGCATTTGGCTAATATTTCCCGTAGTATTTTAAAATCCATGTTCAAGAGACTGATAGGTCTCCAAATTCTTAATTCAGATTTGTTTCCCTTTTTTGGTAAAAAAAAAATCAAATTTGCCATTGACATTGATTCTGGTAATAAATTATTATCCAGAATATTGTTATAGAGGTTTATCAGTACTGGCACTAACTCTGATAGAAAGGTTTTGTAGAATTCAACATTTAGACTTTCTGATCTTGGAGAAATATTGTTCTGTAGAGCATTTATTGCTGCTATTACTTCATTTTCTGTGATGTTTGAAGCTACCTGCGAGATGTCTTGGTCACAACTTTTTGTAATTGAAATCTGCTCTAGACAGTGGGTACCAGATCTTGTAGGTACTGTATATGTATCCCAAAGGTTTATTATATGAAATTATTTACTGCCAAAAGCATTCCTTCTGTAGTAGTTTTCATTTTCCCTGATGTGTTTAAAATTTCAGTAAATTTTGATTTTTCTGTCCTAGTTGTACAATCTTTAAATGAAGTGAAGGTTTTTTTTTTTACTCTGTGTTCCAAATTTTGTCTCATGTTGTAATGATCTTGCTCTATTATATTGTACTTTGAACATTGCTTTTTTATTGCTTTAATTTGTTCACTATAATCTGTTTATAGTTTATAGCTTTCAGCTTCAGCTGGAGTTGCAAATATGTTAGGTAATTATCAGTTGCTTTCTTTCCCACCATATAAACAAATATATGTATTTATTTTTTGAGTCCTCCCACTAGTCTATTATTGAATCATACATGCAGGATACTGACTTTCGTTCTTCCCACAGTTGTTTGCCATCTGTTAGTTATGTTTTTATCTTCCAATAAGTCTGAGTTTAGATGCCAGGTGCTTTTAATACATTGTGGGTTGGCTTCTCATTCAGTTTTGTTTTCTTCTGTTATTATTTTATTTTTATCACGCCTCTCCTCTGTGAGAGAGAGATTGGAAGAGTGAATTATTAGGATATTTAAGAAGGGGGGGTAAAGACATCTGATATATTTTATTAGATACTACAAAATATTTAATTTAGTTTTGTTATTAAGATTAGATTTACTTATTTTATTTGGGGTGGGTTTTAGTTTATCTGGTTTTATTTATGATGTGTTGGGGAGGTTTAGTGATAGTTGGGCATTATTCCTCCACCAGACTCAGGGAATTATGTCCCTTTGAATGTCCCCTACTGTCATCTGACACCTATTTTAGGTGTCATGCTTTGGGCATACTTAGGAAGCATAAAAGAAGGTGGAGAGCTAAGCCTGGTGGGGGACAGGAAAGGGGAAGGTGGATTGGAGTTGTGGGTTCCAGGAGATGCCCTGGGATGAAATGGAGCCAGGACAGAGGTTATTCTTGTCTTGTCCCCATACCCAAGGGCTCCGACCTTAGTGGGCAGGTGCTGAGGTCATCCCCGACAGCTCATCCCACCCTGGCAGTATTATGCAATAGGAGATCTATTAGAAACAAAACAGATATTATATTTATTTATTTATTTATTTGACATCGGTTTACAACCTTTGAGCCAGGGGCTCATTTACAAAGGTACCTCATCACAGAGAGGACAAAACAGTACAAACAAGCTTTTTACAATATAAGAGTACAACATTTGGAGGAACATGAAGACATAAATGGTTACAATTTTAAATTTACAGGATCGGCAGAGCACAGGTAGGTTCAGAATAATTTGTACACCGGGCAAACAGTGGTGGGACTATACAGAGATAAGCATTGTAGAGACATGTGGAGAAGAAAATAGGATCATAGATAGTGGTAGGTAGTAGGTTTGGTGCAGCCACTCAGGGAGCTTTGTCAGAGCAATTCAGCAAGAGTAAACTTAGAAGCAGCCACAGCTGCGCATAGTAAATAGGTGATTACGAAGGGTGGTTTGAAACAAGAGATCGTGGAAGCATCAGTGATACTGGAGGGGAGGGTGTTATACCAGGATGGGGCTCTGTAGCAGTAGGCCCTTTGTCCTTGTGAGGTCCTTGCCCTCGGTATTAACAGTGTGGTTTTGCAGGAGGTTTGAGTTTGCACTATTGAGTTTGCTTGGTGGATAGAGGCAGTCAACCCAGGTGGAGATAGACCAAGAAGAGTCTTTTTAGTTAGGAGGCAGGTTTGGTATCTAAGATGTTCATCTAGGTTGAGCAGATTAGCCTGGGCATATAAATAGCAGGTATGTGTTAGTCTGGGAGCCCCGGTGATTAACCTACATGCCTTATTTAAAGTGAGGCAGATTTTGTTTGGGGAGGTCTGGTCAGCAGCCCCATAAACTGGCAAACCGTAATCTACTAGGGACAGTATAGAGGATGTGACTGCGAGTTGGAGGGTGTCAGGGGGGAGACAGTTTTTGTGGCGGTAAAGGATACACAGCCGAATGTTGGAAGCTGAGGCTAGGGCAGAAATATGGGCATGGAATGTGAAGGCAGGGTCGAAGGATATCCCAAGGTACTTGTACGAGTAGACTTGCTCGAGTGGGAACTTGGAACTGGCGAGGACCTGAAGTGGAAAATTACTAGCTTAATTTTGGGGGTGGGCAAAGAGCATGGTTTTTGGTTTTTTAAGATTTATTACAAGTCTATGCTCTTTGAACCAGGCTTCAGTGTCATTATAGGATAATTGCAAGGAGTCCTGGAGGGTGATAGGGTTACAGTCGGAGGCAAAGATAACGGCATGGTCTGCATAAAGTAAGAGTTTACCAGCACATGCACCTGGCAGGGAATTGAGATATAGGGAAAAAGAGCAAGGGCCCAGGAATGGAGCCCTGAGGAACACCAGAGCAGATAGGACAGGTGTTGGAGAGTGTCCCATTTATTTTAACACACTGGGGCGGGCAGACAGGTAGCTGGAGCACCAGGAGACTGGCCCAGCGGCAAAGCCTGTGTGGCTGAGGGCATCCAGCAGGAGGGTATGGGAAACAGTATTGAAGGCTTTTGATAAGTCAATGAACACTGCACTCACTAGAGAGCCAGAATCCAGAGAGGAGTGAAGAAAATTAGAAAACTCAAGGAGGGCGGTGTTGGTACCGTGACCAGCACGGAAGCCGTGCTGTTCAGGGCAGAGGATGCTGTATTTGGTTAGATACTCTGAGATTTGGGTGGACACAACTTTTTCTAAGGCCTTTGAGAGAGGTGAGAGGATAGAGATTGGCCGATAATTACCAGATAGGGACCTATCACCACCCTTGTGTTTGGGGGTTACTGTGGCAATTTTCCAGGCTGAGGGAAATTGCCCCAGGCAGAGAGATTTATTGAAGAGGCTGGTGATAGCTGATCTTGTTGGATCAACTGATCTGGCTTGCATCACTGAGACCTGGCTGGATGAAAATCCGGGCCCTGTATTGGCCTCGGCAACTCCAGCCCGGTTCTCGGTGATACACCATCCAAGGCTGGATTGTAGGGGCGGAGGTGTGGCCATTATGTTTAAGACTGAGCTGGGCCTTGTGGATGTGCCATTGGGAAGTACCAGATCCTTTGAATATATCCTGGGAGAGGGTGTAGGATGTGGGATTCTCCTCGTCTACAGTCCACCAGGAGACGGTGGAGAATTCCTGCAGGGAGATAGCAGACTTCATCGTCGACATGGTGTTGCGGTCCCCCAGATTGATAGTTCTGGGGGACTTCAATGCCTGTGTCAACGATGAACTCTCGTATCTTGGTCAAAATCTCCTCCAGTTGATGACGATGCTGGGCCTAACATAGGTAGTTACCTCCTCGACCCATGTAGGGGGTCATTCATTGGATCTGATCTTTCTTTTGGGTATGGAGACTGCTGATTTGGAGGTGGAACCAGTCAGCTGGTCTGATCATCACACAGTAAGGTTCAGCTTTAGGGCTCCCCCTTAATAGGTCTGCCCCTACAGAGATGGTTCAGTACCTCCCTTTAAGGGGCATTAACCCTAGTGACCTACTGGCGGTACTGGACCTATCAGGCTTGTCGGGTGAATGCATGAGTCCAGATGATCTCGTACTAGCCTATAATAAGGCTGTGGGAGATGCTCTGGTCAAGATTGCTCATGTTCTTGTTCAGCCTCTCACTCTTCACCCAAGGAGCCCTTGGTTTGATGGCTCCTTGAAGGAGTTAAGGCGAGTTGGCCGAAGGATGGAGAGAGCCTGGTGGAAGTCCGGCCACGATACTGACAGGCTTAAGTTGATGGCACATTATGATGGCTATTAATAAGAAATCACTCGTAAGAAGGCAGAATTTCTGTCCAGGGAGATTTCTGTTGCATAGAATCGACCGGCTCAGCTCTTCTGGACTGTTGACAGATTGTGCAATCCAATCTGTGTCCAGCCCAGAGAAGCTTTTTCTCAGCTGAGATGTGAGGAGTTCACTCAATTTTTTGCAGATAAGGTTGCCAGCATCAGGTCTGGCATTGGTCCGACCTCTCCTATGAGGGATTGCAGTGGTCAACAGGAAGTGACATGCACTCGGTCTGTCTGGTCAGATTTCCACTGGCTGGAGTTCACTGACATTGTGAAGATCGTCCAAACATTGTGCCCAACCAGTTGTAGTTTGGATCTGGGTCCTACACCCCCTTTAGTGGGATGTGTAGATGTTATCTGCCCGATCCTTGCTGACATTGTCTGGAAGTCTTTGGAGAGGGGTGTCTTTCCTGACCCCCTCAAGGAGGTGGTCGTTCAACCACTCCTTAAAAAACCCTCCTTGGAACAAGACTGTCTAGCCAACTATCAGCCTATCTCTAACCTGCCTTTTGTTGGTAAGGTTATTGAAAAGGCGGTTGCGTTGCAATTGGATGATCATCTTACAACTCACAATGTCTATGATACTCTCCAGTCTGGTTTTAGAAAGAAGCATAGCCCGGAGACTGCCCTTGTCCGAGTATTGAATGACCTCCTAATGGCTAGAGATTGAAAGGCATGTAACATTCTGGTGCTTCATGATCTTTCTGCTGCATTTGACACTGTAGACCATGGTGTGCTGTTGGAGCACCTGCGGCTCTTTTGTGGGCTGTCTGGTACAGTCCTTAAATGGTTCCATTCTTACCTCACAGGTAGGTCTCAGAGAGTTGCCACTGGAATGTATTCCTTTGGTGCTCATTCTCTGCCTTGGGGTTCCATTCTCGCCCCCATGTTGTTTGCAGTGTATATGCTGCCATTGGGAGATATCATCAGGCAATACAGTCTGGGTTTTCACTGCTATGCAGATGATACTCAGCTGTATATGTAGTTTCTGCCTGGGCAAGATGATGCACTCTCCATGCTAAATAATTGTCTTTCTGAGATCAGATTTTGGATGAGTTCCAGCTGGCTGAGACTGAATACGGATAAGACTGAAGTGCTGGTAGTGGACCCAAGTCATCCAGGGGCAGGTTTGGGGGCTTGTCAACCATCAGGCTTATTACTTGGTGGTATGTTGCTCACTACCTCGGATCAGGTGCATGACCTGGGTGCTATTTTTGATGATGGTCTGACCCTAAAATCTCAGGTGTCAGCTGTCGTCAAATTCTCCTTTTACCATCTGAGGAATATCACCCGGGTGAAACATCTGGTTCCTCCGGATGATCTTTCAACACTGCTCTATACCTTTATCTCTACCTGTCTTGATTATTGCAATTCCCACTACCTAGGACTACCAGGGTTTGATATCCGCCACCTGCAGCTGGTGCAGAACGTGGCGGCCAGGCTTTTGACTGGGACTTCTAGAACCAGTCATATTATGCCTGTGTTCCACGAGCAGCACTGGCCGCCTGTTTGGTGGCAGATCGCCTTTAAGGTTGGATTGCTAACCTTTAAAGCCCTACATGACCAGTGACCCAGTAACCTGCAAGATCTCCTGGTACCCTACTGCTCTCCGTCCTCTCCATTCCACCAACGAGGGATTGCTGGAGATTCCCAGGGCACGATTTAAGACATCTGGATCTCGTGCCTTCGCTTTTTCAGCACCAACCCTGTGGAATTCTCTTTCTCGTTGGTTGAGAGAATGCCCAACTGTCGAAAGATTTAAAATTGAGTTAAAAATGTATTTATTTAGCCTAGCTTTCCCTAGTCATTGATGATCTGTTTTCATGTTCTTGTTTTAAATTATTTTTATGTATTTGGTTTTATGTACAGCGCCTTGGTTTTGAAAGGTGCTATAAAAATAAAGTTGCTTCGATTTTGATTTAATTTGATAGAGCTTGACGATCTGAAAATGACACTTCCTGTGTGCTGGCTTGCATTACTGTGATGGCCTGTGTTATTAAAAGGAAATCATTCCTTGTTGCATATATTCCTCTAAAATCAGTATTACCACTTGTTAGGTGATGCTACCTATAGGCATCTTTGAGTTGTGTTGTAGATATTATCTCTTTTAAACAGTTAGTGTGACAGTACAGTGTCTGGGTTTTTGAACCTCTATCTGTCTGGTGCAAGCAGCAATTGAAATCCCCTCCCCATATTAGTAATCTGGAGGTGTGTAAATATGGTTGTACAGCTTTAAATAATTATATCCTTTATGTTTTAGTCTGTGGGGTGTAAATTGAAATTAATCTTAGTCTTGTGCTACTATACTGTATGTCCAAAAGTAAAGCTCTGCCAGTATCTATGTCTACTAATCCAGTAATTGATAATTTATCATTTTAAACAAGATTCCAGTTCTGTCACAGACATTATCTCCAGTTGACCAGAGGGTGCTTACATGATGCCATAATCTGGTAGCTTGTGAACTATTATATTGTGATTTTAATCAAATATCCTGTAAACATAAGATGTCAGCCTTGGTGCTGTGTAGTTCAAAAAAGGCAGTTGCTCTTTTTTTCTGCTCTTAATACTATTTGGCCCAGATATTCAAAAGGGTTGTGCCATGCGCAATAGGGTTGCTCCAGCGCAAGTCCAGAAATGTGCCATTCTGCGATATTCAGTGGGAGGCAGATGAGCCCCCCAAATCACACTGAGCAAGAGCGCAATGATAATGAATGCATGTGCAACTGAAGGGGGAGGAACCATGCATAAATTGCGTAGTGCGATATTCAACAACATGCGCCATGCGCAATAGGGGAGCAAGCGGAAGTTGCGCAATAGCGGAAATGAGCCAAAATAAAAAGGAACAAGGGAGAGGCGCAAGAATGCTACAGGGAAGGCACATGTTGCTGAACTATAGCCAGACACACAGGGCAGGACAGACACATAGGGCAGGACAGAGAAAGGGCACCCTGAACCCACAGGCACAGGGAAGGTGTGGGGAGCCACAGCCAAACCACAGTGCAGAAGGGGAAGTGCCACACAGCACTAAGGCCACCAGAGGAAGGTGTTCCCAGTGTAGGGGAGTAGAAGCCAGGAGAGAGGGGGGAACACAGAAACAGCTTCTGGGGGGGAACACAAGCCAGGGACATGACCAGTGCCACCATCCAGATGGATGCAGTAATAAGGAGGGTGAGAAGGCAGGCAGCAGGGGGGCATGGCCGTGGAAGGGCCAGTCGGTGGTATGCCCCCAACAGGCAGTACCAAGCCTGTACCAGCTTCGAGCTGTACACCGATACCAAGATCGTGGGCCGGTACCACCTGAATCGGGCAATTCTGAGGTGGCTCTGTGAGCTGTGCAGTGATGTGATGCAGGCACCCACATGATGGAGCCATGCTCTGTCAGTGGAGACAAAAGTGACAGCTTGCATGTGCCTGCTCGCCATGGGTACCTTCCAGAGACCAACAGGGGACACCACAGGCATAACCCAGTCTGCCACGTCAAGCTAACTCACCCAATTCCTCAACACACTGCTGCACATGCTGCGGAGTACATCCATTTCCCAGTACACCGATGGAGCACACAGCAAACATACAGGAGTTCCATGGGTAGCACATATGCCTGGCATGCTAGGGGCAATAGACTGCACTCATGTGGCCATCCTACACCACCTGGCCCCGAAGGTGCTGCATATATCAATCGGAAGGGCTATGCAAGCATCAACTGCCAGGTGGTGTGCGATGCCAGGGGGCGCATAATCAATGTCTGTGCCACGCACCCTGGGGGAGCACATGATGCCTTCATCTGGCACCAGTCAGCACTGTGCCACAGATTCAAGAGTGGGGACATCCCCACTGGCCACTTAGTGGGTGAGTATGCAAACCAAGTGGAAAAACATAGAGCTTGGGAGGGGCACGGCCAGAAGTGACATGGGTATTGGCCTAGATGGCCCAAGGCAGGGCGATGCTGATCACCAAACTAACCTCCACCCCTTACACACAGGTGACAGTGGATACCCACTCCATCCCTGGCTGCTCACACCATACCAGTGGCCAGCGACCCCATTGCAGCAACGCTACAATGAGGCACATGCCACCACATGCAATATCATCGAGCAGGTGTTTGGGATGTTGAAGGCACCATTTCCATTGCCTGGACACATCTGGCAGTGCCCTAAAGTACAGCCCCTCAAAGGCCTGCGGGCTACTCCTGGCCTGTTGCATCCTGCACAACATGGCCAATGACTGTGGGATAGCCGTACAGGTCGAAGAGGGTGACAGCGATGGGGAAGATAAGGACACTGGTGAAGATGGTGATGGGCAGCACCCCTTGGGTGACAGGACCCCCGACTGATCCAGCTGGCACAGCTGCACTGGGACACCATCACAGAGGAGCACTTCAACCAACCCAGGCAAGTCATGGGGCCATGTGCAACCACCAGTGGCAAAGACACAACCCACAAACACGCATGGACAAACACCAGGGGTGCATGCTGTCAAGGGAAGTGGCCGAGCATGGAACTGCACACCGCCAGGGATGGGCGAGGTCTAACATGGCACACGGTCATACACATACACACACACACACACACACACACACACACACACCTCACAAGACATGCACAAAGGGTAGGAGAGCACGCCAGCCTAGACCGCCACCCCTAGCCACACACCGTCCACAGACCACCACGCCAGTGCCTGTCATTGTGTATGTGTTGTGATGCTAGGCACCATTGCACAGTGGCGACAGCACAACACAGGCATCATCATGCACACGCCACAGTGGACAGCAGCCGGGAAGGTGTGCAGATAAAACGTGTGTGTGCGTGCATGGCCGGGTACGTCACATGTGCATTGCACGCTGAATGACACAATGCACACAGGGCAGCATCAGACAGTAGCAGTGCTGGTAGACAGGTCAGTCATGCGCCACAGTGCCACGACCACCACGGATGCATGGGAGGCCCTGCTAAGACCTGCCATCAGTGACAGGCTGACCAATGGCCTCATGGGGTGGCACCGATGGTCCCCCAGTGGTTCCACTGTGTGAACGGGACTGTGCTCATGCAGGGGTCTGCAGCACACTGAACATGCCTGCGCCAGGCATGCTCGGGATGCCCACAGCTGAACCCGGTGTCGGCAAGGAGGGTGTCGCACGACGCCAAGAACGGAGGGATGGACATTGCACCGCGCTGCGTGCATGGCATGGGCAAATAACTGTGTGCCCTTGTGGCCATGGACAGCTGTGAATGCCTGTGTCTGCCTGTCAAAGGCAGGGTCAGCATCCTCCCCAGCATCGTCCATCCCTGCCAGGAGCAGAGTTGTGTCTCGCCGCGCCAGCCCTCTGTTCGACACAGAGCCGCACTCAGTGCATCCACTGCCATCACAAGCTGCATCTGCTGATTGACTGATGCTTGCAGTATGCGGGTGTGCTCATCTAAGAGGTCATCTGCCTGATCAGCATGCTGTCCCTCATGGTGTTCACAGCCCTGATGGTCATCACCCCTTGAGGGTGGGTGCTGCACACCAGGGCCAGGCCTGGGCATGTCCACAGGTGGTGCACTGATGCTGCCCTCTGACACTGTATCCCCATGGCCATTGGCCAACTGCTGATACTGTCCCTCCAACTGCCACTCTCCAAGGCTCAATGGTGCCACCACAGTGGCCACAACAGCCCCACTGTCCTGGACACACACCAGTGCTGCCCCACTGGTGCAGACAGGCACAGGCTGGGACTGTGATGTCACGCAGGCCTCCATGGTGGCACCACCCACAGCCATGGCCACGATGTCACCTGCTGTGTCTCCATCCTGTGGCCCACATGTCTCACTGCCCATGACATTAGCTCCATCATCATCGGTGATGGATCTGGCACCAGCCTGAGTCTCAGCATGCCGGAATCCATGGATGCCGGCATGCTGAGACATGGGCAGGGCCTCCTCCACACCTGCTCCACCAACATCAGTCCAGACGTCCAGGCGGGCCCACTGTTGCCCTGACCCCAGTATGCCTGTGGAGGTGGACAGGCCCTCCTCAATCTCCATGCTACTGCCCTCAGTGGAGAAGCCTACCACCGCTGACCCATGTAGATGCTCAGGAGCTGTAAGGGAAAAACAGTAGCATTAATGTATGTGACCTACCCTGTCCCCCCCATTGACAGACCAGGACCTACCATGCAGTGCCGGGCTACCACCCATCTGGAGTCCACCACCCAGAACACCCTCGATGGCACAATGCTGCATGCTGCCAGCAACCCGCTCTTCCTGTGGGATCAGGCGTTGAACCTCTGGCTGTCCCCCACCGGTAGCAGACCATGCTGCCCTGATGGAAGCCACTTTCTCTTTAATTCTCCGCCTGTCCATGCCCATCTTCTTTTTGCACTCCTGCACAGAGCACTGGTGGCTGCCATGCAGGTTGACAGCACGCGCCACCTCCTCCCATGCAGCAGCATGGGCCTGTGGTGTTCTCTGGAATCCGCTGAGCAGCGGCTCCTGGTCGAGGTAGGCCTCAAACAGGGCATCTGTCTCTGCCTTTGTGAGGTTTGGCCTCCTCTTCCTCCCACATCTCTGTTCCTCTTCCTGCACCTCACAATCAGTCATGATTCATCCTGTGAGAATGACAGGTGTTACCTGTGACTGTGCAGTCCCATGCATGTCCCAAACACCACAGTCCACACTCCCAAACAGCATGCAACTCACCACAATAGACTGCAGTAACCGACTATGGCCAGTGCAGCCCAATGTCGCATTTTTATAGCGCAACCCATCCAAATGAGGTGAGGCGCAATTTTAAGTGGATGCAAATGCAGTGACTGCGCCATTGAATGGCTGATTAGATGATTTTCATATGCCAGCTTAATATCGCACTGTTGCGCTTTGCGCAATTGTGTTGAACGTGCTGAACCAAGGGTGCAGTTCTGTGACATGCGCAGTACACACCTAACTGCACATGCCCGGGTTGATGACGCAGGCACCTGACGTGCTGCTGACGTCCTGTGCACAGGAGGCAATGCAGGGCATGGCCACCATTGTGCCAGTGGTGCTACAGCGCTGTTCACATATATGATGCTGTGGCACTGGGGCGTCGTAGGCGCACTGGGGCAACAGCGCTGTAGGCCGCTACAGGAGGTGGCACACAGGCACCCAATCACGCTACACGCATTGGATTCCAATCGCGCTGTGGCTGTCCATGCGCCAGAGACCCTTGACCCTGTGCCCGACCTTTGCCCCCTAGGCGCCATGCGTCAGGCATGGGTGCACCACTGTCGCGCTGTTCGGTGACAGCACGATAGTGAATGGCAGCACTGTACCGTGCAGCATCTGCATGTGGCAGGACTATGCTGCCGAGTGCCATTTTGAATCCACCACATTGATGAGATGGCACGGAGAAGAGCAGTCATGTGAAGCCAGGTGGAGCTTGCCAACCTGGTGGCAATCATAGAGCCCCATGCTGGGGCTTTGTATGCAGATGCATCCCTGGACAGGGCCTGGAGTGCAGTGTGGCAGGAGGTGGCCGACGCCCTCGAGGAGGCCACCAGTATGGGGCACACGGTGGAGCAGTGTCGCAACCGTTACGGGGACCTCAGGTGCAGGGACCCGGACCTGCTTGCCTGCCTGTGGGCATGTGCCAGGAGGGGCACAGTGCCACGGCCAGGTAGGTGCCACATCCATACACTATTATCATCCATACGGGTATCACAGTTGCATGTGTCCGGCACATGGGGGGCTGTCCAGTGTTGGCCATGGTGGTGGTATCGGGGTGTGGGGTGGATGGGTACGGCTGTGTGGGATTTCACACACATGGGGCGGGGGGGACTTTGCTACTGGATTGTACTGATGTTCCTCTCTCCATGTTTGCACATTAGGGCCTGAAGAATTCAGATAGGCGAGGGAGCGTAGGCGTCACCTGGAGGAGCAGCAGGGCAGGAGGGGTGAAGGTGTTCAGCAGCATGTGGACCAGCCTGATGATGGTGAATGCCTTACATACATGATTACTATTGCATGCTGTATAACTGGGCGGGCAGCGGGGCATGGCCACCATCCATTGACACCACTGCCATGCACACAAGTCAGTACTGTCCAGTGGCACTGCATGTCTGGGAGTGCATCAATGGTGGTCCATGCGTGCACCGGGCACATTGCTGTGGCACAGCCTTCACACCGCATAGCCAAGTCACTGTATGGCCATGGTGGTGCTGTGCAGGACATGGGCAGTGGGTGTCTGCAGTGGTCCACATGGCTGTGGCTGCCTGCGTAGGCAGGTCTTGTGGACAT
The DNA here is from genome assembly GCA_016271365.2 of Neoceratodus forsteri. Classification (NCBI taxonomy): domain Eukaryota; kingdom Metazoa; phylum Chordata; order Ceratodontiformes; family Ceratodontidae; genus Neoceratodus; species Neoceratodus forsteri. Next base: position 585,914,414 of record CM057449.1, read on the forward strand.
GGTCACTGTGGGTGGTCACACACCATCACAGGGGCATGGCACATGGCTGTATGCCACGCACAATGGGTGGGCTGCAGGGGGCTGGACAGTCACACTTATTGACTCTGCTCCCTCGTTCTAGGTAGACGGTGACTCCAGGCACTGGAGAGAGGTGTGCGGGAGCTGCTTCTGGTGGCAAGGGCAACCCTGGAGCTCTTGCAGAGAATCGACAGCCACGGGGTGAGGAGGAGGAGGAGAAGACATAGGCGCCATGTGGAGAAGGACCGGGGCACCCGTTGAAGACTCCATGCCCCTACTAACACCTTCCTCCCCTTGACCCACCTTCACACCCCTTTTTCCCTCTCCCATATGTTCACCCCTACCCTTACCCACCCCACCTGTTATGTGGCCCTTCCCTCCTCTTGTAAATAGTTGTAAATAGTTTTTTGTTACTTCTTTTAAATATATGCATTTTGTTATGACAATTGTGGTGGTCTCTGATTTGCAGCGGGCTACAGGTGCTCAACTGCAGTGGTGTGCATGGCATCAGGGGTGGTGCACGCATGGGTGGGTGTGTGTGTGTGTGTGTGTGCAGAGGTGAACTGCCTACGGTGTGGGCAGGGGATTCAGTCACTGTCTGTGGTTTGTATGTTGTACGCTGTGCACTGGATGCCTGTGTGCAGTGGTCCACGGGGCCTGCACTGTGTGCATGGCACCCCTGTCAGACTGTCCATGGCCTGTGCAGCTGACACCCTTGCATGTCCGTGATATGCACGGTCTGCTGGCATGTCAGTGGTGGCTGTCCATGCTGTATAACAACTGTACCCGACACAATACCAGGTTGCCTTCCATCACCAGTATGGTACACGTCTGCCTCCGGTGACACTGTGGCCTCCACTGTTGTTGTCCCCCCTCCATGCTGTCGATTGTGTCTATTGCAGAGGATGTGCTCCAGTGTCTGTCACCTGTGCTCCCGCTGCATGCTGGTGGCATACAGCTTCATGGTGCCTCCGAAGGGTGGCTGGCACACCTGTGCAATGTAGGGGTGCTGGCCGTGTGTACATGTCAGCCGTGGCCACACGCCAGTGGCTTGGTTGACCCGCTACTGTGTCCCTGTGTTGGTGTGCCCTTGGGTATGGGTGGGTGTTTGTCCATGCACTGTGTTGCATCCTGTGTGGTGCATGCTTCCATGCTACACTGTGCGTGTCTGTGCTGGCTGTTGTAGCCAGTGCTGGGATGGGATGTGTCCTTAGGAGGTGTGCAGGGTGCTGTACCGCTGGAGGTGGGGTCCGGGGCATGCCCTGTCGCATGTGGGGTACCTCGTGTGCAACGTATGGTCTGTCTCTCAGCTGTACCTCGGGGGGGATGTACAGGGTGGCACTGTGTATGCTGTTGTTGCATTGCTGTCTGCTGCTGCCCGCAGCAGGGTGTACATGGTGGGGATGCCTGGCATGGCTCCATGGTGCACAGGGTTGCATTGTCACAGTAGGGGGGTGGCATGCATAGGGTGTCCTGCACTGTTGGGCGCTACTCCTGGGAAGGGTGTATGGTGATTGTGGTGCAGGGTATGCTCTGCATTGGTGGGATGGTGTGCCACGGGGTGGTCGGCCCTCCTTGTGTGCCAGTCACAGCTTGCCAGGGGTTTTTCTGGGGCACCATGGCCCTGCTGTGGGTTGGTTGATGGTATCCATGGGCCGGTGGTTATTCCAGTTCTCCCCCGGTTGTGCAGTATATGGGGTATGGGGGACGATGTCTGTTCTGCTGTGCACTCCTCTGTCCATCTGTGGCATGGGTGGTGGGCCCCTGCATCCCTGGTTGTGCTGTTGCATTGCTGCCCTGCTGACGGGGGCATCCCTGGTTGCGCTATGGCACATCTGGACTGCTCTGTTGAGCATCCCTTGTTGCACTATGGCGCATCAGATATGCTCAGCTTCACATCCCTGGTTGTGCTATGGTGCAGGTGGTGCGATATTCAGTCGTCTGCCGTAGGCGCATCTTGGCCTGCGCAGTTTTTGAATACCGCGCTTCTTGTGCATTGGCACAGTGGACTTGCACTTGCTCCTGCTGTTGCACACTTTTTGTGCACAGTTTGAATATCTGGGGCTTTGTGTTTATAGTAAGCACCTTCTAGGATTACATCTATATAGGAGGGAAAATGAGGGTCACTCATATTAATTTAGATCTAGTTCTTCTTGTTCTTTTCACTGTTTCCCCACTACCCACTTCTTCAGTCCCTGAAGATACATACATCTATGAGGAAGAGATAGAAGAAGAGTTGGAGTCCTCCCTATCCTCTTCTGTGTCATCCCATTGTTTCTTTGTGGACAAGACATCAAATCTATTTGTATTACATGGTTTGGTTTTATTGCTATGGGCTTTTCTTTCATTCCCCCTTAGGTTATTTCCCTTTTCCTGTTGTATTTTTAAGTCTCTTTTTTTCTCTACTTGGCAAAAAGGTCTCTCTTCTGGTGTGGGGGGATTTGTTCATTTTCTGTCATGCTAACCAGGTTTTCTGTGTATTGCACATTCCCTGTAATCTCCTTAGGAGTGTCTGAATTGCTAGTGGGTTGGTCAGCGCCCTGGGAGTGACGCTAAAGTTTCAGTAATTACCTCCTTTTGCTGAGGTTGTAGTTTCTTCAGGGATGCAAGTCTCATCTCTGAGGCTTATGCTGATCCTTTTTTTCTGGGCCTGTGTTATGAGAGATTCATGTGGGGAACTGTCATCCATATTGTGTGAGGCCCAGGGACATCTAACATAGGAGTGACCCTTCTCCTCACATAGGTGCATCTAAAGAGGTTAATGTAAATGGCTGCTAAATGACCAAACTCTAAACAGTGTGTGCATCATGGGGTGTCACACACATTGATTGGGTGTAGATGAGAACCACACTTGTGGCATGATTTCAGCTGCCCAGGAAAAAATACAAAGCCCTTGTCATGCCCTGAGTCAAAACAACTGGGTAGGCACGTTATCCCTTTGTTAGACATAATCAGTTTCACATTTACCCTCCATCCTCCTGTCCAAATCTGCTCAGAATCTATAATGGGTACTTGAGTTTCCAGTATCTCACATCTCTTTTTGCAGGTTTAGTAATGGGGATAGCAAGAAAGGAAGTCCATAAGGGAATATCTTTCACTGTGTTATATTTAGACCAGAATCTGTCCAGTCCCTCCACTGTTTTAAATCTGGCATCTTAGTTGTGATTATCAGTGTGGATCAGTGCAAAGAGTTCTGAGGCATAGAACTTTAGAGAGTCCTTTAACAGTTTTCTGGTGAAATACACCTGGGGGGGTATCTAAGCCCTCTTTATATAATAATCTGAAGGCATTTTTTGGAGGGAGCATGTTTTCCTCTATTTTTAAATAAATCTGACATTCTGAGTAATGGTTTAAGAAATGCTCTTTTTGCAGGGTCGTGTATAGTTTTTTTCACTGAGCCCTAAAGTTATATTATTTTCCTCATTAAGTCAAGTTAGCTGTATGTATGGGGGTCTTTAGAGGTCCCTTTGAGAGGTGGCTCCGAAGTATTAGCTGCAGGGTTTTCAGTACCATTTTCAGTGTTATTTGTTGGTGACAAATTCTCTCTTGTCTGATTTTTTTTTGTACCTCTGTAGTATTTTTAAACGGGGTACTTAACAATTTGTTCTTTGTTCCAATTTGGTCTCTCAGTCTCAGGGGTTAAAAGTGATTTCAGCTCTTTTGTTGAATTCTCTGGTACCGTTGAGGTGTGTGGTGGGGATTGCAAGTCGTCTTGAGATCTTTGTATCTTGGGGACTGTAGGATCTGGAGACTAAGATCTGTTTTTGTTTCAGATCCATCCTGCACCTTCTAATGCTGACTTTAGTGTCCATGAGCCAGTCAAGTTAGCCCTGGTGTTCTCTTTTACTGTTCCAATGTGAGGCTGTTCATGAGTAGTAGATACAGTGTTTCCAGTTTTCCTTACTCCTAGCATCTATCATTTAAGTGTTCCTGGTTGCTACAGAGTTTGCATTGTCAAATTAGATGCCTGATGAGCTACAGCTGGGTTCATAGCTTTTGTAGTTTATTTCAGTCTTTCTTTGGCAAGTAGAACTTTTTCTTTTTCCTCAGCTATCTGTTTTGATAGTTGGCATTTGTTCTCTTCGAGAGCCTGTTATAATGCCATTTCAGATGTATCATTGTTTTCCATATCCACGTCTCTACCAGTAGTTTTTTGGCGGTCAGTAGTTATGTTAATCGGAGGAGTTCCCTCCATTCCCTTGTCTGAATCACTTGTTTTTTGTGTCATATCCAGATTTTCTTCCTTGTTAATTTCCATTTGTTCGGTGCAGCTTTCCATTGCCACTGGTACTGCAATACACTGTGAGGCAGTATCTGGAATCAGTTCCATAATCAGTGAGAACATATGGGTACCCCTTCTTCCTCCTCTGTCTCCAAGTCAGCCACCTTGCCTGATGGCCCGGGAAATGAGCAGCAACTCCCCCTACCTTAAGAGTAGGGGAATTGTTTATTGGAAAAAACAAGTAATAATGGGACAAATACATACAATTCATAAGGAAAAGAGAAAAAAAAAACAAAGAAAAACAACACTGTTGCATTATCACATGCAAAAATTATAAACCAAGAAAAGGAGAATTGCTTACAAGGGAAAGTCAAATCCACTCTGGAACAGGTGGAACATATAAAATACTTAGGGGTCACACTGGACCCCTCATTCACCTTTGCCTCTCATGTGGGACAGGTCATATAAAGGGTGACTCAGAGGCTGTGTGTTTGCTACCATGTGATGCACCTACTACTGCCTGAAGCAAGACTAGCAATAGGTAGGTCAGTACTCCCTTATACCAATCCTAGACTACTGCTCACCTATCCTACTCCCCATCTCAGCCAGACTTCTGACTAAACAGAACAGTGCCTACAACAACATATGCAGGTTTGTCTCCCTGGTTACCTGTAACACACACCACTGCACTTTATACAAATACTTAGGATGGCTGCCCCCTCAAGCTTCCAGGGACATCCTGTACAGGACCTTCATCTGTAAGGCACTCTGCAATGGGGTAGGGTCTCCACTCTTGGGCATACTTACCAGGAAACAGGTCTCCAGACAGCTCAGATTCTCCTCATGCCATACCCTTGAATTCCCAAAAATAACTACAGCAATGGGGCAGAAAGCAGTTTCTAGTGATGCACCTAGGTTCTGGAACTCTTTACCATCTGAGCTAAAATCCCTAAAATCCCCTTCCACCTTCAAACTGCACTTCCGGAAGATCCTAGTGGCAAATGCAGTGCAAGTGCTAGCCCACCCAAATACACTTAACAACAATCTAAGCACTAGAATGTCTTTTGACAGCTTCCTATAAAAAGGGGGTTTAAGTCAAATCTCTCTGGTTAGTGTCACTGCTGATGCAGTAAGTATGTAGACCAACTGTCTATGGTAAAAATGTATTGCATTGCCTGGAACTAGTCTAAAGGGGTTGAGTGATCTAATTTATTTCTTATTTCTCTGCAGGGATAAATGTTTGAAGGTTGATGGTTGTTACTTATCTGTGCTTTTTATGTTAGTTACAGTGTTAAATCATATGCACTATTATGTATTATGTTATTATGTATTAGTATGTAACATCGTATGTACTATTGTGTGGTGTTACAAATGCTTATATCTCTTGTTTTTGTACTGTGCATCTGCCATCTTGATGGCCCGGGTCATGCCTGAAAAAGGTCCACTGGACCAGTGTACTTACCCAGTCAACTAATACATACTTAAATAAATAAATTCAAAACAAATAATAATAAGTACCACAGTAAATAATATCAACACATACAAAGGGTTGGAAAAAATATTACAAAAATGCATCCACAATTTGGGATGCTGTAGAGAGCAGGCAAAACAAAAATAAAAAGTTGACATTGCAGGTAAGGGATTGCAAAATGCTGGCAGTTGTTATTAAATGGCTCAGGTGAAAGTGAGAATTTATAAACAAAATCAGAAAAGTGCACAAGGGCAAGATCTCCAACAGCAGATCCATCCAGTTGGAGGGAGCATGGTATGTTCTGCTGCACACAATTTGCGGAGATCGGATACCACCATCCACAACAGAGCACAGTGATCTAGCACCTGTTGCTGCAGCACAAATTTACAATGAATCCTCCAGATCAGCACCTTGAAACAGGAGAAAATCAGAAGCTGCATGGAAGGATCATGCAGGGAAGGTCAGCTAGGAGAGAAACTGGAGATAAGGGCTTCAAAAGTAAGAGAAAGCCAATAATGGTCTCCCATGTAGTACCTAAAAAAGACATAAAAAGAAGAATATGGGGCAGTCAAAATACAAATGTTCAATAGTTTCCAATGTATCCTGGCAACAATCCCTTGGGCAAAATCATTTAGTAATGCTTTTTTGTTTATTGTTACCTTTGACACTTAATTTACCATGGCAACACAATCAGTCCACAACTCAATATTGTGGCAGAAAAGAAGTGTCATTCAGATACATCAATGCTTCAAGGCATGAGCCACTCCAGGCATAACCTTCTCCACCATGGGAACCAACTCCTTATATAAGGCTTTCCCATGCCAAGTACAAATCATGTCCCAGGGCAAATGGCGGCATTTCAGAAACATCAAAAAGGGTATAAAAAAAACTCAGGAAATCAGCCAGCCAGCCTGAAAAAAGGTTTTGGTTAACTCTATTCTAGTTGCAGGGGAGTCATCCAATCTGAAACCCACACCATCCAAAGGGAAAGGGGTCTGGAAATCAAGGGGACAATGTTTTACTGAAAGAAAATACTACAAAAACACAGGATTCATCATTTTCAACCCCACCCCCCTTATCATATGGGAGATGAAGGACATCCCTTTTAATAGGGTTAAGACTAGAGATGTTATGAAGTTAAACTTTGCCCGTGAATTTCGTGTGAAGTGTTGAAACTTTATGCTTCGCAAAATTCACTGAGTTCTGGCTTGCCATTCAAACTTTGATTTGCACAAGATTTGGGGTGAAATTCGTCTTTTTGTACCGCAAAGTGAGAAACTTGCAGGTGAAATTTCATGTTTCATGGCAGAATTTGCTAAATTTGCAGCAGCGAATTTCACTAAAGCGCCCTACGAAATCCACAAATTACATCATGGAGCGAATTTTGTGGACTTTGCACATCTCTAGTTAAGACTGCTCCCCAAACCATAATAAAGAATAAACTATATAATCTAGTCTCAAAACAAAGAGGGAGGGGCTAAACAGCACTGACATAGAGAAAAAGGGGATAAAAAATGTGTTGACTACCCCAACATGTTTCTTTTTGGATAAGTGGCATGATTTCTAACACGCCACTCAGGCGGCACTGGCATCCAAAGCAAGGCTCCAATTCAAGTCCAGCAAATTTGTGCTACCAAAAAAGATACCAAAGATTTTAACTTGCCCTGAAGTAACAGTAATACCCCCAATAGTGGAGGGGAGGATATCATGTGTCCCAATTGGGCATCACCTGCCATTTGGAATAATTAATGTCAGATCCTGTAAGCAAAGCAATATTAGTAATTAGCTGGATGGCATTCTCGCCGGAGGGGATGTCCTTAATAAAAAGGCAGACTTCATCTGCATAAGTTGACAGTTTTACAGTAGTAGTGGATAAAGGATGGGTAATTCCCAAAATCTGGGGAGTAGCAGTAACTGCTCATAATAAAGGATCCAGAGCTGGAATACAAAGAATAAGACTTAACGGGCAGCCTTGGTGGATGCCTTTAAGCAATGTAATATAGATTGGTCAATACCAGCAGGAACATCTGCCAGAACTAGACACAGGGTGGATTCCACTACAGGGGGAGGGCCTCAAGCAACTGGTACAACAACCCACATAAGACAGGGCTATCCTAGATGTAGTACTGACTAACAGGGAAAGGATCACAGATCTCCAGGTAGAAGGTCACCTGGGAGCCTGTGACCATCACACTGTATGGTTCAATTTGGCCACTAGAACTAAATCATCCCATTCCAAGGCAAAAATATGTGACTTCAGAGGAGCTGACTTTGAAAAGATGGCCAACAGAGTTAAGCTAGTCCTAGCAAAAAGAAATACAGGTGAGAGGGTACAGGGAAAGTGGGCTAGCATTAAGGATGCAATACTTGAAGCAACATCCCATTGTGTTAGAGAGAAAAGGAAGTGCAAAAGAAGAAGGAAACCACTTTGGTTCTCAAAAACAATAGCAGAAAAGGTCAGAGCCAAAAGGCTGGCCTTCAGGAAATATAAGTTAATGCAGTGAGATGAAGATAGGGAGGCATACCAAACTTCCCTAAGGGAAGCAGGGAAGGCAGTAAGGCAGGCAAAGGCCCAAACTGAGGAAGCACTAGCACAAACAGTAGAAGAAGGTGACAAGACTTTCTACAGATACATTAGTGAAAGGAGAAAGTCCAGAGGGGTATTGCTAAGATCAAAGGGGATAAGGGGGCATGTGAGGAGGAGGACCATGTAAAAGCATCTATCCTAAATAGATACTTCTGCTCAGTATTTACTGAAGAGAAGGTAGGGCAGGGCCCATAGCTCAGCACCATGGACACAGGGGGGAGGGAGGTGTACACTAGTCCCTTCACAAAAGAAAGGGTCCTACAAGAGCTCGATAAGCTCATGGTGGACAAGGCAATGGGACCTGATGGCATACATCCCAGGGTACTAAAGGAGCTAAGGGTTGAACTAGCAGAGCCATTATCAGAACTGTTTAGTGAGTCTCTGAGCACAGGAGAGGTCCCAGAAGACTGGAGAAGGGCTCATGTGATCCCATTCCACAAGAGTGGTAGCAGGGAGGAGGCAGAGAACTACAGACCAGTCTTACCTCAGTAGTGGGCAAGATTATGGAGGCAATCTATATCTGGCATGTTGAAGTCTCCCATTATCAGAACCTCCCCTTTAGCTGTCATGTTTTGTATATCTTCTAACAGTAATGTGTCTATGTCCTCCCCCTGGTCTGAAGGCCTGTAGATAACCCTAGTTCATATGGCTGTCCCATTTCCTGTTTCCAGGGTGACCCACAGTTCTTCTGACTCCTTATGTGTATTCTGAATTTCTGTAGCTTTGATATTTTCATTAACATAAAGGGCCACTCCACATCCCTTTTCGCACGTCAGTCTCTTCTGAACAGTACATAGCCAGGTACTGAAGCCTCCCAAGTGTACAAGTGTGGTTACCGGTAAACCATGACTCACTAATGGCTACAATGTTCAGTTTAGACACCCAGAATTTGACAGGGCTCTGTCCAGTTTAGACACCCAGAATTTGACAGGGCTCTGTAGCAATGGGAATATTTGCTATTTGCTGGTCAGAAACCTTAGTCTCATCAATGTTAATACCCTGGCTTTTCTGAAAATTAATTTGTGCTCCTGTATTTAAAGAAACAGCCTTAATTAAAGCACTGGCAAGTTCTCCTGACCTTTTAACCTTTACAAATAAAACTAGATCATCTGTGTAAGCTATTGTTTTCACCATGATGCAACATCTATTTGCACATCCCAAATATTGGAAGATTTATTTAAAAGCCGCATTGAAGGATCAATAGTTAAAATATATAACATGAGTCTTAGTGGGCAACCTTACTGGATCCCTACTTTTATATTAAACCTCTTCCCCAATCATTTATTATCATAAGGTTTAACATATGCTTGTGCATAACAGAGTTCAATCCACTGAGTAAACAAAGCAGGGAAACCATATGCTTCTCAGCAGAACCATAAAAACTGGCATGAGACTCTGTCGATGGCCTTGGACTGGTCCAGACTTAAACAATATCCCTGTACTGTTCCTTTTGCACCATTCTGTTTGAGTTCTCAAAGAAGGAATAATGCATCCGTGATGTGGCACCTTGAAACTGAGCAGAATTGGGCTGGATGAATTACAGAGTCGAATACTAAAGACGATTGGTTACTTAATAATTTAGACAGGATTTTAAAATTGGTATTTAAAAGTGTTATAGGTCAATAATTTTTGAAGTCAGATTAGTCACCTTTGTTATACATGAAAATGAGCAATCCCTCATACATAGAATCAGTGAGTCATAATTCATTAAGAAAGGCATAGACTTCTAAAACCTCAGCAGATATCAATTCCCATAAAACTTAATAAACCTCCCCTGGCATACCATCTGAACCTGGGGCAACTGAATTATGAAGTTGTTTAATTACTGTCTCTAATTCCAAAAAAGTAACAGGTGTAATGAGTTGCTGAGAATAGTTAGGCAAAATCTGGGGTAAATTCACAGCTTGCAATAGCATAGGCATCTGAGCATTTTGTTCAGAAAGTGTCCCAGATTGATCTATTACCTGCTTATCCATTTCATGCAGTATCCCCACATTATCTGTTATTATCTGACCCCAGTCATCCTTAAGTTCCACTATGTTCCTTCTATGGAACCTATTCCGACAATCCTCAAAGGAGGTTGTCTGACATTCTGTCCCGAGTGCCAAAATGCTGTTCCATTTCTAATGATTGATGTTGATTATATTGCTGTACAAAACATTTCATTTTTAATGGCTTCAATTTGTGGTGTATGGTCTTCAGTTTGGGTCTGCTGCTGAGACACAAATGTGTAACATTTCTATCTTAACTCTAAATAATGGGCATATTTCTATTTCTCTTTCTGTTGGGCAGGAGCTGTAAAAAGGCTTTAATGCAGATTTTACTGTATTCCAACCAGGGAAAAGGTGAGTCATATAGGAAACGAACTGATTTCTGATTAGAGATAACCTGTGCTAATTGTTCCCTGACCAGAAAGTCCTATAGGCGGCTGGTATTCAATCTCCATGTGCCCCTCCCCAGATCCATAGGTGGAGATGTAGAGACATATATAACTATTAAGGTGTGGTCAGATGTCTAAACAGGTGTAGCTTTAACCGTGGAAATAGGCAATGACTGAGTGGTAAACCAAAAATCAATTCTTGTCAAAAGTTTCCCTTTAAAATTTGTGTGCTTAGGCTTCAAAACCAGAGAAGCATGTGCATTCTTTAGATCTGACTCTTTTGATATGGAAAGTAGAAAATTTGCATCACAATGTATCTTGGATATATTTAGTCCCCTATATGACTTATGACGAATGTTGAAATCCCCACCAAACAATACCTGCTTGCTTGCTTGTATACAGATATGGCTGAATCAACTTTAATAAGTCTATTCTTGATGAGTTGGTATGGGGGCATATACTGTATAGAGATGCAGCGAATTTAAAATTCACTGGCGAAGTGCACGCAAAGTGGGCACTTCACGCTGCCACTCTGCTATGCAGAGTGGGCAATGTAAAGTGCTCACTTCACCATGTCATTACCACTTCACGTTGGCACAATGAGAACACGAAGTAAGGCGAAGTCATTGTTTTTAATGGACTTTGTGTTCCTCATTATGATTCTAAGTGATCCACTTGGTGTTTCAGACTTGGCAGCCCCCCACAGATCACATGGCTTACAGTACTGTAAGTCACATGCTCTCTAGCCAGGCAGGAAGGAAGTGAGTCACACAGACAGTTTCACTTTCTCCCGTGCAGACTGAGACAGAGTGTGGGTGTACTAGAGATAGGAGTGATTTTTTGTTTGCAGAGAAAGTTAAAATTTAATACTTAAACCAACAGCTTTTTTAAAAGCTAAATTTTTTTTGTCTTTTCTGTACTGTTTTTTACTTAATTTGTTCTTTCTGTAAATTTTATTATTCTTACCTACTTAGTTGTTTGTCTGTGTGTGTGTGACCGTGTGTGTGTGTTGTGCTTATGTCGTGAGATGGAGCAGGGTGAGGGAATGTCTGGGGTGGGGGCAGCTCTGGGAGAGCGTGGTAGTATGCGTCGTTGTGCCATGCACATGCATGGGGGGCATGGGCACTCATTTGTGTTGGACCACTCTAAACTTCTGAGTGTCCAACCGCCGGAAGCAGGACCAGCATTGCCTCCTGACTGTGAGGCAGTTCAACCACCACCACCAAGTCCAGCACAAGGTCCTTTGGAGCAGGATGTGCTTGTTCCCCCTGGCCCAGGTGTGGATCCCACCATGAGAACTGTTGAGCAGTGTGAGCAACCTACTGCCAGTTCTTCTGGCCCTCCCCTGCCTGTGCCTGGTCCTCCCCGCAGCTCCGTTGTTTGGCAGTTTTTTGACTGTGTCGGGGGACAGCAGTGTGGTTAAGTGTCGCCTATGTGCGGTGGAGGTGTGCCGTGTGTGCACCCATATTTTTAATCACCACCAGTTGGAGTGGCAGGCTGCCACAGAACGGACCTTGTCTGCACCTGCTGGCTGTTCCGTGGCAGAGGGTGCCACTGTGCATAGCAGAAGTGGCATCCCTAAGAAGAGGAGGGATGCAGCAGCACCTGTTGCTCCACCAGCACCCCCACCACCACCACCAGCAGGTCAGCCTGTCGAAGGAGTGGATGCCAGAGAAGTGCGTGTAACACTGTCTGACTTGGCAGTTCTCTGGAGTGCTGTTGAGGAGAACAGCGAGAGGATGAGTGCTGTGGAGCAGTGGCTGGATGACACAGAGAGACATCAGCTTCAAATTATGTCCATGCTGGAACTGCTGCTGGATCACCATAGGATTCCACATTAGTTTTGTTTCCTCACACCATGTTACCCCTCCACCTTCCTTACTGTGCCATAAAATGTATTCTTCCACCATCCCTGACCCTTGTATGTAATTATGCCCTTTTTTTGTTGTCTTCAGTATGCGTTACACTTTGTATTCTGGGGCCCCTTCCTTCTGTTAAGTGTCTGTGTGTTTTGTGTATGTGCGCTGTTTTGGTGCCTCAATTTTCTGCAGTCCCAGAATGCATCCTCTATGTGTCCAGAAAATTGACAAGTGATAACTCAGTGAAATGAGACTGTTTCAGCACATACAAAGTCCCCCAGAATTTATGGCACACTCAGTGTCATGCGCACAACAGTGGCACAGAGTCCCCAGATTTTTTCTGCAGTCCAGAATGCATCCTCCATGTGTACAGAGAAGTGAAACTGGATTGAAAGATGCCCTTTGGATGTACAGTAATAGTAGCCTTGGTGAGTAGATATATATATATATATAGATATATGGTTGTGTATTTTGTAGGTGATGATGAGTGGGGTTGAACTTGACATGGACATGTATTCATGCTATTGTTCTGCATCACACACAGGTGACTCCATCTCTGAACTGTTGCTGTGCACTGTCCAGTGCTCAATGAAACTTTTTTGCACTTAAATGGAACTGGATAATTCTCAAGCACATGAAGGTAAGTAGTTCTTATGTTTTTTTTTGGGGGGGGGAATCATATTTTCAGTTTTGTCTGTAATGGTTTGTTATTTTTTTTATTTCTTCATAGATTTTACCAGCATTCTTCTGGAGTCCAGTTCTTAATGATGGTCATGGTCATGGAATGAAACAACTTCTGCATGTTGCATGTGTGCCCAAGCTCGGGTCGGGTCGGGAAGGGTTGTGCCTGATCATGTTGATGAATTTTTTTGGATCAGTCCCACTGGTGGTGGTCCGGGGTGGGCAGACAGACTCATGGTGGCAGCAGACTTGGATAACATAAGTCCCGGTGGTGGTGGTGGTGGTCCATGGGGGGCAGACAGACTTATGGTGGCAGCAGACTTGGATAACATCAGTCCCGGTGGTGGTGGTCCGGGGTGGACAGACAGACACATGGTGGCAGCAGACATTGGATAACATCAGTCCCGGTGGTGGTGGTGGTCCATGGGGGCAGACAGACTCATGGTGGCAGCAGACTTGGATAACATCAGTCCCGGTGGTGGTGGTCTGGGGTGGGGGGGCACACCGCCTTTTAAATACTGCAGTTAAAACCTGCCAACATTAACCACATCATCATCCTCATAAAGAAAACTGCCCTCACAGTCATCGATGTCTGAAGTCTGACCACTGGGAAATTCTTTCTCCATTGTGTCATCATCTACATCAGTGGTGGTCCGTTTCAGGCAGCCACTGCCAGTGCCACTGGGATGCTTCATTTCCATATCAGCAAGACCACCATAACTAGGCCGGGGTACGAATACCGAGGTTGCAGTCTGTGCTGGTATGTGCCTCTCATTCATTTTAATGAATGTTAGCATACTAACATTTGCAGAAGACAGGTTTGTCCGACGATCCCTGACTATTGCACCTGCTGAGCTGAATACCCTCTCAACACTTACACCCCAGGGTGGGCATGTCAGGTACTTCAGTGCCACTGCAGTCAACTCTGGCCATTCACTGACCTTTCCACTCCAGTACAAAAGAGGATCTTCACTTATTATCAGATGCCTGTTTTCAGACAAATATGACTAAACCATTCTCTGTGCCACACTAAGTCCCGATTGTTGATGCATCAGCCTGTTCCCCGGAATCACTGATGTCACAAATACCCACTTGGAACAAAGCCTCCCAAAGTGGGTTGACACCAACCACTTTGGATGACAGTCCACCAGGAACTACAGTCCCCTTACCCTTGCATGATATGCTTGCTGGTTCTCCAGCTACACCATCAGCTGGATTATGCTGCTGAGGTTTGCAAACCTTGGCACGTGACTTCTGTGCCCCATGAACCAAGCGAACCAGTTGACCACTGATATTTTTTACCTGTTCAGGCCCTCCCTCCAGTACTGATGCAATTCCAAATTTGTATCGTGGGTCCAGCATTGTTGCCATGGCAAAGTTGTCACTACGCTGAATGCTCACAATGTGATGATTCTGGTCGAATACTGTCAGCATGTGTTGCAGCAACATACTGCTACCACCGTCTCCGGCAACATCAAGGCTATGCTGTACATTCACCAATGTCTGCCTCAGCACCCACAGCAGTGGAATTGATTGGCTAATGGAAGCAGACTTGCCACTCACTGCCTGTGTGGCATGTTCAAAAGGCTGCAAAATTGTTATTACAGAGTCCATGAGGTGCCACTGTTCAGTTGTCATAGACATGGACGCCCCAGAACTGTCACGGCTAGTGTGCATAACAAGATATTCTGTGAAGGCTTTGTATTGTTCATACAACCTCTCTGCCATGTATAACCTGGAGTTCCATCGGGAGACAACTTCCAGCTTCAAGCGGTGCTGAGGCAGGCTGTTTTGTATGTGCAACTGCCGCAGTTAGTCACGGGCCTTTCCAGATCTTGAAAAATGAGAGCAGATACGTTGTGCAATGGTCAGCATTTCCTTTATGTCAGGGTGCTGCAGAAACTCCTGAACCACAAGATTTAAACAGCGGGCCATGCATGGAACATGAAAAAAAACACCATCCGTGATGCATTTCACCACATTTGACCCATTGTCACTTGCTATGAACTCAGCTGTCAGGGACAGATGGTTTAGCCATCTGTCAGTTTCAGTCAGTACCATGTCCAACATGTTCTCACCAGTGTGTGAACAGGTCACACTGTGCATAGCAATTGTTGCATGCTGGCGAATTCCAGGAAGATTGCTACCGTGACAATCCACCTTCCTGCACTGATTATTCACACTACCAGCATCACAAACAACCCCTGGCACCTGCACCCAGTGTGCAGTTATACACAGATATGAACTTCCCACTGTTTTGCCACTTGTCCACATAGCCATACTTAAATGGATGAATGGAGAGAAGGAATGTTGAAGGGCATGTCTTACTGAGTCTGAGACAGTGCGGAACAACTCAGGAACAGCACGGGTAGAAAAGTGTATCCTAGATGGGACTTTCCATTTTGGACAGGCACAGGTAGCAAACCACCGGAACCCAGAATTCTCCACAAAGGAGAAGAGCAAAAGGTTGATTGCCAGCATTTCCACTACAGCAGCATTAAGTTCACGTGACACTGTCTGATTGGGGGGGGGGGTACTTCAGCTTATGCCAAAAAACGCTTTGTAAAGTGGGCTGACTTACATTTTTACAGGGTGTGTGTTGGTCACAAATGGTTGTGCTCTGTGATGAATGGCATTGGCAGGGGGTTGAATGTGGACATTTGATGAAGGCGGTTGCACAGGTGATGATGACAAACCCAGAAACAATGTTATTTTTCTGGATTTGCCAACCGGGGTTGATGTACCACTTGCACTAGACATACTGCATTCACCACCACCACCACCTCCAGCACAACAAAAACTGCTACTCTCATCAGCACTGGACAACATTTCAAAGTCATTATGGTCCCCCACCTCATCATCATCATGCCTGTAGTAATACTCTGCTCTTATTGCCACACTGCTGCACACGTTTAATTTCCTACTGGGCTTAACAGTCATGGAAGGGGATAACATGCTGGCTATGGTTGCCGCTGGTGATACGGGCAAACGCACAAGTCTGGTATTAGCTGCCAGTTTGTGCTGGGTCCACAGAGCC
Source organism: Neoceratodus forsteri (assembly GCA_016271365.2). NCBI lineage: Eukaryota > Metazoa > Chordata > Ceratodontiformes > Ceratodontidae > Neoceratodus > Neoceratodus forsteri. Next base: position 585,930,669 of record CM057449.1, read on the forward strand.
AAGTGCCTATTCTTAAGATGCGTATGCTGTTCTCCTGTCCCAAGATGGTGCCCCTTTTTACCTCGACTCACACGCACATGGCAAACCTGGCAGATTGCAACTGAATCATCATTTGCATCTTGAACAAACAAGGGACTGTGATGCTCTGCTTTTAACATGTCCATGATGATGTGGCTTATTTACGTCTGTTATTTTAAGCACTGAAGTGGGGGGGGGGCACGTGATGTTTCTGGCACTGCACACCTAGACTGCAACTCACCACCACGACTACCTATCATATTGAGTATTGGGTCATCATCATCATCATCATCCACTAAAACTGGTACATCACAAGTTTTACGGGGTATTCTGCAAACAGATTCAGAAATTTCAGACACAGCCACTTTTAATTTATTTTTCTCCGGTTCCCAACTGGGGTCAATTACATCATCATCATATTCATCAACATCACTGTCACACACATCCACATCTTCAGCTTGGATGCTAACATGTGGACTGCATGTTGCAACAACAGCAACATCATCATCATCACATTCATCATCAGCATCTACACCACCATCACGTAATATTTTTTCACCACACTGTGAATCACTGTTGCATGGAAAATGAGTGATGTTAAGTACCACAGTGGATGGAATATCACATTGTATGCTATCGTTGACATGATCATCAGAATCAGGTTCAGTTAATGGGATGTTACTGGGAAGTATGACATCATCTATGCTGTCACTCACTTGCACTGCTTCACACTCAATATGTTTGGATGCGGTACACTGGTCAGAATTAGAACTTGACGCAACAATGCTAATACTACCTCCACCACCACTAACACCAGTAACACTAACACCACCGGCTAGGAAAACATCATCTTCTCCAACTATCAAGTGAAGCTACTGATTGGGCTGTAAAAAACATTGCAGGAGAAATACCTTTCCTCACATCACCAATGCACTTCTCTGTTCGCGTACTACTGCCACGCCCACAGGCCCTCTTACTGGCAACATTGCCATGGCCAGAAACAGCTTTACTTGCACATCTTTTGCAGGCATTTTGGGGATCAACCACAATATTACCAAATTCAGATTTTGATACATTCACTTTCTGACTGGAGGGTTGTTACTACGCTACTATCGCTAGCTGGATGTGAAGCAAAATAAGCAACTGTGGCTTCAGCAACAGATAAGGGGACTACTGTGTTGTGACACTGTCACGGAATTAAAACAACTTCAGTAACCAGTGGTGCTGATGGGGTCACAAAAACAATCCAGACTGGTAAAAAATATCTTTTCAATGTGGGGGCACTGAATACAGACAGTGCTGATTTTTACAGCACTACAAGCAGCAACACTAAGAACAGAGAACACGATCACAGTACAAAATCAAGCAGCTGCAGTGGATAGCAGGTTCACACTGCTGGGCTTAGTTGCACTTTCACTGACCTGTGTCACAAATTTTAAAGGTATATTATATTTGATGCACACAACACTGCACCCGCAACACAGAACACTTTGTGTACAATGCTGAACGAGGAATGCTATGCAAATGCAAAAGTTCAGTGTACTCAGTGCCATGTAATGTAAATTTGTAATTTAAGCAACCTGACCTTATGAAATGCTGCACCACATTCACACACCAAGCAGCAAGAAAATTTATACTATCACTGACAATTTTACTATGTGTACAGTAACACAGACAGTTATATAACAAAAATATTGCCAAAACACAAAGAAATCACTAGTTCTCCAACTTAAATCTACCTACACACTGCTACGCCCCTTCCCCACACAGAACACTTCACTGTCTTTCACCACACACACTCAATGTTGTAAATTTACATTCAAAATCCATATACAAACAAAAACACTAGATGATGTGAGCACAGGAGGGTTTCCTACAATCGATGAACTACAGTTGGATCCCCCCAAAAAAGCAAAAATGCTTTTTGAACAGCTTTTAAAAGATTCCTACAGACAGCTATCAGAGCACACTGTCTCCTACTCCTTCCTATTCATATTACCTTGAACTGAGGCTGTGCAGATCAATATAGAGCCCATGTGGCCTGAACTCCCATGAATCACTGTAAAATCCTCCTTCGGAGCTCAAAAACAAGGCGAAGTGAGGCGAAGTGAACTGCCACCAATGTACTTTGCCTTAAAAATTGAAAGAGAGGTGACCAGTGGAGGCGGAGTAACGCGAAGTAGCTGTTTTCAATGCACTTCACGTTCCTCATTATAACGCGCAGTACTCTGCTTCGCATTGCGGAGCACTCCGAGAATCCGCCTTTGCTCTGTGAATCACTTGGCAGAGCGGATTGAGCCCACTTCGCCCACCACTAATACTGTATGCTGACAAGCCAATATACAAACCCCTAAAACTAAATATCTAAGATCAGGTCTCTGCCAGGACTGACATCTATCTATGAACTTTTAAACTGCTATGTCTGGATTTGCAAAACCTACCCCTAGGTCACTACATTGATCCTCACTGAGGGACTAATGTGACTCCCCCCCCCAGCCATCCTGTTATAGCCTTTTCAACATCAAGTAAAGAGTGCAGCCTAGTGTTCTATAAGGAATATATAGCATAGGCCAGTTTATACAACATAGCAACTGTAGTCACTTTTTTTACATCCGATTTTATGCTATTAACATTCAGACTTGCTAGCTGCAAAGTTGGATAATAATTATGTATAAGAGTTTATTGTTTTTTTCCTGCTGGATCTGGTAACTCTTTTCCTTTGTGTCTGTGAAGTTGGCATATTAGTAGAAGGTGGAGGCTCAATAGCAGGGTCGCTTTGAAAGGATTGCATGGAAACATCCAAGCCCACATCCTCCATCACCTCACTCCAAGACTGTAGTACATCAAATTTATTGTGCAAAGGCAACCTCGGGGGTAATGGTGGTGATTTAGCTGGTGATTTCTTTTTCTTTCTTTCTTTCTTTCTTTCTTTCTTTCTTTCTTTCTTTCTTTCTTTCTTTCTTTCTTTCTTTCTTTCTTAACCGGGTAAGTGTGCTGATCCAAGGGACTGTTTTCAGGCATGACCTGGACCATAAACAATGGCACATTTAGCAAAACAGAATACAGGAGGAGTAACATGGCTGCAATGCAGGCCATTAACAATGAAGTTCAGGGAGTTACAGTACAGAAAGTACTAACAAAAATGAGAATACAATAAGGTACAAGGTGAAGCTGTAGGATAGTGACAAGTCCATATACATCGTCACAGGAACATGGAGAACAATACAGTATGGTGAAAAATTACCAGGTAAACCATATAAAGTACAACTTCAAAAAGGCACACCAATAACAAAATCAGGTAACAACCAGGTGGCTATTCAAAATTCAGTGCAACAGTCCGCAATAAGCGAAGTGCAGTGGAGTAGACTATAGGGATGGGAGAGAGAGGGCCAGGTGGGGGTGGAAAAGAAGCTGGAGAGAAAGGGGTGCTGCAAGTGTGGGGATACCCCACAAAAGGTATGGGGGAGAAGTGGGTAAAATCATCCCAGCTTACATAGATGGACAGTGGCATTTGGCTTCCAGTAGCAGCCAATCTTTAAAGTGGCTTCTGAAGGATAAGTGGGAGGAAGACAAGTGGAGTGATATAGGGAGCTTGTTCAATAAGGAAAGGGCAAAGACAGAAAAGGCTTTGCTGCCCATAATAGTGGAGATTCTTGGAAATACCAGGGGGAGGATAGATGATTCACGGTGGCACCTAGTAGCTACTTTGCCCATGCGATTTGTATAAGTCACATTGATAGGTAGAAAAGGGTGCGAGGAGGACAAAGTGGCAGATGCTGTTGTAAACTGATGTCAGCCTGGAGCACAGGCCTGATGACATGAGGGAATATATGGGGGAGCAGTACTCAATAAGGGGTAGAAGGTTGCCTTGTGCAATTGTTAGGCACACCTCATGGGACAGAAATTGTCTTAGCCAGTAGGTGGCTCCTAATGTCTGGTTGACTCTTCACATGGCAATATTAACATGATCAGTGAATGTAAGGAAGGGTTCCAGGGTGATGCCCAAGTATTTGAAACTAGAGACACACCAGCCCATCAGCACAGTGGTTGTATTTCCACTTGTGACGCCGATGACCAGGGTTCGGGAATGGACTAAGGTCGCTGGAGGGCTAACCGGGGGAAAAGAATAGAGCATCCCATGGACTGCTCTCCTTCTCTGGAGGGAGGGTGGGGAAGTGCCCAGTGTGCGAGGGACCCCTGGCGGAGGCTGGGAGTCGCACAGCTACTGGCGCTAAAATATGTGCAGGATGCGGGGTGAACACCAGACATCATTGCATGGCCCCGCCTCCCCAGATAATTGGAAACAGGACAGCTGCCAGCCGGCCTTCATGAAGCCCGCTATGGCTTCGATTAGCCCCTCAGGCCAAGCCCTCTGTCCTATCCCAAAGTTTGCGGCATGTAGGGAGAGCACCACAGCCCCGCCATGGCGGGACCACGGAGCTTCGGAAGGATTGTGGCCGATATGAGGGGTGGAAGTCCATGGCTCTGTGTCCAGGTTGAAAGTACAGGGTGGCTGGCGACTTGGGGGGGAGAAGAACATAGAATTAAAGAAAAAAAGTAACTACAGACATTTTTGAGGGGGGCAACATGTGTGAGTACAAGTATAGAGGACTCCACTTTGGAGAACTTGGAGAGGAATGGTTTTGAGACAAATAATATTGATTTTTGTCTTTTTTTCATGTACCAGGAGCTTTTTGGAAGTAAACCAATTATAGGCAGCACCATAATGAAGGGTAAGGACGGAGGAGATGTTTGCAAGTGACTTGTCACTGTGGAATAGAACAAGGTCATCTGCATAGAGAAGTGCCTCACAGGAGAAACTCTGCCTGGAGTGCATTAATAAATATGGAAAACAGTAAAGGGCCAAGGATGGAGCCTTGGGGAACCCAGGTAGAGACAGGCAGGGCAGGGGAGGATGCAGCCCCAACAGTAACTGACTGGGATCAGTCGATGAGATTGCTCTGAAACCAAGAGGAAGTCTCCAAAGAGCAGCCAAGGTGGTGGAGAGTAGAGTTCAGGAGAGGGTGGATGACTAGGTCAAATGCCTTAGACCCATGAATACAGCTCCTGGGGCCTTACCTGAATCCATATTTATGACGGCATGGTGTGTGAAATGGGTTATGGCTGATGTGGTACTGTGGAACTTGTGGAAACCATGCTCTCTGGAGGCACAGCAGTGAATATTTTACAAGGTGCTCAGAAAGCTGGACATGCACAATTCTCTCTAGTAGCTTGTTCAGCTGGAAAAGGAGCAAGATGGGCCTTTAGTTATCAGTAGAAAGGGGATCACCTGCTTTAAAGATAGGGACAACATTAGCATGCTTCCAGGAACCAGGCATGGTGAACGTGGAGAGGGCAAGGTTGAAAAGAAAGTGAGTGGTTTAATGATTGCAGGAGAGATGAGCTTATGGAAGGAGGGGAACAATGCATCACTGCCAGGGCTACTCCTGGTATGGAGGGACTTTAGGAACTTTGAGGTAGTTTCTGGGCCTAAGGCTCTAAAGTAGAAGGGGGGCAGGGACGGGGTGTGGCCCTTAGGGAGGCAGTCGGTCTGAATACTAGAGCTAGACTGTGACTGGTGGAGAAGTCTACTGAGGTGGATAGAGAGGTCAGTAATTTTTTTGTTAAAGCTCTGTGCAATCTCAGCGAGATTGATGCATAGGCAAGTTGAGTGACTTGGCTGTGTGTCTTCAGATTGAGTAAGGAACCTATTAAGGCCCAAAAACACAGCAGATCACTGTGATTGTGCATTTGTAGGTCGAGGTAGAAGTTGTGCTTTAGTGTTTTGGCCGTTTGCTTGCAGGTGTTGCATATGTGCTTGTAAGCATTCCAGAGTTGGAGGGAATGGGACGCTTTGTAAGCCTTCTACTGGCTATCCTTCTCTTTCATTAAGGCCCGTAGGTCCTTGGATATCCAATGGGTGTAGCTCCCCCACCCTACATGTGGTGAGTGGGAAGTGGAGGTCTTGTATCTGAAGGAGGGCATTGGTGAAGAAGCTAACTGCTGATGACACATTGTCAATGAGGTAAAGGGCAGACCAGTTTAATGCTCTTACATCACTGAGATGCCTGGAGCGGACTGGGCAGTTAGATGTTCTGAAAGAGAGGTATTTGGGAGGAGGGCATTTAATTTTGGTGACCAAAATGATGTAAGTCGGGGAGTGGTCACTTTTAAAATCCAACAGCATACACACCTGAATGACCATGTCCACCCAATTTGTGGCCACCCAATCAAGTAGAGAGTTGTTTAGTGTATGGGCATTATGTCTGGTGGGGGCTGAGATGACTTGTTCGAAGTTGTGGAATTTTAGGAGCTTAGCATAGTCAGACTTTAGCCTTGGAACCCCTGGTAATCAGAAGAAAAGGATCAGGATCTTGTTCAGTAGAATGCAGCTATAAAGGGGGAAGGGGTGGTGGGGGTGTGTGGGCGGCATATCTATAATGTTAGCAGAGGAAGATGGTAGAGCCATGTTTGAAATAAGTGCAGCTAAATGTAGAGAAACATACATACCATGACTGATACAACTCCAGCAGTCTGAGACAGCACCTGAGTCATAGGTGGAGCAGCCTCAGGTGGTGGAAATGGTGGTCTACTATGTAATCTAAAAGATTTTGTTGCTTGATTAATGTAGTAGTTCTGTTCCACATAATCCATGGATTTATGAGCTGCACAGTGGCAGGACCAAATGGAATGCTCTGTTTCCCCACATAAGTTACAAGTAGGGGGAATTGTACGCATATTTCCTTTTTTTTATTTAATCTTTATTCACAACATTTTTAGAGAATTTAAAGTGAACCACAACAACAGAAAAAGTTTTCCAAATGATAATTACAATCTGCAAAGAACCTAGCAAAGAAAGAAAATTGAGTAATGCTTGTCTGCCAAATAAATCCTTCAGTATGGGTTAGAGTGATGACCCGAAAAGGACCACTAAGCTGATGGAGAGAATCCTGGTCATTTAGGGTAGTCAAATGCAGGAATACAGGCAGCTCCTCCAATGAGCCGATACAAATTTGAAGACTTGAACAAACCCCTGCCTACAGAAATATCTCTACCAAACAATCTATGTCACTCATGTCAAAGCAAAATAGCTGAAAAAGTGATAAGAACTCCAAACTAACTGTATAAAACATAGCAACATTATCATTTGGATGATCCTAACATTATGCTGATATAAATGTACCAATACAAAAATTAAATGTCACACCAAGACTAAAGAGAACTAGAAAATACATAGTAATTATAAAACAATGTGTAAGAAACAACTCATAGATAATAATTATCACTACTACAAGGATCCAAGAGAACCAGGGTTGACCTCTAGACAGGCAGTATGTACACATATATCCTGTATGTCTAAATGCACCACATTGTAAGCACTTTATTTTATCACAGTCTGTAATTAAGTGTGAAGTAGAGCCACAATGGTAGTAGGACTTAGGCTGTCCTGGATAAAACTGGATACCCCTGTCACGTCCTCCAAAAAAAAAAAAAAACAATTAGGCAAGTGCTGGATGCCTTAATCTGTGTGTCACAATCAGATTCTAAATTTCCACCCACTGCCCAAAATCCATTATCATCTATGATAGGGTCTAGGTTACCTTGCAGTTCACACCTTTTTTCCAACCAGTATACTATATCATTTACGTTTACTCCTTCATTACGAAAGAGCAGTGTAATGGTTTTGACAGTAGGTTTTGTGATAGGAATAGCAATAAAGGTGATCCATAAAGTGCTGTTTCTAACTGAGTAGTATACCTTCCAGAATTTATCCAGGAGGGCCGCAGTATGGAAACTAATATCAAAGTCAAAGTCTCCTACAGCATATATAAATGCATGGACATCTGCAGGTGTAACTTTCAAAGATTCAGTGATTAAAGTTTTCCCCACATAATTTCTATCCAGCTGTTGTTCCAGCCCCCCCCCCGATATCTCAAAATGACCACAAACCTATGTTGAGCAGCCTCATCTGTTTTTTTGGAGGCAGTATAGCGCAGTGGGTCAAGGCTCTGAGCTACAGATCTAGAGACCTGGGTTTGAGTCCACAGCTGCCTAGATGCATACTGTGTGATCCTGAGCAAGTCACTTAACTTCCTTGTGCTCCCAGGTGTGCATCTGGAAACAAGCATCGGCTTAACGTGTTAATCCTGGTTAAACAATGTTCCCTTGCCCCCCCCTTTCCCTTTTAAACAAACTGACATACCTAACTGGCTTTGTGGGGAGCACCGTGTCCTGGTCTAATTCTGGGGTCATATCAATCACGTAATCATTATTATCATTATTATTCACATTCACTGTTTGTGTGGTAATACGACTTGCATTTTCATTTTCATTCAGCTGAATTTCCATTGAGATAGATTGTTCTGATGTGGTGCTAGCATCTGATGCAGCAGCCGACTCTGCCAATGCAGCTGAATCCTGTACAGCTGCAGCAGCTGGCTGGTGTGCTCCCTTGTGCTATGTAGCAACAACAAGAGCCTCAAGTTGTGCCTGAAGAAATTCTGCAGCTGTCTGCCTATTTGTACTAGTAGAATCCAAATCAGGAATCCATTTGCCTTCCACAAATTTCCATCCTGCTTGCTGCAAGGCTTTTTCTGGAATACCGTCATCCAGAGAAATATCAGAAATAAGATTAGTTGAACAGCTGGATCCCTTCAGTGGGTCTGTGAGCTAGGTCAATGCAGTGTACTTTCCTCTTGAAAATGCTGGAATTTCCTACCAGGTAGGCTCGAGGGGAACTTTTCTTTTCCTTTCTTCCTCAAGTTTAGATTTGATGGTCTCATACTTGTTTTCTGCTGCGTTCATCATTGCTAACAACTTCTATCTCTTCTGTTCCATTTCGCTCTGCAACTTGCATTCAGTGTCCATGTAATCCATATTGCTTTCCTCAAAAACATCATAAAATGGCATAATCTCTGGTTGAGAATTCGGTTAAATATCTGTTTGAATGTCCATAGGGTCTGCTTCAATTGGTCCACCTCCTACTCCTTCAGCGTCCTCTTGCACACCAGATCCCTCCATGCTCTCCATAAAGAGTTTAGCACTCCCTGCAGGAAAGTAGGATTTTTTCCCTGGTGTCTTTGCCCAACATTCCTCTTCCTATAAAACCAGTTCATACAATTGTACAATGCTGTGTGTGGATATTGATGTGTGAAATGACTGCCACTACATGTTCCGTCACTTCAGTACCAGTCTGGCATTTCTTGTAAAGTGCTTTGGGAAACAATGCGTATGAAAAACACTACATACATTCTTATTTTGATTCTTCTTATTTTAAATACTCAGGAGGGAAAAAGGGGGATAGATGGCTGCAAAATGACCCAATGACCTCATATGGAATAGGTAAGACTCATAGTCCAGCACAGTGACTGCAATACAAGCCATTATTCAGAACCACCCAGGATACTCTTAATTGAATTCTCAATAGATATTAGGTGTAGGTACTGGTGGTGAAAGTGAAGCTGACTTACTGTTACTGCTATGAGATACAAGTCAAACAGTTCTCGTTTCCTGGCAGAGGAAGAAATGATATACCTTCATTACTCAGTGTGCAGACAGCAGCTTAGAAAATGTCCATTCTGTAAGGCAAAACAGAGATCATGAGGAGGCATTCTGTGAAGAATTTAATGGATGGCAGACTACCAGGAATTCATGTCTTCCAGGTTTGAACTGATGAAGTGAGTAACCACGAGGTTCAAGGCTGAGAACCAGAAAGGATAACAAGGAGGGCTGCATGAGTTTGACTGGAACTCGAGATGTTGAGCCTACCCAAGGAGGTAACAACTACTGGCAGATAACCCCGGTATCCTGAACAATGATCTGAGAATTGGACTCGGTGTCAAGTACAGGGTAGGCTAGGCACACACAACCATGCTCCTAGTGACTGTTGTTCCATCGCTGCACTGCTTATTCCATGAGCCATAGGAATTAGTGAAAACACAATCAATAAAGAATTACTGAGCAAACTGTAGGTCTCTGGATCTGGCACCCACTAGAGCATGTCATTGTCATTGGAGGTACAGAGGGAAAGTGACACCACTGGAACACCTGAGCATGATAAACAAAAGAGAGGCACCAAACAGGAGCAGCAGGGATTACAAATAAAGGCTAAAAGACAGACATCCAAAAGCAGCAACTGAGGGAAAGAAGGCTGCAGCTGGTACTCCCAGGGAAAGCCGACAGCTGGCCAGTAAAGGAAAGCAAGAAGCTGGGAACTAGTATGGCAAAGGAGACCTGAATGAAATACAAACAATGAGACCCCAGAAATACAGAAAAAAGGGATAGGCAAGTGGTAGGAAGCCACCAGCAACAGACAGCTGGGGCAGAAAAGCACAAGAATGGAGGGGGGCTTGCAGCAGAAACAAGCACAAGAGAGAGAGAGAAAGAGACCAAGACAGCAGCACAGAAAACAAAGGACATAAAAACTGCCTGGGAGGGGGGAATGCAGCAGAAATAAGAGTGAGAGAGAGAGACAGAAAGAGCAAGACAGCAGCACAGAAAGGAAAAGTAAAGCACAACAAATGGAATCAAGAATGGAAACAAAGGAACAAAAACACTGGGGGTCAGAAGCAAAGGGAACAAGCAGACCACAGAAAGTACAGTAGCAGCTAAGGGATAAGAAACAGCAGAAGAAGGAGCAGACAGCAGAGGCAAAATGGATGGGAGAGAGGAGACAAAAGAAGAGAAACACAAAACAAATGGCAGAGAAGCAGGAGGCAGCACTGAGGTAAGACTAGTTCTGAAAAAGCACTAGGCAAAGGAGGTCTGTGAGTGTGTGGCTTATGTAGGGTGGGGGGGGGTCTGTCAGTCACCCATTGAACCACAGGTGAAACCTTTCAATGGAAAGCAGCACCCATCTGCTCCCCTCCCACTCACCTTTCATCCCTCATAGTCAGCAACTATATTACAAATAAAGAATTTCAGTGGGAGGGTGCTTAACTAAACATAACCATACAGAGCAATTTCTGTGACCTTGGAACTGTGACCAACAACTTTGTATGACATTTGAACTATGCACAACAACTTTTTTATGAACTTTGAACTGTGCTCAACATTTGCCCATACACAACAAGGACTGAAGTAGCAGACCTGGACATAGTCGCAATTACAGAGACCTAATGCAATCAAAACTAGGACTGGGATGTAGCCATACCAGGGTATACTTTATTTAGGAGGGATAGGGTAGGAGAAAAGGGAGTTGGAGTGGTTCTTTATGTGAGGGAAAACATAAAAGCCACAGAAATACAGAGAGAACAGGGAGAAATGGAGGCATTGTGGGTCACCCTGGAGACAAGGAAGGGGGCCACTATTTGAACAGGGGTGATCTACAGACCTCCAGCACAGGAAGAGGGGGGCGATAAGTATATGATGGAAGAAATCCAAGGGATGGCTAACAAGGGGAGGTATTGCTAATGGGTGACTTCAATCTACCAGATGTGGATTGGATCCTCCCTACTGCAGCAACAGTTAGAAGTAGGGAAAACTTAGACTCCCTGTAGTGGTGTTCCTTATGCAACTAGTTCAAGAACCTACTCATGGAGGGGTGATATTGGACCTGGTTATGTCAAATGGGGACAGTGTCGCTGATGTCACAATAGGAAGTCCCCTCGGGACCAGTGATCATCGTATGGTATGGTTCAATATAAGAAATGGGCCAGAATCAAAGCATACTAAAACGAGATTCCAGGACTTCAGGAGTGCCAATTTCAAGGAAATGGGATAGTGCCTCAGGGAAGCCTTAGAATGGATAGGGAAAGTGGGTGGATTAGAGGAACAGTGGGCAAAAATAAAGGAGGCCATTGAGAAGGTAACAAACCTCTGTGTCAGGCAGGGTAAAAAGAGCAAGAGAAAAAAGAGACTGCTATGGTTCTCCAAGGAAGTACAGTAGCAGTGAAATTAAAGACAAAAAAACAAGCATTCAAAAGGTACAAATATACAGAAGCAAGAGGATAGAAAGGATTGTCTCGGATTCCCCCCACTTCCCTCACAAAAAACACGGAGACCATTGCTTGTTGTTGTGCTCAGACTGGCAATTAATTTATTTAAATCCATCAATCCACAATTCCTTTTCCATTTCTTTATTGTCATATATCCAATAATTTCCCCCCTGCCATACAACTTGGCAGTCCATAGCCTTCTTATTATCATCTGCCCCCAACTTCTTTGCAGACTTCAAGGCTTTCTGCCTGCCATCCATTCTTGGCAGTCCCTAAACCTCTTATCCCCTACCATCCACCTTTGGCAGTTCATGACCTTATTATTTTCTGCCATCCACCTTTTGGCAGTCCATACCATATTATCCTCCTCTGCCATTCACCTTTGTCAGTCCACCGCCCTAATAGGCATGTCTGTCCTCCACCATGACAGACCCTCTTACAGCCCCATGATTGGCTGTACTTCCTGTCTTACCATTCTTTCTAGGGTGGGTGGGTGGGATCAAAACTCCAGCAAAAGTGGCTGAGGCTCCCTTGTGCTGTCCCTTATGTACCTCTCTACCCCCCTGCCCTTCCTGCTACCTGGCCATTGTTCTGGCTCCTGGCTCCTCCCCTTCCCTATCCCCTCCCCTTCTGAGCACAACTACTCCTTACAGGAGGGAAGGGGTGCACCAGGACAACATGGTCTGCCCCTTAAAGGGCAAACTCCATTGTCCGGATTCCCCCCTCTTCCCTCACAAAAAACACAGAGACCATTGCTTGTTGTGCTCAGATTGGCAAATAATTTATTTAAATCCATCAATCCATAATTCCTTTTCCATTTCTTTATTGTCATATATCCAATAATTTCCATTTATTTCCATCCATATATCACTTTCTGATTATCCCTTCCCCAGGCAAAAACCTGGGTGCCTTCTTCTTCTCCTTTTCTGCTAGGTAACGGTGAGAACCGAGACCACTTTCTCCTTCATCTTCTTCTTCCTCTTGTGTTACTCCTTTTTATTCCCCCTTCCCATCCTCCCCCCTTTTCCCCACTAGCCAGTCTCCAGCTTGTGTTGGATGACTGGCTTCCAACCTAGTGTACCCCCCTCTGCTCTTATATATTTTTTTTTATCTGTTTGCCTGTCTTCTCCATTCTTCTATGAAACCCATCGTTTCTGCATTGAACATATCCACTGCTATATCTGACAGGTGTACCCCATCTGATTTGTAGAATTCATCCACCCATTCTTCGACCCCGTGCAGTATCCTCCCATCTGCCTTATCAGCGTCCCCACTCTCCTATTCATCTTCCTCCAGGCCCTCTCTACTGCCCTGTGGCTGTGTTCCTGTCTCCACACTCTCCGAGATATTATGTCCGACCATGCAAGGCACACCTGAGGCCACCACTGTCTTAATACCACTAAGTCCTTCTTAATCTGCAAATATGTGTGCACCCATGGTCTGCCTGCCAGGTTGTTGCCCCCTAGGTGTATAATGATTAGGTCTGGACTGGGCCAATGTCTCTTGAGCTCTTTCAAAGCAGGGAGCAGCTGTGCCCATCTCATCCCCCTCAAGCCATGCCATACCAACCTACACTGCCTTGCATCTTGGTATAGCTGTTTTCCCCCAGCTTTTGTCTCCGCTCTCTTACCAGCCCAGTAAATATAGGAATGGCCGCAGATCCAGACTTCTGTGCTCCTCCCTCTACCTATGGGGTGCAACAAAACAAAGTTAGTTAATTTACATGTATTCTCCAATGACCTCCCTGCCTTACCCCCCTTCCCTTATTAACATATGTACATTATTACCCTCCCCCCTTTTTTTTTTATGTCAGAGCTCTGATGTATCTTTTGTAACTGGCCGACCGCCACTGACCTTTTACCAAAATGTCTTCCACAGGTTCGCCCCTGGCCGGCCACTGTGAAGCTGCCCCAATCCACAGGGAATGGGATGAGTAATTAGCTGGGTTTTCACCCAGAAATGCCATTGCCTTTTTTAACACCACCATGATCTGATAGCCAGTGACCATTCTTCCATCCCTGTGTATAAAAACTTTCCAGTCCTGATTACTTGCCCTGCCGCAAAAACCCACAGGGCCTGTACTGGGCATATCGCGACCTCTGAATGTCCTCTTAGGGTTATTATGGAAACTTGCCCTCTTTGGTCAGTCTTAGACTGTCATAGTTTAATCCGTATCTCCTTTGTCCCCCAACTCACATCTTCCCATTCCACACCACCTTCCCTGTCATTTACCCCATGGACTACCACCTCGCTCACCCTCAGAGCCCCTGCAAACATTGTCACATAAATCATGTGAAATAACTGGGCCTCACCTTTTGACGTGCATATTGCCGGGAGCACCTCTTTTAGCTTTATTAGCCACTGCTCCCCTGTAGGCCTCTGCATGTCCCCGGTCCCGCCTCTTAACCTTCCCCAGCCCTACATCATCCTTCTGATGAACATTGCCTTTGTTGGGTCCCGCCATCCTTGTAGGCTGCACATCACACTGATTCCAGCCAGATAAACCCCCATCGTGGTGTGAGCCATCCCTTCTTGCCATGTTCCACTGTGAACATTCCCAACTGTTCTTCAGATAATGACCCACTTACCTCTATCTAGTGTTCTGCCCTGAATGCTTGAAAAACCCGCCAGGCCCCATCATAGGCCCTCAGAGTCCGGGGCACCCATAAGCTACGAGACAACAGTTCTGCTCCGTCCTGCCAACGTCCCAGATGTCCGCTGGTATGGGCATTTTTTGTTCTTCTGCTGCTGGTGCCAGCTTCAGGAAATGGTCCAGCTGCAGACGGGAAAGGCTGTCAGCCAGGGTATTGTGTATCCCTTCTATATGTTTTGCTCAGAAGGACATGTTCAGCTGCAGAGCCCTTAAAACTAGCCATCATACTACCTGCATGACTGTGTCCGGTCTGGCTCCCTTATGGTTCAGTACGTCCACGACAGCTCTATTGTTGCACCAAAATGTCACCTTCTGATGCCGTAATTCCTCCCCCCAAACCAAAGTACATGCCCATATAGGCATGATCTCCAGAAGTGTTATATACTTCACTTTCCCATCCCTCACCCAGTCTGCAGGCTATGGTTCCACGAACCACCTGCCCCTCAGATAACATCCCATGCCCAGCCCCCCGGCCATGTCCGTGTATAAGTCCAGGTCTGTGTTATACAACCACTCATCCTGCCAGAATGAACACCCATTATAGTCCTTCAAAAAATCCTCCCATACGCTAAAATCCTCCCTGACTCTGCAAGTCAAGTTACTCCAGTGATGTGGTTTTGTGATCCCAGCTGTCACCCTGGCCAGTCTTCTGGTGAACGCCCTCCCTGGCCCAACTGCCCTGCATGCGAAATTCAGATGTCCCAATACCTGCTGAACTAGTTTCAATTGAACCCTCTTCCTGCTGGCGTGTATTCCGATTAGCTCCTTCAACCTCCTTACTTTTTTTGTCTGGCAACCTAAAAACTTTGTTTGTAGCATCAATCTCTATTCCGAGGAATTCTATCACCTCGATGGGCCCTTCTGTTTTTTCCGGTGCCAGCGGGACCCCTAATTCCTGGCACACTTCCTGAAACTTAACCAGCATTCTCTGTGTCTCTTCTTCACCCTTCCCTATGAGGAGAAAATCATCCAGGTAGTGGATGATTGACCTGTAACCCGGTTCCTCTTGGAATATCCACTGCAAGCTTGTGCTGAACGCCTCAAATGTCGCACATGCTGTGGAGCACCCCATAGGCATTGCTTTGTCAAAGTAATACCGTCCATCATTTTTAAAACCCAAAAGGTCCCAGTCTTCCCTCCTGACTGGAAGCAGTCTGAAGGCAGACTGTATGTCTGTTTTCGCCATCCACACATTCTCTATGGCCCGGATTATCTGGATTGTGTCCTCGAGCGCCACGTGTGTAGGTCACCCTGCTATGCTCTTCCCCAATATAGTCATTTACCGAGTCACCTTCTGGGTAAGACAATGGTGTATTACCCGGATTCCCCTTCCGCTTCTAGGTACCAAAACCCAAAGGCGATATCCCAAGATGTTCTCCAATGGGGGGTCATCAAATGGACCCTCCACCTTACCAGCCGCCTTCTCTTTCTCAATCTTTTTCCTTAACATGTCCTATTTTCCCTTCACCGACCCCAGGTTGCTCGTTTCCCTTGCCTGCCTGGGACCTGTAGACTGTAATGATAACCCTGGTCAAAAACACGTAAAATCATATCCCGCACGCTTGTATCCGGGCATCTATCCAGGCGAGCTGTCAAGGTCGTTTTGTTGATGGGGGTTCTGGCCATCCCAAATCGGGCCTTGTCAAGCCACCTTGTACCCTCCCCTCTTGCCTGCCTCTCTCCCTTTGCTTCAATGTTTTTGACCACCTCTACCCCCGTTACCTCTGCCCCTTCCTCCGTTGCTCCAGGTCTGTCCTCGAAAAGTCTGGCCATCCCGAAAAAACTGCTGGCTTGATCCTTGCCCCCATACCCTTGCATTCCTTGTATACCTGTAGTTCTGCATTTGCTAGCTGAGTGCCCCCCCCCACATTTTGCGCAGGCATGCCTAAAACAACACTGAGGCCATGTGCAGAATGCCCTATTATATGCCCAACAGCATCTCATAGGCATAGCCTCTTTTTTACCCCACCCTCCGTAGGGTGTGGACTGATCCGTTACATAATCCGTCCATAAATCTATTTGCTTGGTGTCCCATCTTACATCCCCAAATGTTGCCATGCGCTGCCGAAAATATTTGTTGTAGTATATCCATCCCACCCCACCTTTTGCTTTAGCTGTCCGTATTATCAATGAATAAGTAATGAGCGGGATACCTAACTCCGGTTTTCTTTCCAGAGTTATAGCTGAAAAGATTGCAAAACCTAAGAACCACCCGTCCCAGGTCTTCCCTTTCGTAAATTTGTCTTCCTCTTTCTTTCCTAATAACACTATGGCAGCTGCCATCTCGCTCTTACCTATGCTCTCCACCTCTTCGTATTTTGCCGCTGCCTCCTGGCTCACCAGGGCAAATATATCCACATATTCCCCCTTCCATATTTTTTCTTTTGTGGCAACGGGCACATGCTCACCTATCCTCATCCCCGGTGCCCCCACCTCTCTTGTCCCCAAGCCCTCTCTTTCTTCCCCTTTCTCCGTGTCTCCTGGCACCCCTTTTCCTGCCTTAAACTCTGCCAGGGTCGATTCCATCTGCCCCACACCACCCGTCCCTAGTGCTGCCACAATTTGCCCTATATACTCTTTTATGCTGTCTCCTACTATACTGGATGCATTACCTGTGACCTTTTCCTGTCTGGGGTGTCTGAAGGCCTCCAAGGATTCCCTTGTTTCTTCCTGTGGGTGAGGCGGGTGAGGTGAAAGCGGAGGATGGGATGCCGGGAGGTGTGGGTCGGACCCCCCGCTCTGAGTTTCTGGTCCAGGTTCTCCCGGAGGGGGCTCTCTTTGATCTTGGGTGGGTGCCATTGGGTCACCCGGCTGCATAGGTATGAGCTTGGCAGCTCTGGCAGGGCCTGCTGCCCTCGGTGCTACCCAAGGGGGACTGCGTCATCCCCCAGGTGCCCTCTTCTCTTTGCTACCTTTTTCCCCATCCGCTTTCCTCTTCCCTCCGGGCTTCCCCAGGTCCTCCCCTTCCACCAATTCCCACATTTTGTTTGCCTTTTCAGCCAGCTTGATTATCGCCTTGTAAGCCTCTTCCTTCAACGGCCTGCTCTTCATGGGTGCCATGTCCATTCCACACTGTGCTCTGTGGAGACAACTACAGAACAAAAACATAGTTACCATATTATTTTATTATTATACACCCTTTGCTTACTTTTCTTCTTTTTTTTTTTTTAAAAACACACCAAGTTCCTTCCGCCATCCTACCCCCCGTGAGGTGCATCCTGCCCCCAAAATTGCCCTATCCGTACTGCCTGGGCATGTCGTCCTTCTTCCCCTGCCTCCTCCTGCCTCCATATGGCTACCAAAGTTGTTGTTTTTTTTTTTGTGCTGTGGTAACGCTCTCCTTATATCCTGTTTGACCAAGTCCTGTGGCAACCCTAAGGTCCCCCCCCCCGTTGGGGGATGTTCGATGGTTGAGGAACCACGTGGGCCTCCATGGACTGTGGCACTGAACCTTCCCATTCCAGCTATACCATTGACCCACCGGTTCCCCACCTCTGTGTGATGTCACGCCACATGGTCCTTTTTCTGGCGACCCTCGCCTGCAGGGGCCCCTTCTCGTTATCCCCTTGTGCTCCCTGCATGCAACACTCCACCCAACCTACCCAGTGTGCTAAACCCTTGTCTGCTTTTTTGTTCCTCCATCCCCATGGCCTGCCACCCACCCCTAGGTCCCCAGCTCCTTTTCTTTTGCACCCTGAAACTAGCCCCTTGCCTTTACCCTTGCCCAGTCTGATCTAGCATCCCCTTAGGCCCACTCGCCCCATGCCTCGTGGTGTGCCCAAACAAACCCCATTCCAGCTTCAACCTTTTTCTCATGGCGTGTCTGCCATCCCACGTGGTGTGCAGACACCATTTCCCATTCAGCCTCGCCCGCTGGCGTGCTGCCATCCCATGCAGCTTGCCACATGCCGATTTTGCCTTAGGCCTCGCTCTCAAGGCCTGCTGCCCCAGCGCCTCCCCTTTCTCCCCGTCTGCCTTCTACTAAAACTGCAGCACGGCACACACACATTCCCTTTCTCCACCTCCATTATGTATCGCGCTCCAAAGGCCTTCCACTCCTCCTGTGCACCTTGTAGTCAGGCATCAACTTAGCGTGTCACCCACAGACACCAGTAAACACCTCTGCAGGTAACTTAGGCGTGGCAGGCCCCCAGTAGGCCCAGCTCCTTGCTGACCACGTGGCCCACCCCCTCTTAGCTTTCTTTCTTCCTTCCTTTATATTTTGGCCCCTTCCTGGGCCAGCCACACCCCCCCCCCCCCTAACCCGCGTTTCGTTTTATTCCTTTTCTCTCTTTTTTTTTTTTTTAGATTCACCAACACAATTCCACGGAGAACAGCAAACCAACAGCTCCGTGGTAAAAACGGACCCAATAAGCCATATATATAGCGCGCACAGCAGCAACGCGTCTTAGCCCAAACAAAAGCAACACCTCCAGCCATCCATAAACACCGCCCCAGCCATGACCTGCTTTTCCGTATGCGATGCGGCCGCCTACTGCAGTGCGACCACCAATTCCACCCTATTACAAACCCATGTGCACAAAAAGTGCTGCCCCTGCCCCTGAACAACAGTAAGCTTACTATTCGTGGCAATGAGTCTTGTTTTCTGCTAACCCGGCTACTAGGTTTTCAAACAATCTGGGCACCTTCCCTGCCTACTGAACAAACATTTTTACCACGTGGTGCTCTTGCCCTTCTAAACAGCGTTTTCTAATTTTCTTAAAACCTGCCTCCTGGTGATGCTCATTTATTTATTTATTTAGTTTTTGTTGACCGGGTAAGTGCACTAGCTCCATCTTACCTTGCTCCCACTATTTCTAGCACCACTAGTATCAAGTCTAAATTTACAAGTTTTACAACAAGGCAGGCTACTTCTGAGTCCGTTTCAACTGGCTTACCATATATTCTCTGAATAAAGCCCACGGTATTATTATTTCTTCTTCTTAATATATATATATATTTTTCTTTTTTTTTTTTAAATACCTTCTTCACCTTAGCCTTGTCTACCATAGTTGTTTGCTTCTTACCTGAATAAATTCAAACCTTTTTCCCTACTCGATGCCAACCTGATGTGCTGCAGTTCAGAAAGATCAAATCAAAACTCCAGCAAAAGTGGCTGAGGCTTCCTTGTGCTGTCCCTTATGTACCTCCCTACCCCCTCCCCTTCCTGCTACCTGGCCATTGTTCTGGCTCCTGGCTCCTCCCCTTCCCTGTCACCTCCCCTTCCGAGCACAACTACACCTTACAGGAGGGAAGGGGTGCACCAGGACAACATGGTCTACCCCTTAAAGGGCAAACTCCATTATCAGGTGAAACAAAGGGAGGCAGGGAAAGCAGTTAGGAGCACAAAGGCACCAATGGAGGAGAACATTGCTAATTCAGTAAAAAAGGAGGATAAAAACCCGAATTAAACTTTCTTTAGGTATGTAAGTGAAAAGAAGAAAAACAAGGCAGGGATAGTAAGACTTAAAGGTGAAGAAGAGGGGGAAGGGAAGTGTTGAAGTAGACCAGAAGAAAGACATATTGAACAAGTACTTTTGTTCAGTATTCATGAAGGAAGAGGTAGGTGACGGGCCACAGATAGGGGAAATGAGCATTAAAGGTGATGTGCAAAGAAGCACTGCAGCCCGCTCCCATCCCCACATACCTTACAATGCTGCTGCGGGAGTCAGGGGCTGCAATGATCATTATTTTTAATATAATGGTTATATTTTAATGAAGTGCAGAAACTTACAGCCGAATGCTGCTTTCTTCTGGTCTACTTCCACACTTCCCTTCCCCCTCCTCTTCCCCTTTTAGTAGTGTGGGGAAGGGAGTGGGCTGAAGATCTTCTTTGCACATGACCTTTACAGGAAAGGAGGTAGACACTAGTCCTTTTATGGAGGAGAGAGTCCACAGGGAAATGGTGCAACTAAAAGTAGATAAGGCAATGGGGCTAGACAAGGTTCACCCGAGGATACTGAGAGAACTAAAGGAGGAGCTGACTGCACTTCTGATGGCCCTGTTCAGTCTATCATTGGATACAATGGAAGTTCTAGAGGACTGGAGGAGGGCGGATGTGGTCCCACTTCACAAAAGTGGAAATAGGGCGGAGGCAGGAAACTAAAGACACGTTAGCCTGACTTTTGTGGTGGACAAAGTTATGGAAACACTTAAAAGAAAGGATTGGGGAATACCTCGTGACCAGTGGATTACAGGATCGGAGGCAGCATGGGTTCATGGGGGGGGCAGAACTTGCCAAGCAAACCAGATCAAGTTCTTTGACTGAGTGACCACGGAGGTGGGTCAGGGAGGAGCGGTGGATGTGGCCTACCTGGATTTCAGTAAGGCCTTCAACAATGTTCCACATACTGTAGAACAATGATAAACAAGCTGGGCAGCCTGGGAGTGGGTCCAAAGGTAATAAAATGGGTATGATGTTGGCTGAGTAACAGGACTCAAGGGTGGTAGTAAATGGTGTTCACGTGGAAAAAGGCAACCAGCAGGGTGCCATAGGGGGTCAGTACCGGAACTGGTCCTCTTTAATGTCTTTATTAGTGACATCGCAGAGGGGTTGAAGGGAAAGTATGCCTGTTTGTGGATGATGCAAAAATCTGCAAGAGTGGACACAGCGAGTGGGGGTGGATGGAATGAGGGAAGATCTGAAAAAGCTGAAAGACTGGTCAGGAGTTTTGCAACTAGGATTCAATGCCATAAAGTGAAAATTATGCACATAAGACACAGAAACACAAGAGCATCATATGAACATACGAACATACAAAGAAGCCAGCAGAAGAAGGCAATTTAGTTTATCAAGTCTGCTTGTATTGCAGGGTCCGCAGCTTGAGCTAATGTCCCTGCCCTCCCTTCCCACTTCTCCCATCCTCTTGATCCATGATCCTTTAGTTGTCCATGCCTATCTTAGCCTCCCTTACAGCTGCCCACTGTCTTCAATGAGATGACCTCTTCCATCATCGCATTCCAAGTGTCCACCACCCTCTCTGTGAAGAAGTGCTTCCTGACCTCCCTCCTAACCCCCCCCCACACTCCAGCTTAAGACTGTACCACCTCATGTTATGGTTGCCACTCAGCTTAAAGTGACTCTCCTTATCAACCTTATTTATCCCTTTCAAGTACTTGAAGGTCCCAATAATGTCCTCTCTCTCTCTCTCTCTCTCTCTCTCTCCCTCCCCTGTCTTCCAGGGAGTATATGTTCAGTGCCCTCAACCTCTTCTCATATGCCTTGCCTTGCTGACTGGCTATCATCTTTGTAGCCCTCCTTTGGACCTTCTCCAGCAGGTAATGTATCAGTTGTGGGGGGAGCATTGGTAACAACCACCGAACAAGAAAAGGAACTGGGGGTCATCATATCTGATGACCTGAAGATAGCTAAGCAGTGTGATAAGGCAGTGGGAAAGGCTAGTAGAATGCTGGGGTGCATGAGGAGGGGTATCACCAGCATAAAGAGGGAAATAGTGCTATAGATTGGTGGAGAGGCCTCACCTGAGTACTGTGTCCAGTTCTGGAGGCCCCATCTATGGAAAGACCTAGATAGGATGGAGGCGGTACAGAGAAAGGCAAACAAAATGGTGTATGGTCTGCATCAGAAACCCTACAAGTAAAGACTCAAGAAATTCCATTATGACTGATATTCCAGAAATCACTAGCTGATAATGAGGTCATGGGGGATTGGCTGCTGGCAGATGTCATGCCTATCCATAAGAAGGGTAACAGAGCTGATCACACTAACTATAGACCCATTAGTCTGACCTCGGTCCCAGGGTAAGTTGATGGAATCCATATTGAAAGATGTAATAAATGATAATTTGGAGGAAGCAAACCTAGAGGATAGTGAACAGCACAGATCTGTGTCAGGTAGATCATGTATAACTAACATGCTCTGTTTTTATGAAAAGATCTCAGCTGTATTGGATAGGGGGGAATTCGTGGACTGTATATACCTGGACTTTGCTAAGGCTTTCAAGAAGGTTACTCATCTAGAAATAATGCATAGTCTTAAGGAGATAAACCTAGATCATAGAGCAGTTCACTGGATAGGCAGCTGGCTGGGGGATAGGACTCAGCAAGTGAGCATAAATGACTATTACTCTACTTCAATACCTGTGACTAGTGGTGTGCTGCAGGGGTTGGTCTTGGGTCCAGTGCTCTTTAGAGTGTTCATGGTGGAGATGGGCAGAAGGTCACAGAATTGGATAAGTAAATATATGGATGACACTAAACTAGCTGGCATTGTTACTAACAATGGTGGGGCTGCTAGAATACAGGCAGACTTAGATTGCATCTATAAACGGACCACCACAAGAGGTATGGGCTTTAACATAGACAAGTGCTGTGTGATTCACCTGGGTAACCAAAACGGTAAAACTAATTATTATATGAATGGTACCCCCTTATGGAAATCCGAGGAGGAGAAAGACTTAGGAATACTTATAGATCATAAACTTACATATAAATCTCACTGTAACAAACTTAAAAGCAAAAAGGGTATTGTGTAATATAAAGAGAAACTTTAGAAGTTGGAGTCAGAAGATAATTATGCCACTCTTTAGGGCATATGTCAGACCATTGCTCGATTATGGAGCCCCTGTGTGGGGACCATTAGTAAGGGAGGGGTGGAAAAAATTGAAAAGATACAGAGACAGGAAACCAAACTAATTCATAACCTAAAAAAATGATACTTATGAACAAAAGTTAAATAAATTGCAACTAATGTCCCTAAAGACAAGAAGGGTTAGGGGGATCTACTATTATGCTTTGACATAATGCAAGATAATTATTTATTGAATGAATTAAACCTTCAATTCAAAAATAATGAAAAATGCACTAGGGGCCACCTACTTCAGCTGAGACACATTAAGTTTAATACTAACAGAAGGATGGCAGTTTTCACACAGAGAGTGGTGGCCCCATGGAACAAACTACCTGAACATACAATCTGATTCAAAAATAAGGCCCGGTTTAAACAAAGACTTGATTCCTACATTTTAGAGGGACACAAGTTGTTGTACTATGGGTGAATGGACAAGTGCAGTCTGTGGTCTTGAAATAGCATTTTTTGCTCCTTACTCCTTAGTATGAATTAAATATGTACTCTCTAGAGGAATGGAGGGAAAGGGGAGACATGATTGAAATGTTGATACAACCCCTTCACCGGCACCCCTTGTTTAACTAGCAGGGCTGCTCCTCTCACCACATAGTGTCTAGGGGCAAAAGAGAGGGATGGGGTTTACATAACAAGTACACACATTTCTATTTCTAAGCCTGCTATCACAGACAACCCAAGTGTGGCAACTACCTGGCACACACCTGGCAGGACTATTAATCATGGCCAGCAACCCAGGTCCCAGGGAGAAAATGTTTGCTCATAATTCTGCTAGGTTTGTACTTCTGGACGGGGCCCCCAAGTAAATCCAGACACAGTGGAAGCAATAACAGTACTGTCTAAACCAGGTTGGGAATCCAGAGTGTGGTTTTTATTCACATACACAGAGAATAATGACAAAGAAAAGATGGACCCCCACAGAGTTACTCATACTGGTAATGCAGATTACTGAGGTGCAGACATTTCTGAACATCCCATTTAACATAGGCATACTGAACACACACAGCGAACTCTCAGGTTCTGAAATGGAGATTGGCACACAATGCCAGTTGCTGGTACGTTTCCTCTCAACTAGGCACACATGGCCAGTACTAGGACACTTTCCTCTCAACTAGGCACACACGGCCAGTAGTAGGACACTTTTCCCATATTTCATGAGGAATACTGGTGGCACCCATGACCACCAGAGAGCACATATGGGCTCAAAATCTTCCAGCACCCACTATACTGAGGTGAAATGAAAACAGAGAATCCAAAACCCACGTCTGGGTAACTATTTCCATCAGGCACTGGCCAAATGCAATGACTGAAAATTGAACTGGTGCCCAAACTGAACCCGGAGAGGTAAACTGGTTACTTGAGATAGGGGGTCTCCCATCTTTTACTTCCAAGTTTATACTTGGCCATTCATCTGGTTAATAACACCATCACAGAAACTTGTAGATGCTATCTTGAAATGTTTTTCAAACTTAACATACTACATGACTAAAAGTTCTGTACTTGGACAGTCTCTCACTCTAGACTCCATAGTAGGCAGACACTTTTAAAAACAGACACAGTCTAGGTAACAGGGTCCCTTTGTCAGAGAAAATTCACCAAAAGGAATTCAGGTGCCCCTCCTGGGCTGACACAAAAGTAGTACTCACAATTTCTGAAGTTGTCACAGGCAGCTTCACTAGACAGACTGGGTGAGGGGGATTGCCCCAGAACCCTGAAGATCTCCCCCATCCCTCCTGGGATGGGGCAAAGGAAAACCCACTTGGCAAGGTCTCCACCACTTCAATCACTGTATTCTATGTTCTTCTTCTAGGATGAGAACAAACTACCCAGACCTAGAACAGCAGCTCTCTGTCAGAGCTGTCTGAGGAGCTGCACAGCAAGCTGCAGCCTCCTCCTGGAACTCCTCTTCAGAACTGACTGAACATTCTAAAGCTAACATCCCTACAGCTAGCACACATTTGGCTTATGCCACTGCGAGAGTTCTAAGATTACATCACCCTCTAGCTCAGCTTGACAATGTGAAATCCATTTAACTGGCATTTCACTAGCTGCCTTTTCCTGCCTGCCACTGATTCTAACTGGGATTCTAGTAACCCCAGGGAACAAAGGGGTTACACTCACCCTCAGCCAGGAAAATGACTGTCCCCAGTCATTACCTACCCAGCACCATGCTATCCTACCCTATGTGTTGACTAAGGAGAGGTAGCGCTACCTTCTCCCCAACCATGTGCCAGGCACAGGCAGACAACACTAAGGGCCCAGAGGCCAATGGCTGATGCAGCATCCCCTTCACTACAATCTTACTATGGGAACCAGTGGCCCTGGAAGAACTGTCCAGAGCATAGCCCTAATAGACCAGCACTGTGGCCCCTACTGCAGATCAGGACCACAATCTGTCTATCCTCCTAGCCCTCTAGGGAAAATCTATCTACCCAAAACAAACCTACCCAAAACTAGGGAACCTCCCCACATCCCTGGACACCTGCAAACCACACACAGAGCTAACACTATACACAAACATTACACTCCCACACTTCCCCATAAATATACTTGTGGAAGGAAAAAGGTTAGCACATGTTAACAACTACACAGTACTTTAAAGAGCACTCTAAAGCACAAAGGAACTCCAATGAGTCCCTCCAATCCTCTTCTTGTCTTCTCTTCTTCTTCACCAGGATCCACCTG
The DNA here is from genome assembly GCA_016271365.2 of Neoceratodus forsteri. Lineage (NCBI taxonomy): Eukaryota > Metazoa > Chordata > Ceratodontiformes > Ceratodontidae > Neoceratodus > Neoceratodus forsteri. Next base: position 585,956,563 of record CM057449.1, read on the forward strand.
AAAGAGAAAAGACAAAACACACCAAACCTGCAAAGCACACAATACAACCACAAAAACCCATACCATCAAAATACTGGAGAATCCCCCCAATTTTTTTTTTTTAAAAAAAAAAAGTAGAAAAGTACAAAACAGTAGAAAATATCAACATTATGTACAATGCACCTTTTGGGGATGGGAGACCCTAAATGTCCCAGCTAGTGACAAACAGTGCCTGAAGGCAGGATCCATGAAACAGTCTTTCCTGGGCCAGAGCCCGGTGAAGCACAGTTCCTGAGTTACTGTAAATCCAAAGGGGAGAGTCTTTGTGGATAGTACAACAGTCTGTAGTCTGCCAGGTGTGGGATGTGTATTGTGATGTCAATAAGGTAAGAAAAGTCTGGACTTACCAGTCCCTTGAAGAAGAAAAAAATGGACAGCACCTGGATCTCCAGCTGAAGACTCTTCCTGGTAGAATTTTTCAGATACAGCTGGGCAGAAATCTTCTGGAAAACAGGATGGACATCTTGAAACTGCTGGATTGATGTCATCTCTGGCTAATGTCATCCGAAATCCCAGGTGATGAATCAGGAAAACATCTGGAGGGATGTCATCTCGGGTTGATCTCATCTGGCAGGCCAGGCGATGAAATTAGAATGGCACACTCCAAGGCTGATGAAACTGGAGGCACCTCAGATCCTGGAATACCAGACTGGCAAGACACAACATGGGTATGGCAATGGCTGGTTGGCAGACACTGGCTACCACTGCTCTGCTTCCTTGAAGGTAGGCATGGGCACATTCACAGGAAGATGGCAACACTGAGGATAGTACCACAATGGGTCAGGTACAAGAATTATGATCCCATCTGTGCATTCATAATTCACATTATGGAAAGTCTTGTTTCCTTGGTCATCCACAAAACGTACAGTGTCTATGAACAGTGTTCTTCCCAACTTCCAAAACTGCAGTTTGTCTCATCACTTTGTCTCTGACATAACGGTTTGCACCTTGATGCTGGTTTTTGGTTGCATCTTCCACTAGCCAGACTCTCCTGTTTTTCTCAGTCTTCTCCCAGACTCTCAGAAGAAAGGCAAGAAAAGACATTCCATAGATTTCATTTGCCTTCCTACAAACCAGTCTTTCCCCTTTAATACTCTTCTTCAGTCTACGACCCCCGGCCTGGCTTGGGGGTGGCTAGCCCTGGTTCTGCCAGTGTTGCATACACAAAGCTATGTAGAACTTATCCCTGACCCCTTCTGAGGGCAGGGCTGTGGAGTCACCAACTTCTCCTTCTGGTTCCTCCGAGGCAAGAGCTTGAGGCCGCATACTTGGACCCTCAACAGAGAAATACATTTCTTCCTTCTCCTCTTCCTCACATGTCTGGAACAGCCTCCCAGCAGAGGTAGTGAGAACAAAAATGGCTGCAGGATCCAAACATGCATGGGATAGGCATGGAGGGACCTTAGTAACAGGGCTGGTGGGGTAAGGCCAAAGATCAAGTACGGCCTGAGGTAGCACAGCAGGTAAGGATTTTAGGGCAGGCTAGATGGGCCAAGAGGTCCTTTTCTGCCAACATCTTCTATGTTTCCATCTATGGAAATCCACATACAACAACTTGTAACCATGTATAGTACTATAACTCAGTTCTATGTGATAACGGCAATTGTGGAATAACGATCGCCATTATGGCGAGTGTACATCACTGAAAATGAATTTCAGCAATGCACATGCACAGTGACTGGAAAGAGAGCACCAGAAATCCACAGGTGCTTTTTTTCATGTGGGGGGCTGTGCCCCAAGCCAGCCCCCTGTGCAGAGGCATTGCACCCCGCACCCCCCACACACCCCTACTAAAGGATTCTCAGCTCCAGAGGGATGCATGTTGAGGGGGGCTGAAATTGAAATAAAGCACCAGCTGCCGGCAAAAAAAAATGCACCAGACCGGACCCTGCACTTATAACTCCTAACTGACCACCCTCCCACCACACTAGCAGACCAGCTCAGCGGCTGCCTGCCACACCCTCCCACATATCTTCCCTCCCCCTTCCTCCCCCCGCTTGCATGTGCATAGCTTCTTCTTGCCCTACCTCGCCCACCCTGGTATCCAGGTGCTACCTTATCAGGTAGCCCTGAATACAGGCACCGTAACTGAGTTACCGTTTTTGCAGGCACTCAATTGCAAGGCTGTATTTATTTTATTTTTTTAATTTTATTTTTATTTTAGCTTTTGTTGACCGGGTTAGTACACTAGACAAGTATTATGCCTATTTTCAGGAATGACCCGGGAGAGTACAACATAGGGATACAGACATTGTTTACAGTAGAGAGTAAGTACAGCATGACAACATGTGGGAAATAGTAACATAGTCCAGGGGTGTGGACGGTCATAATACAACTTATAACTGTTAAGGTTAATGTAACCCTGGGGTGAGTAGGTCACCTACAGATTACAACAAAAAGCATATACACATTTTTCATGTCAGAGACAATTTAGAAAGGCAATGTCCAAGGAACCTTGGCATGGGCAGTATGCCCTGGGCCAAGCGCCCTGGTAAAGTGGTAGAGTCAAGAAAAACAGCAGGAGTTATCGGGTAGTATCAGAGGGAGGCAAACTATGAAACCGGAAGCGCAACCGTATAGAGAAATTCTCTAGGGAGGCTTAGGGCAGTCACACGCTGAGGCAAGTTTCAGGAAACCCCGGAGGGAGTTAATGAAGTGCAGGTGGGAGGAGGAGGACAACTGGGTCTGCACTGGAAGGGGGTTCCAGAGCCTGGGCGCATATGCGGCGAAGTCCCGGTCATCCATGAGGGTGCGGGTGGAGGGGACCTTGAGCATCCCCAGGGCCTGGGACCTAAGGTGGTAGATAGTGGTGTCAGTTAGCGGCAGGAGCAGAGCCAGCTCTGGGGGGGGTGCCAGTTCTGACCACTTTGTCCATGAGGCAGCCCACCCTGAAGTCCAGGTACCTAGCTGGGGAGAGCCATCGAAGTTTATCGTATAACTCACAGTGATGGGTGAGGCGGGGGACAGCAAGGGCAAAGCGACAGATGTTGTTGTATGTCGTGTGCCACGAGTAAGGTGAGTCTGGGGGCGGCGAATAGGTGCAGCCCATAGCTGAGAAGGGAAGAAGAACACCTTTAGCGAGGGCTAGTCTAGCCCGCTGGTGTGAGGTTGAACTTGGCCCTGTAGGCCAGGCCAGCTGCAGTTAACTGCCCCTACAGATGTTTGGGATGTGGCTACCCATGTTGAGTTGGGGTCAAGGGTGACCCTAGGTATTTGGCAGAGTTCACTATGGGGAGGGGATCCGTCAGGACAGGAAATCTTTAACAAGGCGGCGAGGTTTTGAGTTTGGCTGTTGAGCCAAAGAGCATGGCCTGAGTTTTTCAGGTTCAGGACCAGTTTGTTCTCGGTGATCCAGGTTTGAACTTTGTTAAAGCCTGGACAAGGCCTTGTTGAGAGTAACGACATCTCGGGCGTGAGCCAGGATCACCAGGTCGTCGGCATAGAGGGTGGTACTGCAGGTGGAGGTCATCACGGGTAGCTGGTTGATAAAGAGGGAAAAGAGGAGAGGGCCCAGTACCGAACCCTGAGGGACACCGGAGGCCACTGGAAGGGACTCTGAGAGGACTTTATTGAAACTGGTCCGCTGCGTTCTACCATGCAGGTAGCCCATAAGCCAATTCATGGCGAGTGGAGAGAGACCGAGTGATCACAGTTGTGAGCAAAGCAACGTGTGGTCAACAAGATCAAAGGCTTTGGACAGGTCAATAAATATGGCTCCGGAGAGTTTGCCCTGATCCATGGCTGATCTCATTCTGGATGTGACCGAGATCAGGGCAGTGAATGTGCTGTGACCCTTGCGAAACCCGTGCTGGGCCGGGGACAGCAACTCATGGGACTGGATGTACTCCAAAATCTGTTCGGCCTCTACCTTTTCTAGGAGCTTACTGAGGGATGAGAGGATGGCAATCGGGCGATAGTTATCCGGTTGTTTGGGATTGCCTTGTTTCAGTACTGGAACAATCCTGGCTTGTTTCCAGATATTGGGGAAGGTACCACTTCCAAGGGATAGATTAAAGATGTGGGCTACTGGGTGAGCAAGGTGTACAGCGCCAAGCTTGAGGAGCTTTGATTCAAGGTTATCTGGGCCAGGACTTCACTGGATACCCTATAACTCCTTTTAATGTGATAAATCAGTATATTTTGGCTTGTGCTTCCTGTTCATCAGATTTGAGGAGTTGGTTAGTTAAAAGCTTCTGTTGCCACAGTAATGGGCCACAGGTTTAACTCAATAATGATAAGTGGGATGCATTTCAAGCTCTTTAGGAATGGATTCAGGCTAACTACATGTGAGGTAAATCCCCTTAGGCCTTATACAGTAATCAGATATGTCCTGATAAAAAATAATTTTTACAGCGTAATCTATGGGCATAAATACTTACCACGTTCTTGCCAGCCTGAAAATCATCTGACTTCCATCTACAACAACATATACAGTAACTGTAATTGATTCATAGGCAGTGCAGATTTCTCACACCATGTGGTATATACTGTAGCTAATATTTTACAATACTCTAAAATAGTCTCAGTATTCCAATGTTTTTGAATTTACATCACTTAGCCAGCTGATCTGTTTGAATTTCTGAACTAATTTCCTATTTGACAGTGATGTATAGTTCCACACTGATTAGCTAAAATTGCATGATTGTGTATAACTTGTAGGCAGAGGTGTTTGGTTTTTACTCTTTTGGCAGAATAATGAATTGTCTGCTTTTGGAAGCATAATTGATTTGCTGGGGCAATTGCTTACTCTTTCTGTTTAGCAGGCAAATATTTTAAATTAGATACATTGAACTAGTTTTTGAATTGTTTTCATCGGGTGTTTCTCTTCTGTGTCTTATTGTATATTCTAATTTTCATTATAGTTCACAGGTTTCAGGCTTGAAGAATAAAAGTTATGCATTTTTCTTTACTGCTTGTAATATATAGGACTGACTAAAAGACAAATACATCAAACTGTTATTTTATTGTTAAGGCAAGAATGTTTGCTAGTGTATCTACAGCTACTGTACATGTATGAGACATACTGATATTGACAGCAAACCAAAGCAACCCTGATGCTACATGAGCTATCAATATCACTACAAAACAGTATGTAGGACAGACTCAATGACAACTTTGAAAGTGTACATTTTTGTCAGTTGTATTTAGTTTACTAGGAAGTCAGAGGGCTAACCAGGAATATTTTACTCTTGGTTAAATCCAAGCACTCACCCAGTGCATCCCATCATGCTCCTGTCCAACATGTGAGTGAGACAGAGAAGGAGTGCAACATCTGTCTTGAGGCACTTGTAGGTGTCCACAGATAATCCACATTTTGCAGAACCCTACAGAGGGGCCTTCAGACTTAAGTGTTCTTTCTGACTGGATAACCCATCTAGCAAGTGCAAGTCCACTATATATTAAATTTTTATGTTGGTTCATGCATACGCAGCCAACATATTGGGGTAGTGGCACATTTGGAGGTGCGGTCACTGTTGGGTGAATGCAGGGCATGCATCAGTAGGTGCACCCCTCATTCCCCAATCAGCCTGCATGCTGGCGCCACACCATGTGGACCAGCACATCTAAGAAAAGGTCCGCTGCAATGCGAATAAAGCTTGTCACATGCAGCAGACCTCCCGGTGTGTTTACCATGCTGAGATAGAAGAATAAAACATGGCGGCACACTGCCAGCCATAATGCTGACTTTGGGGGTGCCCAATCCCCCTGTCAGCATGCCCTGCACCCAATGTATGTGCTGACAAGGTAACCCACTCCCCATCGGTATGAAGCACTCCCCCCCCAAACTTGTGTGCCGACGGGGTGCCCAATCCCTGTCGGCCAAAACATCCCCTCCAAAAATGATTTAGGGTGGCATACTGGGTGCCCACCCCAGCGTACAAATCCCCTGAAAAAAAAACAGTCCTGCAATGTTTTTTTTTTTAACCTGTGAAAAAAGAAAACAGTCCCTTGTCATCTCCCTGCCACTCTCCCACAACCTGCGCCCACCATCTGCGGACCCTGCCTTTCCACACCCTCCATCACCCCATACTTACCTCTGGAGTCCGGCACGACAATCTTCGCCGGACCGGGAACACATCTGCACTCTTCAAAGCCAACCGCAAACTGAAGAAATGCTGGTAAGCTGTATAATGGCATAAAAAGGGTTTTTTCAACTTTGGTACATATCTCGGGCATTGTTTTGGAATTTTTGCACCAAATTTTTAACATGGGGTTATTGGGACCCCTCCTCATGAATTCAATCACTGTCATGGTGTTATTCAGTCCTGAAAGATGATTTCATGGTCACTTCGCGGAATCACCTTTTGGGACTGAGTAATGAAATGACAGTGCCACTGTTCATGAGGTGGGCTCTCAAAAAGCTTATGTTGCAAATTTGGTGGAAAAAATCCCCAAAATGACTGTTTTACGAATGTGTGTTGTGCTGTTTCCACTCACATGTGTAACTTCGTGCATTTGTAATATTTTCACTCCAGATTTTCATAACTGGCATTTTTACACACCTCCTGATGAACAGTCCAGCTGTTATTTTACATATCCTGGCCGAAATCTGTTTTCACATGTCCGGCGCACAATAGCGAGGTCACTGTGCAAAATCAGTTTTCAGGACAGTTTGAGGAAATAACGGTGACACTGTTCATGAGCAGAGGTCCAAAAATGCCTATGTTGAAAATCTGGTGCCGAAAGTCCATAAAATGACTGTGTTACAAGTGCAAGTGCGCGTAGTTTCCACGACCCTTTTAACTTGCAATTTGCAATATTTATACCAGATTTTTCAACACTGGCATTTTTTCACACCTCCATATGCATAGTAGCAGCTTTCTTTGGACATCCTGCCCAAAATGTGTTTCTGCACCTGTATGCGCACAATGGCGTGGTCGTTGTGGGAAATCAACTTTTGGGCAGATTAACAAAATCACAGTGCCACTGTTCATGAGGAGAGGTCCCAAAATGCCTATGTTAAAAATGTGACTAACATACTCCCCAAAATAATTGGGTTACAGATGTGTGTTGCGCAATTTCTATGCACGCTCATGACTTCACCAATTTTTCATATTTTCACTCCAGATTTTCAACGTTGCCATTTTTTTATGCCTCCTCATGAACAATACCGGTGTCATTTTCCACATCCTACCCCAAATTTTGTCTTCATCCCTGTGTCGCCAAATGGCATAGACACTGTGCAAAACCACCTTTTAGCTAACAAACTGATTGTGCCGCTTTTAATGAGGTGGGCTCACAAAAAGCCCATGTTGGAAATTTGGAGTGAAAATACCAACACACGCCTGTGGTGTTAGGGTTCCCAACTGTAGCACCCCACCCTGTAGAGACTGACAGGCATCAGGGGTGTGATTTTGGATCATCGGCTGTAATGCTCAGACCATTCCAACCCCACCACCACCCTGCAGCCAGTTACAGGCATCGTGGTGTGCCTTGCACTGTTCGGCCATGAGAGTTCACCCCATTCTCCTATACTGCACCCACCTCAGAGTATTTCCTTATGGAATGGGGTAAGTGTAATGCCCAAAGACTCCAAAGGACACCACGACACTTGTCAGTGTCTGCAGGGTAGGGTGAGGTACAATGGCATGAGTGTTACAGCTGATGATCCAAAGGCACACCCCAATGCCTGTCGGTCTCTACAGGGTGGGGGGTCCGGTTGGCATCACTTCAATACTTCACTGCCATTCCTATTATGCATCTCTAACTCCGGCACTACTAATGCCAATGCCAGCGAGACAATATTTGGCATTAACAAATGCTTGTTAACTAATCCTATAAGTCAAATGTGTAAATATCATGTGCTGGGAAGAAAGAGTAGCATTAGTGTTTAGCTGACCCAGGCTGGTAATTTGGTGTAACTGTGTTGAATTTGCTTGAATTGTACCAAATCCTCACCCGAAGTTTGCTTCTTTTGTACCATAGCCTCACCCTATGTAGATGATGTCTATAAAACTAATTTGTATTATGAGTGTTTGTTAACTTAGCTTCTTTTGTACCACAGCCTTACTCTGTCTTGGCAACCCCAGATAAGCTGCATTATTGCTGATTGTGTCACGTGTACTTGTAAGAATTGCTCATTCTATCTAGGTGTTGCTTGGCAGAAGACACCAGGAGAAAGGACTGCTGTGTGACTGAACTTCTCTACTGGGTCTAAAGTAGAAGAACTTTTGTATTTGACTTTTAATTTAGGGTAAAAAAACTAGCATACAAAAAACAAGTGTGTGTTTGGGTTCACTGAACTGAATCGGTATCTGAAGAGTTATCTAGGTGTAAATCTCAGGTGACTGAAAGGACATAACTGCTGTGAGGTTTAAATTACTTGTAGAAAGATCTGATAAGTAGGGGGAGTGGCTTAGCTAGAAGGAAGCTACATTTAAAGACTGCCTTAGAAAGTTTCTGCTACTAGCTTGGCAGAAGACACCAGGAGAAAGGACTGCTGTGTGACTGAACTTCTCTGCTGGGACTATATTGCGCTCCTTCCCTCCCCTCCACCCCCCCACCCAAAGCTAGTTCTATTTTTATAGGCACAGAATTTGACTGACAACAGGAACTTCCTGTTTAGGGGCAGGAAGTGAGTGATCACAGAACCACCAAGGACCCACCATCCTAGAAGGGCAAGGTAGCTCTGGCCCCTCTAGCTGCTGGAGGTCTGCCTCTGAGCAAGTAAGTGGTCTACTGCAAAATATAGGATATTCTTGTCTCAGAACAGGACAATCAGGAGCTTAAAGGGCACACTGGCAGAAAGTAAGGAGAGAGAGAAAAAAACAGAGGAAAGAGTAAGGATTGCAAACAGTTAGGGGCCAGAAATAAGACATGATTGGAGTGGTGCAGTGCAGTGGCTGTGGGCAGCAGTCTTCCGGGAGATGTTCTGGAGGATGCGTGTTGTCCCATCTGCAGGCACCTCTCTGGGCTGAGGAGGAGGTTGCTCATCTCAGGCTGAGTTGGCCAGGATTTGTGGGACCTCCTCTTCCATCCAGGGACCACCAGTGCCACTGCCATTGCCTCAGAGGTTGCCAAGAAAGAGGAGCGGTTGGACCACAGTGGGCTCAGGGAGGGTGAGGGTGGTGGAACAGAGGTGCATCCCTCCCATTGTACCTCTCCACAATTCCTATGCCATTCTGACAAAGTGTGGTTCCTCTATGGAGGCACCCACAGTGGAGACCAAGGAGAATGCTGGGAACCTCCACAAAGGAGACCCACAGGAGGGTGGCAGGGGACCCTGCAGGGGGAGAAAACAACTCCTGGTGGGGGACTCCATTGTTAGGAAGGTAGAACTGGGGGAGGAAGGGGAGAGGGAGGTAAGGTGCCTGCCTGATGCCATGGCTTGCAGGGACAGGAAGCGAATCCTTAGAATTGCCAGAGCAGCTGCACAGGGGAGGGAGCTGGATGTCATTGTCCACCTAGGGACAAATGACCTGGCTAAGAAAGGGATTAGAGAAGTGCAGGAAGAGTTTGTGAATGGGGAGGGGCCTTAGTCAAGTAGCACGCACGTAACCTTCTCAGAGGTGCTACCCATCTATGGCATAGGAGAGGCTAGGGTGTTCCGCACCATGGGATTCAATCAGTGGTTGAAAAACTGGTGTGGAGCTCAGGGATTTGGCTTCATTGGGGACTGGGGGTCCACCTGGAGTGATGCAAGCCTGTACTGACATGATGGGCTGCATCTGTCCGGGAGGGGAACCAGGATCCTAGGTGATAGGTTTAAATGCTTCATTGGCAAGCTTTAAAACTAGCCAAGGGAGGAGGCACTGGAAAGGAGCAGGAAAATCCTAGCTCCCCCAAATAATCACGGTAGTAAGTGCGGCAAACACCAACATAGAGGTGTCGATAGGGAGAAGGGCAGGGGTAAATGAAGAAAGTGACAAAGGCAAGAAGGACAGGGATGGTGCAAGAGGGAGTAAGGCCATCAGGAAATGGAGGTAATGAGTACCAATGCCCGTAGTCTGGGCAACAAGCTCCCTGAGCTGATGGCCTTAATGGAAGAGGGATGCCAGGATATCGTAGCAGTCACAGAAACATGGTACACAGAGAACCATGACTGGGATGTTAACATACCAGGGTACATAACCCACAGGAGAGACAGGCAGGGAGAAGAGGGAGGAGTAGCTCTCTATGTAAAGAAAGGGATAAAAGCAACTGAACAAAAAGTAAACAGGAGGAGAGGAGGTACTGTGGGTCACCTTGGAGACTGGAAAGAGCACCACAATCCGCACAGGGGTTAGGTACAGACCCCATATCAGGGGGAAGGAATGGACAAGGATATGATAGAAGGCATTCTTAGAATGGCAAAGAAAGGGGAGATAATGTTGATGGGAGACCTGAATATGCCAGATGTTAACTGGAGCACATTTGCTGCAGCCACATCCAAGAGCAGAGCCATTCTTGATGCCCTACAGGTGGCAGGCATTAGACAGCTAGTTTCAGAACCCACTCATGAGGGAGCAATCTTTGAACTCATACTCTCAAACGGGGGCAGTGAGAGGATCTCAGATCTAGAAGTGGGTTGCCATCTGGGGACAAGTGACCATCAAACAGTGTGGTTCACGTTAAACTCAGCTACAGAGTCAAGCAACACAAAGTGAGGGTACTGGACTTTGAGGAGCGCTGACTTTGGCAAGATGGGAGAGTGCCTCAGAAAAGCACTAGCAAACAGGCTAGAAGGAGTGTGGAGCAACAATGGCGAATTATCAAAACTGCCATCACAGAGGCAACAAGCCGTTGTGTGAAGCAAATGAACAAATCAAAATGAAAGAAAAAGCCACTATGGTTCTCAAAAGAGGTGGCTGTGAAAGTCAGGAAGAAAAAGATAGCATTCCGGAAGTATAAGGAAACACAGAGGGAGCAGGACAGAGAGCTGTACCGGTTAAGGCAGAAGGAAGCAGGGAAGGAAGTCAGAATAGCAAAGGCCCAAACTGAGGAAAAGATAGCCAACTCAGTTAAGAAGGGGGATTAAACCTTTCATAGGTACATCAGCGAGCGTAGAAAGACAAAGGGAGGGATAGTGAGGCTGAATAGAATGAACAGTGTGTGGGCAGAGGGGGACAGTGAAAAAGCAGGAATACTGAACGAATATTTCTGCTCAGTATTCACAAAAGAGGAGGGGGAAGTGCCTAATCCAATTAACAGAAGCACTCTTGATAGGGGGGTCGATCCCAGTCCTTTCACAGAAGAAAGGGTTCTGCAAGAACTCCTAAAACTGAAGGTGGACAAAGCAATGGGTCCTGATGGAATTCACCCCAGAATTCTAAAAGAATTAAGGGAGGAACTAGTGAAAGCACTGGCTACTCTTTTTAATAAATCATGGGAGGATGGTGTGGTACCCGAGGACTGGAGAAAGGCAGATGTGATTCCCCTTCACAAAAGTGGGTCCAAGACAGAGGCAGGAAACTACAGACCTGTCAGTCTGACCTCTGTGGTAAGGAAAGTGATGGAGTCACTTCTGAAGGAAAGAATAGTCGAGTACCTAGAGGCCAGTGGAGCACAGGACCCAAGGCAGCATGGGTTCACAGCGGGAAGGTCATGTCAGATGAATCTAATAGATTTCTTTGACTGGGTGACCAAAGTAGTAGACCAGGGAGGGGCTGTGGACATGGCCTACCTAGACTTTAGCAAGGCATTTGACACAGTCCCACACAAAAGATTAATAGTCAAATTAACCAGCCTGGGAGTGGGACCCAGGGTGGTAGCCTGGAAAAACATTGGCTGGATACAGGACACAGAAGGTAATTGTAAATGGAGTCCATTCTGAAGAAAGGGGGTTACTAGTGGGTACCGCAGGGTTCAGATTGAGTCCAGTCCTTTTTAATGTCTTCATCAGTGACATTGCAGAGGGACTGGAAGGAAAAGTATGCCTTTTGCAGATGACACAAAAATCTGCAACAGGGTTGATACACAAGGAGCGTGAAAAGGATGAAAAGGGACTTGGCAGGGTTGGAGGAATGGTCAGAAGTATGGCAGCTAGATTCAATGCAAAGAAGTGCAAAATAATGCACCTGGGAAACAAGAACCCAAGGAAGAATACACAATGGGTGGGGAGGTAGTAACAACAACAAAATGGAAAGGGACCTGGGGTAATCATATCAGATGACCTTAAGGTTAGCAAGCAATGTGAGAAGGCAGTAGGAGGGCTGGAGGTATACTGGGATGTATAGGGAGAGGCATCACCAGCAGAAAACAGGAAGTTGTTATCCTCTGTACAGACAGTTGGTGAGACCCCATCTGGAGTACTGTGTCCAGTTCTGGAGACCCCATCTCTGCAAGGACATAGACAGGATAGAGGCAGTCCAGAGGAGGGCAACTAAAATGGTGCAGGGTCTGCAAGAGAAGCCATATGAGGAGAAACTAAAGGAGCTTAATATGTGTACCCTTGAGGAAAGAAGGGAGAGGGGGGACATGATAGAAACTTTTAAGTACCTCAGTGGAATCTACAAAGTCCAAGAGGGTAGCATTTTTCAGAAAAAGAGACTTGCAAGAACAAGGGGACACAATTTAAAGATAGAAGGAGGGCGGTTCAGGGGCAATTTGAGGAAGTATTATTTCACAGAGAGGGTAGTGGATGCATGGAACAGCCTTCCTGAGGAGGTTGTGGGGTCTAAAACTGTGGAAGAATTCAAGAATGCATGGGACAGACATAAGGCAATTCTTGTGGGGGGTAGGAAGAAATAGGCTGTTGGTTAACTAGGATCTGCGGCCTATCCTGTAGGTAGGGAAATGGGCAGACTAGATGGGCCTAGCGGTCCTTATCTGCCGTCAAAGTCTATGTTTCTATGTTTCTATGTTAGTGAGTGTGTCAAGTATACTCTTAACAACTGATTTCTTATCTGGATGATTATATATAGGGTAGAACAGCCTGGTTCTTTAGTACTAGAGATGTAGGGGGAACTGGTTAGTATGAGAAGTCTAAAGTTTATCATAAGGATCAGTATAGGATGAGGTTTAGAGGGGAGCAATTCTGTTTCAGGGACATAGTGGTGCTCTTCTCTAGAATTTCACCCTGGCGGAGGGAGTCTCTTCCCCTTCTGCAGGACCTTTACAAAGCTCCATGCTCAGCTGGTAGCAGTGAGGGCACAGATATTTCTCCTGAGGCACTGACTCAGCTGGAGTCCACAACCCACACCCCCACTCCCTCAGAGGCCCACTGGTCCAGTAGAGTGGAGAGTGGGGTGGGAAAGAGTGGTGGGGCACCCACAAGGTGATCAATTAACCCAACACCTCTCTAGGCAAGTTGCTTTGCCCTGAATGAGACTCAGGCGCCTGACTACACTGGTGGGTGGGACAGGGGGTTGGTTGGGAGAAATGTGAGAGGCAACCTAGTGGCACCCAGGTGTAAGAGTAAGAAGAAGGCAGCTTGGACAGTCTTAGTTTTTGGGGATTCTATGATAAGGGCAGTAGAGATAGCTGTGGATGGGAGGATGGAGGTGTGAGCATGGACAGGTGCAATCCAGGATGCATTCAGAATATAGAGGATAATGGAGAGGGATGGGGGAGTTGGGGTACTGTACACTTGAGTACCAATGAGCTGGCAAACCAGCAACAGCAGCAGAACTTTCAGAGGCTGGAGGACAGATTGCAGACACACTCAGCTGTCCTTGGCTTTTCTGAGGTCCTCCCTATGTGGAGTAGGGATCGAGGGGAAAAAAACAGAGCAATAAGGGAAAAAGACAGGAAATAAAAGAGTGATTAAAAGGATGGTGTCAGGAGACAGGGGATCACTTTATGGGATACAGGGGGGATTTCTAGGACAGGAGGCTCTTCAAATGTGATGGCCTTCACCTGACAAAAGAGGGTACCAGTGAGCCAGTCACAGAAGTTTAAGGTATTTATTAGGCAGCTAAACTGACTAGGGGAGACACTGAGGCTAGGAGAACCATGGTAAAGGGTATGAGGGAGAGGAACCTAGCTATTGCCCCCCCATACTAGAGACTGGTAGCACTAAGATGGGTAAAAATAGTGTTGAGGTGCAAAAAGGAGTATTGTAAGTGGCAAAAGGTGGAAGGCTCTCATGGTCTGCAAGCAGTAGGAAAAATGAGGAGGTAAGGATCATGGGAAAGAATGCAGGTGTAGGATCACAGAACAGCAAAAGAGGATCCAGAGCTAGTTGAATGGGGTCTGCCTTAATGCCAGGATTCTGGGCAATAAAATCAGTGAGATCTAGGCATTGGTGGCAGTCAATAAGGTGGATCTTGAAGCCACCAGAAACCTGGGCCACAGAGAATAATAACTGGGACTTATCAGTCCCAGATTACACAATGATTAGACAGGACCGAGGGAAAGGCAAAAGGGGAACATTGCCCCATGTCAGGGAAGGCATACAGGCTGTGGAGGTTGGACACGTCAGGCGAAGCAAAGAGGAAACAGAGTCACATTCACTTTATGGCACCCTCAGGGAAGAAAATGTAGATGGTGTAATTTATAGACCACCAGGACAAGGGGATAAGATTGATAGGGAGCTGAGTGAAGAGCCAACAAGGGGAGGGAAGAAGGCGGAAGTGGTGGTGGTGGATGATCTGAACCTGCTAGATATCAACAGAGCATTCCACCTGCCAGGTGCAACAGATATGAGACAATGTTGGATACATTGCAGGATTGCCTTCTGGTGCAGCTAGTTAAGGATCCCACTAGACAGGTGGTAATTCTCATTTTGGTGCTCATCAACTCAGAGATGGTGGTAGGAGAGAGGGTAGGGAAGCAACTGAGGATCCAGAGATCATAACTTCATTTGGTTCAGGCTGGCCCTCGGGATCAGAATGCCCTTACCAAAAACTAGTGTCCTAACTTTCAGAAGAGCCTACTTCAAACAGATGAGGGAGCTAGTCTGAAGACAACTTGACTAGGGTGGATAGCATAGGAAGCATAACAGAAAGATGGAGGCAATCAAGGGGACCATACTTCTATAACAAGGCCATTGCCTTGGCCAATGATTCTGTAGCACCGGTCTATGTATGACCCAGGTCCTTGTGCTTGAGATCCAAATGATTTGATGGGGAGCTCAGAGTGCTGAAGGCTAAGGGTCAGAGATTGGAGTGCCGGTGGCAGAGATCCCAAACTGATGAGGATGATTTGGCTTTGAAATCCCCTTATAAGGAGTATCAAAGGATTATCTGTAAGAAGGAAGAGTTCCTACTAAGGGAGATTACAGCAGTGAAGAAAAGAACACCTCAGATCTTTCAGACTGTGGACAGGCTACTTTATCCTGCCTGTTTTCAGTAAGCTAAAACCTTGTGATGTGCTAAATATGAAGAGTTTGCTCTGTTCTTTATTGGCAAAGTGTGCACTATCAGATTGGGTATCTCCCATTGGGTGCCACAGTTGGCATGCAGTGTCAGGTCTGAGACTAACAGGGTTTTCCTCAGATCTGGAGCGACTTTGATCCAGTGGGGGTGGAAGAGGTAACTGAGATGGTCTAGAAGGTGTGTCCGACATAGTGTGATCTGGACCCGAGCCTAACATGTCTCCTCATTGGTAGTGTGGAGTCTGTTGGTCCAGTGTTCGCCAAGATAGTCCAGTGTTCCCTTTTGAGGTGGGGTGTTCCCTTAGCCCTTGAAAGAGTTTCTCATGAAGCCTATCTTGAAAAAGTCTTTGCTGGACACGGATCAACTGGCAAATTACAGACCTGTCTCTAACCTACCCTTTTGGGTAACATGATTGAGAAAGTGGTGGCCATACAGCTTGAGGCACATCTTACTGCCTCTGACATGTATGACCCCTCCAGTCTGGATTCAGGTCTAAGCATAGTGTGGAGACTGCACATGTCAAGGTGAAAAATGATCTCTGTAGGGTGAGAAACAGAGGTGAATGGTCTCTTCTTGTTCTCCTTGAACTATCTATGGTATTTCACACCATGGATCATGGAGTGCTACTGGATCACCTTAAAGAACATTGTGTACTTGTCAGCACTGTTATCAGCTGGTTTGCGTCCTTTCTCACAGGCAAGACACAAAGGGTGGTGATGGTAATTTATTCTTCCTTCCCAAAGCCCCAGTCCTGTGGAGCTCAACAAGGCTCAAATCTTTTGCCTGTTTTGTTTGTAGTGTACATGCTGCCCCTGGGAGAAATCATTAAAGGAATAATGCACAACAGGGTGTGTGTCATGCTGGGATAACATCATGCAGGGGAGATAAGGCACGAGGTCGCAGGCCGAGTGCGACTAATCACTCCAGAAGTGACATTATCCCAGCACAACACACCCCCTGGAGTGCATTATTCCTATTATACACTGGCTCATTTGTGTAAAAAAAAGACAAAATGCTTAAGAAGTTTACTATAAGTATGTTTTAGTCACATTTTGTGTGTGTAGGTATACTAATCAAAAAATAGTGCTGATTGTTTCTTCCCTGGGCTAGTAGGTGTAGCTGCTGTACTGTGTGAGGTTGGCCAGTGAAGCTTACTTGTATACTGAGCCAGGGACACTTTAGCCCCTCCACCCCCACCCCATTATCTAGCACTGTTTCTCTGTCTTTTTGATTACCTGGTTCTCTCTGTGTGCGTCTGTTTTTCCTCTGCTGCTGAAAGCTGTTGTGAGACAAGCCCGCTCTCCCGCAGTGTTGTCAGAGACAAACTGCACTCCAGTGCTGCTTTAAATAACAAGTGTCTGCATGCTTTCCAGTTCAGTTTTACTGTTCTAGATACTGGGAAAATGTAACAAAAAAACAATGTAGTGATTGTTTTGTTCATATGGGCTTTTCTTATTGGAAAAGGAAGGACAGTGTAGTGTTCTTCACCGAACGTAGACTGTTAAGTGATCACACTGAACACAAGGGAACGCAGGTCTTGATTATGGCTTTCTCATGTGTTAAAATTAATGAAAAATCAGGATGAAAAATAAAGAAGATCAGAAAAAAAAACTGATTGAAGGAGGACTTTGTCTGTGGGTAGAGTGTGTGAACTGTTAAGCCCATCTATGTTAACGGTGTTGATTTCTAGCGGTGTAGGGAGTGGCGATTGTCAGCACTCACCTGAGCTGCAAAGTGGGGAGCGCTGAAGCTGCTTGTAGGCAGCAGAATGATGCTTTTCTTTTTCTTTCAGTGTGGTTGTAAGTGTTCTGGCACTAGAGCCATGATGTTATGCCAGGATAACATCACGGATCCAGTGCCAGCTTGACCAGTCAGAGGCCAACATTCCTCTTTGCCATTGTGTAATAGATGGTACAGTATGGATTTTTACTGCTATGCAGATGACACCCAGCTGTATATGTCTTTTGCACCAGATCTACAGGGCTCGATCTCTGTATTTTATTCTTACCTGACCAAGGTCCAGGACTGGACATCCTTGAAATGGCTAAGGCTTAATCCAGACAAGATGGAAGTATTAGTGACTGAGCCTGGATGTCAGTGGGAAGCTGGGTGGGCAGAGGAGGCAACTGGTCTTGTACTTGGTGCCTCTCTGCTGGCCACTTCTGCTAAGGTGAAAAATCTGGGTGTGATTGTTGACAACAAACTGACACTGGAGGCTTAGGTGTTGGCCATTGCCTGATGTGCATTTTACCACCTAAAGAATATCACCTGGATTAAACCTTTTATCCCATCCGACAATCTGCCCTCACTAATATATGCATTTGTGACATCCAGACTTGACTACTGCAGTGCTCTGTACCTGGGGCTAAATGGAGGAGCCCTGTGTTGCCTGCAACTAGTGCAGAATGCAGTGGCCAGATTTTTGGTGGACCTTCCTAGGTCCTTCCATATAACACCAGTCTTACCTGATCTGCTTTGACTGCTGGTGATGTGATGGATTTCATTCAAGGTTGGATTACTGACCAATAAGCCCTACACAGACAGGGGCCTAGCTACCTGCAATACCTACGGTCTCCTTACCAACCCTCCAGCCCTCTACATTTCTGTGAGGAGGGCTTCCTAGTGGTTCCCAGGGTTTGGCTGAAGTCATCCAGTGAGTGGGCTTTTTCGGTAGTCAGCTCAACCCTGTAGAACTCACTACCAAGGGTTTTGAGGGAGGCCCCTGGATTGGAAACCTTAAAGAGGGTCTGAAGTCCCACCTATTAAAGGAGGCTTTTTCCTTTTAGTAATCTTACTGGCTGCTTATAGTCTTGTACTGTTTTAGCTATTTAGTTTCATTCATTTAATTTGTAACATTTATTTATTATCTGTTGTTGATATTTTATATTAATGTATGTTATTGTTCAGTGCCTACAACCTCTGTGGATGGGCGCTTTAAAAATAAAGTTTGCTTTGCTTTGCATACTGGAGGCAGCAAAGTCATGCATGAAAATTGTTATAAAATGAAACAGGTACAACAGATCAATATGATTCTTGGAAAGAGTCAGAGAAAGCAGTGAAGACCAAGAAAGAGGATTTCACCTAGTACAAGGAAAAGCAGGTGGAGGAGAAATGGGAAGAGTACCGAATAAAACCTATTCTAGGGAAGCAAACAGAATAGTCAAGGAGGCAAAGGCAGACACTGAGCTGCATATTGCAGAGGGGTTCAATGGTGGAGACAAAGAATTCCTCAGATACATAGAGGAAAAAAGAAAGCATGGATGGGGCTTTGTTTGGCTAGAGGAGGGCAGGAGGGTACTAGAGGAAGATGAACAGAAAGCAGCCAGTCTTATTGATTACCTTTGCTCTGTCTTCACATAGAAGGACAATGAGCCCCTACATGAAAATGGCATCTAGGATACTATCAGGGTTTTTTCTATAATGAGGCATCCAGTATTTTCTATAGAAAGAGTCCAGAAGAGGTTTTGAGTTCTAAAGGTAACTAATGCCTAACAGCCAGATGTGAGGCACTGAAGGGTGATCAGAGAATTGGCTGTGGAACTGGCTGAACCCATAGTAGTGCTGTTCAGTAGCTCAATTCAGACAGGATTAGTTCCAAAAGATGGAGTGACAGCAGATGTAGTCTTGCAACATGGGTGGTGGGGGTAAGAACTGGGAATTACAGAACTTCAGCCTTATGTCTGTACTGATAAACTGTTGGAGTCACTGATCAAAGAGGACGTTGTAGACTATCAAGAGTGTAACAGGCTACGGGAAAGTAAATGGCATGACATTGTGTCAATGAGGTCTTGTCAGACCAACCTGTGGATTTACTCTACTTCGGTTTCAGCAAGGTTTTTTACTCAGTGCCGCACAGAAGACTGCAAGCAAGCAAGCAAGCAAATCTTTATTTATATAGCGCCTTTTAATGTCAAGGGGCTGTACAAAGTATAAACCATAAATATACAAACAAACAGAAGTATTAATTTAAAATCAGTCTGGGAAAGCCAGTGAAAATAAATATGTTTTTAACAAAGATTTAAAATTACCGATGGTCAGGCATTCTCTTAACCGACGAGGTAGAGAATTCCACAGGGTTGGTGCAGCAAATGAAAAAGCACAAGCTCCAGATGTTTTAAGATGAACACTGGAAATCTCTAGTAATCCCTTGTCGGTGAATTGGAGGGGACGATTGGGGGAGTAGGGAGTCAGGAGATCTTTCAGGTAGTCTGGTCCCTGTTCATGTAGGACTTTAAAGGTAAGCAAACCTACCTTATAGGTGATCCACCACTGAACCAGCAGCCAGTGCAGTCTGCGGAGCACAGGCATTATGTGACTGGACCTAGAGGTACCAGTCAACAGCCTGGCTGCAGCATTTTGCACCAGCTGCAAGCAGCAGGTATCAACCCCAGACAGCCCTAGGTAGAGGGCATTGCAGTAGTCAAGAAGGGCAGTAATGAAGGCATGGACCAATTTTGGAAGGTTGCCTGGCAAAACAAGGTGTTTCATCTAGGCGATATTTCTCAGATGGTAAAATGAGGATTTATCCACAGCTGACACCTGAACTTTCATGGTCAAGCCGGCATCAAAGATAACGCCCAGGTTCCGCACCTGATCTGAGGTAATGAGCTGGACACCGTCAAGCCACAGGCCCGACACATGCCCAGCCCTGGAACCCACCTCCAGGTGACTCGGGTCCACAACCAACATCTCAGTCTTATTCAGAGTCAGTCTCAGCCAACTGGAGTTCATCTAGTCTTTGATCTCGGAGAGGCAATTATTTAGCAGAGACTGCATCAACCTGTCTGGGCACAAAGGACATATACAGCTGAGTGACATCTGCATAGCAGCGAAAACTCAAGCTGAATAGCCTGATGATATCTCTCAATGGCAGCATATACAGTACACTGCAAACAACATGGGAGCCAATATGGAACCCTGCGACACCCCGCAGGACAGGGGGAAGGCATCAGAGGAATACATTTCAGTGACCACCCTCTGAATCCTGCCTATGAGGAACGATCAAAACCATTTGAGGACTGTACCTGACAGTCCACAGAGAAACTGTAGGGTCTCCAAAAGCACCCCATGGTCCACAGTGTCAAAGGCTGCTGAGAGATCAAGAAGGACCAAGATGGTACAAGCCTTTCGATCTCTCACCATTAGGAGATCATTTAGTACCCGAAAAAGGGCAGTTTCTGTGCTATGCCTCTTCCTGAAACCAGACTGAAGAGCTTCATATACATTGTGGGCTACAAGTTGATCATGCAGTTGCAACGCAACTACCTTCTCAATAACCTTCCCTATAAAGGGAAGGCTAGAGACAGGTCGGTAGTTAGCTGGATCGTTGGGATCCAAGGAGGCTTTTTTAAGGAGTGGTCAAATGACCGCCTCCTTTAGGGGGGTTTGAAAGACCCCCTATCCAAGGATCTCCATACAATTTCAGCTAGGATCGGGCAGGTAACATTTACACACCCCACTAAAAGGGGGGGTAGGGTCCGGATCCAAACTACAAAAGGTTGGGAGCAAATTCTGGGCAATCTTTACAATGTCCATGAATTCTGGTCTGCTGAAATCTGTCCAGACAGACTGGGTGCTCACCACCTCCGTCGAACTCTGTAACCCCTCGTAGAGAAAGAGCCAGTCCGGTTCCGAGTCTGATGCTGGCTATCTTATCTGCAAAGAACCTAGCTAGCTCATCACACTTAATTTGTGAAAAAACTCTTCTGGACTGGAGACAGATTGGATTGCACAATCTGTCAACAGTTCAGAAAAGTTGAGCTGGTCGATTCTGCACTGCCGAAATCACCCTGGTCAGGAACTCTGCCTTCTTACAGGTGATTTCTGATTGATAGCCCTTATAATGTTCTAGCAATCTAAGCCTGTCAGCATCCAGGCCGGACTTCCACCATGCTCTCTCCAGCCTTTGACCAACTCACCTCAGCTCCTACAAGGACCCATCATACCAATGAGACCTTCGGCGAAGATTGAGTGGTCAAACATGAACAGGAGCAATCAAATCCAGGGCATCTCCCACTGCCTTATTATAGGCTAGTACAAGGTCCCCTGGACTTGTGCTTTCACCCAGCAATCCTGATAGGTCCAGGACTGCTGATAGACCATCTGGGTAACTCCCCTTAAAGAGCGGTACCGGACCACCTCTGATGGGGTAGGTCCATTTGAGGGAGCCTGAAACTGAACCCTATGGTGTGATGGTCAGACCAACTTACTGGTTCCATCCCCAAGTCAGAGATCTCCATCCCCAGGAGAAAAGCAGATCCAATGAGTGACCCCCTATATGGGTAGAGGAGGTAACCACCTGTGTGAGGCCCAACATCATCATTAGTTGGAGGAGAATTTGGCCAAATGGTGAGAGTTCATTGTCGACCCATGAATTGAAGTCCCCTTGAATTATCCATCTGGGAGACTCCAATACCATGTCGATGATGAAGTCTGAAATCTCCTGCAGGAATAAACCCTCATCCCCTGGTGGATGGTAAATGAGGAGTATCCTGCAGCCTACACCCTCTCCCATGATAGACTCAAAAGATCTGGTTATCCCCACTGGAACATCCACAAGGCCAAGTTCGTTCTTTAAAAAGATGGCTACACCCCCACCCCTACGATCCAACCTCGAGTGGTGAATCACAGAGAACCCAGCTGGAACTGCAGAAGCCAATACTGGGCCTGCATTTTCATCCAGCCAGGTCTTGGTGATGCATGCCAGATCCACCATCTCAACAAGATCAGCTATAACAGCAGTCTTGTTTTTGATGGACCTGGCATTACATAACACTGCCCAGGTTGGATGAGATGTTGAGGAAGACCTTGACTCCTAATCAGCATTAATTACTGGACCCTTGGGTATGGAAACAAGACAGGGATTACCCCTCTCCTGGCACCATTTTGCCCAGGGTGTCACCTGGTCCCTATCACTCCAATACACCCTCCCCTTTCCATTCCCCCACCAGACCCAGTTCTCACCCCTTTCCTGTGCCTTCTAGCAATCCCGAGGGACCGGCAACATTTATAAGTCTCCACTCTCCTCTGACAAATAAGGGCAGTCAAAAGGGTGCAATTTCCTGAGCCTGGTGGGGGAATACTGCCTGACCGTCTTTTGGCCTCCCCAGCACATTCTTAAAATAATGGCTAAACACCCAACAACTTAATTCCAATCAAATCAAATAACAATCAATTCCAAATTATAACTATAACAAACCAAAAATTAAATAAAATATACTATCCAAAACCTACAAAAAACTTTGTGGTCATAAATCAAAGAGGAGGCAAATCAGATATTGTATAATGCTGCAGAATAATGTAAAAACAACACCCAGAAATCTCCCACCAGTCCAGATACCAGAACAGCTAATATTTTTCCAAGTCAAAACTGCCCCTTGTTGGGAGCTGCAATACTGAACATAGGATTTGCAAGAAAGCGAGTTGTGCTCACAACAGAGAGAGGGGAACCTTTCAATTGTCTTTGGTTTGTAGCAGATAGTCTGCAGGTGGAGGCTGCTTTAACTGAAAGGTGAAACTAAGGAATTTACAATTATCAGGAAAAGACAGTCTTGTTACAATTCTTAAGATTTTCAGTGTAGGTAGAGTTTAAACTCTGGGCTAAACATTTGTTACAATCCTGAAATAAGTGCAGGTACAGGTTGTGTATTTGACCCAGACAGTAAACTGTTTTCTGTGTTTATCTTTGTTTGCCTTAAAAGGACATTCCAAACTTTCAGGAAGTGATTACATCACAGATACTTAATCAGCCAATAGCTTTGGTAACAGACCTGAGAACAATAGTATTATAAGCAAGTGTTTTATAGCAAACTCATCAGAACAGCTAATATTTTTCCAAGTCAAAACTACCTCTTGTTGGGAGCTGCAATACTGAACATAGGATTTGCAAGAAAGCGAGTTGTGCTCACAACAGAGGGAGGGGAACCTTTCAATTGTCTTTGGTTTGTAGCAGATAGTCTGCAGGTGGAGGCTGCTTCTAACTGAAAGGTGAACTAAGGAATTTACAATTATCAGGAAAAGACAGTCTTGTTACAATTCTTAAGATTTTCAGTGCAGGAAGAGTCTAAAGCACAGCTGACTTATTTTGGGGCTTGACTGCTTTCAGAGCACAAACCACCAGGCTGTTTTGGGGCTGAGGAGGTTTACCTGTATCTGACTTGGATGTCTGGATTTTCTCTGTTTGATTAGAGGGATTTCTCTGTCAAATTGTTGTGTATAGTATCTTGCAGACAGGAAGGATCTTGCAGACAGGAAGGCACTCCATCGCAGCAGTGGGTCAGAGCTCTTAGCTGATTGTTTTGTGAGGGAACATTTTAGGCCCAACCCTTCTAACCCTCACCCCACCCACCCCTGGAAATAGTTCCTTTATACCTGGGGTTCTGACATCATTTCCTTAAGAGTGCAAGGTGCATATCAATGTCATATCCTCTCTAGGACACAGCACTGAAAATATACACATACACATTGTATAATATATATATATTTTTCTATATAACAAACCAATCACACACAGAGGCATACACACACACACACACACACACACACACACACACACACACACACAAAAATACATAATCATGTGGGGAGTAGTGCAATGTAATGACTGTGGGGCAGCAGTCTTCCGGGAGTCTTTCTGGAGGCTGAGATTCTACCCTATTTGCAGACAACTCTCTGCCCTGAGGGAGGAAGTTGCCCGTCTTCAGGCCACATTCGACAGCAGTAAGAGAACCTTCCCCCAGGTCAGACTGGATGGTAGGAAGGGAACCTCCCCCATCCAGGGAGCACCAGAGCCACCACCACTACCTCAGAGGTTGCAAAGAAAGCACAGCAGTTGGACCACAGTGGGCTCAGGGAAGGTGAGGATGGTGGAACAGAGGCACACCCAGTCAGTTGTTCCACTCCACAATCCATACACCATTCTGGGGGAGCACAGCTCCTCTATGGATGCACCCACAGAGGAGATTAAGGAGGCTGAGGACACCTGTCACAAGGGAGGCCCACAGGAAGGAGGCAGAGGACACCACAAGGAAAGGAAGCAGCTCCTGGTGGGGGACTCAATTATTAGGGGGATAGAACTGGGGGGAGCAGGGAAAACTGAAGTAAAGTGCCTGCCTGGTGCCATGGCTTGGAGGGACAGGAAGCGCATCCTCAGGATCACGAGAACAGCTGCACGGGAGTCTAGCTGGATGTCATTGTCCACCTAGGGACAAATGACTTGGCTCAACATGAGATTAGAGCAGTGCAGAAGGACTTTGTAGAACTGGGAGGGGCCTAAGACAAGTAGCACACACAGTATCCTTCTCAGAGGTGCTGCCTGTCAATGGCATGAGTGAGGCAAGGGTACTTTGCACCATGCAGTTTAATGAGTGGTTGAAAAATGGTGTGGAGCACAGGGGTTTGGCTTCATTGGGGACTGGGGTTCTACCTGGAGGGACACCAGCCTATACTGGCAGGATGGTCTGCATCTGTCCAGGAAGGGAACAAGTCTTTTGAGCAATTGGTTTAAATGCTTCATTGGCAGGCTTTTAAACTAGACAAGGGGGAGGCACTGATAAGCAGCAGGAAAATCCCAGCCTCTCCCTACAACACAGGGTACTAAATGAGAGAAAGACCGAGGTAGAAAGGTCAGTGGGGGATGCTGCAACAGAAAGTAAAGCCATCAAAAATGGAAAGCAATGAGTACCAATGCGTAGTCTGAGTAACAAGCTTCCTGAATTAGTGGCCTTGATGGAGGAGGAACATCTGATATCATGGCAGTCACAGAAACATGGTTCAGACAAAACCATGACTGGGACGTAAACATACCAGGATACACTAGCTACAGGAGAGACAGAGAGGGTAAAAGAGGAGGAGGAGGAGTAGCTCTTTACATAAGGGAAGGAATCAAAGCAACAGAACAAAAGGTAAACAGGGAGGAGAAGAAGCACTGTGGGTAAATTTGGAGACCGGCAATGGCACCACAATCCGCACAGGGGTTGTATACAGACCCCCTTCTCAGGGGGAGGAAATGGACAAGGAAATGATAGAAAGTATACTTAGTATGGCAAAAAAGGGAGATATTGCTGATGGGTGATCTGAATATGCCAGATGTTAACTGGAGTGAAGCTGCCACAGCCACTGAAGAGTGGAGTTATTCTAGATGCCCTCACAGGGCATGCCTTAGACAACTAGTATTGGAGCCCACTCGAGAGGGAGCAATCTTAGACCTGGTTCTCTCAAATGGAGATGAAGAGAGGATCACAGATGTAAAGTGGGTAGCCATCTGGGAACTAGCGACCATTCGAATAGTATGGTTCACAATAAACACAGCAATAGAGTCAAGCCATACAAAGGCAAAGGTACTGGACTTTAGGAGGGCTGACTTTGCCAAAATGGGTAAGTGCCTAAGGAATGCACTAGCAAATGGGCAGGAAGGAGGGGTGGAAGAACAATGGGGAATAATAAAAACTGCCATCACAGAGGCAACAAGCCTTTGTGTGAAGCAAATAAACCAAACTAAACAATGTAAGAAACCACTATGGTTCTCAAAGGAAGTGGCAGTGAAGGTTCAAGAGAAAAAGAAAGCTTTCAGGAAGTACAAGGAATCACAGAAGGAACAGGACAGAGAACTGTATCAGTTAAAGCAAAAGGAAGCTGGCAAGGCAGTCAGAACAGCAAAGGCCCAAACCGAGGAAAGGATAGCCAACTCAGTTAAGAAGGGGGATAAAACCTTTTATAGGTACATCAGGGAGCGAAGGAAGACCAAGGGAGGGATAGTGAGGCTTAATAAGGGGGTGGGCAGAGGGAGACTGTGAAAAGGCAGAGATACTAAACAAATATTTTTGCTCAGTATTTACAAAGGAAGGGGGGGTACCTAGAACAAACAGTAGAAACACACTGGATACAGAAGTTGATACCAGCCCATTTACAGAAGAAAGGGTTCTGAAAGAACTCTTAAAACTGAAGGTGGACAAAGCAATGGTGACTGATGGGATTCATCCCAGAATTCTAAAAGAACTAAGGGTAGAATTAGTGACACCACTGACTACCCTGTTTAACAAATCATGGGAGGATGGGGTGGTACCCGAGGACTGGAGGAGGACAGATGTGATTCCCCTTCACAAAAGTGGGAGCAAGGCAGAAGCAGGAAACTACAGACCTGTTAGTTTAACCTCAGTGGTAGGGAAAATGATGGAATCACTTCTGAAGGAAAGAATTGTCAAGTATCTAGAGGCCAGAGGGGCACAGGGCCCAAGGCAGTATGGATTCACAGCAGAAAGGTCATGCCAGACAAATCTGATAGATTTCTTTGACTGGGCGACCAAAGTAGATCAGGGAAGGGCTGTGGACATGGCCTACCTAGACTTTAGCAAGGCATTTGACACAGTCCCACACAAAAGATTAATATACAAGTTAGCTAGCCTGGGAGTGGGTCCCAAGATGACAGCCTGGGTAAAAAATTGGCTGGAAAATAGGACACAGAAAGTAATAGTAAATGGAGTCCACTCTGATGAAAGGGGGGTTACTAGTGGGGTACCGCAGGATTCAGTATTAGGACTGGTCCTCTTTAATGTCTTTATAAGCAACATTGCAGAGGGACTGGAAGGAAAAGTATGTCTCTTTGCAGATGTCACAAAGATCTGCAACAGAGTTGATGCACAAGGTGGGGTGGAAAGGATGAGAAGGGACTTGGCAAGGTTAGAGGAATGGTCAAATTTATGGCAGCTTAGATTCAATGCTAAGAAGTGCAAGGTAATGCACCTGGGAAACAAAAACCCAGGGGAAGAGTACACAATGGGGGGTGAGATACTAACAACAACAAAAATGGAAAGGGACCTGGTGGTAGTCATATCAGATGACCTAAAGGTGTGAAAGCAATGTGAGAGGGCAGCAAGGAGGGCTGGGGGATATTGGGATGCATAGGGAGAGGCATCACCAGTAGAAAACAGGAAGTTATTATCTTTCTGTACAGACAGCTGATCAGACCCCATCTGGAGTACTGCATGCAGTTCTGGAGACCCAGTCTTCACAAAGACATAGACAGGATGGAAGCTGTCCAGAGGAGGGCAACTAAAATGGTGCAGGGTCTGCACCAGAAGACATATGAAGAGAGACTAAAGGAGCTTAATATGTATAGCCTTGAGGAAAGGAGGAGATGGGGACATAATAAAACTTTCAAGTACCTCAAGGAATCAACAAAGTCAGGGTAGCATCTTTCAAAAAAGAGGTGTGCAAGAACAAGGGCACAATTTGAAGATGGGGGGCGCTCAGAGGTAATTTAAGGAAGTATTTTTCACAGAGAGGGTTGTGCATGCATGGAACGGCCTTCCGGAGGAGGTTGTGGAGTCAAAAACAGTGGTGGAATTCAAGCATGCATGGGACAGTCACAAGGCAATTCTAAGGGGTTGGGGTAGGAAGAAGTAGGCTGCTGGTTAACTAGGATCTGCAGCTTATCCAGTAGGCAGGGAAATGGGCAGACTGGGTGGGCCAAGCGGTCCTTATCTGCCGTCAAATTCTATGTTTCTAGGTAGTTAGAAAAAGTCTTTAGTCCCAATACTACCTCTCATATAGTAGAAACCAGAAGAAACAGTAATATGTGATATAATAAAGCACATAGGGTACTCTCACCACCACACCAAAATAAGCAGTGTCATAAAGAAGCTGGACTACGTAATTCAAGAGCTCAAATCACATCTATAGCATCTATAATGACTGCTGAAGAAGCTGGAGCACCTGGGCATGGCTAGAGATATAGATAGATGGATAGGAAACTGGCTGAAGAAGAGACAACAGAGGTTGATGATAAATATGGTCAAATTAGAAGAGAGGGAAGTCACAGTGGTACTCTGCAAGGATCTGTCATGTGTCATGTCTTCCTTAATATGTTCATCAGCAGTACTGGAGAGGACATCTTAGGCAACCTGTTTTCCTTCACAGATGACACAAAGCTCTGCAGTATGATAGATATTGACAAAGGGATCAGGAAGATACAAATAGATCTACAAAGGCTAGAGAGGTGGTCTAAGGTTTGGCAATTTAAATTAAATGCCAAAACAAGCAAGGGTATGCACCTTGAAAAAAAAAAACAGGACAGAGTACTGAATGGGAGGGGTTAAAATGAGCACTAAGGCAGAGAAAAGGTACATAGGAGTCATTGTTAGTGACGCCTCAAACAATCAAGCCAGTGAAACAAGGCCTTTAGTAAGGCTAATATGATGCTGGTTGTATTTGAAGGGATATCAACAGCAGGAACAAGGAGGTGCTACTACTTCTGTAAAGGTCACTGGTGTGACCATATTTGAAATAATGTGTTAAGTTCTGGAGTCCTCACCTAAGGGAGGAAAGGGACAGGTTGGAGAAAGTGCATTACAGAATGACCAAAATGATTCAGGGCCAACAGGGTGGATCTTGTGAAGATCATCTCAAGCCACTGAACATGTACTTGCTGAAGACAAGAGAGACGGGGAATATTATAGAGACCTTTAAGTTCCCGAAGGGAATAAACAAGGTGGACTGCAGGTATCCATTTAACAGAGGCACAGAGTCAAGACAAGAACCCCATGTCATGAGTGGAAACTAGTTGGTGGATGACTTAAGAAGGTTATGAGAAAGTTCTGTTTTACAGAAACATAGAAACATAGAAACATAGAAGTTGTCGGCAGATGGGGACCATACAATTCATCAAGTCTGCTCTAGGCTTCCTACCCCCCTACTTAGCTGCCTGCTTATGTATCCCACAATGTCTGGCCCATGCCAGCTTGAATTCCTCCACTGTCTTGGCTCAACTGAACTAAATCTTTATTTACTTAAAGCACCTTTCTAAAACCAAGGCGCTTGAGCAACAGTAAATAAATAAAATACATTGATAGATAAAAATACAACAGGTTAAAATCAATAAACACAATAGTGGCATTACAAATCAAAATACGCTAGGCTGAATAAATGAGTTTTCAAGGCATCTTTAAAACTTTGTACAGTCAGGCAATCTCGTACCCAAGGAGGTAGAGAATTCCACAGGGTCAGGGCCATAAAACTAAATGGCCTAGCCCCAGATGTCTTCAAACAGACCCTGGACATCTCTAGCAAATCCCTCATTGGTGAATTGGAGAGGATGGGGGGGGCAGTAGGCATGAAGGAGATCTTGCAGGTTACTTGGTCCCTGGTCATGTAGGGTCTTATATGTCAGCAAACCGACCTTGAAGGTGATCCGCCACTGTACTGGCAGCCAGTGCAGTCTGTGGAGGACAGGCGTTATATGACTGGTCCTAGAGGTACCATTCAAAAGCCTGGCTGCCACATTTTGCACTAACTGCAGGTGGCAGATATCAACCCCCAGTAGCCCTAGGTAGAGGGCATTGCAGTAGTCAAGGCAGGAGGTAACGAAGGCATGGACCAAGGTTGAAAGATCGTCAGAAGGAACCAGGTGCTTCAACAGGGCGATATTCCTCAGATGGTAAAAGGAGATTTTGACAACTACCAACACCTGAAATGTAAGGGTCAGGCAGTCATCAAACATAACTCCCAGGTTCCACACCCAGTTTGAGGTAGTTAGCTGAACACCCCCTCCCCAAGCCATAGACATGAAGGTAATCCAGCCACCAAACCCACCTCCCGATGACCTGGGTCCACAACTAACACCTGGATCTCGGTGAGGCAGTTGTTAAAGATCAAGACAGCATCATCCTGGCCAGGCACAAAGGACATGTACAGCTGAGTATCATCTGCATGGCAGTGAAAACTCAAGCCATACCACCTAATAATCGCTCCCAATGGCAGCATATACACCGAAAACAACGTAGGTTCCAAGATGGAACCCTGCAGCACCCTGCAGTATAGGGGGAGTGGTGCCGAGGAAAAAGTCCCAGACACCACCCTCTGAGTCCTACTCTTGAGGAATGATCGAAACCATCTGAGGACCATACCAGACAGACCACAGATTAACCACATGTGCTCCAACAGCACCATGGTCCATGGTGTCAAATGCCACAGAAAGATCTAGAAAGAACAAGATGGAATGAGTTTTTCGATCTCTCACTATTAGGAGGTCATTTAGTACCCAGACAAGGGCTGTCTCAGTACTATGTCTCTTCCTAAATCTGGACTGGAGAGAATCATAGACATTGTGGCTGGTCAAATGATCATCCAGCTGTGACGTAACCACCTTCTCAATAACCTTATCACCAAAGGGTAGGTTAGAGACGGACTGTAGTTGGCCAGACAGTCCGAGTCCAAGGAAGGCTTTTTAAGAAGGGGCAGAACCACTGCCTCATTCAGGGATCAGGAAGATCCCCCTCTCCAAAGACATCCAGACTATCTCAGCAAGGACCGGTCGATTTTATCCACACAGCCTACTAAGAGGCATGTGGGGCCTGGGTCCAAACTACAGGTTGTCGGTCACAACGACTGGATGACCATCACAATGTCATTGACTGTGGTCAGGCAGAAGTCACACCACACAAACTGGGTGTCCAACATCTCCTTTTGAACCAGCACAACTCCCATTAGAGAGGGTCAGGTGGACACTGGACCTGATTGTGGCAACCTTATCTGCGAAGAACCAAGCAAACTCCTCACACCGTTCTTGTGAAAAAACACTTCCAGGCTGAAGACAGATTGGCTTGCACAATCCGTCCACAGTCTTGAAGAGCTGGGCCAGTCGATTCTGCATGGCAGGAATGTTCCTGGGCAGGAATTCTGCCTTCTTATGGGTAACTGCTGATTGATATACCCCATAATGATCCATCAAACTAAGTCTGTCACACTCCAGGCCTGACTTCCGCCAACACCTCTCTAGCCTTCGTCCCACTCTCCTCAACTCCCTTAAGATCTCATCAAACCAAAGAGAACTGGGGCAAAGAGTGAGGGGATGAACACGAACAGGAGCAATGGAATCCAGGGCCCCTACCACCGCCTTGTTATAGGCAAGTACCAGGTCCCCGGGATCCATGCATTCACTCGGTAAACCCAATAGGTCCAGCACTGCCATCAGGCCATCCAGGAAAACACCCCTCAAAGGGCGGTACTGGACCATCTCTATAGGGGCAGACCTACTGGGGGGCCATGAAACTGAACCCGATGGTATGATGGTCAGACCATCTGACTGGTTCCGCCACCAAGTCAGATATCTCCATCCCCAGGAGAAACACCAAGTCCAATGAATGACCACCTATATAGGTCAAGGAGGAGATAACCTGTGTGAAGCTCAGCAAATTCCTTAGCTGAAGGAAATCCTGACTAAATTGCGAGAGTTCATCTTCGACCAGGCATTGAAATCCCCCAGGATCAGCCATCTGGAGGATCCCAATGTCAGGTCAACAAAGAAGTATGCGACTTCCCACAAGAAAACATTCCCATCTCCTGGTGGGATGAGAAGAATCCTGCACCCCACACCCTTACCCATGAAATATTCAAAGGAGTTGGTGGTCCCCATTGGTACCTCTCCCAGGTTCAGTTCTGATCTGAAACAAATGGCAACTCCCCCACCCCTACAATCCATACTTGGGCAGTGCATCACCGAGTACCTGACTGGTATAGCTGAAGCCAAAACTGGGTCAGCATTCTCATCCAGCCAGGTGTCAGTGATGGACACCAGGTCCGATGATGTGGTGGAAGATTTAAGAAGAATATGAGAAAGGCTCCCACCACTTGCTCTGGAAGGCTATTCCATGGTTCCCCAACAAGCTCTGTAAAGAAGAATTTCAACTTATTGCTTCTGAACTTTCCTCCCTTAAGTCAAAGGTTGTGCCCTCTAGTTCTGTTGTAGCCCTTTACCTGAAAGAGGTTCTGCACCTGCACCCTCTTGTTGCCTTTAATGTTTCTATCATGTCCCCATGATTCCTTCATTGTTCTAGGGAGTATAATTTGAGGTAATCCAGTCTTTCCTTTTAGAGTTTCTGATACAAGCCCTGCACCATCTTTGTTGCTTTTCTCTGTTCTGTCTCCAGCCTATCTATGTCCTTCCTGAGGTGTCCTCCAGAATTGGACATAGTACTCCAGGTGAGTCCTAACCAGGGACCGATACAGGGACATGATTACATCATGGCTTCTGCTTGTGATGCCCCTCTCTATGCATCCCAGGATACCAGTAACCTTTAATGCTGCCTTTTTACATTGTCTACTGACCTTGAAGTCATCTGATATAATCACCCCAGGGTCTCACTCCTGCCTGGTAGCCACCAGCATAATTGAGCCACAGAATAGTCTGCCAACAGAGGTAGTAGGCACCATGACCATTAAGTGTTTCAAACATGGCTGGGACAGAGTGAAAGGATTGATGGCTGCTCAGGTCAATAGCAGTAGGGAGAGGAGGAGTGGGGTGGACCGGGAGAGATAAAACCCTGTATGGAAGCACATAGGGAACTCCAGGAAGACTAGAGGGACCTTTTTCTGCCTTCACTGTCTATGTTTCTATGTTTTAACAACTTCAGCTGCCTTCTTTACACCAGTGTTTCATATCTGACATGTTACTTCCTCAGGGTGGAAGGCAGATAATCTTACTCATCTTGTAATAAGTCCAATGGTTCTAACCATGCTACTCACAGCCTCACATTATATAATCCATTTATGTAATAGCTTTTCTGGGCTCCTTTCAACGTGCATACACTGAATATTTTACTCTTTGCTGAGAAAGTAGTGTGCCAACTGGTGTACAGGAGGTGACATGGTGATGTTGAAATTCCTAATAAATCAAATATACAGTAATTGATTAAAACCCACAACTACAGTGTGGTGAATGAGCTTGCACTCAGCTTGTGTGGGCTACTAGTGGGATCCTTAGGTGCAGCTTCCTTCCTTTGTATTTTTTTATTTAAGGTCACAACCATATTTTTCAGTGTCAGTGGCTCAGTAGTGCAGTGTCAGTGGCTCAGTAGGTAGCATACTCACCTCTGAGGCCTGGAGATCAGAGGGCTGTGGGTTCAGTTCCCACGTCTGGCACTTGGGTTAATGTCCCAGTACTGACACTGTAGTGCAGCATGAGAGGGGTGCTGCACTTCTGAGGTGCCGTCTTTCAGATGAGACATTAAACTGAGGTCGCATCTGCCTGAATTGGTGGTAGTTCAGGTGGACGTTAAAGATCCCATGGCACTTGTCGAAAAGAGTAGGGGAGTTTTTATTGTATTATTAAACATAATTAGAACAACTCAGTGTAATCAATTATACAAAGTAAGAGCCAAAAACTTAATCTAACAAACTTATACAATAATCAGAGTAATTATCAGATTATTTTTATACATTATTTGAACTTAATAAAATGAAAAACCCTTTCCACATTTTTAGTAACTGAGTCTGTACTGTCCTTGAGCATCCTGAGCGTAAATCCTCGAGAGTTCCTGTGAAACCAAAATGCTAAAACAAAAATAAGGCATTTTCTTTGATATATTACCCACTGACACCTTGCCTGCCATAAATAATAACGTAAACATCCAAAAATAATGACAGTGTTTCTTCATGAAAATCAGAAAGAGTCTCTGGATAAACCCTAAAACCAAGATTTGATATGTAAGAAAATTCAGCCACTTAAAACCCCAAAGTGCCGCCTAAATAAACCCACAAACCCTTTGCATAGGAACAGTGTAAAAGAAAATGCTCCATCGATTCCTCAGTATTTATACAATCCAAGTAAGGACACTTCCTTTCTTCAATGGCTTTGTACTTGGCATTACCCTAACATTTAAACGGCCATAGAATATTAGCCACTGTGTTTCCCATTGCATTTGAGGCAATTCATGCATGTTGTTGGGCCAATACTTTAGGATTCAAAGAAGAAGGGCAATTTTAAAACATGGCTCTAAAGGAAGTAAATTTGCCATTACCACCTGATAAAATTCTTTCATGCTATTACTCAGAATTGTCTCTTTCTCTATTTTCCATTTATATAATTTTTGTGCAGCTGGTCTAAAATACTGTGGAATATAAATGTGAGGATTTATTTTGGAGCCAAAGAAAGCCAATTTCTAAAGTATTTGTCCAATGATCTGGAAATCCATTTATCCCACTCCCTGCTTCTAATCGTAAGCCACTTTTCACTGAACACATAATGAATAAAGAGTGAGCAAAAATCACTGGATCCACCATCCCAAGACCTCCTTGTTTTTACTTAAATATGTATA
Source organism: Neoceratodus forsteri (assembly GCA_016271365.2). NCBI lineage: Eukaryota > Metazoa > Chordata > Ceratodontiformes > Ceratodontidae > Neoceratodus > Neoceratodus forsteri. The sequence goes on from CM057449.1 coordinate 585,990,926, forward strand.
GCTTCTTTAATGGGGTTTAATCTATTACCCCAAACCATTTGAAATAATAAACCATACAGTTTAGTTTCTAGATGCACTGGGAGCGGAAAAATCATAGCTACATACTGAACACATGGTAAAAGAAACTGTTTGATAACATGTTCGTTCAGTTTGGACAATTTCCACTTTTTCCATCTATTGACTTTATTCTCCACTGTTTGTAGGGCTATATCCCAATTTTCAACTGGTATGTTCTGGGGGCAAAATGTATGCCCAAAACTTTAAGGAGTTCTGGAAAAATGGATACCACCTGCACAGCTTCCTTATGACCTGTTGCTCCGATAAATAAACCTTTTGTTTTGTGCACATTTATTTTTGCATTCGAAACTTTCGAAAAAGCCTCAAATGCGGTCAAAAAAATGTGCACTTATGAATGATCTGCGAAATATACAATCAAATCATCTGCATAGGCCTGTGCCAGAAGATGTTTGTCCTTAACTGTACCATCAGAAATACCTGGCCACAATGGAACAGTAGTTAATTTTTGTAGTAGGGGATCCAAAGAAAAGATATAGAGTAGGGGCTAGAGGGCAACCTTGACTTAACTCCAGTATGTAACTGAAAACATTTTGCCGTCTGACCTTGCACGTAGGGGAACAATATTATGTTCATATAATTTTTAATTATATTAACAATGTGCAATGGAACTCCATAATGTATTAACGTTAGAAATAAAAAAGGCAAATATACCCTATCAAAAGCCTTTTCCAAATCAGCGACCATCATACAATTCGTGACTCCCACTTCAGAAAGATGTTCAATAACTTCTTGTATGATCATTAAGGCTGTCTGAATTTGCCTATTAGGTATCCCACTAAACTGGTAAGGAGAAATTACCCATCTGGCGTAATTTTTTAACCGATTATTCAAAATACTGGTGAAGATTTTATAATCTGAATTTAAGAGGGTAATTGGTCGCCAATTTTTAATATTTTGTCTGTCTCCAGATTTGAATAAGTAAATCAGCAATCCCTCAGAAAAAGAGGGAAAGAAAACAGCAGTTTCCATAAAATACTGGAATAAAATATACAAGCATTGACTCAATTCCTTTGAAAAAACTTTATACAGATTATTCGAAAGGCCATCCTTACCAGGTGAAATGTTTAATTTCAAATTCCTAATTACTTTTATTATTTCTTCTTGTGTAATTGGATCCAATAATGTTGAGATTTCTGCTAACCTGGGGGCTTAGATGTTTTAAGATATGAAAGCATTTCTGCCTCTGTAATAAGAGAGGGGGTGTCTAGAGTTTGAAAATGCCCAATAATTGTTTCTCTGAGCTGAGCAACTGTGGTGGCCAAAGAGCCATCAGGTTTTTGCAAAGAATCAATATTAGAAGAAGCCTTCAGATTTTTACAGGTTTCAAAAGGGTCCCCACTGGGGGAATTTTTTATGCTATTAGAAAAAATAGCCTGTAGGGTTTTTGCTCTATCATATTGGAAATTCCTCATTTCCTCCTTTATTTTACTAATTTGGTCTGAATAGTCTAAGTGAGAGACATATGCAATTGTCATAAGTTTCTGCAGTTGTTGCCTAAGGGACAAATATCTCAAAAACTTAAAATTTTTTGTTTTTGCCCCTTGCCTTTTAAACCAATTACATAATTCGAACTTAGTTGTTAACCACCAATCTCCTAAATCCTCATAAAAAAAAGCCACTGACAACCTGGCTGCTAGAATATGTTTCACCCCGGACTGTATATATGGTATATCTAACATAGTGTTATTTAGTTTCCACCTGAGCTGCCTACGTTCAGGGGAACCTGTAGATAATGAACTACAAGAAAGTAATAAATGATCAGAAAATTCACATTGGATCATCTTAAAGGAATCTAGTTGTACATTATGAGAGACAAACATGTAGTCTATTAGGAAAACAATTTCCTTTGTAAATGAATACTTTGGCCCTTGAGAGGAAAGGAGATACAGTTAAATAAACCTGCTATTTTAACTATATTAGCTAGCATGTGAGAATCACAATAAATTTTCTTTTTTTCTGATTAGGTGAGTCAGAAATTGTGCAATTAAAGTCACCTCCCCAAAGCACCTTAACTGATGTCACCAAGTAGGGTTGAACAGCTTTTAAACAAGAAACTCTACCAGCTTTTGTCTGTGGATTGTAGATGTTAATAAATCGATAGCATATATCATGCCATTTCCCATCTAATATCAAGACTCTCCCTGGAATAAGATCTACTAAATTATGAAGTTTAAAGGAATAAGTATTGAATAAAATCCCAATACCATCTGCTGTATCAGTTCCAAAGGACCAATAGGAAGGGCCCCACACCCAATCCCGTTTGAAAGTAGTGAGTTGTTCTGCTGAGTACATCCAGGTTTCCTGTAAAAAACATACTGATAAATTTTGTTTTTATATAGTGAAAAGGGCTTGCCTCTTAACTATATTAAGCAAACTATGAGTGTTCAAAGAGCCCCATGACCACTGCATTAAGCTTTATAAAAAAAAGAACTACTTTATCATTTTTTTCTCTTTTTTTTTCTTTTCTTTATAGTTATCCACTGGCTGAGATCGAGTGGAAGATTTTTGGGAGTCTGAATCTCCTAATTCCATCTCTGTATCTCCCCAAGGAGTAAACAATGCAGCATAAGAGTTGCTAGTCTCTATGGGAGGAGTAAGGGGGGGTTGGGATGCAAATGCCTAGATGATCTGCGTTGGGTTAGTGAAGGCCTAATATTTAAAGCCTTAGATGCTTCCTCAAGTCTCCACGAAACCTCAGGTAACACACAGGGAAATCAAAAGCTCAGGTGGGCCCATACTGGATTTTTAATGACTTCCATAACCAAAACAGTTTGTTCCACCTTGTCTGCTATTCCTAAGGATTTGTCAATGGGGTACTACACCAAGGGTCTGAACTTTGGGTTGAGAAGAAACAGGTAGAGGGGTTGTGAGCTAGAGGGGAAATTGTGCAGCATCCTGAGCTTGCTGAATTAAAAGCTCTGAATTTATACAGGATGTTTTATTTTTGCAGCCCAAGGGCAAACCCGAAAAAGAGTGGCCAGATTCTTCACAAAGCTCACATTTGAGCTGATTGTGACAATACATAGTTGTGTGTCCAACCTCCCCACAGTTGTCACAACGTGGTTGGTCACAAACACTTGAGAGGTGTGTTTTAGCCCCACATCTGTAGCAAGCCCGGGTTGTCCACTATAAAAACAAACCTCTGTCTTTTCCTAATAGAAAGGAATTGGGAATATGGACTACCCTGTCTCAGATTGCCTCAGTTTAGTTTTGTATTTCCATCCTCCCGTCCAAAACTGTTCAGAATCTAGGATAGGTTCCGGCCCACTTAAAATTTCACACTTAAGGGACAACCAAATGATATATCTTCCACATGAACCCCTCGCTTTCTAAACATGACCGTAACATGTTTTATCAGGGGTTTAGTTAAAGGAATCACTAAGAAGGGGTCCATAGAGGAGAGAATTTAACCTGGTTGTACCTATCCCAGAATAAGTCCAATGCATGTGGTGTCCTAAAACTGATGTCAAAATTATCCTCTCCAGAGATATTAATAAATGCATACACATCTTTTGGGGTAAAATGCAAGGACTCTTTTAATAAGGTTTTCCCCACGTAGTGTCTATCTGGTCAATCCTCCAAACCCCTTTATAACGAATACGAACTGCATTCAGCGAGTGTGCTTCTTTTTAGTGTTAGAAAATAATTCAGACATAAGTGGTTTCTGAGGAACGGATTCCGCTGGAGAGGGCGTGAGAAGAAGCAATAGACTCCTGCAGGGTGTTACCAAATCTGTATTCAATGAGGAAGGTAAAGATATCTGTGACTCCAGGGATGTAGCTCTCAGTGGAAGTTTTTCTACCTCTAAACAGTTTTTATTGTCCTGCAAATCTTGCTCCAGCTTTTGCTGTTGTAAGTCCGGTTTCCACTCTGGTGAATGCTGTGAGAGGGTATAATCAGAGTCCCAAGTAGGCTCAGGCTTCCATATGCCTGCTGCATTTTGCTTCCAACCTGCTCCTTTGAGTGCTTTATCAGGGGACCAGAGCTCTGAAACATTATGTGTTTGTAGACCAGATTTTATAAGAGGTATTTCTTTTTTTTTTTGGAAAGAAGAATTCAGTAACTCCAGTTTGGGAAACAGCTGAGGACTGATAAACTACATTATGCTGAGCCCCATGCTTTTTAAAAACGAATCCAGCTGATTTGTCTAACCATGCAGACTCAAACTGCTTTAGCTCTGATGCAGACAAAGTCTGTTGTACTTCCTTTGGGACTCTGTTTCGGCTTTTCAATTGTTAGGGCAGTCAGAGCTATAGCGGCTGAATGCACTCACTAACCTCTATAGTACTGTTAGCAGCTTTACTAACAGTCAATTTTACTTCAGGAACTTCCCACGTAGCTGCTGGGCTATAAAGAGAGTGGTCTCGCCCTGCCAGGACTCCCGACTGAACCGAGTCAGCCATATTATTATTAGGAGCAATGCTGCAGCTGTCAAGCCCCGATTCTACCTGCTGCAGAGTTAACAACTCAGGCTGAGCGGCTGAACGCCGAATTGCAAAGTCCATAGAGTGCTCAACTGCTTGCTTCTCCCTTACTCCCGTAACACACTGATTGTGTAGCGAGAGGGAATCACTTTGCTGCACATTTTTTAAAGCGGGTAAAGCAGATTGTAAAAGCCGGTTGTCTGTTTCAGTAGTGGCTTCCAAATAATAAAAATGTTGCAAAGACTCACCATGCTCCACGGAGCTTTCTTTAAGTGCAGTCCTGTATTTTTCTCAGTTTTAAACACCTCGGTTTCAGGGAGAGCAATATTGCAGGTATTAAGTGCATCCATGTCGTCAGGTTCCAAGCTGGATTTGAACCTTGCATCCAAAGATTCCTTTTCAAGCATTTCCTTTCTCCCAGTCCTTTGAGAATTTTTTTTTCTTAAATCAACTGCTGTATCCTCCCAAAGAACCACTGCATCGTGAAACTCCATATCAGAATCCATATCTTGAGTATTCAAAGGGTCAGCCTCCACATTGCACACTGTGGGAGCAGAGGCCAGCTCTCCCACCAAGCAGACATCCTCCTCCTCCGCCATCTTGGTCCCACCAGAAAATGGGTCCCCCCTGCTCACAGGAAGCAGGAAGTAGGGGAATTTCCCCGGTGTCTTGGCCAAATTTCCCTCATTCACTAAAAATACCACCGACAGCTTAATCTGGTTCAAGGTCAGTTGGCATTCAGCTGTATCCTGCTCCCCCGGGTCGTGCCTGAAAAAAGGCAGGATTTGTCTAGTGCACTTACCCAGTCAACAAAAACTAAATAAATAAAATACTCCTGTTTTTTTTTTCTGAATCTTTCTTCCCATATCATAGTTACAACTTTCATAAAACATGATCTGGTCAGAGCCATTGTGGCTGCTAATAAAATACCTTGATAAAAGATATATACTTAATGTGTAAGTTTTGCATACTTGATGTACATTGAACATTGTAGCAGTCTTTGGGTGGGTGCTACACATATCTTTTTTTATATTACCGTAAAGATAAACACAGATTGGATATAGGGATATGTGATCAAAACAGATCTGTGAAATAGAAAAGCTGCCTCAAGTTAGCAATGTGTAAATCCATGGTGGAGGAAAGAAGCATTCACTGTCTTTCAAAACATACCAGTGTTTTTGAACATATTACTCACCTTGTACGCTATACTGTTTTACTGGGTGACAAATGTAAAAGGCTGTCTCTCTGATACATTTTGAGTTTGGGGGTTTACCAGATTTTCCTGTTCCATCTTCCTAATCTTCTCCCTTGTGTTTTTAGAAGGTATCTGTTATAACCCCTAGCTAGAAAGAGAGGGAGGAAGGGAGACTCACTCACATTCTCCTGGGGCGGGAGGTGTGCAGCTCCACTGGGAAAGAGTGTTGCCGGGAGGTTTGCTCACAGTCTCTTGGGGGTGAGTGCAGAACCCTTGGGATAGAGTGCTGCTGAGTGCAAGTCCATTGCTGGTAAAGAGTAGATGGGGGAGAGAGAGAGAGAGAGAGAGAGAGAGAGAGAGAAGAGAGGGATGAAGCAAGCAGATGCTTGCATACTGTATGTGCTTGAACTCCATTCACTGGGTTGAATGTGAGCAAACATGATGCATTCAGTATCCTGTCAGGTGCCAGACCCCATTTTCTCTCCTCCCATTTGCTATATATCAGCATAGCTCTCACTATTCAGTCATAATAAATGGAAAAGACCTGCAATTTCCACTTGTCGCTTGAGGACACAGACATTTTGTGATTTATGCACATTTATGTACATAAAATTATCCAGTACTACAAAAAAATCAATCAATCAATTAATTAACGGAAGTGCTTCTTTTATATATATCCCAAGTGCTGTTATAAAGATTACATGCAGTGGCATCACCATGCTGGTTTAGGATGGGCTACAGTCCCTCTGTATCAGTTACCCCCCACCCTGTCATTGTTCCTATCAAAGAAATGAAATAATCTGCTTCATCAGTAGGAAAACTCAGTGCTCATCTGTTTTTGTATAATTGCAACTGACAAGTAGGATTTATTCAGATACAATTGATTTCATGATCCTAACACTGCAGGCAGAATCAGAGTCTGTTCAATTGTTCAAGTTTCAGATGACTGCTTTATTTTCTCCAAGATTCAAATAGCAGCATACAAGCAATCACTTGAAAACTTATTTGACTGTAACTTTAGAAATTACAGCCAACTTTATGAGTCTGTCTGAAAAACAAACAGCCAGAGCACATAAACGGCTCCCTGTGTTGTATGCAAAAACTTTTCAAGTAATTTGCCTGTATTCTGCTATCTGAATGTTTGAAAAAATAAAGCTATTATCTGAAAAACATGAACAGATTCAATGGCATGCTGCTTTAGCCTACAGCAGCCTTAGGATCATGAACTATACTGCTTAGAAGCAGGCTGTCAGCATCAGCAGTTCAGATGGCACACACACTATGCTCGTTCTCAAAATACTCCATTCAACATCACTTACCTACACAGCATGAGTGTGTGTCTCTTCACTGCTGAGTGTTAAAGAATTCTGACAGAATCTGCAAAAGATATTGCTGCAAACAGCTGCAGCCTACACCCAATCCTCATTTGGCATTTGTCTGTGAGGGGGACTGGAAAAACTGGCAATGTTCATTGCAACCATGCTGTGTATCCAAGGGTGAATGGGGGAGCTTGTGTAAATCAGCGCATCTGTGCTGTGTGGCAGGAGCTGGTGTACATGTTTCCAGTGTGCTGTGAGCCTCCCTATTTTGAGTGGAAATGAAGGAGCTTGTGTCACTGACACATGCCACTCATGCCCAAGTAGTATGTCAAGAGCTGGCACCATAAATCATGACAATTCTATGGGTCCCTTTCTACCGAGATGACTGGAGGATCTATTGCTGCCAACTACACCCATGTTGTGTGCCAGGAGTAGGGTGCCACTGATTGTAGCTATGTTGTGGAAGGATCTGGGGATCCTGATTACTCCAGCATGGAATACAACACTGCAGTACTCCACACCTGCATTGGCATTTCCCTACTAACCAACTATGATGGATACATTTCTGGATGTCATTGACAAATTCAGAGCCACCCAGTCCCTCCTCCCCCAGCCTGTAGCCTGTGGCAGTGTGACTGTCCTAAGGAAAGAGGTGTGTGCCTGGGGAAGGAAGAGATGGATAGAGAAACAGCAACAGAGAACAGGGAAAGGGACTGACTGAGGCAGTGACACTACATGCTATCATGCTTACAGCATCTTTTGCCCTCTCTGCAACTGTAGCCTTATGCACCATGTGCCATCCCCTGCTAAAAAAAACAGGATGTCCCACACATCTGGGACAGCTCAGAGGTAAATTTAATTTCAGACCAGCTAGGGGAAGGGACTTTTTTCTAGATGTAGTGTGTGTATGGGGAGAGAGGTAGAAGTAAATCTGGCAAGGGTAGGGGTGGGGGGAGCCAAAAAGAGCATCTCTGTTGCTTGGGGAGGGGTTGGAGAGAAAGAGAGAGAGAGAACACTAATTCAGATATTATGTGCTCCAACTGTTCTCTGAACAGGGCAAACATTCGTGATGCATTATTTATCTGATCCTACCCCCAGAGCCTCCTTTTCTCTGTACATCAGTAATGTGTCAGTTTTACTCTTGCCATGAGGTTATAAAAAGGTGCTCGAATTTCACAAGTGACCCACAGTGCACTACTTGTGCATCAATGCTCTGTACCCTCTCCTACACTCTGAGTATACTAACAGAGAGTAAAGAAGCTGTTCTACCTATCTCCATCCTCTACACTCCTTCTTATACCCCAACACTTCAAATCTCCCCATCACAGCTAACCACAGGAAGTTCAGACAGTAGCTTTACTGTTTTAAACTTAAGGCAGTTCCCCTTGGTTTGTGTGTTTTTTTTAATGCTCTTTTCTTCTATACAATATGACGTATCACCCCCTTTCATCAACACCCCAATGGCGAAACACGGAAAAAGACCATTACAGTGACATTTGCGGTTATGGTCCTTTTTCTGTGTTTTGCCTTCCCCCAGTGATCCACCCCCTCCCCGGACCAACTCTGCCTTGGAGTAGGAATCCTAGAGTCTGGGGGGTGCAGGGGGGAGGGCCCTCCACATGGGGGTGTAGTCAGCGCAGCCTCCCACAGAAAACACCCAGTCAAGAGGCGGCACAATACCTGCGTCGGTATTGTGCCATTGCTGTGGATGAGGTCGGCATTCTCACTTATGGGAATACAAGTTGCTTCCACTCTATGAGTAGTACTTCTCTTCTGGTAGTGCCTCCAGTGTAAACATCTTTTTGAAACTATAACTGTATATAGCTATCTGGGGTTGTACCAGCACTGTAAAATGCTGTAACCAAAAAAAAGCAATTTCAACAGTGCAACTTTGAAATTTTTTTTATTTCTTTTGCTTGACCATGTCACTGGAAACAGGGGAGGTACCCAAAGACTGGAGGACAGCAGATGCAGTCCCCTTATACAGAAGTGGGAACAAAGAGAAAGCAGGGAACTACGGACCAGTCAGCCCCACCTCGGTAGTGGGGAAGATCATGGAAGCACTACTGAAGGAGAGATTGGTGGAACATCTGGTTGTCAATGGACTACAGGACCCAAGGCAGCATGGTTTCACCGGGGGGGGGGGTCATGTCAGACCAACCTGGTTGAATTTTTTGACTGGGTGACTAGGGAGGTGGATCAGGGGAAGGCAGTGGACATGGTCTATCTGGACTTCAGCAAGGCCTTTGACACTGTGCCACATAGAAGACTATTACACAAACTGGGGAATATGGGTGTGGGCAGGACAGTAGTGTGGTGGATAGGTGACTGGCTGGGTGGCAGGAGACAGAGGGTGGTGGTAAATGGCTGTCACTCCACAGAGGGAAGAGTGACCAGTGGGGTACCACAGGGATCAGTGCTGGGACCGGTCCTATTCAACATCTTCATCAGTGACATTGCGCAGGACCTAGAAGGCAGAATTTCACTGTTCGCTGATGACACAAAGCTCTGTAACACAGTAGACACACCAGAATGTGTAGACAGAATGAGAAGAGACCTGCAGAAACTTAAAGAATGGTCAGGGGTTTGGCAGTTGAAATTCAAAGCAAGGAAGTGCAAGATAATGCATATGGGGCACAAAAACCCTGGCACAATATATCAGTTGGGGGGTGAGGATATAGCATGCCCCAAGCAGGAAAGGGATCTTGGGGTTATCATCTCTGATGACCTCAAGGTAGGGGAAACAGTGTGACAAGACAGCAGGTAAAGCAAATAGGATGCTGGGATGTATACAGAGGCATCACCAACAGGAAAAGGGAGGTCATAATCTGCCATACAAGACACTAGTGAGGCCCCACCTGGAGTACAGTGTACCGCTCTGGAGACCATACCTACGTAAGGGACATAGACAGGGTAGAGAAGGTTCAGAGGAGGGCAACAAAGATGGTGCATGGATTGCATCACAGTCCTATGAAGACAGGTTGAAGGAACTGAACATATACTCCCTGGAGGAGAGGAGGGAGAGAGGGGATATGATAGAGACATGCAAGTATCTTACCGGGAGGAACAGAGTGCAGGAATACGCTATTTTTAAGCGAAAAAGATGTTCCAGGACTAGAGGGCATGGGATGAAGTTGGAAGGAGGACGATTCAGAGGAAACATGAGGAAGAATTTCTTCACAGAACGGGTGGTGGACAAGTGGAACACCCTGCCAGAGGAAGTGGTGGGGGCTGAAACAATCACGGGATTTAGAATGCATGGGATAGACATAAAGGAATTCTGGAGGTCAGGGGTAAGGGGCAACAGACTTCTAGGAAAACATTAACTGAACTTACAAGCTCAAATGGACAGACTGGGTGGGCCATAGGCCCTTATCTGCTGACACTGTCTATGTATCTATGTATCTATGTGGGTTTGAATCACCAACCAAATCTTCCCTTTCCAGAGTAAGCCCCAAGCACTGGAGGTTGCTGCAAATCAAGATAAGTAGTACAATATTCGTCAGGGAGAATATGGTAGTCATCAATGGTCTCTCCTCTTGCATGCTTACAGTGTATCTAGCAACTGGCAAGCACTCTAGTGTTAATTATCATTCATTTCCCCAGAACTTTACATAGAAACATAAAAATATAGAATTTGCCTGGAGATAAGGATTACTTTTGCCCACCTAGTCTGCTCACTTTTCCCTGCCTATAGTATCACCAAAGATCCTACTTTATTTCCAGCCCATTCACCCGCCCCTTCTCTTTCTCTAAGATTCCGTTATGCCTATCCCAGGCATTCTTGAACCCCACTGCTATTTCACCCAAACAATCTCTGCTGAAAGACTGTTCCAGGAATACTTCCTTGAAGCTCTCCTGAATCTACCCCACCCTCCAGACTCTCAGTATGCCCCCTTGTCCTTGAGTATGTTTTTTTCCAGAAAATAAATTCCCTTTTGTACCTTGTTTACCACTGTGAGGCATTTAAAACATTTTATCATACCCCTCTCTCTCTCTCTGCTCCCTTCCAGGGTGTTCATACTTAGGTCCTTTAATCTCTCCTCATATGGTTTCTGATGAAGTCCCTGCACCATTTTAGTTGCCCTCCTCCTTTAGCACTACCAAGTCAAGGGCAGAGCGCTCTGCCATATCTCTCAACAGTCCTTCATTATGAAAGAAGTCCCTCATTTTGCTCTTCAGAATTGAGCTGTACCACATCCATCCCACATCTGAATGGTTCTTCCCACACAGAGTACAATAGATGTTATAAACTGTAAGATCTAAAATGGAAAATCTTAATAATCTAATTTGCTAAACCAAAATTAAGCTTTGCAAAATTAAGGTACTGGTTTCCAGTGTTCTGTTTCTCCACTTGTATTTACATGTTTCATGATGTGTCCCTAATTGTCCCAGTCCCTCATTGTGAGGGCAACTGTACCACATTTTGAGTGTCAGTGTCCCAAATTGCAGTGACAAAAGGCTGAGAAAAAATGCATCTAGGAGGGGGATAGAGATTTTGTACAAACTCTGTGAGATTCATTAAATCCCACTACACTGCATTGAGAAGGCATTCCTTGCAAGTATGTGGCACCTCATAACTGGTCATCTTGTCAGACATGAAAAGGTTCAGAGCCCACACTCAACAGGTAAGGAGATGGGACTACAGCAAAACATCAGCTGGTTAACAAGAAGTTTCTGTCCCAGCCAATGAAGCAACTCACCTTGTTGTATTAGACCCCCAGCTTGCCCCGCTCCCACCACTAACACAACCCACAAGGCTACACATTCCCTGCGGTATACTCACACTGTGGTCTCTCTTTTCCAGTTTCTACAGTGTCAGCTTGAATCTTGAGGCTTCAGTTTCCAGAACATAGTCACTATCAGCCATTCTTTGTTCAGTGAATGCGAATCTGTCTCTCTCTGGGTTCTGCTTTTTCTGCTAATTGCCAGTATGATGACAGCTCAGGGACAAAAAGCAGGGTGGGATGCTCCAGCTCCTCATCAACTCCAGATTACTAGAGGCAGGGGACATTGTAGGTAACTTTGCTTTGCAGAGCCAGGGAACTGGCAGGTGGGCAACCAGCAAGAGAAGAAAATCAGGTTCTGCTGATCTGATAGCAGGCTGCAGGGGGTTGAAAGTGTCATGACAGAATGGCAGGCACTGGGTCCAGGAGTGCACAGAACCAGGAGAGCTCCAGAGGGAAGAAAATAAGTGCAGGTGCAGGGATTAGACTAGTGAGTTACAGGAAGTGCTTGATAAGGAGATGGAGGTGCTAAAAAACAGTCATGGAGGAGAGAGGGAGAATGTAGACAAAAGAGAAGTGCAAGGGGAGGCAAACAGACTGCAAGAGAGAGAGAGAGAGAGAGAGAGAGAGAGAGAAGTTCCCAGTAAGGAGCTGGAGGCACTGAAAACCACTATCAAGAAGGGGCGAGGGAAGAAGAGGATGGAAGCAATGAATTGCAGGTGGCGGGGGGGAAACAGACCAAGCGACAAAGAGACAGGGGAAGCACCTGGTCAGAAAACTGCAGAGGGGAGTGGATAACAGACACTCTAATTCATGCTGATGTGCTTCAATGCCACTTACTGGGGGAAGTGCAGAGCACTCAAACTGCTATTCATTCAGTATCCAGTAAAATAGAAACAAAGAAACACAGAAAGATAGAATTTGATGGCAGATGAGGACCACTTGGCCCATACAGTCTGCCCATTTCTCCCAACCTTCAATATTACTGTAGACCATACCCAATCTGCAGCTTTTCCTCCACTTTCCTTTCCAATATGATTCCCTTGTGCTTAATCCCATGCATTCTTGAACTCCACCACGGTTTTTACCCCCGGCCACCTCCTCTGGAAGGCTGTTCCAGACATCCTCCACTGTTCCTGTGAATAGGTACTTCCTCACATCTCTCCTGAATCTACCCCCCACCAGCTTCATAGCATGTCACCTTGTTCTTCAGCACCTTTCCTTCTGAAAATATTTTGCTCCTATAACTTATTTACCCCATGAGGTATTTAAAGGTCTCTGTTGCCTGCCCATCCTCTTTCCCATGGTATACATTTTGAGGTCCTTGAGTCTCTCCATGTAGGGTTTTTGATGTAGACCCTGAACCACTTTATTTGCCCTCCTCTGGATCCCCTCCATTCTGTTGATGACCTTCTGGAGATGTGGTCTCCAGAATGGGATGCAGTGCTCTAGGTGGGGTCTTACCAGTCATGTAGATAGAGGCAATACCACCTCCCTCTTTCTGCTTGTGATACCCCTCCCTGTGCACCCTGCACCCCACTAGCCCTTCTTATTGCCTTGTTGCAGTGCCTGGCTGCTTTTAGCTCATCTGATATGATTACCTCCAGGTCTTTTTCCTGTTTGCTGGTCATTAACACTACTCCACCCCTCGGTTTCTGTGCCCTAAGTGCAGTATTATGCACTTTTTTGAATTGAAACTCAGCTGTCACTAACTTGACTACTCCTCTAGTTTTCTCAGGTCTCTGCTCATCCTTTCCAGTCCCCAGAGTGTCCACCCTATTTCAGGTTTGTGTGTTATCTGCAAAGAGGCAGACCTTCCCTTTCAGCTCCTCTGCAATGTCACTTATAAATACATTAAAGAGGACCAGTCCCAGCACTGATCCCTAAGACAATCTGCTGGTCATTCTCCCTTTCACTGAGTGAACTCCATTTACCACCACCACCCTCTGTTGCTCATCCCCTAACCAATTTCTTATTTAGCTTACCACATTTGGAATGACCCTTAAACTATCCAGTATGCTTAGTAGTCTCCTGTGTATAATGGTGTTGAAAGCATTATTGAAATCTTGATGAGCCATGTGTACTGCTCCACCCCAATCTAGTTTCTTGGTCACCCAGTCAAAGAAATCGGTCAAATTCATTTGAAATGACTTTCCCTCTGTGAAATCATGCTGCCTTGGGTATTGTAAGTCACTGGATTCAAGATATTTCACAATCCTTTCCTTCAGTAGTGATTCTATTAACTTTTCCACTACCGCTGTCAAGCTGACTGGCCAGTCATTGCCAGCTTCCTCACTGTTACCACATTTGTGCAGTGAGACTACAGCCACCCTCCTCCAGTCCTCGGGAACCACTGCTGTTTCCAGCAAGCTGTTAAACAGAGCTGTCAGAGGTGCACCCAGTATTTCCCCGAGCTCTTGCAATACAATTGGATGCACCCGATCTGGCACCATTGCTTTGTTCACCTTCAGATTAATGTCCCTTCAAACTCTTGCCTCCAAAAAAGGACTAGTGTCCACCTGCCTCCCCAAAAAACTTCTATTACTTTGTGGCCCTTCCCCTTCTCTTTCCTTTGGGAACACAGAATAAAAGTATTTGTTCAGGATGTCTGTCTTTTTCTGATCCCCCTCTGCACTGTCCCCCCTTTTCATTTTTAACCTTGCAAATCCACCCCTGGTCTTCCGATTTTCACTTACATACCTAAAAAATGTCTTGTTCCCTTTCGTTACCGTCACGCCCTCAGACCCCCTTTTTTCTTGCTTCCTCCTTTTGCTATACATCAAATTAGTTCTTACTATGTGACTGGAAAAATTGAGGTCCCTTCTGCTCATCTCTGGTCTGTCCAGGTAAGAGTGATAGATTTTTGCTGGTGTCCTGGCGAACATTCAACCCTGTAAATAAACCAGGTCCATGTAACCCACCCTCAAGGATGTACCTGGAATCCAGCTGACACGTGTTGCCTTTCTTGGAAAAACATTACTGCAGTGAGAAACAAAGAATGTGATCTATTGAAAATTTAAACCAGGCCCCTGGAATACAGTCCCGGTGCTCTGAGCACTGAGCTCCAAGCTCACATAGTTGGACATGAGGTTCCTGGACACACTTCCTTTCTCTGGTATTGCACATCCTACAACTATGAATAATAGTTTGTTAGGGACAAACATTGCAAATAAATAAAATAAATGGTTATATCACAAAAGATGGCAAAACACAGTCCACTACAAACTCTGTTCATTTAAGAAGACTACCTTCAGCAGATGGCTATAGTTGAAGTAAATGTAAGGTAAAGCTACCATTTCTGATTAGGAAACTATGAAAAACTAGAAAAGGAAAGAGAAAGGAGGAATTGTTAAATCAGGAAAGGCACACTATGCTGAAGCTTGTTTCCAGGTATGACCAAGGACCCGAGTACCACGCCCTGTAAGTGTAACACATAAACCTGTATTAGCATCTCTTAGTTGTAATCCTAAGCCATTTACTGTACAACTTCCAGCCACACCCACAGCCTGTGAGTTTCCAAAATATAAACAGCGGAGCAGCACCAGTTTTGGCTACCAAATTACTTTTCTTTCTTCTCAACTTAGATCACATGACTACAGAAGCACTTTAAAATGGTATTGCAACAGCTTGTAATGTCACATACTGTGCACTATGTATTATTAACAACAAAGGAAACAAGCTTCTGATGTGCTGCGTTGCTGCATTTTATTTCTTCTACAAGCAATGGTCTTATCAATCTAGACTACTACTGGACATTTATTGTTGTTGAAAAAACCTGTACATACAGGGTGCAAACTACAAATCAAAGACTGCACTCCTGACTTGATTTTAAATTACTCTGAGTAACATAAATTTATTTTTTTCAAATAAGTGGAAAGGGAGAACCCTGTTACTTCAATGGCTAGAAGGACCAGCTTGCCATCCTGTTGCTGATGCCCCCACCTCCTAATAAAGATGTGTATTCCCACATGAGAAAGGAGCATGCACTGCATCCCTACACTGGAGTGTTGGGCTGACACAGACAGTATCAGTGCTCTCAGTCTCCTGCAGAATCCTGTCATGTTCCATGATGGCCCCAAAGTTCTCTTTGCCCTACATCTTTTTTGTGATTCCAGTGGTGTGTTAGTGGTGGTTGCTCAATATTGGACAGAGGACTTTGCTGGGGGTTCGCCAGCAGGAGAAGCCAGCGTGTTCGTGTGATGTTACTAACCAGATGTGGGTTTGGCATCAGAGCTGTGAGGAGGAAACCCAGACCTTTGTCAACAGAGTTATGCCTCTATATGAACAGAGCTGTCAAGGTCAGAGCATCAGAAAGGGTGGAATTTTCAAAACCAAAGGCTATTAAAATTTTTCTCATGTATATTTGTATTACATCCTGCAGGCTGCAGCTCCACTCTTACACTAGTGAGGTAGTTTAAAACTGGACTCTGGGCATGTTGTTTTCATATGTATACATGACTAAATGAGTTTTACTCAGAATGATGTAACACTTGGCAGATGTAAAAATGTGCCTGCCTTAAATATCCTAAATTGGCACAGGTCCAATTGGAGTAAAAAAGTGGCTACAGAGCTGTTCGGCATGGGTTCTGTTCATTCACACATTTAATACCCTAGCACACCTTTAAATTGGGTTGTACCTTTAGCACCCAAAAATCTACTAGCAATTAGCCCCATTCTTTCTGTTGGGGTGGGGCATCCTCCCATTTAAAATAATGGGCATTTTCATGCAAAAACAGTGAATTTTGTGGCTTTTTGATGTCACTTTCCAGGGCTGTCAAGCCTGAGAAATTGGTGCTAAATTAGAGTAAACAAATGGGGTGAGAGTTGGGAGTTAGTTTGTGTGAGACTGAGGGAGAAGCAGAATAGATGCAATATACACATACTGTACAAGAAGAAATGCCCCTTGGTATGGTGGGGTTCTTTGTTCATTTAGGGTGCAGGGTTGGAAGTTAGAACACAAAAGGGGGAAGCTGTAGGCAACATTGTTTTTCAAAGGCAGATGACTGGCAGGTGGGCACCCAGCAAGTGGTGTGAATTTGATGCTGCCAGCCTGATGGCAGGAGAGCAGGGGTTGAAACCATTCTGATACAATAGCAGGCAGCAGGGTCAGGAGTGCATGGAACCAGGATGGGCAAGGAAAGAAGTGGACAGAAGAAAAGACATGGGGAACAGATCAAGAATGAGAGAGAGACAGGGGAAACACCTGAATAGAGAGCTGCAGAGGTGGCAGGGAATAGATGCACTTATTCACACTGATGTGCTTCAACTCTACTCATTAGGCAGAGCGCCAACCACACAAATAACTATGCATTCAGTATCCAGTCATGCCCTCAGACTTCCTTTTTTCCTCCTCCTCCTTTCACTATACATCAGCATAGCTTTTGCTATGCAGCCCTAGAAAGACAATATAAGCATTGAAGAGATGTGTGACGCTCAATGAGTCAATTAAAGGATAAGGCAGGACATGGATGTAGTATGGTACAGTCACTAAGTATGCACTGTTTTGTTGAAGCAGAAAGTAGCATCAAATTTAGTGAATGCAAGGCAGTTTCTTAGGTGTGAATACAGATCAAGTTAGCTGGAAGTCCACAGAAGTTGTTAAAATTTCAGACAGGGAAGTAAATTCCGATCTGTCTCTCTAGTTCGAAGGAGTAAGTAGTAAAGATGGCTACTTGCTAATGACCAGGCAAGATTCCTTATCAAGTCCAACTCAGAGGACACATTTGTGTTCTTCAGGAAACTGGAACTGGACACACCCAGTTACATAGATACATACATACATAGACAGTGTCGGCAGATAAGGGCCTATGGCCCACCCAGTCTGCCCATTTGAGCTTGTAAGTTCAGTTTATGTTTTCCTAGAAGTCTGTTGCCCCTTACCCCTGACCTCCAGAATTCCTTTATGTCTATCCCATGCATTCTTAAATCCCGCGATTGTTTCAGCCCCCACCACTTCCTCTGGCAGGGTGTTACACTTGTCCACCACCGTTCTGTGAAGAAATTCTTCCTCATGTTTCCTTTGAATCGTCCTCCCTCCAACTTCATCCCATGCTCTCTAGTCCTGGAACATCTTTTCGCTTATAAATAGTGTATTCCTGCACCCTGTTCCTCCCTGTGAGATACTTGTATGTCTCTATCATATCCCTCTCCCTCCTCTCCTCCAGGAGTACATGTTCAGTTCCTTCAACCTGTCTTCATAGGACTTGTGATGCAATCCATGCCATCTTTGTTGCCCTCCTCTGAACCTTCTCTACCTGTCTATGTCCTTATGTATGTATGGTCTCCAGAACTGTACACTGTACTCCAGGTGGGGCCTCACTAGTGTCTTGTATAGCGGAATTATGACCTCCCTTTTCCTGCTGAGTGCCCCTGCCTATACATCCCAGCATCCTATTTGCTTTACCTGCTGCTTGTCATCACACTGTTTTCTCCTTGAGGTCATCAGAGATGATAACCCAAGATCCCTTTCCTGCTCAGTGCATGCTTATCCTCACCCTCCAACTGATATATTGTGCCAGGGTTTTTGTGCCCCATATGCATTATCTTGCACTTCTTTGCATTGAATTTCAACTGCCAAACCCCTGACCATTCTTCAAGTTTCTGCAGGTCCCTTCTCAGAGGGAAGAGTGACCAGTGGGGTACCACAGGGATCAGTGCTGGGACCGGTCCTATTCAACATCTTCATCAGTGACATTGCCCAGGACCTAGAAGGCAGAATTTCACTGTTCACTGATGACACAAAGCTCTGTAACAGAGTAGACACACCAGAGGGCGTAGACAGAATGAGAAGGGACCTGCAGAAACTTGAAGAATGGTCAGGGGTTTGGCAGTTGAAATTCAATGCAAAGAAGTGAAAGACAATGCATATGGGGCACAAAAACCCTGGCACAATATATCAGTTGGGGGGTGAGGATATAGCATGCACCAAGCAGGAAAGGGATCTTGGGGTTATCATCTCTGATGACCTCAAGGTAGAGAAACAGTGTGACAAGGCAGGAGGTAAAGCAAGCTGGATGCTGGGATTTATAGGCAGGGGCATCACCAGCAGGAAAAGGGAGGTCATAATTCTGCTATACAAGACACTAGTGAGGCCCCACCTGGAGTACAGTGTACAGTTCTGGAGACCATACCTACATAAGGGCATAGATAGGGTAGAGAAGGTTCAGAGGAAGGCAACAAAGATGGTGCATGGATTGCATCACAAGTCCTATGAAGACAGGTTGAAGGAACTGAACATGTACTGCCTGGAGGAGAGGAGGGAAAGAGAAGATATGATAGAGACATACAAGTATCTCACAGGGAGGAACAAGGTGCAGGAATACACTATTTATAAGCGAAAAAGATGTTCCAGGACTAGAGGGCATGGAATGAAGTTGGAGGGAGAACAATTCAGAGGAAACATGAGGAAGAATTTCTTCACAGAATGGATGGTGGACAAGTGGAACACCCTGCCAGAGGAAGTGGTTGGGGCTGAAACAAGCTCAAATGGGCAGACTGGGTGGGCCATAGGCCCTTATCTGCCGACACTGTCTATGTATCTATGTATCTATGTAACAGAAAAAGAATCTACTTCCATCCAGGTGTTAAAATTGGAAGAAAATCAGAAATCCTGGCATTTTTTGTTCCCTCTCTGAATCCCAAGTCAGACAATGTAAAGTGAAAATTTGACTTTTAGAAAGTTTTTGCTGCAGGAGAGAGAGAGACAAGCAAGCAGGCAGACAGGCCCCAACAGCATGCACACATATACACACCTTGGCTGTGTGTACCATACTAAAACCAAACAAGATTTAAAGTTGCAGTGTAGTGCGTCTAAAAGGCCAACTACATAAGGGAGTAGGGAAGGTTTTGTAGGGTGTTATTTTGATTTGAAATGTAAGTTTTTTGTAACTTAGTAGTGGTCTGAAACAAAGAACAAGACAAGTAGCCTAACTGAAACATAGTTAGCTGCTACTGGTCTTTTCTCTATTGTTATTCATGGCTTGTCTTTATGCCCAAGAAAAATGAAAACAATTTAGTCATGCTTGAGTATAGTGAGTGAGATTTGTCAGCTCAACATCGCTGCATTGATTTGAATTAATTTATGTCAGAACAAATATAATCTAAATTTAATATCAGAACTATTCCTGTGAAGAACCCAAGTTTGGGTCCCTCCATGGCTTTTAAGCAAGTGTGAGTGCATTGTAGCAGCTACTGGTATGGTGGGAATAGTTGGCAACTCCTACCACTTCAGCTAGCTGCTTTTCTGTTCTGTGTGTGTGTGTGTGTGTGTGTGTGTGTGTGTGTGTGCATGTGTGTGTGTGCACATGCACAGCTGTGCACTCAATACATTCTTCTAAATTTGTGGCTTTTCCCCAAAGAAGAAATTTAAAGAAATATTTATTTTTTATTAATTTTTATTTATTAAATTCTCGGATTACAAATACCTTTGAGCAGAAACTGCTCGTTTACAAAGGTTCCACGTCAAAGGATGAGGGTCAACATACATACAGAGGTAGTAAAAGAATGCACAATAAACAACCAAAACAACTAAAAGAAAAAATAATGATACTCAGTTATAACATACTTTGTGATAGTATTCATAAAATGAGCAGCTTGAGTAGGCAGCTGGCTGCGGTAAAAATAAGAGATAGAGGGCACCATAGGCAGTTAGTATTGCAGGCATGCGACCGGGAGAGGAAGTTGGCAGGCTAATGGGCCACTGTCCGATGGTGGTAGAAAATGTCTTGTATCAGTGGAGATGTGAAGCAGGAAAGGAGTCACAAGGAAGGCCCAGTGCCAGAGGGAATGAGACTGGGAAAGGGCGGGCTGTGAGACATGAGTGAGCTGGGAGGTGTTTAGAGAGATCTCTGTTCAATGAAGCAGTCATATTGAGTGGTAGAGGTGAGGTAAAGTTTGAGATTCCATTTGAAAGGTCCAAGTGTAGTAGAGGAATGTGCTTCTTTATTGAGGGAATTGAACCATTGAGCGGCTCTATAGATAAAGGACCGCTGACCCATGGAGGTACGACATCTGGGAACCTGAAAGGTTAGAGATTGGGCACCACATGTTTGTTGAGTGCCACTGTAGGTAGTAAGGAGTGAGCTAACACCAGGTGGCATGAGACAAAGGAGAATCTTTTTGGTAAGTAAGCAGGTCTGGTATTGTATTCTGCTGGTAGGGGTAGCCACCTGGCCTGTGCATAGAGGTCACAGGTGTGAGTTTGTCGGGCTGCACCCATCAGTAGTCTACAGGCTTTGTTGAGAGCAACTGAGATCCTGCGGAGGGCACTTGTTGGGGCACAGCCATAGATGACAAGGCCATAGTCAATGACAAAGGTGACAGAGCTGTAGATGGCTAGTTTAAGGGCATCCGCAGGCATACAGTACTTGTGTTTGTGTAGTAGTCCAATCCGTATATTGGCAGTCTTGGCAACAGTGTCAATATGCCGAGTGTAGGAGAGGGTACTATCCAGGGTAATACCAAGGTACTTGAACTCCTTGACATGTTCAAGTGGGTTCCCAGCGTGGTTCTTGATGGTGAGGGACAGAGAGTTGTGCCTGCTCTTTCAGTTACAGAAGGACATGGCTTTAGTCTTGCTGTGGTTCAGGACAAGTTTATGAGAATTGAACCAGTCTTCGATGCGATTGAAGTTGAGCTGCAGCTGGGATTCAAAGACTGTAATGTCATGGTGGCTGGAAAACAGGACTGCATCGTCTGTGTATAGTAATATTTTTTGGTGTCAGGCACTGGGGAGATTGTTGATGAAGAGGGAGAAGAGTAGAGGGCCCAGAATAGACCCCTTGGGGACTCTGGAGCGGACCGGTTTCTCATCCGAAGAGATCCCTGCAACCCTTACACGTTGGATCCAATTATCAAGGTAGCTGGTGAACCATGGAAGGGTATCGCTGGAGATCCCAATGGAGGACAGTTGCTTGAGCAGTAGGGGGTGGTTAACTGTGTCAAATGCCTTGGTAAGGTCTATAAATACTGCCCATCCACAATTCTCTTTGTCAAGTGTGGCATGGATGAAGGTTGTAAATTCCAGTAGTGCAGTGGTGGTGCTGTGCCCTTTTCTGAAGCCATGCTGCTTTGGGCACTGCACATTATACATATCCAGGAATTCAACTAGTTGGTCCGACACTATTCGCTCCAGCGCTTTGGATAGTGGGGGGAGGAGTGAGATAGGTCTGTAATTGGTGTGCAGTGTCCTATCTCCACTTTTGTGAACCAGTTGACAGTGGCTTTCTTCCAGAGAGAAATGGCCCAATCTAGCGAGAGATTAAAGATCTTTGTAAGTGGTTCTAAGATTTCATCGAGGACTTGTGCCAGCAGTTTCAGGTCAAGGGAGTCACCACTGTACCCTTGTTTGCCGATGGCCTTTTGAATGTATTTTCTAGCTACTTGGGGTGGGACCTCCTAAAAAAAAAATGTTGGGGTTATGCGTTCTAGTTGGGGTAACTTGGAGGAGCTGGAGGAGGTCATCGAAAAATTTGGTGGAAGGACACTGTCCAGGTTTGTAAATGCATTATTAAAAGTGCTGGTGATGATACCTAGGTTGAGTGTAGGAGTGCCATGAAGGTTGAGCATAGTGGGTGGTGCTTTAGGATCCTTGCCTGTGAGTTCTTTCATGTTGTTCCAGAATTTGTTTCCCTGGCCCCAAGAGTTGGTCAGAGCCTCTTTCTAATAGCTGCGTTTAGCATTCCGTATTCTTCGAGTGCAATCATTTCTGGCTGCTTTGTATAATTGTATGTTTACTTGTGTCGGAGTTGCATGAGCACAATGCCAGAGGTGGTCTCTGTGCTTAAGCAGAGCTAAAGGTCAGTAGTAACCCAGGGGTTGGTCTTCATCTTTTTCACTGGTGCATAGATGTCACAGGCTTCATTGAAACATTTGATAAATAGGTCCAGAGCTTTGTTGGTGTCATTGAGGGAGTCAAGCACTGCCCAGTTCAGCCTGGTTAGATGGGATTTTAACAGCTGGAGGTGCCCTTGTTTGATAACCCTGGCATAGATAAGCTTGGGAGGTGGCTTGTGGTATTTGTTTGACCAGGACCAGATGACAGGTGAGTGGTCACTTATTGTATCCGGGAGTACAGAAACATTGGAGATGCGTTCAGGGCGGTTAGATAGAATCTAGTCTAGAAGCATAAGGGAGCCTGTCCTATAGTTACACCTAGTGGGGGCATTGACCAGTTGAGTGAGATGATGCACCGTGGCTGCATCCTTATAGGTAGCAGCCTCAGCGGAGAGCCAGTTAATGTTAAAATCACCCATGATTATTGTTTCAGAATTATGTTGCTGGACCCTTAGATATTCCATGATGCTATGGAAGCCAGCAGCCTGGTCTCTTGGGGGTAGGTAAACCGAGATGACAGTGAGTTCCTTGTTATGTGCACCAAGGAGGATTTTGATTGTGAGGACCTGAGAGGAGTTGCTCAGGCTAGGGGATGGGATGATGTGACCCATAAGGGTATCCTTAAGATAGATGGCACAGCCCCCGACCCGTTTAGCAATCCTGTCTTGCCTGAAAATGCAGTAGCCAGGGATAAAGACTGAGGTATCAGGGATTTTAGGGTTTAGCCATGTTTCCACAACTGAGAGGACATCAGGGTTGTGCTGTAGGATCCATGTTTGGAGGGAGTCAAGTTTGTTGAGGATGCTGCAGGCATTGATGGATGCCATGGTAAGTGTCCCTGTCCTTCTGATTGGTGCCACTGCTGGCTGCCTAGGTGGTCCTGGGTTGGGGTGAACATTTCCTGAGAGCAGGAGCAGCATAAGGAAAATCTGTAGGAGAAAAGATTTCAGCATCTTGTAAATACCTGGTGGTTAAGTCATAAGCCAAAAGAAATTATCAACAGCTGAGGTCCAGAGTCACAGAATGTGTTAGAATTCCTGCAGGTGATGAACTGTGCCTGCGCATATGAAGGATGTGAAATCCTTTTGTCTGCATGCTTCTTTGTCATTCAAAGAGGTTGTTGAAAAGCCCACATACAGATCATGGAGCAGGTCAGACGAAAATGTGGATTCAAGCAGACCTAGAGTCACTGAGTTTGTCAGACTTAATTGCTTGACTTATGTTTTGCTTGGGATAGCTTCCAAAAAGTTGATTTTTAAATGAAAATGCAGATACCTGGTTGTGATGTTTTGCAGAAATCCAGTTCAGGCGACTTTCACGGATGTAGTGAGCAAGAATGGTGTAGGTACTCCAAGCAGAAAACCATGTAAATCCACAAAAACTAAGCTACAGACACAGACACAGACAAGCAGCCACAGAGGAGAGGTCCAGATTCGGATATAAATGAGAATTTAGTCAGACTTGACTATTGGTGAGTGAGACTTCTCAGCTTAACATTGCTGCAGTGACTTGATTTCATAGTAAACATAATTTAAATATCAGAAATCTTCCTCTGAAAAACCCAGGCTTGGTTCCCTCCATGGTCACTTAAGCAAGTGTGAGTGCACCGTGGCTGCTGCAGGTAAGATGTGATTAATCGGCTGACTCCCACTGCTTCAGTTAGCTTTTTTTTTCTGTTCTGTTTGTGTACAATGTGCACTCAAGACAATTTTCTAAGATTCTGGCTGTGTGCCAAAGTAGAAATTTTAAGAAACATTTTTTTCTCAAAATTTAGTCAGGCTTGGCTGTTAGTGGGTGAGATGCATCAACTCAGCATTGCCAAAGTTTAAATATTAGAAATCTTCCTGTCAGGAACCCAGACTTGGGTCTCTTCATGGCCACTCAAGCAAGCGTGAGAGTACCATAGCTCCTGTTGGTAGGATGGGACTAGTTAGCTCACTCCCACCACTTAAGTTAGCTGCTTTTATGTTCTGTGTATGTATGAACAGCTGAGCACTCCAGACATTTTTCCATGTGTGTGGCTCTGTGCACATGAAGACATTCGAAGATTTTTTTTCCTGAGAATATATTCTGGCTTGACTGTAGTGAGTGAGACTTGGCAGCTCAGCATTTCTGCCATGACTTGAGTGAATTGATTTAATAATAAATATAATTTAAATTTAATATCAAACATCTTCCTTTGAGGAACCGAGGTTTGGGTCCCTCCATGGCCACTTTAGCAAGTGCAAGTGCACCATAGCTGCTGCTGGTATGGTGGGACTAATTGGCTGACTCCCATTACTTCAGTTATTGTATTTGCTTTTCTATTCTTTGTGTGTGTGCAGAGCTGGGCACTCAAGATATTCTTAGTTTGTTGCTGTGTGCCAAAGAAGAAATTTAAAGAAATATTGTTTTTTTTCTGAGAATTAAGTCAAGCTTGACCATAAGTGTGTGAGACTTGACAGCTCAGCATTGCTGCAATGGCTTGAGTGGCTTTATTTTGTAATAATATAATTTAAATTTAATGCATCTTCCTTTGAAGAATACAACCACGGCAGACAGAGGACACAGTCCAAGAAAACATAGTTGGTCCAGCAGTCCCAGCAAAGCCGCAGCAGGTGTAGAGCAGTAAGCAGCAGGAGATGGTGAGCATAATGCAGAAAAAACATGCTTGGGGTGTATTCACCATACAAAGTTATGTTTTACCACATCAAAGTCTGCAGTCTCCACCAGCACCAGTATGATGTCAGCTGACATCAGGGAAAAAAGTACAATTAAAAGTAATAGTAGTGCTGCTGCGAGGACATTGCCATTAACTGCCACTGATACTACCAGTATGAATGTGTCCTCTTCATCCATTGCCACTGCCACCAGTACCACAGGAATGAGTATGTCTTCCTTAATTATCACCACTGCTGAGATCCACCACCCATCCACTGTGATTACTATCATCCCAACTTCTTGTGCAACAGTGGTCCAGCCAGTCACTCTTGCTACTGTGACTGAGACCACTCCTGCCACTGTGACCCAGACAACTGCTGTTACTGTGACAGAGACTACTCTTGTCACTATGGCCCAAACCCACTGCTGCCATGGTGACTAGAACCACATTTGCCACAGTAATCATGGGAACCACTAATACAGTAGTACTACAGTGACACAGTTCACTACTACCACCGCTGTGGCCAAAGTCAGTTGAATGACTACTTCCTATACTTTATCCACCCCTACTGTGACACCTCTTGTTTCTCTACCTGTCTCCAGAACTGTAGAATTTGTTGGTACAGATAAGGAGGAGGCACACTAATCTGAGTCTGACTACTTTCCACCCCAGAAGAATTTTCCATTGATAAATCATCTGAGGAGGCTAACCTAAGCAACTTTGATGATGAGGCAGAGCATGGGAAGAACTTTGAGACCCATAAAGCAAGAATGTTGGGTGGCCCAAATGCCTCAACTACTTGAAGTCACAGTGGCAGGATAAAAAAGATCTGGCTCACCCCCCTTCAGACAGAAAAAAACAAAACTTGGCAAGCTACCCTTCACCACTTTGTTCATCAGACACCATCCCGCTCTGAACAGCCAAGTAGGGCAGGAGCACCAGTGGTGCCGGGGGAAAATCTGCAAATGTAGGTCAAAACGAGAAAGGCTAGTGGGGGCCAAAACAGTGGTAGTACATGTGACACTAGCTACATGAGCAATGTCAGGAGCAGTAAGAGCATGGTATGGTTGCATTTCACATTATTAAAAGGAGATAACAAAAAGGCAGTATGCACATTGTCCAGTATGATGATCAACAGGGAGAATCTCTGGCAAATTTAACATCTACATCAAAAATGAACCACCTGAAATAAAACATCCCCAGTTTTTTACAGCATCATGGTCTGTGCCTGTGGCTACATCAGATCCATCTCATGATGATGCAGGCAGGGGTGCTGGTGACACTGACAATGTCACAGAACATTCTGCTTCTGAAAGAAAATGCTGCTGTTCCCACTGCTGCTACCACTCTTTCTCATTCAACACCAAAGAACCCTCCATGCTCCCCAGCACTTCCACCAGACACCAGTCTCCTGCTACATATCTGCACACCATCTGGCAAGAATGGAACATCTCCTCATCCACAGTTAGTGCCAAAAGTGGAAGCATTCCTAGACAGAAAAAAAGCAGCCTATTACACAGTTCATATGTGAAATGATTGCATTGGATCTGCAAACCTTTTCACTTGAGGAAGACATCAGCTCTTGCAGACTTCTGCAGCACTTGAAGCAACAGTACCAGCTCTCATTATGTTACACATTTTCAAGCAATTGGGTGCCAGAGATATGAAGGTGTGAGAATGGCAATTGCTGCATTAATCTGGGAGGCAGTGGATGGAATTTTCCACCGTACCTCACACATCTGGAGCAGTACAAACTCCATGCATGCATACCTCTCCTAGATTGCACACTGGTGTGTGCAAAAGCCTGTCTCCTGTTGCAGATTTCTCTTTCTGTCCCTGCGTTACTGACTCTCTCTTCATCCATCCACAATATATTAATCAATCCAGGACTGCTCTTCTAAATGTTGGGCTACTGGAGAAAGACAACACATCACTGTAAGTCCTGGCATTCATTCAAGACATGCCGCAGTCATGGACAAATGGTACCAATCTACATGTTGTGTTTTTTCATTATAGATAATAGGGGAAAAAATGATGAAAGCGGTTGTTGCTAGAAAGCAGTTGTTGATGGAAATATTGTCAGCATTCATTGCTTTTCCCACACCTTGAATCTAGTGGTCACATCTCTGCTATATCACAGAAATGAGACTAGCAAGACTGTCTCCAAAGCACAGTCTGTCTGTGCTCATTTTACACAGAAACATAGAATTTTATGGCAGATAAGGACTGCTTGGCCCATTTATTCTGCCCATTTTTCTCTGCCTGCAGATCCTACCTTGATCTCTGACCCATTCATCCTCCCTTGCCTTTCACTAAGATTTATTTATGCCTATCCCATGTATTCTTGAACCCTACCACTGTTTTCACCCCCACCACCTCCCACTGGAAGACTGTTTCAGGAATCCACCACTCTTTCTGTAAAGATGTATTTACTCAAATCTCTCCTGAATCTACCCCTCTCCAGCTTATCATATGCTTATAATGGCCTTTTTTTCTTCAGAACCTTTATTTTTTAAATACTTTCCTCTTGTACCATGTCTACCACATGAGGTATTTAAAGATCTCTGTCAGGCCGGCCCACCAGTGCAGCGGTTGGATTTCCGCTTGCAATACCAGCAACCTAGGTTTGGGAATGGACCAGAGGAACCTCAGTGCCAGCCGGGGGCAGAAGGATTGAGTTCCCCTATGGCTGCTCTCCTTCTCCAGGGATAGGGTTGGGTGTGTGTCCAGTGCTTGAGGGACTCCTGGCGGAGGCCGGGGGAAACCACAAGCAACTGGAGCCTAGTTTCAAGTTTCAAGAGGGGTTGGGTGGATGCAGAACATCATTGCATGTCCCTGGCCCTGGAGCAGTCCATAAAATCTCATTGGATGCCATGGATGATGCGCAGCTGTCACCAGGCCTTAATGGATCCAGCCTCCCCGCTGACCGATTATGGCTCTGATGCAACAACCAGCCCAAAACCCCACTCTGGAGGGAACCAGAGAGGCAATGCCAGTCCCTACCGGCATCTTTCCCATTGGAGACAGGCTGGATTCGGGTGTTGGCCCCACCCTGAGGAGTAAGTCAGGAAGTATCAGTTGGGTGTATGGCTTAAAAGTGAGGTAGTGTTGTGCAGGATTGAGCCAAGGGCTAGGTGGCCAGAGGTAAAAAGAAGAGAAAATAAATCAAAAAAAGATCTCTATCATATTGTCCCTCTCTCTCCTCTCTTCCAAGGTGTACATATTTAGGTCCCTTAATCTCTCCTCATAGGGTTTCTGATGCAGACCATGCACAACTTCAGTTACCCTCTTCAGTATTGCTTCCACTCTATGTCTGTTCCGAAATTCGGTTTTCAGAACTGGACACAGTACTTTAGATGGGGTCTTACCAGTCACCTATACTGAAGCTGCACCAGCTCCCTCTTTCTGCTGGTAATTTCCTTCCCAAATCACCCCAGAATCCCACTTTTCCTCTCAACTGCCTTGTCATACTGCTGGCCACCTTTAGGTCATCTGATACGATCACCCGCACATTGTTTTCCTGCTTGGTGGTCGTTATCATGCCCTCCCATTTTGTATTCCACCCACGGGTTTCTGTGCCCCTGGTGCAATGTTTTTCACATTGAAAGCTAGCTGCCATACACTTGACCACTCCCTGAGTTTTCTCAGGTTCCTGCTCATCCATTCCTCCACCCCAGAGAGTCCACCCTAGTACAAAGTTTGGCATCATCCAAAAAGAGGCAGACTGTGTCTTCCAGCTCCCCTGCGGTGTCACTTATAAAGACATTAAAGAGGACCAGTCACAGCATTGATCCCTGAGGCATCCCACTGGTCACCTTCCTTTCTTCTGAGTGAGCTCTGTTTATCAGCACCCTCTACCACCTATTCATTAACTAATTTCATAGCAAGTGTACCACATTTGGACCCTCTTACTAGTCACCTATGTGGAACAGTGTTGAACACCTTACTGAAATCTAGGTAGGCTATGTCCAGTAGTCCACCCCAATCTAGTTCCCTGATCACCCAGTCAAAGATCTCTATTAGATTTGTTTGACATGACCCCCTTCTTCCAGTGAATCCATGCTGCCTCAGGTCATGAAACCCACTGGATTCAAGATACAGTAGTCCACAATCCTTTCTTTCAGCAGGAATTCCAGTAACTTTCCCATCACAAGTGTCAGGCTAACTGGCCTACAATTGCCATCCTCTTCCCTGCTACCAACTTTGGGAAGTGGGACTACATCTTCTTTCCTGCAGTCCTCAGGGACCACTCCTGTTTCCTATCAGCTGTTAAATAGGACTGTCAGAGGTGCAGCCAATACCTCCCTGAGCACCTTTAATACCCTTGGGTGGACACCGTCTGGCCCAGTTGCTTCATCTGCTTTCAGATTTGCTAGTCCCTTCAGGACCCTCTCCTCTGTAAATGGACTAGTGTTTACCTCCCTCCCTTCAATGCTTCAGTTATATTTTTGTGGTTCTTCCCTGTCTCTTTCCTCTGTGAACACTGAACAAAAGTATTTGTTCAGGATGTCTGCCTTTTCCTGTTCATCCTTTGCACAGTCCCCCCTTCTCTTCTTAATCTTACAATCCAACCCTTGGTATTCTATTTTTTTTTCTTACATACCTAAAACATGTCTTGTCCCCTTTTGTTACTAACTTGGCTATTCTCTCTTCAGTTTATGTCTTTGCACTCTTTACTGCTCTGTTTTCTTCCTTCTGTTTCGCTGATACACCTTCCTGTTATCCTTCCTCTATGTCTCGTTGTACTTTCTGAATGTTTCCCTCTTAGCTTTTCCCTTTTCTGCATCCTCTTTCAAGAGCCACAGTGGTCTCTTTCTCCTTTTTCTTTTGCTCCCTCGTTTGATGCAGATGTTTGTTGCCTTCACCATGGCCCTTTTCAGTTTCCCACACTTTCTCCACCTGTCACAGTTCATTCCCCTCTGCTAGGTCATCTGTCTTCCTGAAGTCCAGGACGCTTATCTTTCTGTGGTTTGATACTGCAGCTGTCCTTAAATTGAACCACATGGTACAGGGAATGCTATATCATGTGATGCGGCATCCCTCTGTGATAGTGATTAATTAACTAAGAAAATTGCAACAATGTCTTGGTCTTTCTCAAAATCACTTGATGCAGGCTGCCAGTATCAGATGTAGTTCCTCATTCCTAATGCTGTTAAGACTGCTAGAACAGAAGCCTACAACTTATGACACTGTGATGGAGTGTGACATTGGTGAGAGCACTTGGGCCACTTGAGAGAAGCACCATGATCTCAGTGCATCCACTACCACTCTGAGTCAGGTGATTCCAGCAGTGCATATACTGAAAGCATCCATGGAGAGATATGCACAGGAGAAGATTCCAGATGGTCAATTGTGTTTATTGGGCAGCTGCAAGCTGAACTGGATGCAAGGTTTGCAGCAGTGCTGGATAGTCACAGCCACATTTTTGAAACCATGCTGGATCCCTGGTTCAAATACGAGATCCTTGACATGGCTATGGATAGGCAGAGTGATTCATGTGAGAAACAATGCTGCATGATGGCCAAACTTTACAGTGCACTCTTGGAAAACAGTTCAAGTATGCTCAACAGTGCTTGGCCAGCAGATACAGTTGGATGCCACACTTTTCCTCCTTGGTATAACTTTAAGCCCCACCCCACAGCACTCTCCATTGCACAATGACTGGTTGCAGCCAGTGTAGTGGCTAAAATACTATTACTGTCCCATTGGTGCTTCTCTGTGGTGCTTTTTTGGCTGACTGGCTTGCTGAAATGGGCCAACTCGCTGTCCTTGAAAAAATGTCTCACAGAATTGCTGGTACCATGAGTGAATATGAGTTAATATGGGGACCATACCTATCCTCCCCTTTTTGTCACAGGGGTCAGTGACAGCCAATTCCTGTACTTTCATACTAGGCCTCATTGGGAAGGAGCTCAACCTTTGGAAGGAATTTGGTTAACGTTGGTATACCCCTTAACCAGATGTATCCTTTTGGACATGATCCAATTGGGGGGAGATGCATGCATGAAATTAATGGACAGGATTACTTAGGTCTAAGAAAGTTAATTATGTTTTTATATAATTATATTTTCTGTTTCATCTCACTCTGTTATGTGAACACTTGTATTGCAATATTTTGATTCTTTTTCTTATTCACTGTTTGCTGTACTATGATGCTGTATTGTGATGCTGTTGCTGCCTTGACCATAATGAATTATCAATAAAAAGATTAACTGAAAAAAAATGAAATAAATTGCTTAGTCATATTCTTTTAGGCCCTCTCTTTATTTACATTCAGAGTGCAAAAACCTAATAGTGCTGCAGTATGGCTTACTTCAGTTAGACAGATTCCATTTTATTTACATCACCGTAAACCAACCCTCCATCCTGGTAACAGCACATCTTGCTTAGTCATGGAGGAGGTGCTGTATAACACAGATGCATGCATTTAGCATGCAACTTATGTTTCAGAATCACCTTTATCAGAGGACCTACAAGAACAAGGTTGGCTGAGCAATTTATATCTTGTTCTGAGTGAACTGTTTTCCAAGTGTACACTGCAAAGTCTGGCTGCCACGGAGTGGCATTGCTTCTACAAGTTCCAGTTACAGGCATATGTCACTGCATCTGAGAGACTCTTAAGTAAGGGAGTGAGCACTGGTATTTGTGGTTGTTTAAACAAGAGCTGTGTGATAAGCTGACTGGTTGCATTTGATGACTGGTGACACTGGCGGATGGTGCAGAAGGTCATGAGAGAGAGGGAATTCTGTCTCTCAGATCTAGTTCCAATGGTGGAGATGGGAAGGAGACACCTTTTACTGACAGTAGAAGTGATGAGAATGAGTGGGCATTGCTCAGCATGTGCTTATGGCATGAGCAACAGGAGAGGGCACAGTCACAGCCTCTTTCTGCAGAAAATATCTTGAAGTGCAAATTTACAGAGTCTCTTGAATCATTTCAGGTTGATCCATTAGGGTACTGGGCACAGAAAATGAATGTATCTCCTCATGTGGAGCAACTGGTTGTGAGATACATCAGTTGCCCCCATTTGAGTGTGTTATATGAGAGGATGTTTAGCACAGCTGCAGATGTTGTTGAGGCACATTGTTTAACACTAGACCCTGAACATGTCCAATAGTTTGTTTTTCTCAAGCTTAACTTGCCATTACTTGGGTACAAATCTGAGTTACCACCATGGAAATAGAAATACAATCTCTTCGGTCTGCTTTCACTGTTTTTCTTCATAAAGTGAACCTGCATATTTTGCATCATGCTTCCTTCATGTATGCACCTTCATTATAATATAACTACATTAACTTCTGAAGCAGATATACCTTCTCTTCTTGTTGTTTTAATATATGTTATTGTCATGTATCTTTTGAAACAGTCAGGATGCTAACCATAAACACAGCTATAACAGTCCAAAGGTAAATTAAAACCCAAAGGGTGCTAAAAACTTGCTTCTCAACTTCATAACAATCAGGTTGTAAAAATGTATGCACTGCACAGCACACCACTCATTACTCCAATTTTGCAAAAAGCATCCAAAACAATATTACCAGAATCTTCTTGCTTCCCATTTCCCACATTGTCTCAACGTTTTGCAGATGTGACTTGTTTATGGAACCATTTTTGCTGCTTTCATCATTTTGCTCTCACTTTCTTACTTGCAATGATTTATCTTGCAAATAAAAAGACTGCCTGTTTTTATTGTTCCTTTAAAATCCTTTCTTTTTCCTTTTACAGAGGAAAATGGGAGACAGAGGTGCTCAGTCCTTTGTCCCTGTTTTTTATATTTTATTCCATTTTTCCTTGTAATCATGTCAAGTTTCAAAAGCATAATTTCATTATGGTTGTATTATATGGTTCCATCATTTTGCATTTAAATTATATGTTAACATTTTGAGATTGATGTGTGTCTTCATCAGAACAACCGAGGGCTGTAACAAAATATAGCAAAGGATAGAACATTATAGTTTCTCACTCTTACAAAATATCTTTATTATTTGAATTGAAATCAAATATAAACAATCCCCATAATTGCAGGGGGGACTGGCCTGATTTTTGGCATCTGTTTCAACTTTCTACATTGTGGCAGTAATGGTTTTAAGTGGCATCAGCATTGGAGTTCTATAAGATTTTATATGTTTGAGTGTAATTGTGACTATAATTTCAGTTTAAATGAAAGGCATCTTTTGAAAGTTTTTGATTTTCCCAAGGGATGTTTCCCTTACTGTATGTAGTACTTGAATATTTGCCTTCTGTTCTTGGCTTTGAGCATTTAATTCTTAGTCTGAAAAACATTATAGTAACCATTTGTTGTAAGCTTATGTCCCTTCAGGCTTTTTAAACAACTCAGTTCGTTAGGTGTTAGCAATTTATGTTTAAAAAATACATTGGGTATTCTCACTCAGTTTTCTTCTTTTTAAGTTGATGACCCCCATGCTTTGTTATGCCTTACACTGCTAAACCACTATGATTTCTCATTAACTTTAGCCACGTGGACTCAGCCACCAATAACCACACTTGTCAGCATTCGTCAGTGTTATGTTTGTATCACTGTTCAAGCACAGAAGTGGCTGAGCCACACATTTCATGCTGGAGAGGGAACTCCCAAGTGATTGTGTCATTGCTAGTGACACAGTTCCATGGCTCGATCACAATAGAAACCACACTACTCCCATTTGGAGTCTTGAGTGCTTGTGTGGTTCTTCTTCTGTTACGAGTGTTACTTTAGAGAAGAATCAGCTGTTAATAGTACTTTATCTTTAAATGTATTTAAGTTATACAATGTGTAGTTCCCCTGTTTATTCGAGGCTTATATTTGCTGTGTTCTGGGAGGACTCATAGATTGCTGTAGGGACTCTAATGCTGGGACGGGACTTCATGATGAACTTCACCCTTGTGCCCAGCTGCAGCAATCAACACTGAAGGAGGGAAGCACTTGGTGTAATGCTACAGATCTAGTAGAAACCTATAAGACTCACATGCATGTGTGCAACACTCAAAGACCAAGCACTGTACAAGA
This sequence comes from Neoceratodus forsteri, assembly GCA_016271365.2. Classification (NCBI taxonomy): domain Eukaryota; kingdom Metazoa; phylum Chordata; order Ceratodontiformes; family Ceratodontidae; genus Neoceratodus; species Neoceratodus forsteri. The sequence continues at coordinate 586,025,150 of CM057449.1, forward strand.
GTGGCTGTCCATCTGCATTGCTTATGGCATGAAGAAAGGGTGCCTCAACAATGGACTGTATCTTGACAGCTCAAGCATCTATGAGGCTCAAGATTGGGTCAAGTGTTAGCCACTCTTTGGGTCCTGACATCTTCAGAGAAACTGGAGTTTTGGAAAATGTTTTCTGTAACAGACTAGGGGCCACCATGACAACATTTTCTCACTCCCAGTCCACCAATCAATAGCCTGCAGTGTTGGCACTCTGACTTCAACCAATAGGGGTCTAAGCAGCAAAGACTGACACATCATTTCAGCCAATTGGGATGCCACTGGACCCTGACAATAAAAATGGCTGTACTAAGCCTTCTAATTGGCTTCTAGCTGGGCATAGCGAGAAACTGGAGGAGGAAAGCAAGAGCTATATGCATTGTCTGCTATGCCACAGTCTGCAAACTAAACAGGCATACCCCCCTCAAGTGAGATACACTGTACAGTGGGATTAGTTCAGTGGTGAGTCGAGCATTTCAGCAAGCATCTGCTGAGCCTGAATTTTCCTGTAGACAATGACTGCAGAGACTGTGAGAGTACCCATTCTAGTAACTATGTTGTTTAGTATTTTGGCTATGAGCTGTAGCCTAGAGCAGGCTAGTTTTTGGTTACAAGTTGTGTCAGAGCACAGAGTCAAGTGTTAGTCCAGGAACTATATTTTCATTTGTCTGCACCTGGAGAGGCTTCCTGCAAACCTGAATTCTTCCATTCTTCATACTGCCAGGAGTCCAAGAAGTCTGCTCAGACAGCCTTTTTCCCTGCAGGGACTGTCAGCATCTTCATCTCTGGAGGAGGATATAACATAGGGTGGGGTTAAGACACCAGATTCCAACAGCTAAGTTTATCACTTTAAATTACACAGTCATCAACCCTTAATTTACATTAAAGCATCTGCATCCTTGGAAATTATCAATTAACAATTATGATTTTACCAAGCATTCAAGTATCAGTAACTTAACTTTTACATAGTGGATTACAATTTAGGATTCAACAGTTTATGCATGCATGTGGACCCATGGCTCATTTGGAGGGTTTGTTTAACTAAAGCCAGCAAAACTGAGCTCCAACCCAGCATCCTGGGCAACAACATCAGGCCTGCACAATACCTTAACTATTAAAAGGGGTACCCTGGATTTAATTATACTGACTGGTTCCAAATGTTCTCTTGTGAGGTGTATGCTGTTGGGGGGGAGGGCAGAAGAGCTGTGGAACAACTTGTGATGTGCAAATTCTAAATTTCGCCCACAGGTACTGCAGCTGCTGTTTAGCAAACATGTGTTCTATTTTACAACTGGTGTAGTAATTAATGGCTATGTAGTTTAAGTAGTGTATAGCAGATACGTATATGTGAGGAACTGCATTGACGTGTATACCAGCGTGTGGGTGGCAATCTCTAAGGTGGGTGCTGGGCAGAAACTGCATCCCAGTGGGGCAGGACCCTAATCACCATCAAACCCATAGCTTGCACTGGGTGGAGACACAAAAAACATATTCCCCTTATTCCCTAGTGAGATGTTTGCCCAGGCATGCCCTACACACTCAGATCCATCAACTTGGAACCCAGCAAGTGGGCACAAGGAAGGGAACTCTGACTCACCCTGTGAATACCATCATGTGGCACAAAACGGGATCACATATGTCCCTTATTTTTTAATGGTGGATTTACCAAGTCATCTCAAAATGTGTCGGACCTCTAGATTCAACCATATAGTTCAATGAATATACTTATTCATTTATCTTTATTTGCTGCAAATCATACAGTTATTCTCAATAAGCCCTGTACTGCATTTCTCATTTTATCTCACCTTGTGTTCTAGTGGTACTAACACAGTTTATAAAAATAATTAGTGAGTCCTCCAAAAATAATGTTTGGAAATTAATTTTCTTAACTGGTAATCTTTACTCAACTGAATTTTTAAGAAAAAGCTAGACATGGGTGAGAGTGAGGAATAGTCACATGATTCCTAATACCCATACTTAGTGTTTACATTAGATCCTACATCTTTCAGAAGTTCTTCATCTATGGGAGGGAAATGTGTGGGGTGGGGTTTGGGAAACTTGGTAATGCATGAAATTAAATTCTACAACATTTATGTACAACAACATTTTGCAGTACTAAATAAAGTTAAACAATGTAACTTTTTACAATATTGCATACACATACGATCAATTATAAACTGTCCATATTAAGTTTTAATTTAGTCAATATCTACTGAGTACAGTGCTTGGGGTGAAAATCCACCATCTCTCTTAAGAAACAGTTTCTCCCAGCCCCCTCCTCTTTTGGGTTTCTTAACCTTTTCAATCCACAAAACAATCAGCAAGGAAATTTGATGTTGTGGCTCTTATGATGTCTTGCCAGAGGTGATTTGTCATCTTTTCTCCTTATGCTACTTTTTGCTTTCAGAATTCCTGATTTTCATTAGTCGTGACATTTTACAAATGTAGTACAGGTACAGGGACAGATGTGTCAATGTATCACATGATCTGTGTTGCATGTTATTAAGTTCTGGATTTCATCTCTTTGTCCTTCTGTTAGTAATTCTGATTTCCTTCCATTTTATCGCATTGTTGAAGTGGACACAGTTCCCACAGCTGTAGAAACCTTTAACATGTTTGTTTTTTATATTAGTAGTTTATTTTTTTTTCTCTGTGATCAACAGTCTTTTCTTGAATGTTATTTACCCATGACTGGTGGCATGTTAATATAACACATAATACAGCATTTCTCTTATTTTGTTGAATTGGTATAGTGGTGGGCCAAGCGGGCTCAATCCACTCTGCGAAGTGATTCATGGAGTAAAGGCGAATTTGCAGAGTGCTCCGCAACGCAAAGCAGAGTAATTCGAATTATGATGGGTAACGCAAACTCCATTGAAAACAATGACTTTGCATTACTCTGTCTTCCCAGACCACTATTCCACCAATTTTAAAGGTGAAGTGCATTGAAAACAATGTACTTCACCTTGTTTTTAAGCTCCAAAGGTGAATTTTGCAGTGATTCATGGGATTTCAGGTCACATGGCCTCTATATTAATCTGCACAGCCTCAGTTCGGGGTAGTGTGTGTAGGAAGCTGTAGGAAACAGTGTGCTCTGAGAGCTGTCTATGATTCAAACAGTCTAAAAGCTATTAAAAAAAGCCTTTTTGAGTACTTTTTTTGCTCAAACTTTAGTTCATCGATTGTAGGAAACCCTCCTGTGCTCATATCATCAAGAGTTTTTGTTTGTGCATGGATTTTGAATCTCCTACCTTCTCTACCTATTATCACCATCCACCCACCCTGTCAACACCTGACAAACATCCACCCCCCACTTAACCTGCCACCAACACACACACCCAAACCCCCTGCTGACTCATCTGCCTTATCTTTCCTGCCCTTCTCAACTTACCTATTCCCTGTGCTACTCTCTCTAAACTTGAGCCTCACCCGCGCCCAGCCACCAAACAGCAGTCCCTTGCTCTTCTTGGGGTCCTATCCCTACTACTACTCATATCTGGAAATATTCACCCCACCCCAGGCCCCGCCACCAATAGTCAACAGAAACTACACCAAGGGCAGTGCATAGCTGCCATGAACATCTGCAGCCTTCCCCCAAAAAAACAGCATCCCTCCAAAGCTGGATAGCACAACACCAGCTAGATGTCCATGAAACATGGCTTTCAAAAAAAAACAGATTCATTTGTCAGCTTCCCAGGTTTCACTCTACACAGAACTGACAGAGTGGGAAAATGGGGTGGTGGATGTGCCTCTATGTTCGAGACTCCCTACTGAACCAAGCTCTCCCGATCCCCTCACTAGACCACAGTGCCCAAGCCTTATCCATAAAACTTACCTTGGACCTCACTAGGGCTCCCCTAACCATCACAGTGACATATGTTTCCCCCACGCAACCAAGCTATGACTATACAATCCCTCACAAACTATATTTCCAACTTCCCTTCTAAAATGGAGCATATCCTGGTTGGTGATCTAAATGTAAACTGGCTCACCAATTCAGCAGCTGCTGTCAAGTACACCTTTGTGGCACTGGACCATACCCAGCTGGTCCACCAACCCACCGGGATAAACTCCACAAATGGCTCCCAGACCCTACTAGACATACTACTAACAAACTGACCACATAGAATCTCTGACCTCGTGGTCCTTCCAGACTCTCTGAGTGACCACTCTCCTATCCTCTTCTTCTGGCTGTGTCACCTGCCCAAAACCCCAACCTAGTGTCTCCACCCGCAGGCTCTTACAACCAGGTGATCTTAAAAAAATCAATCATTATCTGGCCCAGTGAGACTGGGCCCCTATAACCCAGGCCTCTAACATTGACCTGGCCCTTGATTGCTTCACATGCTCATTCAACAAAGCATGTGACATTTTTTCCCTCCTGACCAAAATAGAAACTGTAAAACATAATATCCCATGGATCACGCCCTTATTACGGCAGCAACTAAAACAAAGAGATGACCTCCGACACAGAGCCGTTGAGTCTGGCTCCTAAGCAGACAGACTAGCCCATAAAGCAGAACGCAATAGGTGCACCTGGGCCATATGCAAGGCCAAGGCTGAATACTATAAAGACACTCTGGCTTCTTCCTGGGGAAGTGCACAAAAGTTTTGGGACAACACTAAAGAACTTAATGGTAAATCCCACCTCCTGCCACCCTCCCAGCTCAGCATAAACAATGCCACCTCCACCAACCCTTAGGCTATCTCTAACTGCCTTAATTCAACCTGTTCTGATCTTAGTGCAGTCTTCCCAAATGACTTTTTTGACCCTATCCCAGCTACCTCTGAACCATACCTCCAGTGCCCCCCTTTCTACTTCAGGGTCATCACAAAGTGGGAAGCCAAAACCTACCTCTCCAAAGCTCTCAGTGGCTCCAACTATTGCAAAGACTCTTTCAACATGAAAATCCTCTACCAGGTTCTTGACACTGTTTTCTCCCCCCTGACCAACCTCCTTAACCACTCCCTATGCTTGGGGGAGTTCCCAACAGCCTGGAAGACTGCTACAATTACCCCAATACTAAAAAGTGGAGATAATTCCAACCCCAACAAGTATCTACCCATCTAAATCCTTCCCCCCCATCTCAAAAGCCAATTTCCCCCATGGGCGGTGGTCATGATCCAGCCATAGTACCTCTACGGTGCAAGAAGCCTGATCCACCCACCCCCCAAAGAGATAGATAAGGTGCCACTTGCCCCCATGGGCAGTGGGCATGATCCAGCCATAGCACCTCTACGGTGCAAGGAGCCTGATCCACCCACCCCCTAAAGAGATAGATAAGGTACGACGCTTGAAAAATTGCCACGATTTCTGTGGGCTGTGTGAATGCTGAACCAGATCATCACTTGCAATTTGCTGTTTTCAATTTCGGCGCCTTCTCAGGGTAGCGGTATTGGCTCCATGCCTGTGTAAAGCTTCCTAATTGGCTGGTCTCACTCACCTGAGACAGAAGCACCTGAGCCGTGTAGCTTAATGTAAGCCTGCATCTCTGTACTCAGCTCCTAATTTATATATTTTAATTTAGCCTGTTCTGCTCGGCCTGTGAAAAGTAACTTACCATTTCCCCCTGCTGCAGTTTCTCTCCAACTGTATGTGCACTGATTCAGTGCTAGCTCTTCAAACTTCCCCTAGATTTTTCCCCAATTAAGCTTTTACTCTGTACACTGCTTTGATCTGAGTTTGAAAAAAGTTTTACTGCCTTTGTTAAGATATGTTTTTAATCCTATTTAAGACTGTACTGGGTCTACATGCTTACTGCTATGGACTTAGAAAATTCAGTGAATTGTTAAATCTGTTTATAAAATGGGCTTAAAAATTCCAAGCCACTGATTGGCTACAACATCATCTCAGCCGTGTCCTTACCAGATGATATTGTAGCCAACCGGGACTACCCTCTACCCCCAGGGCACACAACACCAAGAAATCACTGAGCTTTGCCAATCGGAACCAAAAGCTTAGGCTGGCACAGCTCAGTAAACCGCTAGTATGCAGCTGTGCTCTCCTCATTCAGCCACACATTTGAACCATCAGTGAAACTTCAAAAAAAACAACAACCAGTCAACCCGGTTTAAACATCATAGAGCCTCTTTCAAACTGAACAATTTGGTGGTACAATCATAATTTTATTTTTCTTACTTACACTGACAGCCTCGATCTGCAACTCCGGTCACGACGATAACATTCCTCGTCACCGACACATCTCCTCGCCTCCCACTGATTGTCCAACACAATATTGGCACAAAAACGCAGAACATATTTAATTTTTTAAAAATAAATACTGTCTACAGCTTTTTAGCTCTAACAAATTTGAAACGGCAAACGTCTGACTACAGCACTAAGAAACGTCACCCGGAAACATCCATCTACGGCGGCTGCTAAGAGACATGCTCGCTCCCAGTCAGCCAGCCGTTTCTCATAAATCCCGATATAAATCAAAATAAATCAAAGCATTTAACAAAAAAAAAACTTAAAAAAAACCATACACAGAAACGTTGTCTGCATCTTGAGACTTTTGCAACAAATGGCACAGATAATATGTCAGACCACTTGTACACAATGGGTCCAAATGCCTCTAGTTAAACTGTCTATACAAAACTAACAAATATATTTAAAATGAAAAAAATTAAAACATGTTTTTTGTTGTTTCTCTGGGTTGGTTCTGCAGATAGACAAAGTTACTGGGTGGGTACAGTAGACAGACACAAGATAACCTCATATACTGCATCCCAACAGAGGGACTACTTTTTATGTTTTACACAAATATCATATTTTTACTAATTTTACACACATTTTTATTGCATTTTTTTCTCAAACTAACATCTTTACCACAGACCCATTTTATAAGCACAATAACACACTCCGAGGTGTGGGTTACATGCTGATAAGAGCTCACCTTAGTACACCCCTAGGCGTGCTCTTATCAGCACGTAACCAACACCTCGTCGTGTGTTATTGCTTGCGCATCCTCTGTCTTGAGCCTAAGGCTCCTGCCCATGACTTTCATTCTTCATCATCTTCCTTTGTCCCTCTGTCCTCCTCTGTCTCTGTTCTGTCCCTCCTGCCCTCCCCCATCAGTCTGTTCTTTTGTGCTCGTTTTGGATTCCCGAGTTAGCCGGCACCTTGCCTCTGTCTGAGACTGCCCCCTGACTTTGTCTTTCAAGTTGGTGCTCAGCTCTCTTTGTGTGTTTCTGTTTAGACCCCCCCCATCTGCTCCTATTTATTCTGCTGTCTCCTTCCTTACAGGTGCCACTTGCCACCATGGGCAGTGGTCATGATCCAGCCATAGCACCTCTACGTTGCAAGGAGCCTGATTCACCCACCCCCCCAAAGAGATAGATAAGGTATGACGCTTGAAAAATTGCCACGATTTCTCCGGGCTGTGTGAACACTGAACTGGATCATCACTTGCAATTGGCTGTTTTCAATTTTGGCGCCTTCTCAGGGTAGCGCTACTGGCTCCATGACTGTGTAGAGCTCCCTGATTGGCTGGTCTCACTCACCTGAGACAGGAGCACCCAAGAAGTGTGGCTTAATGTAAGCCTGCGTCCCTGTACTTGGATCCTAATTTATATATTTTAGTTTAGCCTGTTCTGCTCGACCTGTGTAAAGTAACTTACCATTCCCCTCGCTGCAGTTTCTCTCCAACTGTATGTGCACTGATTCAGTGCTAGCTCTGCAAACTTCCACTTGATTTTCATCCCACCCATCCTCCCCCTCCCAGGCCTCCTTTAAATGCACACAGTCTCCGCCCACTTCTATCTGATGTTTCCATTTATTGGTTACTTACTGTCAACCACTGGAATTCCTCCCCTCCTCTTTTTGCAACTAAGCCTTCTAGCAGCTTTATCTTATTCTGTCTTGCTGAGGCATACCATTTTGGTACTTTAGGTTTGCTTATTGCTCACTAGCATATCCTGTCTTGCTAAGGCAGTTGATTTAGGTCAGGTGATCTCTCTAGTACTTAGTTTGCTCCAGAGTAGTAGCTAAGAAATTTGTTTCAAGGCCTCTCTGTCCCTAGTACTACTCTATAGGCAGGTGAACTCTTTTCTTATTAGCCTGACTAGGAGCTGTACTTAAGAATTACTGCTGCAGACTCTACTGCCTTTGGTAGTATTCTGCAGGGATTAAGAAATTCTCCCCCATTGAGAATCCCTTCTCTTGCCTGTACTTGTAGTGCCCATTGGCTGATAGTCTCATAATGAGGGCATAGTACCTTCTTCTATGCTTGTCTCTGCTCATCTTACATGTATTGGACCCGAACATGAACCAAAAAATAACTCCTAGAGTGGAGAATGGCTTTCTTTTTACTTTGTCCATCCGGGACTTTTACTATCAAGTAGAAGGACTTGTGTGTGCTCTAACTTCCCCTAGCCCACTGCTGGTCCTTCACCTGCTCCGGCATACAGGAACTCTCCTAGAACCTGCCTACAGGGCTACACCACCTTCTGCATACTCCCCCCTACTCCCATTGACTCTCTCGGTCAGGGTATTATTGTATGCAGCATCAGGAAAACTGGGAACTAGCCTCAGATCTCCCTATACTGCAGCAGACAAATCAGGTAACCGAAAGAAGACTCAGCCACCCACACTTCTCCTATGACTCTGCAGGAAACTCTTGTTTCTATTTTTACTATGCTCAGGAAATGTTGAGCTTAATCCAGGCCCTCTGACACCCATGGAATCCCCAGCAGAGCTGCAAAGCCTCAAGGTGCTTACATTCTTGCATGTTAATGTATGCAGCCTTTTAAAAAAAAAAAACACTTCTGTTCCAGCCTGGGTATGTCATACTGCTCCAGATGTTCTGGTGATTACAGAGTCCTGGCTCTGAATGGCGATCAGTAACAACAAAGTTAACATCCCCTCCGACTCTTTGTTCAGAGCCGACAGGCAAACCAGAAGTGGCGGGGTAGCTATTTACATCAAGGATAAATTCCCTGCCTCCATAATTGACTCAACCTCTGTCACAAAAGATTTTGAAAGCTTGTCATTAAAGACTGAAATTGCCACCAGTGTCTCATTATGTATAATAGAACGCTACAGACCCCCATCAGCTGGACTACAGTTGTTAAAACATCTCGGAAACATCCTGGGTTTGGCATCTTCAGAGTGTATCATACTAGGGGACTTCATCTTAGACTGGCTCTCCAGTGCATCCACCCCACTTAAAACATTCTGTGATTCCCTTTGGTTGTCACAGCTAATAAACGAATCTACTTATCCTAACAAGCTCAACCCTAATAACAGTACTCTCTTGGATATCATTTTAGTTAACAAACCCCATTTATTCTCCAATGCTGGTGTCTTTTTCTCTGATATTAGTGACCATTGCTTCATCGCGTGTGTAAGATCCACTCTTAAATCCACAACTGCACCAAAATTCTCCTTTAAAAGGTGCATACGCAACTTTGATCTCCAAGAGTATATATCAGACATGAGACTCCATGTGATGGCAGGACTTCTATCTAGCCAAGTCCCTGACTACGGCTTATGATATTTTCTCAGAAATTGTGCTAGAGGCTCTCAACAAGTATGCTCCCATAGTAAAAGTTCATGCCAGAAACAAATCCTGTCGGTGGTTTACAGAAGACCTGAAAGATGCTTTGTGGAGTAGGGATGTACTCTGGAGTACTGCTAGGAAATCTAATTTAATAAATGACTGGAATTCTTTCTGGAGGGCGAGGAACCTCAGCACCAAAATGGTCAGAGAAGCCAAAGCTAATTTCCACCACTCTCAGCTGGCGAGCTCCTCAAGAAATGCCTCCAAATTCTGGAGGACTATCAAAGACATTGAAGGTCACACCACTGTAAATTCCCTACCTACTAAATTATTGATCGACAATACTGTCATCTCTGACAAACTGTTTATCCTTGATGCTCTCAATAATCATTTTGCCACTGCAGGGCTAGCCTTTGACCCTCTCCCATGAATATCCTCCACCAACAACTTAGATTGGATACACAAGAAAAACCCATCCCCAGTCCATCCTTCTCTCTGCAGCCTACCTCCCTGAAAGAAGTCGAAGATCTTCTCCTTTCAACTGGACACTAGGAAAAGTGCTGGGGCCAACCTCATTGACCCATACTTCTTAAAGGTTGGCTACTGTGTCCTCGCAGTCCCAATTACTCATCTCTTCAACTTATCCTTGTCCCAGGGTGACCTACCACCCATTTGGAAAAATGCACTTGTGATCATTTTGTTTAAGTCAGGAGATCCTACTGACCTCAATAACTACAGGCCAATATCCCTATTTCCAATCCTGTCAAAGATGCTGGAGAAAATAGTGAACTCCCAGCTTCGGAAGTACCTGGAATCAGAAAAATTGCTCAACCCATTACAATCCGGTTTTGGAGGACAGCACAGTACAATCTCTGCTCGCCAGGTGACAAACAACTGGCAGCAATTGAGACAAAAAAACATTGTCTTGCAGTTTTCTTGGACTTAAGCAAAGGTGTTGATACCGTTGATCACAGACTGCTTCTGTCATCCTCTGGAACATTGGTTTGGATTCCTATCCTTAAAATGGTTCTCCAACTACCTCTCAGGACGACTTCAACAAATAAATGCAGAAGGGGAAGTTTCTCCACCAAAACCCCTATTGAGGGGTGTACCTCAAGATTCCATTCTTGGTCCCTTGCTCTTCACCATTTATATTAGCAACATAGATGCCCCCATCAAAGAAGCACAAATAAACCTATTCGCAGATGATACGGTACTCTGTGCTAGTAGCCCCACACCTTATGTAGCCTGTAAAGCCCTTCAAAATGAATTTAATTTTCTGCAGCATCAGCTTATAAACCATAAACTGCTCTTAAATCCAAAAAAAAACAAAGCAATGTTCCTTTCACTCCTTCAAAATGCAACAAATCCTGCAATTGCTGGGACACTCCCGCAGATCACTACCATTCTAGGTGAGCGGTTGGAGTACGTACCAAAGTTCAAGTACCTGGGGGTCTGGTTAGGCTACTTTCACAGATCACTCAGAAGAACTAGCAAAGAAACTTAGACAAAGACTTGGCCTGTTCTTTAGGATTAATAATCTCCTCACAAGAGATGCTAAACTGAAACTGGTTTAAACTACCTTTCTTTCCCTTTTGGATTACTCAGACTTCCTATATAGTCAGGGACTTGCAGGTACTCTAGCCAAACTCGATACGCTTTATCACAGAGCCATAAGATTTATCACGGGTCTTCCATACTCAACCCACCACTGTGCATTGTACACGGCAGTGGGATGGTCTTCCTTGCTTACAGACAGCAAAAAATGCTATGGTTTGGACATATAAAGCTATCCTCGAACTGCCCCTGATATATCTCTGTCTGTTTACCTTTGTGCACTCTGGGAAGTGTCCTGAGAAGCACCTCATATATCTACCTTTATGTTTACAAAGCAAAATCTTGCATCGGCAGAGCAGTTATCAGCTTTGTGCTCCCTCAACTGTGGAACAAGCTGCAAAAAACTTTGAAATTAACTCACCCCATCAGCCTAGAAGCTTTTAAATCTCTATACCTACATCATAAAGGAGTACTGTGCCTGTCTACCCTAAATAGTGACTCCTATAAATCCAAGCACACTCTAATTACTACTGTTAAAAGACTGATCACATCTATAATCCACTCTTCCCTCTGCCCTTTTCTACTCCATATCTGTCCCTACCTCATTCCTTTGACCCTGGTTCCAGCTGTAAATTCTCCTATACCTATCACTATATACCTTTTATATTAGGTTGTATTTGTGTTTGATACCTGATTATGTATATTTCTTTTACTTTATGAAAAATTGTGTCCTGCCCAAAACTAGCTGTATCTTCTGTTCCAAACATATACTACTGTCAATGCTACCTGCTGATACTTTGTATATACTGTATTATTGTATCTCACTTTATTTGTATTATTACTATTTTCTTGTGTGTTGCATCCCATGTATATTGTCCCTTGTTCCTTGTTAACAAACCCAGGTCCACCTAAAAAATGAGCTTGCTCAGTGTTGATCGCCTGGTTAAATAAAGACTTTGATTGATTGATTGATTGATTGATTGATTGATTGATTGATTGAAAAGCCCTTGAAAAAATCATTGATGACCAACTCACCAAGTATCTGCAAACACACAATCTATTATGCAGTGAACAACATGGCTTCAGATCAGGCCATAGCACAACCACTGCCCACATCGAATTCTCCAATTTCATTCACTCTGCCCTTGACCATAAATTTCTTGTCAGAGCCATCTTCATGGACCTCTCTAAGGCCTTTGATAAGGTCTCCCACCCCCTCCTCCTGGACACTCTCCACCACACTGGTCTATCACATGGACCACTCTCTTGGTTCAATAACTACCTTACTTCTAGATCCCAATGTGTTAAGATAAATGGCATCCTATCTTCCACCCTACCTGTCCACTCATGGGTCCCCCAGGGATCCATATTGGGCCCCCTACTCTTCAATATCTACTTAAATGCACTACCCAAATCCTGCTCCGGTAACTTACTGCTATACGCTGATGATGCGGTTCTCTATGCCACACACCCCTGACCTGACAACCTATAGTCCTCCATCCAAGACTCATTCAATCAGATAGAAAGTTAGTTCACCAGTTGCAGACTTGTGATCAACATCAAAAAAACCAAAAACATGCTATTTGCCCACTGGCAGAGCAAGGCCAAGGACACTGGACTAAAAATTTTCTCCCCCACTCACCTCCCCCTGGAACAAGTACTCACTTATAAATACCTCAGCCTTACGCTTGACACCTTCCTGCTCATTTCCATGCCCCATTGGCCACATCCTGGCCTCAGCCATTGCCACCACATGGGCCTCCTATACCAACACAAAGACTGCCTGATGCCAGAGGCTCTCAATCTGGCTGTCACCTATTCTGTCCTCTCCCTCTTTGACTATGGGCACCCCATCTACTCTGTTGCAGACAGCACCACCCTAAACAAAATTCACATGGCCATTAATTAAGTGTGCCCACTCCTCCTAGGTGCAGATAAACACTCCCATACTTGAACCCTGTACACCTTTACAAACATTCTCACCCTGGAGGAAAGACTACAATACCAAACTTGTCTCCTCACTAAAAAAATCCACCTTGGGTTAACCACACTGGGGGTCTGTGCCTCCCTACTCTCGGGTTCCAGCATTGCGACCACTCATTCTGCCAACAAGCATCTGTGGACTGTGTCAGGGTCAGAACTCCCTAGCTCAGAGATCATTCATCTATAGAGCCCCTGTCTGGTACAATGAGCTCCCACCAACCATAATCTCCATTCCCATACTAGGGCACTTCAAGGCCATTCTAAAAAACACACATTCTATCCCTGTGCCAATGCCTGTGCAACTGCTAATCTTCCTTACTGGCCTGCACTGAGCTGCACTAGGCCACTCCCCATTGACATTGCAACCAACTGTATAGGACAAACAGTATAAGACATCTTTGCTGCTAATCACTGTCTCTGCCATATGACAATGCCCCAGAGGCTGCACCTACACTGTAAATATAGCACCTGTATTAATATAAATTCCCTAGCTACTACATGTATAGGTCAACAGTCACCCAGGCTATTATATGTAAATACTTTGCCTAAACTGTGTTGTCTCACTAATATGCTGATCACTGTTCCTACAATATGACAATGCCTCAGAGGCTGTATTTTGCTCTGTAATTGTTCCTCTGTTCTAATTTCAATACCCTAGCTACTACATGTATAGGTGTTCAGCCACCCTGGCTTTCATATGTAAATACTTTGAATTGTGATGTCTCATTATTGTACTATCTCTGAATGTATGACTTGCTGACGCAGAGCCTTTGTAAATGAGTCTATGACTCAAAGGCTTGTAATTCCTATGACTGACTAAATAAATAAAATAAATAATGTACAACATTGAGTGCGTGTAGTAAAAGACATTGAAAGTGTGCTTTGGGGGAGGGGTGTATCTGTGGTGTAGGTAGATTTAAGTTGGAGAAATAGGGAGTTCTTTGTTTTTTGGTTATATTTTTGTTATATAAGTACATACAGTAACACTGTCAGTAATTGTTGACATTTTCTTGCTGATTGAGTGTTGTGTGGATCTGGTGCAGCAGTTCATAATATCAGGTTGTTTACAATATGTGGCATATTACTGAACTTTTCAATTTGCTATGCATTACTCGTTGTAGACAAATTGTGTGTGTGTGTGTGTGTGTGTGTGTGTGTGCGCGGTGCTGCGTGATATCAAATAATGCACCTTTTATTGTGCCACTGTGTAATTGCAGGTGCAGCAGTGTGAACCTGCTATCCATTGCACTGCATGATTTTGTACTGCCATCGTGGTATCTGTTCTTTATTTTGCTGCTTGTACTGCCATAAAAATCAGCAGTCAGTGCCCCCCTTCCCCACCGGCAAAAGGATTGTTTGTGACCTCAGCACCACTGGTTAGTTAGGTGTTGTTTTCACTTGTGAACTTGTGTCTCTATCTGCTGCTGAAACCACGGTTGTTTTTTTGGCTTCACATCTAGCATCCCCCCACCCAGTGTGAATGTTCCAAAATCTAAATTTGTTTTGAATATTCTTGCTGATCCCTCAAAATGCTTGCAAAGAGACTTGCAAGCAAAGGTGGTTCTCACCATGGCACTGCTGTCAGTAGTAAGATAGTCTGTGAGCGTGGTAGTACGCAGACGCAGAGGTGCATTGCTGATGTGAGGAAAGGCATTTCTCTTGCAATGCTTTTTCCAGCCCAAGCAGTAGCTTACCTCATAAATGGAGGAGATGATGATGTTCCAGCCGGTGGTGCTAGTGCAGTTGCTGGTTGTGGTAGTATGAGTATTGCTGCCTTAAGTTTGACTTCTGACCAGTGTACCGTGTCCAAAAATATAGTGGAGTGTGAAGCAGTGCAAGTGAGTGGCAGTGTAGATGATGTCAAACTTCCCAGTAACATCCCAATAACTGAACCTGAGGATTCTGATAATTATGTCAACGATAGCATACAATGTGACATTTCTTCCACCGCGGTACATGTCACGCATTTTCCATGCAGTGATTCACAGTGTAGTGAAAAATATCAGGTGATGGTGGTGTCGATGATGATGGTGATGATTGTGATGATGATGTTGCTGTGGTTGCAACATGCAGTCCACATGCCAGCATCCAAGCAGAAGATGTGGATGTGGGTGATGTTGATGAATATGATGACAATGTAATTGATCCCAGTTGGGAACCAGAGAAAATGAAATTCAAGGTGGCTGTGTCTGGGTCTGTTTGCATTAATCCCCCCACCCCCCGTAAAAACTTGTGATTTACCAGTTTCAGTTGATGGTGATGATGATGATGATGATTACCCAGTAATAATGATAGGTAGTCATGGTGGTCAGTTGCAGTCCAGGTTTGCACTGCCAGAAAAATCATGTTGCACACCCCCACTTCAGTGATTAAAAGAATGGAGTTCAATAAGCAGCATCATGGACATGTTAAAAGTAGAGCATCACATTCCCTTGTTTTGGGATTTTTTTGTTCAAGATGCAAATGATGAGTCAGTTGCAATCTGCCAGGATTGCCATGTGCATGTGAGTTGAGGTAAAAAGGGGAGCCATCTGGGCACAGGAGGACAGCATACACATCTTAAGAATAGGCACATGGCAGTGTGGCCCTTGCACAAGATGGCAGCTAATACCACAGTGGGGCATTGACCTTTATCATCAACCATTATGAGCATGTTATCCCCTTCCATGAGTGTTAAGTCTAATAGGAAATTAAATGTGTGCAATAGTGAGGAAATAAGAGCAGAGGATTACTACAGGCATGATGAGGTGGAGGAGCATAATGACTTTGAAATGTCATCCAGTGGTGGTGAGAGTAGCAGTTTTGGTGGTGGTGGTGATGAATGCAGTATGTCTAGTGCACGGTTGGCAAATCTGGCAAAATAATTGCATTACTGGGTTTGTCATCATCACCTGTGCAACCGTCTTCATCAAACGTCCACACTCCACCTCCAGCCATTTGCAGAGCAGAACCATTTGCCATCACACCCCATGTAAAAAGGTTTAAGTCAGCCCACATTACAGAGTATTGTTTCTCACATAAGCTGAAGTTCCCACCCAATCATACAGTGTCACATAAACTTAAAGGGTACCTAAACAAGCAGTTTTTTAAAACATCAAACTCCAAAATCTGGCTTCATTGCAAGGTAAAGTAAGGCTGCTGTTTACGTTTATGCTAAAACTGCATTTATGCAAACAACATAAATGCAGTTTCATAGATTTGAAAAATGTAAACATCAACCTTTCTCTTTAAAAAAAAAAACAGCCTTGGTTTCTCCCTAAGATGTCTGCCAAGTGTGTTAATTGATGAATCATGATGACCTCATCAGAGCCAGAGCCAGAGACCCACATATATTTCTATAGTGCTAACTAGTTCTGCTTTCCCTCTTTATTTTGAATTGTTGTACCAGGATGATCAACACCATGTATTAAGTTGTGGATTATTTTGATCAGTACACATGTTAGGCTATGATTTTGTTCATTTTGTTTACTTTAATTTACGGAAAATGTTTTGCAATCCAGCTGACTTTTTCCTTGGCAAACTGCATTACAATACAACACTTCAAATACCTGATGATCTAGTGGTTATGTGATGCACTGAATTTTGTTTTTTGTTAACCAGGAGAGACACACTAAGCTGAAAGCTTGTTTACAGGTGTGGCATGGGAGCACAAGGAAGTTTACTGACTTGCTCAGGGTCACACAGAAAAGTACCAGTCTGGTTCAGTTCCAAAGTTCATGCTCTCTTGTAATCCACAAATTAGGCTTTCTTTTTCCATGTGAAGCCCCAAGCATCTAGCCTGCTTTCTGTTGAATGCCCCACCATCCATACCTTTTCCTTGGTACTGCCTGGTGCTGCGTATGTGCCCACGGTCTCATGAAGAGAATTATCACACCTCAGATTGTAATCTTGTAGCTCAGAGAGTTGTACACACCTATACCAATACGCATCATCAGCTGGCACTTAAAAAAATGCCTCCCAAATCACTCTCCAGTCCACATTCTCAATGTTTGACTTCTGCTCCCACAGTAAACATTGAGTGGGTCACCACCCTTCTGCATAGTGAAGGTAGTATGTACAGTTCCCCTGTTGTGTTTTTCCCCAGGTTCATTAACAAACTACTAGGTCTTCTTGGATGTCCAAGCAATAAGCATCAGGACACACCAGAAAAACTGCTGTTCATGCCCACATAAGGGCTGCACTTACAATGGATAACATAATTATTAGCAGAAGAGGCATACTAATACCTTGAGCGAATCCACCTGACTTCCAGTGTCAGTCTACTCCTTTACCTGAGATCTGCAGAACCCCACAGGACAGTTCCCAGCAATTCTTCTCCAGTGCTTTTCTGTGCTGTACTCCACAATGTGAGTTGGCTGGCTACCACCCTTCCAAATCTTGAATGAGCTATACACAACTCCCTCAGTACTGTCCCAGCAAACATCAACACCCCCCCCCACCTGAGGGTAATCTCCTTACACTGAATTCAAGTAACAGTTTAGGTGCAGCCCTGCCACTCTTAGTATTTGTCATCGCTGACTACTCTCATCCGCAGTCAGGTAGTGATCATGATGTTGGCAGCACCACATTTCAGATTTCACGGTGATCTGCTCAATGTCCTCCTTCATGTCTTCACCTAACCTAAATATAGCTGTAGCCTGCTGGAATGGCCTCTTCAGTCCCTCTCCAGTATTCATTCTTCTTACCTGCTCCCCACACCAAAAACTAATGAGTTCACTACCCTTCCGCATCATGAATGTGGTTAGTACAGTCTCCCATGTTATTTTCATATATTAATAATAAACATGATCTTCTGGTAAGCCAGGCTGATAGCTGCATTGTACAAGTGGAAAAATAGGCTTTCTTACTCATATAAGATGTAAGCCACCTATGATTAGCCACTATTAAATGACATGCATAATGATGTGCACACACATCATTTAGCAGTGCCTAATCAAAGGTAGCCTAGATATTTTAAGGATAGGAAAGCCCATCATTCCCCTTGTTCCCTGCTGCTATCAGCCTGACTTACTGGATAAATGTGTATATTTGATATGTCAAAATAAAACAGGGACTGTACCACTTGCATTCATGATGCAGAAGGGAGATAAGCTCACCAGTTTTCTGTGTGAGGAGGAATAGTGAAGAATGAATACCAGTGGGGGACTGAGAAGGCCATTCTTGCAAGGTAACTGCTATATTCAGGGAAGGGGAAAGGCAGAAGGAGAGAAATATCAGCAGATTATTGTGAGAAATAAGATGTGGTCTGCCAGCACCTTGATCACTACCTGACCCCATTGTCCTGTCCAACATTCTCCTTCTCATAAAACCAGTTCATGCAATTGTCCAAGGATTTGTGCAGATATTGATGTATGAAATGGCTGCCACTACATGTTCAGTCACTTCACTACCAGTCTAGTATTGCTTGTAAAGCACTTTAGGATACAATGTGTATGAAAACCACTATATAAATGCTGATTCGTATTATTATTATTATTTCCCATGGAAAAAGAAGACAAGACAAGCATATATATGAGTTTTGAGAAAGTATGAACTCTAACATTGGACTGCACAAGAACTTTGCTACAAAAAAGTGGTGGCTCTAGGGGGTGGAGAAGGGTGTGGCTACAACCCCCCCACATAGTAACATACTTGCTTGCTGCTGCTGCTGCTGCATTTCACTTTGTTGAAGAAGTCTGATTTATTGATTGTACAAATGTTCATATTCAAACTATGGATTGCATTTGTAGGTTCTCTCAAAAACATACTAGAAAAAAATAATAGCAGAAAATATAAAGGTTCAATAAAAATGTTAAAAAATGCATATTTAGCATGCACACCACCCCATTGTAGCATCTTGGATCCACCATAACCACTAGACCACCAGGTTATTCAAGATTTGTACTGCACTGTGGTTTGCCACAGAGAAAGTTGGATGGATTAAAACACAATTTCAGCATGTTAAAATAAACAAAATGAACAGAACCATAGCCTAACATGTGTATTATACAAAATAATGCACATGGTTTTGACCATTTGCGTGAAACACTTCTATACAAAGGGGAAAAAAGAACTAGTTAGCACTATAGAGAGACATAAATCTCTCTGACTTTGGCTCCAATGATGTTATCACATAACACATTTGGCGGCCATTTGAGGAAGCAGGTAAG
Source organism: Neoceratodus forsteri (assembly GCA_016271365.2). Lineage (NCBI taxonomy): Eukaryota > Metazoa > Chordata > Ceratodontiformes > Ceratodontidae > Neoceratodus > Neoceratodus forsteri. Next base: position 586,044,366 of record CM057449.1, read on the forward strand.
ACAGTTTTTTTAAATTAGAAGGCTGATTTTACAATATGCAAAAGCTCTGGAACCACTTTTAGGTAACTTATATAAATGTAGTTTTAGCACTAATGAATACAGCAGGCTTTCCTTTAGTCACCTACGGAGTCAGATTTTTGAATAGTTTGTTGCCAAAATGTCGTTTAGGTATCCTTCAGTGCTGCTGTAGCTGAAATGCTGGCAATTGATCTTTTGCCCTTCTTTGTGGAGAATTCTGGGTTCTGGTGGTTTGTTGCACGTGCCTGTCCAACATGGAAAGACCCATCCAGGACTTACTTTTCAACCCGTGCTGCCGCCGAGTTGTTCAGTACTGTGTCTGACACAGTAAGACATGCCTTTCAACATTCCTCCTCTCCATTCATCCATTTAAGTATGGCTATGTGGACAAGTGGCAAAACAGCAGGGATGTTCATATTTGTGTATAACTGCACATTGGATGCAGGTGCCGGGTGTTGTTTGTGATGTTGGTAGTGTGAATAATCAGTGCAGTAAGGTGAGGTGTCATGGTAGCAATCTTCCAGGAATTCAACAGCATGCAACGATTGCTATGCACAATGTGTCCTGTTCATACACACTGGTGAAAACATGTTGGACATGGTACTGACTGAAACTAACAAGTGGCTGAACCCCCTGTCCCTGAGAGCTGGGTTCATAGCAAGTGACAATGGGTCAAATGTGCTGAAATGCATCACAAATGGTGGCTTTTTTTGTGTTCCATGCATGGCCCATTATTTAAATCTTGTGTGCAGGAGTTTCTACAGCACCCAGATGTAAAGGAAATGCTGACAGTTGCACGCTGTATCTGCTGTCACTTTTTATGATCTGCAAAGGTCCGTGACCAACTTCGGCAGTTGCAGATGCAAAACAACCTCCATCAGCACCGTCTGAAGCTGGAAGTTGTCACTGGTGGAACTCCACTTTATTCATGGCAGAGAGGTTATATGAACAATACAAAGCCATCTCAGAATATCTTGTCATGCACACTAGCCATGACAGTTCCGTGGCCTCCATGTCTATGACAACTGAACAGTGGTACCTCATGGACTATGTAATAACAATTTTGTGTCCTTTTGAACACACCACACAGGCAGTGAGTGGCGAGTCTACCTTCATTAGCCAATCAATTCCACTGCTGTGGGTGCTGAGGCAGACATTGGTGAATGTACAGCATTTCCTTGATGTTGCTGGAGACAGTGCTAGCAGTATGTTGCTGAAACATATACTGACAGTATTTGACCAGAATTGTCACATTTTGTGCATTCAGCGTAGTGACAACTTTGTCAGAGCAACAATGCTGGACCCACAATACAAACGTGGAATTGCCTCAGTACTGGAGGGAGGGTCTGAACAGGTAAAAAATGTCAGTGGGCAACTGGTGCACTTGGTTCATGTGGTACAGAAGTCATGTGCCAAGGTCAGCAAACTTTAGCAGCATAATCCAGCTGAAGGTGTACATGGAGGACCGTCAAGCATATCCTATAAGGGGAAGGGGACTGCAGTTCCAGGTGGTCTGTCATCCACAGCGGTTGGCATCACCCTACTTTGGGAGGATTTGTCCCAAGTGGGGATTTGTGAAATAAATGATTCCGGACAACAGGATGATGCATCAACCACTTGACTTAGTGTGGCACAGAGAATGGTTGAGTCATATTTGTCTGAAAACAGGCATCTGTCAATAACTGATGATCCTCTTTTGTACTGGAGTGGAATAGTCAATGAATGGTCAGAGCTGACTGCAGTGGCACTGAAGTACCTCACATGCCCACCCTGCACTGTAAGTGTTGAAAGGGGATTCAGCTCAGCAGGTGCAATAGTCAGTGATCATTGGACAAACCTCTCTCCTGCAAATGTTAGGTTGCTAACATTCATAAAAATGAATGAGAGGCACATACCAGCACAGACTGCAACCTCGGTATCTGTACCCCGGCTACTCATGAAGTTTTGGTGATGTAGAAATAGACCATCCTGGTGTCACTGGCAGTGGCAGCATGAAACAGCCCACCACTGACGTAGGTGATGACACAATGGAGAAAGAATTTCCCAGTGGTCAGACTTCAGACATAGATGACTATAAGGGCAGCTTTATTTATGAGGATGATGATGTTGTTAATGTTGGCAGGTTTTAACTGAAGTTGTTTAAAGGCAGTGTGCCCCCCTTGAGTCAGACCACCACCACCAAGACTGATGTTAGCCACTGCCACCACAGAGAATGAGATTCTCCAGCTCCCAGGCCACCACAAACAGGACTGATGTTAGCCACTGCCACCATAGAGAATTAGTTTGTCCGACCCCCCGGACCACTACCACTGGGACTGATGTTAGCTACTGCCACCACAGAGAATTAGTTTGTCTGCCCTCCCAGACCAACACCACTGGGACTGATGTTAGCCACTGCCACCACAGAGAATGAGTTTGTCTGCCCCCTTGACCACCACCACTGGGATTGAGGTTAGCCACTGCCACCATAGAGAATGTGTTTGTCCGCCCCCCCGACCACCACCACCGGGACTGATGTTAGCCACTGCCACCACAGAGAATGATCTTCTGTCCTCCTGGACCAACATCACCAGGACTGAAGTTAGCCACTGCCACTACAGAGAATGAGTTTGTCTGCCTCCCTGGACCACCACCACTGGGACTGATGTTAGCCACTGCCACCACAGAGAATGAGTTTTCTGCCCCCCTCCACCACCGGGACTGATGTTAGCCACTGCCACCACAGAGAACGAGTTTTTCTGCCTCCTGGACCAACACCACCGGGACTGATGTTAGCTACCGCCACCACAGAGAATATGTTTGTTTGCCCCCCCAAACCACCACCACCAGGACTGATGTTAGCCACTGCCACCACAGAGAATGAGTTTTCTTCCCCCGGACCATCACCACTGGGACTGATGTTAGCCACCGCCACCACAGAGAAAGAGTTTGTCTGCCCCCATTGGATCACCACCACTGGAACTGATGATAGCCACTGCCACCACCAGATGCAGGAAGATGTCACAGGGAATGTCATCATGTGCCGCAGCTATCACCACCAGCACCCACCACCAGTGTCATTCAGACACTGTTTCCCCATTACATTGACTATGCCAAGGCAGAGGGAGTCGAACAGGAGACCAAATTCCATCAGCTACAGGCACAAAGCTTCTTAATATTAAAACTATAAAGTGAGTATATGTATTAATGTTTTATGCTATTTAACTTCCTTTAGCTGTACGTTTTGTTTTCTGTAGCTTTTCTGAGCTGCAATGGTCCAACACATACAGTAAACTTATTTGTTTTTCTTTACAGGTTAACAAAAAAACTCTCCTTCGCTGAAAGTCACTATAAATGGTACTGCAGCTGTACCATACACAGGAACCTATGGAATATCCATTTCAAATCCATACTGGTAAGTATCAAGATTTTATTTCATCTGTTCAATTTTTTTTTTAAAAGACTGCAGCAGATGTGACTGAGTACGATTCATAAACTAGGTGACATGTGTACGTCGCCAAAACTATTTCTGCAAGATATCATGCACTGTATTCTGAACATACATCTGTGCAGCCATGACAGTTTTGAAAATGTTGCACACAGGTTGTGTTACTTGACAAGATGTTGTTTTGAAATGTGACTTGACTTGAGATCGAGATTGAGAACGAGGGACAATTAAGTTGCAAGAATTTCATTCAATTCTTTTTTTAGAAAACTTCCAAATGCTTTGTTGCATCATAGTTGCCTTATCCAAAGAAGTTCTTCAACATCAGCCAGGCAGACATGCAACACGCAGACGTCGTTTCAATCGATGACCATAAGCATCATTAACAACCAGACTCAAGAAGGATGCAGATAAAATCTGTGAAGAAGTAACCAAATAAGAAACCATTAATGAGACAAACCTGCAAATATGCTCCCCCCCAAAAAAAAAATACTTACTTTTATTGGCTTGAGAGTTATCCATTTCAAATTTCTACACAAAAAGTTGTCATTAAGCACTGGAATGTGCTGGCCCGGTGGCGCTGAGGGTTGAGGCACTGGAAGCCACACCTCATGCCACGCCAGCGACCTGGGTTCAAAAACGAGCCTCGGCCGTCGGGGCTCGGTGGGGTAGGAGAAGATCAAGCGTCTGAGGGACTGCTCTCTTCTTCTGGGGTGGGATCCAGGGGAACACCGAGCTCAATAGCAGCACCTGGTCGAGGCTGGGTGCATCGCTCAATAGCGAGGTATTGAAAGAGGGGCTGGCATAAGGCAGGATGCCTGTGGGCAGACCTGTGCTGGCATACATTGCATGCCATGCCAGATAGGAAAATACCTAAGTAAAAATCCCTGCCTCCTGATAGGCAAAGGATGGTCTGGGGGCTGGCCACCATGCCCAGTGTCAGGCTTCTCTGCTCACTTCTCTCAGCTCTCCTCTCTGCCTGGTCACTCTTTTAAATTGTAGATAGAGTGCCAGTAAGGAGAAACAGCAGTCCTGCCTTGGGGAACTCAGAGCCGGGGGGGTCGGGTGGCCGGGATAGGGGACGGAGAGCTGGGGCCTCCAGAGGAACTGAATAGGGAGCCTCAGATGGGTGGGATCAGGTACAAGCAGAGCGACCATCTGGAGTGAGTTCAGGGTAAGGCAGCACCATAAACAGAGTTAAAAAAAAGCACTAGAATGTGCACACCAACAGTATCTGTGACCTGTGATACAAAACAATACAAGAAGTACATGTCTATATATGTCAACCCCCACCTACAAAATACAAAAATATATATGTAAGCAATAATACCCGACTGAGTGGGCATTATTGGGAAATACTGGACCGCCCAGGAGCGTAATGAGGCCCTACACCACAGGCGGAGGGCCTCATAGCCCCTGGAAGGTCGGGTATTTCCCAATAATGCCCACCCTGGAGGGTACTATTGTGCTTAGAAAATGGGCAAGTGCATTTTTTTATGTTTTAAAAATGTACTTTTATGTTTACATGTTAAAACTTACTTTTTGTGGTAAAATAGTTCCTCCACCTACATTAAAGCTGGTTGTCATGGTTGCCCTGCCTTACAGGTAGAGATTGTTAGTCAGAGTTGCTTTGATTGTTTACTGGCCCTCCCCAACACACACACACACACACACACACACACACACACACACACACACGCACGCACACACACACACATAGATTAAGACTTACAGAATGTGTACTGGGTGACAGAATTTTGTTGGGAATTAAATCTGAGTGAGTGGCAGCGTGGGGGCCACGCGCTAACAATCACAGCAGACTGCCATTAGGAGAAAGGCGAACGAGAGAACCACTGTTTAAACTGAGCGACGGACGGACAGAAATGTATCTGTCCCAAAGCGCAAAATAATAAAGGGAATTTTTTTGTTTGATTTCAAATGTGAGCACCGATTGTTTAGCTTTTCTTTGGGTTCCCGCTAGCATTTGGAGGAGTGCGAGAGCGCGGTCGGGAGAGTGGTGCCATTGTGAATGGGAAAAGTTCTCTTCCCGACCAAAAAATAACTGCAGTGTGTTCTTTTTTCTCTTTTTTTTAGGCAGGCAGCTGCCACTTAAATAAGGGGTGCTGGGGTAGGACTAGTAGCTCTCAGTAAGTGAGCTAAAAACATGACGGCTATTTCAAATTGTGTTGGGTGCTTTCGGCCAATTAGAAAGCAAGCTGGGTACCACTGTAGAAGCGTACATGGTTTAGTGGGATTTGAACTGGTGCTTATTTTTTACTGGGCACTATTAAAAAACAATTGCCCAGGTTTGCTGCCATGTCAGCCAATCAGATTTGTGTGTTTACTTAAGCCATTTTCGAAATATATATATATACTGTATATCAGCTCACCAAGGCTACTATTAGTGTACAGACAAAGGGCACCCTTCCATATGGTTGAGATGATCACATTGCATTTGCGGGAATCGCAGCACACATTGGACCAGCAACAGTTTGTTCATGGTCATCATTTCTAAGGGGACTTTGCATGTGGTGTAATACTCCCATTTCACTTTGTTACCACTTGTCAATTTTCTGCACACAAGACAGATGTATTTTGGGCATGCAGAAAAAATCTGGGGACTCTGTGAGTCCTGGACGCATGACTGAGTGCACCATTAATTCTGGGGGACTTTGCATGTGATGTAATGCTCCTATTTCACTTTGTTACCATTTGTCAATCTTCTGCACACAAGACAGATGCATTCTGGGCATGCAGAAAAAATCTGGAGACTCTGTGAGTACTGCGTGCATGACTGAGAGTGCCAGCTGCCGCCGACAAGATATCTTGTCCTAAAAACCTATGCATTCTAAATCTTCCGGCAGCCTAAGGATTCATTCTGGGGGAATTTGCATGTGGTGTAACACTCCCATTTCACTTCATTACCACTTGTCAATTTTCTGCACACAAGACAGATGCATTCTGGGCATGCAGAAAAAATCTGGGGACTCTGTGAGTACCGCGTGCATGACTGAGGTGCCATTAATTCTGGGGGACTTTGCATGTGGTGTAACACTCCCATTTCACTTCCTTACCACTTGTAAATTTTATGCACACAAGACAGATGCATTTTGTGTGTTGTGATTATGACCACATGATGTCATACTTGAATTATAATTTAAAGCAGCATTGCAAGAATGTGGTAACAATTTTGACTTGTACTTTTTTTATGTTATTTTACATTGCCTGCCACTGGTTACCTCAGTTGTGCACTGAATGATACCCTTATTTTCACAATTTCTATCTGCTTTACTACTTTTTCTCATGTCTGAAAAAAAAGTGCATGCCTTTCAATATTGTTTTGACCAGTTTTTTAGCACTATTTGCAGCTGTTTTTTCAGTAAATATTGTTCTGTGAGGTCATAAAACACTGCCTGCTGCATAACTGTTAATTTTACAACAGAAGTGATATATAACAACTGATGGAGTAAAAGCAGCGGAAAATACTGACAAAGACCTGGTCCGCACCGTACTAAAAGGAGTCTTCCTTTTATTATTTCAGACATGAAAAAAGGAGTAAAGCAGATTCAAATACCAGAAATTATAGTATCACACAAGTCAGGATGTAATTAAAGTGGCAATGTAAAATAGTATTAAAAAGTATAGGTCAAAATGTTCAACAGATTGTTGCACTGCTGCTTTACAGAGATTCACCAAGTTACACAGTTATTATGGTGTTGTACCCAATATATTTATTATTTATTAAATTTTGTTAACCGGGTAAGCCCACTGGGCCCCGAAGGTCCCTTTTTCAGGGGCTACCTGGAGTTAGTTACACATTGTTTTGCACATACAGGTAGGTTATACAGTGCAGGACATTTCGTACAGGATTACAAAGTCAGTATACAGTTTTAGTGGAAGAGGACAGGAGGTACATTACATTATTGAATGCAACCGAACAGTGTGGTACATATAATACAGGGTTGTAAGGACAGTATATAGTTTCAGTGAAGAGGGCAGTAGATAGATTACAGTGCAGAGTTCAGCAGTGACGGCAGATGGATGTGGGGTGTAAGTGCTTTAAATGCACACAAGAGGTTCCATGTAGGAATAGAGTACCAGTTTGTGCAGTCCTTAGTCATTACCCTTGTGGGGGAACAATTTTGTACTAACCCAACTGACACTAGGTGAGGTAGGCTAGCCATCGGTACAGGGGCAGGGGCTAAGGTTAAGGAGGTGAGCACGGAGTCCCTTTTGAAATTTGGCTAGGGTGGGTGCCTTCTGAAGGTGGCTGGGGCGGTTATTCCATGATACAGGGGCCACATGAGTAAAGGATTTGCTCCCAGCGACAGAGCAGGCCAAGGGAATTTCCATTAGATTTTTGTTTGAGGAATGGAGTGGTCAACTAGTCCGCTTTGGGGCAAATAGTTTGATCAGCCCTGCCAGAGGTTGGTCATCGAGGAACTTGTAGGTCCAGCTTAGTAGAGGGTACTGGAGCCTGTTGTTCAAGGATGGCCAGATGAGGGCTATGAGGACATCACAGTGATGGGTCCTTGGGTGGGATTTGGAAGCAAAGCGAGCGATTTTGTGATATAAGGTCTGTAATCTGTAATAGTCCTGTTTTGCGATGCTGAGTAAGATGGGAGCTGCATAGGTTAGGGTTGGGAGGAGGATGCTTTGTGCGATTGCCAGTCTGGTCTCTGGTATCATATTGTAGCTTAAACAATACAGGAGACCCAGCTTTTGGTGGATGTTTTTTATTACCAAGTCCATGTGGGGCTTCAATGTGAGCCCCTGATCTAATGCGAGGCCAAGATATTTGACATATTGTACTACCTCTATTTTGGAGCCAGATATGGTAGTGAGTGGGAGAAGATGGGCCTGGGAGGGATCCAGAGATTTTAGTCTGAACAGCACCACCTTTGTCTTGGTGGGATTAAGAACCAAGCAATTCTCAACTAGCCAAGTCTCAGCCTTGGTGAAGTCTGCCTGAACCATGGGTCCTAGGTAGGATGGGTGGAGGTCTGTTCGGTACAATACTGCATCATCAGCGTACTGTACTAAGGAGCTGCCCCCACAATGGCAATGTAGGTCATTTGTGAATAGGGAGAATAATAACAGGCCCAAGATAGAGCCCTGTGGCACCCCTTCAGTTATAGGTAGGGGTTCGGAGGTGACCCCTCTCACTTGACCTGCTGAGAACGGTCAGTGAGGTAATTATGGAACCAGTTGAGGGAATGCTGATCAGGTCCAAGTTGGCTAAGCTTTGTTTGTAGGAATGGGTGATCTGCCAGGTCAAAGGCCTTGGAGAGGTTGATGAACACAGCCCCAGTGGGGTACCCTTGTCCAATGCAGCCCGGACATCGGAGGTAAATTTAATGAGGGTGGTGTCAGTTCCACACTTTTGTCAAAAGCCATGTTGTGAGGGGGCCAGGAGCCTGTTGGCTTCCAGGTAGTCTCTTAGTTGGCAATATTCTAGCCATTCCTGGATCTTTGCCAGGTGACATAGGATGGAGATGGGTCTATAATGACCTATCATTTCCCTGTCTCTGCCCTTGTAGATTGGGACTACATGGGCCTGTTCCCATATTAATGGGACTATTCCTTCCTGCAGGGATCTGTTTATTAACAGGGCTACAGGTAGGGCGATGGCTGGGGCAGCAGCCCTAAGTAGCCTAGGGTCCAGTCCATCAGGTCCTGGGGACCCATTGAGTTTAAGGATTATAGGAGGGGCAGCACTTCCTTGGCCCGCACTATCCGCAGGTGAAAGTGGACAATCAGAGGGTCTTGGGATTCAGTGGCTGGAGGACCTGGTGAGTTATGTGGGGGGTAGGATCTGATCGCCCCCAGGTTGGTGAAAAAATGATTGAAGGCTGAGGCAGCCTCCCCTCCATCTGTAAGTGATATATCATTACAGATTACGTTACCGGCTGGGGTGTTGTTGTGCCTTTTAGCAGGGAGTTGATGCTAGACCAGAAGGACTTAGGATCAGATAGGGTTTGCCGCTGGAGGGATTTTAAATAGTCTCATTTGGCTGACTTGGAGATTGTTTGGCACTGGTTCCGCAGTGATCTGTCGGCAGCAAAATCTGCAGGGCTAGCAGATCTCCTTGCCTTTTTCCATGCTATGTCTCTGGCTATCATCAGAGATTTTAGCTCATGTGTAATCCATTTGTGGCACTGGTCCTTTTCTCATGTTCTCCTGACCAGTGCATGTATGTTGGCCACCCCAGTGAAGGAGCACTGGAAGTACTGAGCTGCATTGTCGATATTGCCTAGGAGTCTTAATGGTGACCAGTCAGTATTCCTCAAGGAGCTCTGGAAGGCTTCAGCAGAGAATCCAGAGAAGTCCCTGGCCATTGTGAGCCTGGGTGGAATCCTGGGAGGCCGATTTTTCCAGATGCAGGAAGTGGGTGAGTGATCGCTTAGGGCATCCGACATCAAGCCAGTCGCTTGTATGTTGGCGGGGTTGGAGGCAAGTATCCAATCAAGGATGGAGTAATTTCCTGTTTTTTGGCTGTGCCTTGTGACCTCAGTGATGACCTGGGTCAGGGTAGCATCAAGAAGTATGGCCTTGTAGTTTTGCTCAGTGGAGGGTTCCCACTTCAAGTTGAAGTCCCCAAGGACCAGCAGCTCCATGAGCTGTGCCCCCGCTAGGGAGCGAGCTAGGTTCTGGAGTGCTGACATGCCAACTGTGGGAGGGTTGTAGATACAGCCTATTGTTAGATGCTTTGCACGTCCCAGTACAATTCAGATAAATAGCAATTCAAGCCCTGTAGGGCTTGGCATTTCGACAGGGGATAAGGAAGCTGCCAGGGAGGAGATCACATAAATAAGGACATCCCCTCCTTTTTTCCCTTCTCTGTCCTTTCAGAAGGAGTCACAGTGGTCTAGTGCTATATAATGAGGGAACATATGAGGCTTTAGCCATGTTTCAGCTATGGCTAGTATGTCGGGCCTGTATATGTCTACCCAGGATTGCACCTCAGGCATCTAAGGTCGTAGGCTGCTTACATTCAAGTGGGCCACCCTCAGGCCTTTGGTGTGACACCACGTAGGGTCAATTGAGGAGCCCAGGATGGAATTGGTGGGTGGGGGCCCAGGGTTGGGGTGAATATCATCTGCCCGCAGTATTAGTATTAGCAGGATGAGATGGAGGACCCTCTGTCATATGAGGGAGGATCGTTTAGATCGTTTATTGGGCACACCAGAGAAGATAAGGTAGCAGGCTCCCTTGTGTGCTAGTCTGTGTTTAAAGACCAGCAAGTGCTGGACTGTTGATCCAGGGCACTCTGTGAGGTGGGGGTAGATGATGGTCCTGTGCACCCCTGAGCAGGTTAGGGTCATGGCAGGCACTCATTTTAGTGTCGACCCATCCAAGCGCAGCTGCATACAGGAGTAACACTACTGGCCCTCTGATGTTAGCAGGGTTTTGCTTCAGCCGCGAGCACCACCGGTTCTGGTAGCGTGGCTGGGCTGCTTCGATGCGGCGCATATTCCTCCCAGCCTCCAGACCCAATAGTGCTGTAGCAGGAGTGGGGATCCCTACCTTTGAGCCATTTTCCTTGCTAATTTATGTAATTGGAATTAAGTTGCTGGTAGGGCCCTTTGCACAGGAGATATCAGCAGCATGCAGCAGTGGGGTTCGTATGGGTTCCTCAGCCCCACACTCCAACACTTCCCTAGGGTGTGATAATTGGATGGGCACTTCCAAGCTGTTAAAGGGTGTCTTACCTCCAGGGAAATCTTTCTTGCTCCACATGTCCTTACATAGTGCAATACATTTCTGTCAAAAACACCCGTAATTTCATTAAAGTGTGTCATGTCACGGAGGAATTCCCGTTCTAAAAAGCCACCCAAATTCTCCCCCCCGCTCTCAGCAACATTAGGACATGATGCCAGGGAGAGCACGGGTGCATGCTCCATTATAGTTAATGTCCGGCAGCTTTCCAAATGTTTCTTTATGTTATAATGGTCAGTTTGTGGTGAAATGTGGGCACGTTTCCACTAACAAGGCTCTTGTTAGTGGAAACGTGCCCAAGGAGTAATGCAGACTCTGCGAAGTACTCCACAACGTGAAGTGGAGTACTTCGCATCATAATAAGGAACGCAAAGCATATTGAAAGCAATGACTTTGTGTTATTCCATCTTTCCCAAACCACTACTTCACCAATTTTCAGGCAAAGTACATTGCAATCAACATACTTCACATCACTTTGCCTTGTTATTGAGCTCCAAGGTGAATTTTGCATTGATTCATGGGATTGCAGGTCACATGAGCTCTAGATTGCTCTGCACAGCCTCAGTTCTAGGTAGTGTGTGTAGGTAGCTGTAGGAAACAGTTTGCTCTGAGAGCTCTCTGCAATTCAAACCCTCTAAAAGCTGTTAAAAAAGCTTTTTTGATAATTTTTTTTGCTCAAACTTTAGTGCATCGATTGTAGGAAACCCTCCAGTGCTCATATCATCAAGTGTTTATTGTTTGTGTGTGGATTTTGAATGTTAATGTACAACATTCAGTCTGTGTACTGACAAGACAGTGTAAGTGTGCTTTTGGGGAGGGGCATATCTGTGGTGTAGGCAGATTATAAATTGGAGAAATAGGGAGTTCTTTGTTTTTCGGTTATATTTTTCTTGTATAACTGTGTTAATGTACGCACAGTAATATGTTCAGTAATTGTTGACATTTTTTTGCAGATTGTGTTGTAGACCTGGTGCAAGAGTGCATAATTTCAAGTAGTTTAAAATATGTGGTATATTACTGAAGTTTTCAATTTGCTAAGCATTACTTGTAGACAAAGTGTGTGTGTGTGTGTGTGTGTATGTGTGATGTGTGACATGAAATAATACACCTTTTATTGTGCCACAGTGTAATTGTAGCAGTGTGAACCTGCTATCCACTGCACTTGCATGATTTTGTACTGCATTGTGGCATCTTGGTTTTGCACTGTTACTGTAATCAGCAGTCACAGTGCCCCCCCCACAGCCGGCAAAAGGTATTCTTTCCAGATTGGATTGTGACTTAAGCACCACTGGTTAGTTAAGGTGTTGTTGAACTTCTTTTGACTTTGTGTCTCTCTTGTTGAAACCACAGTTGTTTCTTTTGGCTTAACATCCAACAGCATAGGGTGAACATTCCAAAATCTAAATTTGTTTGGAATTTTCTTGTTGATCCCCAAAATGCCCTCAAACAGATGTGCAAGCAAAGCTGTTGCTTGCCATGGCACTGCTACTAGTGGTAAGATTGTCTGTGGGCATGGTAGTACACAGAAGTGCATTGCTGATGTGAGGAAAGGTATTTCTCCTTCAATATTTTTTACAGCGCAATCGGTAGCTTCACTCATAGTTGGAGGAGATGATGTTGTTCCAGCTGGTGGTGTTAGTGCAGTTGCTGGTGGTATGAGTATTGCTGTCTCAAGCTCCACTTCTGACCAGTTGACCGTGTCCAAAAATATAATTGAGTGTAAAGCAGTGTGTGACAGTGTAGATGATGTCATACTCCCCAGTAACATCCCATTGGTAACTGAATATGAGGATTCTGATCATCATGGCAACAATAATACACAATGTCACATTTCTTCCACCGTTGTTCAGGTTACACATTTGCCATACAATGATTCACAGTGTGGTGAAAAAATATTGAGTGATGGTGGTGATGATGATGAATCTACTGATGGTGATGTTGCTGTGGTTGCAACATGCAGTCCACATGCCAGCATCCAAGCAGATGTGGATGTGGATGATGTTGATGAATATGATGATGATGTCAGTGAAGAAATTCAAGGTGGCTGTGTCTGGGTTGTTTACATTACCCCCCCCCCGTAAAAAGTTGCGATTTAGCAGTTTCAGTTGATGATGATGATGATGACCCAGTAATGATAGGGAGTCGTGGTGGTCAGTTGCTGTCCAAGTGTGTCCTGCCTGAAAAATCATGTAGAACACCCCACTTCAGGGCTTAAAAAATGGTGTCCAATAAGCAGCATCAGAGACATGTTAAAAGTAGTGGATTGCAATCCCTTTTTTGGGATTTTTCTGTGCAAGATGCAGATGATGATGAGTCAGTTGCATTCTGCCAGCTTCCCCATGCATGTGTGAGTCGAGGTAAGAAGGGGAGACATCTGGGCACAGAGGGACAACATACACATCTTAAGAACAGGCACATAGCACTGTGGACCAAGCACAAGATACCAACTTACTAACATACTAATTGTCAGCAGATTAAGCCTTATGGTCTAGTGAGTCTGCTCGAACATTGGATCCCTTGTCGGGAACCAGGGCCCTCCTCCCTCTTGTGTACAAGAAACCCCTATCATCCCTCCCCACCCCTCTGGGCCAGGCCCTCATCTGAGACATCCCCTTTCTGTATCTGTCCCACCCTCTTTTGAAGCCCTCCACCATGGAAATCTGAACCCGCTCTCCAGGCAGTGCATTCCAAGGATCCACCACCCTCTCAGTGAAAAACCTCCTTCTCTTCCCCCCTCATCCTTCCACCTTCCAACTTCAAACCATGTCCTCTGGTGATACCTCCCTCCTTTAGTCTAAAGATTCCCTCCGTGTTTACCCTATTTATTCTCTTCAGGTACTTGAAGACCTCAATCATGTCCCCCTTTCTCTCCTCTCATCCAATGAAAACAGGCTGAGCTCCTCAAGTCAGTCCTCCTACATCAAATCCCCCATTCCTCGTATCATCTTAGTAGGCCTCCTCTGTACCCTCTCCAGGTGCTGTATTTCCCTCTTCAAGTGTGGTCTCCAGTACTGCACACAGTACTCAAGGTGTGGTCTAACCAGTCCATCGTACAGAGGCAGTATCACTTCCCTGCTCCTAGAGATAAGCCCCCTTATGATGCATCCCAACATCCTGTTTGCTTTGCTAGCCACTCTCCTGCACTGCTCAGAGTTATTCCTACATGCATCCACCATGACCCATAGGTCTTTTTCCCCCATTGAGGCCTCCAGTGCCTCCCCTCCAAAGGTATACCCATGTTTAAGGTTCCCCCTTCCAAGATGTAACACCTTGCACTTGGTGGTATTGAAATTTAATTTCCAGGTGTGAGTCCACTTTTCCAGGGTGTCCAGTTCCCCTTGCAGGGCCAACCTTCCCTCTTCACCCTCTATTACTGCTCCCAACTTGGAGTCGTCAGTGAAGAGACTCATTACACTCCCTATACCCACCCTGATGTCAGATGTGTATGCATTAAACAAGATTGGACTCACGACCGAATCCTGCGGTAGCCCACTACCAACCCCTCAAGGGTTTGAGAGCTCCCCATCGACCACTACTTTCTGTGTGCATCCAGCTAACCAGTTTCCTATCCATCTGACCATCAATGGGCCCACACCCATTCCCATCAGTTTCTCAACCAGACCATTGTGGGGGACCGAGTCAAATGCCTTGCTGAAGTCTAAGAATAGTACATCCACAGCCTTTCCCCTGTCAGTTCTGATGATACCTATTCGTAGAAATCCACAAGGTTGGTTTGACACGATCTACCTGGAACAAACCCATGTTGCCAACTATCTAGACCTCCCACGTCCTCCAAGAACATCCCCAATCATTCCTTCAGTATACTCACCATTCATTTTCCCACCACCGAGGTCAAACTGTGGGTCTATAGTTACCTAGTACTTCCAGTCCCCAACACATGGTTGGCACCACATACTCTTGCCAGTCTCGTTACCCCCCTGTCTCAAACGACCTGTTGAAGAGCTCTGCCAGGGGTGCAGCCAGTACGTCCACCAATTCTCATAGTACTTTCAGACGAATGCCATCCGGACCAGGTGATTTATCTTTCTTTAGGGCCTTAAGGGCCACACCTGTTCAGTGGAGATAGCATCATCTACCTCCCCATCTTACTGGCCTTTTTATCCTGATCCTGATGTGACACCCCTGGGGTACCTCTTCCTCCCTTATGCTCCATTTCTGTTGCTCCCCCGATCCCACACACTACCACTTCTATCCCCATCACACCTTGTTTTATAAATATCCCTTCCCCCTTCCTAGTGAACACCGAGGCAAAGTACTCACCTTAGCACAGGTCCTGACTGCCTCAGGAAGTCTCTGTTTTATAACCTCCCATCTCTTTTACACATCTGTTTTTGCTGTAATCTCCTTCAAGTGATCCTTGAGAATATTTTCCATGCCCATAAAGTCTGCCCCCCTGAAGTCCACAGCCAGTGTCCTAGTTCTCACCCCCCTTCCCCCATGCTTATTTGAAACCAGACAGTATAGTGGTCGCTCCCAGTCAGGGGATCCTCTACAACCAGGTCCCTTAGCAGATCCCCATCTGCCAGAACCACGTCCAGGACATTCCCCTCCGTCGTGGACTCCATCACGTGCTGTGTTAAGAACACATCCTGGAAGGCATCCAGCAGCCTCTGCTCCTTGGCCACCTTAGAGGACATGGTTCCCCAGTTTGTACCTGGCATATTAAGGTCCCACATCAACACCACTCCCTCCCTCCCCTTTAGGTCCACACTGGGCAATAATGTTTTCTAGCAAACCATCCTCTGAGAACATCACCCCATCCTTGGGGGCTATTTTTACCTGCTTAAGACCTTCCTCCTCTTCGGGGTTCATAAAGTGACCCATAAGGCCTCCACGTTCCCTCAGCCTCTTCTACCTAGCAATTTCTATGCCATCTCTAATGAACATAGCCACTCCAACCCCTCTGCCCTACTTTCTATCCTTCCTAAGCACAGTGTACCCAATCATGGTTCTTGTTGGCCCATGTTTCTGTGACTGCCACCACATCCACCCCCCCGCCTCGAACAGCATGGCCTGGAACTCTGGCAACTTGTTTCCCAAGCTCCTGGCATTTACGAACACCACCCCCACCCATCCTTATCCCTGATCCCCTTTGTCAGAACCCCACCTGGGTTCTATGTGCTTGCAACCTCCCTGCTCCTCCTGAAATCTCCTCTCCCAAGTCTGTTACCTCCCCCTTGGGTTTGAGGCTACTCCCTCATCTAGAACAGAGGCTTCAGGCCAACCCTCCCTTATCCCTCCTTCACAAGTTTAAACCCCACCTTTCATGAATGTAGTTCACCACCCCCTGTTTAAGGACTTCCTTCCCTAATGGGGTAAGATGAAGCCTGTCCTTGGCATACAGTCCCTTATCCTCCAAAATTCCCGCTTAGTTCCCCAACACCCCCAACCCACTTTCTTCATCACACTTCCTGAGCCAGTCATTAACCTCTGTGATCTTCTTTTTGTTCTCCACTGAGGCCCTTGGTACCGGCAATATTTCCAAAAAGGGAATGTTACATCTATTATCCCGACAGACTCTGGTAAATTCTCAGAATCTTGTTTGGATTTCCAAAACGCTATGCCCCTCTATATCGTTAGTCCTCAAATGCACCAGGAAATCCAGTTTCCCTCCACAATCCCTAATCAGTTCATACACCATGAACTTTCCTTTGTGTACCATCAGCCAAGAGATACTCACTACCTTCACATGGCTATGGCATCTGCCCTCGTCCATCCCAATGGATACCCCTATTCATCGAGTCTCCCAATAACAGAAGCTTAACTCTGCCATCATCTTTAAGGTTACCTACACTATGCTCTCTCAACCTCCCTCCCCCATTATCCATGACCTCAATTCTATGGGAGTCTTCCTGCCTTATTATGAGAGACCCCCATGTCACCCTCCCCTTTTTGCCTCCCTTATTATTTTCCCCACTTAACTCAGAACCCCCCTGAATGGGTGTCCCCTTTAAACCTCTTTTATCTGAGCCATTTATCTTGGCCCTGATCATTTGTCCTTCCCCCACACCATCTTCCTCACCCCTTGTAATAGTACCCCTACCTCCAGAGGCACTCTGTGGGTGCCTTTTACCTAGGGCCCCATCCTTGGTATGGGCCCCCTCCTGAAGTGGGGTCCCTCCCCACCTCCTTGTCTTCCAGTTTCTCTCCAGTCATACTTCCCCCCTCCTGTCTGCAATATATTGCATCTCCCCCATCTGCTTAACATTTAAGTTTCCCCTTCTCCCCTGGGACTATTTCTATCAATTCCATTGCCGACCTGTGAGGCTCTATGGGTATCTGACTCCCTCCCCCCGTCCTCTGTATCAGATTCCTCATTCTCACCTACCCCCTCAGGTTGCTTAGTAGCTCAAATTTATTGTAAAACTCTATGCCAGCCTCCATCAAGTGACCTGAGGTTCCCCCAACTGCCCCTCTAAGCTGCCCCTCTAGCTCCCCTTGCTCTGTCCTCCTTAGGTGCTCCCGTCCCACTGTCTGTGCTTCTAGGCTTCCCCACTACAGCTCCTCCTGACACTTCCCCCTCCACTCTCCTTATATTCGTCAACACTTATTTCGGCAAAGCTGCTCTGAGCTTCTCTTTACCCACATTGTGCAATGGTTTACAAAGGAACTTGAAGCTGAGCTGCCCTGTTAGCCTGAATATCTTCAAGGTGCTCTTCGATCACTACATGAAAGTACCTTGCAAATGTTTTCCTCACCGCTAGCCCACTAATTCCGCAACTCCCCCTTGCCATCCAGATGCTCACCATGTTTCTACCTCTGGCTCTCACTCTTTCCCTATTAACTCTTCCAGCTGCACCCACCCTTCCCTGTCCGCTCCAGCCTAGCTAAAGTCCCACCCCATCCATAGTAGTGTCCCAATTATCTATCCTCCTCTGTCATTATCATAATAAACAAGTACATGACAGCCATTGTCAGTTTCTGTGGTTTTAGCCCAATTTTTCCCCCAGTCATCGGTATTATATCCCTCCTCTTCTTTACCTCTCTAACCAGCCATACCATACATAGCCTCTTTCCCCTATATGTGTAGTTGCCTACTGCCTCACTCAAAAGATCTCTGCTTATGACCCCTGTATGCCTGTGGTTGATTGCACATCTGCTGACTTCTTCAATTGTAAAATAATGCTGTTTTTTTAATTTATTTATTTCAACCTTGTGCTGTACTGTATACACTGTATATACTTTTCTTCCTTGTATATTATTGTTTTTTGTATACCTGCTTCTGTACTGTACTTTGATGTATTCATGACCCAGTCCACCTTGCAAATGAGCCTTACTCAATGGTGCTCACCTGGATAAATAAAGATTTTGATTGATTGATTGATTAATTGATTGACTGACTGATTGATTCAGAACATTTACCCCATAAGTTTTCCCCTTCACGTCAACATCCCTGTTTAAGGTTCCTCTATCTCTAATATCCCCCCCTCCTGCTTGCTGTAATGTGACCTCTAATTTCTGAGCATTACCCCAGCCTCCCTTACACCCCACCCGTCTGCCGCCCATACCCACACCCCTTATCCTCGGTCACACAGTCTAACTCCCCCAGTATACTCCTTAACCAATATACTTCACTCCTGATCTGAGATAGCTGTCTACAAAGTGGGCAGCCTCCCTCTCTACAGGCCCAATTGAGAATTATTGCTGCCACACAGCTTGTGCAGCCTGCAACCCTTCTGAAGATGCCTGCCATGGTGGAAAGGGGCCACCCTGTTTGTCCCTCTCTATTCATATTGGGCACATCCCCCTTTTCCCAATCCCTTCCCCCTGTAATACTTACCCTCCCTCCTTCCCCTCCAGGTGGCCATGCTGGGGTGTACTAGATCAGTGATTCACTTCTAACAAACAGCCCTGCTCTAAATAGACACTTAAACTCCAACTGATGAGACAGGATAAACAGACTCTAAACAGACACTTAAACTCTAACTGAAGATACAGAAAAAAAAACAGTGCTAACTTCAAAGTAGCTAACAGCTATATCATATAGTATATCACTCCGCCAGCTGCCTGTAATATCACAGCCCCACTTGCATCTCCATGATGTTCAAGTTCAAGTTCAAGTTCAAGTTTATTGCAGGAAAACTCCATTGAGCAAGCTCATTCACAAGGAGGTCCTGTGACATAAACACTTAAAGTACAAACACAGATAGGTAATAACAGTATATACATGAAATGCATGTTACATGATACAGGCTGGATATACATACAAGGGTACCACATAGGGTGACCGCAGGAGGTAAACATTGATATGAGACAGGGAAGCGACTTACAGGTTGCATACTGATAAATGAAACATGATGACTGGTGTGTGCAATACATATACAGTATTTTGGCAGCTAGAACAAACAACAGTCTACAACTGATATGGGGGGGTGATTTGACAGAGTAGCAGTGGAGTGTAAGCAAAGATAAAGTCAGGAGTAGAAGGGGAAGGGAAAGCAGTTAATATGACAAATCAATTATACCTTACCAGTGGATAACTATGGCACACATGGGGAAGGAAGAGACTTAATGACAGTTACAGGTGTCTTTTATTTTGGCTGAACTTAGCGATTTGTAGAAGTTTATTGAAACTGTGCTAGTTAGTTTCAGTACGGTTTGTAATTGATTTTCCAAATGGAGGGAAGGGCATATGCAATAACACATTTACCAAAGGAAGTCGCGTCCTTGGTATGTCAAGCATAATAAAGTCAGATTTTCTTAACGAGTATGCACTGTGTGAGACACTAATAAGGGAAGAGAGATAGCTTGGTAATTTCTGCAGGAGCAGTTTAAGAGTCCATAGCCCAGCATGGAGCAGGCGTCTAGTAGTAAGGGATGTCCAACCAACAGCTCCATATAAGTCACAGTGGTGCAAACGGTGAGGAGTTGGTAATGAACCGTGATGCGCAGTGATAAAGGATGTCAGTTTACTTAGATTTGCAAAGTGGTGGAGGAATAGATTACATACCATAGTCAAGTAGGGGGAGAAAAGTGGCCTGTACAAGCTTGTTTCGAGTTTCAAGGGGGAAAAGGGGCCTATTTCTGTAGAAGAAACCTAACCTTGCTTTTAACCTTCTAGAGACATCTTCGATGTGGTCACTGAAAGATAATTTATTGTCGATCCAGATACCTAGATATTTAAATTTGGTTACAACTTCCAGAGGGTCGTTTAGCGTGGTGACAATGAAGTCTTGGGCAAGGGTATTGGGAGGCCTGAGACAGCACTGCGGAGAATATCATCGCTTAGTCTTCTTAGCATTGAGCAGAAGCTTTGCCTTTATTAGATTATGCTCGTTGTGCTAAGTCCGCTTGAAGCACTCCTTGACTTCAGATAACGATGAGCCAGAAGTATACAACACAGTATCATCTGCAAAAAGTGCAGATTGGATGTAGATATGTTAGCATCTAAGTCATTAATGTACAGAGAAAACAAGATAGGGCCTAAGATGGATCCTTGGGGACTCCTCTTGCAACTGGCAAGGCAGCAGAAAAAGCCTTCCGCCTTTACTTTTGGAATCTTCCAGTTAGGTAGCTAGAGAACCACTGGGTGGTATGGTATGTGGCACCCAACTTTGCAAGGCAATTGACTAATAGTTTGTGATCAACAGTATCAAAAGCTTTGCTGAGGTCCAAAAGACTGCCCAGTTACCTTCTTAGCATCTATAGCAGAGATCCAATCATTGGTTACTTTTGCTAGTGCAGTGATTGTGCTATGATTAGCCGGAAGCCAGATTGAGCTGGGTTAATGAGAGAGAAGGTTTCAAGTGAGATTTAACTGAATATGGATCAGTTTTCGAGAACTTTAGAAAGGATAGGCAATATGGAGATAGGCCTATAGTTGTTTACATCGCATGGTCACCAGATTTAAATAGAGGAGGATATGTGCCAATTTCCAGCAGGACGGCACAGTAGCAGATGTAATGGAAAGATTGAAGATGTGGAGAATTGGGGCAGTGGATGGGCGTAGCATGACCTTAGGAAAAAGGGTTCCAAGCCATCATCCCCTGCGCTTTTTTTGGTGTCTAAGTTAAGAAGAGAATCTTCTACTTCTTTATAAGTTATCTTGCGCAGTTGGAAGGGGCTGGGTGCAGGACTAGATGTGGCGGTAGGGGTATGCTGGCTCACAGCAGCACCAGCATAAGGTGATGAGTCAAAAGCTAATCCAGCTGTGGCAAAATGGGAGTTAAGTTACTCCAGGATTAGGGACTTGTTTTCCGCAATCTTGCCACTTGCAATTATCTTTGTTGGGACAGAGAGGGCCATGGGCTGTCCTTCTATAGCTTTGATAGTTTTCCATATTTTATGAGGGTTACCTTTAGCTTGTTCGAGGTAGAAATATAATAGTTAGCTTTGCAGGCGAAGTTTTTCACACAGTTATTCCTGGCTGTTCTAAAGGCCTGCAATCAGAAGATTCTTTGGAATGTCTAGCTTTAGCCCAGAGCTTATCTCGAGCTATAAGGGCTGCCTTGAGATCCGAGGTGAACCAGGGTTGGAATTGTTCCGTACCTTTACTTTGATGAAAGGGCATGCATATTTATTATTGTAGTGAGTTTGTCATTAAGGATGCAAGCTGCCTTGTTGACATCTTTGGCTAGGTAAAGATCTTGCCATCTGATCATGCTCAGATCAGATAGGAAGTTTACTGCACTGAATTTGCGAAAGGATCTTTTTGTTATAAAGATGGGTTGTGGACAGGCCTTAATTTGAGATCTTATGCAAACAACAATTCCATGATCGCTCATGTCATTGTGAAACACTGCCAAATGAGATATTTTGTGTGGATGGGTGGTTAGTACCACATCTAGAATGGAACTGTTGGCAGTATTTAGAGTGTTGTTCCTATAGGTTCACTGACTAATTGCCCAAGACCTAGCTTCGTCACAAAGGGATTTGAGGCCATGTGATTTAGGTGACAGCCAGTCCATATTTAGATCTCCTAGAAATATTGTTTCAGTTTTTGCATCTACGAACATGGATTTCAAAGATTAAGGACTTCATCACCACCAGACGGAGGTCTATAGCCACCTAGGATAGTGATACATTCCGAGGAGGGGAGAGGAAGGCTCAGCGAAACTAATTCAAATTCCTTGGCTAGAGATTTGCAACTAATATTGGTGACCAAGTACTTAGATTTGGCATAGATAACCACACCCCCGCCTCTAGAATCTCTATCTGCTCTAAATAAATTGTAACCCTGCAGTGATATTTGTTGATCAGTGTTCATCTTTTTTAACCACGACTCAGTAATTATGATAAGGTCTAGGTTAACGTGTAGCATGCCGCTTGCAGCTGTACAAGTTTTTTAGGCAGGCTTAAAATGTTGACCATCATCATTATTTGAGACCTGTGGTCTCAGCAAAATCGATAGGCGAGGTAAGTTGTTGGGGGGCAGGGTTGAGCTCCACATTTCCTGAGCAGAGAAGAAGCAAAAGTATAACTTTCTTTAAGGAGCTTATAAGAATGGAGACTGCTTTTTTATTTCTTCACGGCAACCCATATCATGCTGCGCAAGAGGCAGCACCACTATAATGACAGTTGATCGTGATCAATGTAAGTGCTTGGGTAGACATAGGTGAGGACAGTAGGAAGGGGGTGTAGGCTAACCGGGGGGAATAGGCTAACAGAGGAGAGAAGAATGACAAAGTGTCTGCACGGTAGACTATTATAACATTAGGTATTGATAAGGTACATTGGAGAACTGAATTGCATTGAGGTACTTGAATTGCACTGTATTGCTGAAAACTCTGCACCTTAGAGACAATAAAAACACAATAAGAGAGCCATGGTCCCAGATTGAGTGGTCTCGTGATTTGTATTAGTGCAATATTTTCTAGGCAAGAAATTTGCCCACCTAGGTACTCACTTAAAACCTAGATGAGGAAATACAGCAGAAAGGGGAACAAGGAGAGCAGGAGAAGCTTAGTTAGTGGCCATCCACCCTTCAGACTCAAGTCCCCTTGTAGCAGAACCGGGAAAGAAGTAGAATAATAATGCAGGCCATATTGCCCACGAATGAATACAGTGATTTCTGTAGAAGACCAAGAATCCCTCTAGTGGCAGGTCTGTATAACCTGCTAATGGAAAACTAGCCACAGAATGATGCAGTTTTATTAAAGTAGAAGTCTTGATTTGTTCACCTCCAGAGAACCCCTCCCTTTACCAGCCCCTATATATAAATATATGTTCAGTCCCAGAGCTCCAATAAGCTCCATCTTGCTGCTGGATCCCTCTCTCGCTCTCTGGTACTGCTGCAGGCCACCCATTTAAGTAGGACAGCAAGCCTGCAGCATTTTGGTGCAGAAAATAAAAATTTAAAGTTCAGTCCCACAGCTCCGATGTGCTCTCTCTTGCTGCTGGATCTCTCTCTTGCTCTGTGGTGCTGCTGCAGGCCACCCGTACCTACCCAATCGTACAGTGTCACGTGAAATTAATGCTGCTGTAGCTGAAATACTGCCAATTGAAGTTTTGCCCTTCTCCTTTCTGGAGAATTCTGGGTTCCAGCAGATTGCAGCATGTGCCTTTCCAAAATGGAAAGTCCATCCAGGACATACTTTTCCACCCGTACTGTCCCCAAGTTGTACCGTACTGTGTCCGACACTGTAGGACATGCCCTTCAACATTCCTGCTTTCTATTCATCCATTTAAGTATGGATATGTGGACAAGTGGCAAAACAGTGGGGAGTTCATATTTGTGTATAACTGCACAATGGGCGCAGGTGCCGGGTGTTGTTTGTGCTGTTGGTAGTGTGAACAATCAGTGTAGTAAGGTGGAGTGTCATGGTAGCAATCTTCCAGGAATTCAACAGCATGCAATGATTGCTATGCGCAATGTGACCTGTTCACACACTGGTGAAAACATGCTGGATTTGGTACTGACTGAAATTGACAAGTGCCTGAATCCCCTGTCCCTGAGAGCTGGGTTCATAGCAAGTGACAATGGGTCAAATGTGATTAAATGCATAATGAATGGTGGCTTTGTTTGGGTTCCATGCATGAACCACTGTTTAAATCTTGTGATGCAGGAGTTTCTGCAGCACCCTGATATAACGGAAATGCTGACAGTTGATTGCCATATCTGTTCTCACTTTTTGCGCTCTGCAAAGACCCATGACCAACTTCAGCAGTTGCAGATCTGAAATAGCCTCCCACAGCACCGCTTGAAGCTGGAAGTTGTCACCTGATGGAAATCCACTTTATACATGGCAGAGAGGTTGTATGAACAATACAAAGCCATCTCAGAATATCTTATCATACACACTAGCCGTGACAGTTCCGGGGCCTCAATGTCTATGAAACTGAACAGTGGCACCTCATGGACTCTGTAATAACAATTTTGAGGCTTTTGAACATGCCACACAGGCAGTGGGTGGTGAGTCTGCCTCCATTACCAATCAATTCCACTGATGCGGGTGCTGAGGCAGACATTAGAGAATGTATAGCATAGCCTTGATGTTGCAGGAGACTGTGCTAGCAGTGTGTTGCTGAAACAAGTGCTGACAGTATTCAACCAGAATAGTCACATCTTGAGCATTCAGCATATTGACAGCTTTGCAATAGCAACAATGCTGGACCCACGATACAAACATGGAATTGCCTCACTACTGGAGGGCAGGCCTGAACAGGTAAAAAATGTCAGTGGGCAACTGGTGCGCTTGGTTCATGGGGCACAGAAGTCACGTGCAAGGTCAGCAAACCTCTGCAGCACAATCAGGCTGAAGGTTAACCTAGAGTAGTATCAAGCATATCCTGTAAGGTGAAGGGGACTGCAGTTCCAGATGGTCTTTCTTCAAAATCATTTGGCATTAACCCACTTTGGAAGGCTTTGTCCAAAGTGGGATTTGTGACATAAATGATTCTGGAGAATAGGATGATGCATCAATGTACTGGACTTGGTGTAGCACAGTGAATGGTTGAGTCATATTTGTCTGAAAACAGGCATCTGTCAATAACTGATGATCCTCTTTTATACTGGAGTGGAAAGGTCAGTGAATGTCCAAAGCTGACCGCAGTGGCACTGAAGTACCTGACATGCCCACCCTCAAGTGTCAAGAGGGTATTCAGCTCAGCAGGAGCAATAGTTCGGGATCGTCGTACAAACCTCTCTCCTGCAAATGTCAGTTTGCTGACATTCATAAAAATGAATGAGAGTCACATACCAGCTCAGACTGCAACCTCAGCATTCGTACACCAGCATAGTCATGGTTTTGCTGATGTAGAAATGGACCATCCTGGTGTCACTGGCAGCATGAAATGGCCTACCACTGATGTAGATGATAACAATAGAGAAAGATTTTCCTGGTGGGCAGAATTCAGACATAGATGACTGTGAGGGCAGCTTTGTTTATGCAGATGATGATGAGGTTAATGTTGGCAGGTTTAAGTTAAGTGGTTAAAAGGCTGTCACATTTGTTGTATGATACATGTTTTCTTTTTTATAAAGTTAAATCAGTATCCCACTCAGAGTGACTCAAATTCCATATGTCAAGTCACATTTGTAACATAGATCATAATATATCCTGGCCCCTGGAACACCACCATAAAACTGCTGTTAGCCAGTGCTGCCATAGGCAATGTCCTTGTGTGCCCCCCTGGACCACCACAACCATAAAACCATTGTTAGCCACTGACACCTGGGGGAATGACTTTGTGTGCCTCCCCAGTCTGTCCACCACCATAAAACTACTGCTAGCCACTGCCTACAACAGATGTAGGAAGATGTGAGAGGGAATGTCATTGTGTGCCTATGACCACCACCCACCCCCACCATTCTGATGATGTTTTCCATTACATGTCCTGCCCATGCCAAGACAGAGGGAGTCGGACAGGAGTCCACATCCATCAGCCAGAGGCACAAGGCTTCTTTCTAGCAAATACTTTAAAGTATGTGTACTAATGTTTTTCATTCTGTTCAATTTCCTTTAGCTGTGCTTTGTTTCCTGCTGCTTTTCTGAGCTGCAGTGGTCAAACATATACGGTCAACTTATTTTATTTTTTACAGGTTAACAAACGACTCTCCTTTGCTGAAAGTCTGTATGGTACAGCATTACTGTCTACAGCAACCTATGGGATATCCATTTTCCATACTGGTAAGTATATCAATTTTATTTCATCTGTTCCTTTTTTCATAAGCGTGCAAATCCGACTGATGATTCATAAACTAGATAACACGTACATCACATATTATTTGTCCTACACATCATACACTGTATTACAATTTGCAGCAGCTGTAGCCACACTAGTGTTGACAAACGTTTGACCCAAGTCGTATGACTTGACATGATGTGGTTTTAAAATGTAACTTGAGTTAAGATGCAGGGACACTGACACAGTGTATTGATTACAGCCTGGTACTAAATTTAAATGTGATGTGTTGATTTGGTCTTCATGTGGCTTCAGTGGGACAGCTTGATATCTGCTAATCAGCATATATGATGGGTGGAACAGCCATGGCTTAAACATAAAGAGTTACTGCTGCAATCAAGTTTAATAAGTCCCTCATTTCTTTTTTTAGGAAACTTCCAGATGCCTTGTGGTGCCATAATTGCCTTATCCAAATCACTTGTTTAACATCATATACCGCCCCCCCCCCGAGGCTGGCAGACACGCAACAAGTAGTATGAATCGATGATGACCATGAACATCATTACTGGACTGGAGAAGGATGCAGATAAAATCTGTGAAGAATTAACCAAACAATAAACCATTAATGAGACCTACTTGCAAATGATAATCCCCCCCCAAAAAAATACTTACCTTCATTGGCTTGAGAGTATTCCAACTCCAACACCACAATTTCTCATCAAGTACAGGAAAGCACACACGAACAGTATGTGAGTGACCTGTGACACAAAACAATACAATGACTACATGTGTAGATATATCATATATGTCAAGCCCCACCCAAATAAATATATATACATATATATATATATATATATATATATATATATATAGAGATCAATTCACCAAGCATACTATTAGTGTACACACAAAGGGAACCCTTTCTGCTCTGGTGATTTCAGCACACTTTGGACAACTGACAGTTCTCAGTGTCATCATTTGGGACAGTAATCTCAATGTTATCCCTCCTTCATATGGTTTGGCAAGACACTGTGCATCACCACATCATCATCACAGTAAGGTCAATACACAGCAGAATTACATGTAATTGCAACAGCAGCAGTAGCATTTCTTGTTACACTCCAATTTCACTTCATCAGCACTGGGGAATTTTCTGGACACAAGAGAGTTGCATTTTGGGGATGCACAATAATTCTGGTGACTGTGTGTGAGCACTGCAGGCATGACTGAGTGTGCCATTAATTCTGGGAGACTTTGCAATTCTTGTTTCACTCCAGTTTCACTTAGTCAGCACTGGGGAATTTTCTGGACACAAGACAGTAGCATTTTAGGGATGCACATTAATTTTGGTGATTGTGTGTGAGCACTGCATGCATGACTGAGTGTGCCATTACTTCTGGGAGAATTTGCAGTTCTTGTTACACTCCAATTTCACTTCGTCAGCACTGGGGAATTTTCTAGACACAACACAGTTGCATTTTGGGATTGGTAATACTGGTGAGTCTGGTAAATATTTTTGGAGCCTCAGTAATGTTTACTTTCTGTCATGCTATTGTGAAGTGTTTGTCAAAAAGCAGGACAGAGCAGTGCAATTATACTGTGCTAAACTGCACGTATGCAGTCTGTGTTCTTTCCTGTGCGTGCAGACACTGTTCAGCTTCTTGCAAACATATATATATGCTGACTTGTTGCAGTGTTTGTGGTATAAAGAATAAAGATATGAATATATTGTGTATATTTTATGTGTACCATCAACAGCAGCATACAAAGTGATATGAAATGTTTTCAGAGGTCTCGGGCCAGTGTGCACCTTAGTCACTCACACAGTACACACATGACTTTGCTGAGATAATAGCACAAAAAAAATCATGCTTTTCAACAAACCATACCCAACAGACATAAAATATTGCTGAGGCACCCAAAATATTTTATGGTGTACAGACATTTTCAAGTCAAAATATATAACAGGTACACACACACACACACATACACATACACAGACAGACACACACACACACACACACACTTAACAGAAGGAAGAGGGGTAGGATACAAAGTGTCATGCATACAGAAGACAACAAAAAATGGCATAATTACATACAGGCATCGGGGATGGTGGGGGAATACATTTTATTATACAACAGGGAAGGTGTGGTGGGCACATGGTGTGAGGAAAAAAAATGAATGAGGGATCCCCTGGTTGTCCAGCAGCAGTTTGAACATGGACATACTCTGTAATTGACGTCCCTCTTTGTAATTCAACCGCTGCTGGACAGCACACACCCTTTCATTATTCTCCTCTGCAGCACTCCAGAGAACTGCCAGGTCAGCCTGAGTTACAGAAAGTTCTTTGGGGTCCACAGGTGCTACAGGCTCAGCTGCTGCTGGTGGTGGTGGTGGGGGTGCTGGTAGAGAAGCAGTTGCTGCTGTGGCCCTCCTCTTCTTAGGGCCATGGACAGCTGCACCCTCTGCCACAGAAGGGCCAGCAGGTGCAGACCTGGCCTGTTCTGTGGCAGCCTGCCAGTCCAATTGGTGGTGGTTTAGTATATGGGTGTGCTGGCCCCCAGTCCCCAGGTGAGTCCCCCGGGGGTCATGGCACACCTCCACCTGACATATACAGTACCTGACCATGATACTGTCCCCCCAAAAACAATTGAAAAACTCCCAAATAATGGAGGTGCAGGGGGGCCAGGTACAGGCAGGGGAAGGCCAGATGCACAGGCAGGTGGCTGGTCATGGTGCCCAAGGGGATCCACACCTGGGCCCGGGAGCACAGGCACATCCTGCTCCAGATGACCTGGTGCTAGAGCTGGTACTGGATGTGGCGGTGGTGGTTCTGGTTTAACTGTCTCAGGAGGAGGTGCTTGTCCTGCTTCCAGGGGTGGTATGACTCAAGAGTTTGGTTCGGTCCAACAGGAACCAGTGGACACATCTCCCACACCTGTGCACTCCTCTGGTGTGATGCTTACCATGCTCTCCCAGAACTGCCCCTGTCCTAGACATTCCCTCACCCTGGTCTATCTCTGCTACTTCCTTCCCTACGCCCGAGCAATGACGAATCGACTTGACACTAAACACTCACACTGTCACACAACACACACACAACACAGGCATACACACAGTCACACAGACACAGGCAAACAACTTATAAAAGTAAGAAAAAAATAAATTTGCAGAAAGAACAAATTAAGTAAAAAAGAGTTCACAAAAGACAAAAAAATGTTGCTTTTAAAAAAGCTGTTGGGTCTCAATTCAAACACTAAATCTCCTCTGATCTCTGAGTCTCAGGCTGTCACACACACACACACACACACACACACACACACACACACACACACACACTCCTCTCCCTTCCTCCCTCTGCAAAGGAGAAAATGAAACTATCTCCTTGGCAAGGCACTTCTTTCCTGTTTGCCTGGCTAAAGCATGTGACTTACAATACTGTAAGCCATGTGATGTGTGTCGGGGGGGACTGCCAAATCTGGAATGCAAAGTGAATCACTTACAATCATAATGAGGAAGGCAAAGTCCATTTAAAACAAGACTTTGCCTTAGTTCACATTAGCATTCTGCCTTAACGCGAAGTAATGACAAGGCAAAGTGAGTATTTTCCATTGCTCACTCCATGTGGCGGAGTGGCAATGCTAAGTGCCCACTTCGAGGGGAACTTCGCCAGTGAAATTTAAATTCACTGCATCTCTACTATCCATCTCTTGTCTGCTGTTTGATTTACAACTTCTGTAATTTTTTTCTAGTAACGTTCCAAATGGTATTTTTGGTATCTTCATATATGTCTCATGGTCATTAACCTGGTTCAAACATTCAGTTTGGTAGCCAGAGTAATTTAAGATGATCACTTCCCCAGTGTCTGCTACTTTTATGATTATGCTTACAGCTTGTTTTATACTTAGTACTGCTTTTTCAAATTTTGAAAAATGATATCTTGGTTTGGAGCTTTTACTCTCTTTCATGATGTTTGTTATTTTCCTATACACTTTTTCTGTGTAAGCTGATGTTTTATGTGGAGTTTGTCCCCCCTGTGGATCAAATGTGGGCCTATTTTATTCAGGACAAAGAAGAGGAGAACCCTTAAAATTAGTTGATTCAAGATCCAAAATGACACAGAGTTAATGGTATATAACTTTTCAAACAGACAATGAATTAGAACTTTCTGTCTTAAGCAAAGGGTTTTGGGATGATGGACATGCTGAACCAATTTGAACTCATACTGAATATGGAAAAATCTTATAGGAAATTATGACTGAAAAAAAAACACTTTTCAAATATACAATTGATGGCAGACCCAGAAAAAAAGCAAGAAAAATATGAATTTAACAGATCGTAGGTACCAAATTCACATTTATCCACAGGGGAAAACTCTACCAAAAATATCAACTTATATAGACAACATGAACAGAGACAGAGATATGGGCTGCCCCCTCTTGGCTAGGTATACTTAATAAGAGCTAGTCCCCTAGGCACTATGCTGAACTACTGTAGGCCTTGATAGGCTGGCTTTCAACTGGTCTGGTAATTTCAGGTCTGCCTCCCTGCCTGAGTACCCTGAAAATGAACTTTGCATCTCCTTTTATATTCTCTGAACATTCTGTAAAACCCAAATCCTGGTCTCTGAGCTGACAACTACTCTGTTCCAAAACTCAGTACCTATCAGCTGGAATTATAGGTTGATATTCTACAGTAGAATGAGCTACATATAAAATAATGTATTGGCAAAAAAAGACTGTGTTTCCATCAAGGGATTACTATGACATCATAGGGCCCTAGAGAGTGAAGCTCAAGAGGTCTCTGACATCAACTCATTCCTGAGATGGAAATACATGCCAAGAGGTGTTTTGTTACCCATATATTAATTTTGTTTATTGGTGTATAGGTTTTGTACTATATCAGTAAATAAAACTGAATGGGATGAAGTATTTTTCTTCTTAGTTAAAATACGGAAAATCAATACTTATAAAATCTAAAATGTAAAACTTAAATGTCAGTTTTATGTTTCTGGTGAGGGAAGGTGGCGGGGAGGATCATGAGGAGAGACTGCTGGGACAAATGTCAAAGTGAAAAGTGGTTGCAGTATATTAGTGATGTCATTACTACACTGCATCAGCTTTTGCTGACCTTTGAACTGTATTACAACAACCTTTGGTGACTCTTGAACTGTTCTAAAATAAAAAAAATTGTTTATATACAAATCCACACAGACTAGGGACTGACCATATTCTATAACATAATGCTCCATTTTGAGCCTACATCTGTCATGAAAATTCAAAATCTTTTCTGCACTGTTCACTTGAATTAATTACTATACACATTCTATAAATTGGCATAAAATGTACTAAAATAATTGTCAGCACTTTTATACTTCCACAGCTTGAAAGCTGACATTTGGGCTTTTTGCAGTATTTTATACATTAAAAGTAGACCAAGAGGACCTAAAGTCACTTTGTAGTAAAGTCCCCACTGTGTGAAAAATAGCAGTCTGTTATTTACATTGAGACACTTTCACTGAGAAGAAAACATTACTTTATTGGCTCCTTTCTCCTTTAAATCTGGCACAATCATTTGGCTGTGTCTGAAATATTATGCTAGCTAATTGTTGGTTATACAACTCCTCCTTGGGTGGATACAGAGGGCTCCAGTTTGATACTTCTGTCCATGAACACACACCCTCTGTTGGCCCCTACTTAAACTTTCCTTGCTTGTCAGTGTGGATTCTGGACTTCTGGCTTATCTGTAGACCACTACACTTTTGCAGGTCATTGACATCTGTTTTTAGGTCACCCTGACAAATTAGACTATTTCTCTCTGATAAGCCACGTTTCAAACTATCATTGTACAAAATAAAAAGTGCTATTTGGTGCACTCCCGCCTCTAAAGATGCTTGCACATACAAGGCAGTCCTGATTTTTTTCAACAAAAAAACCAAAGACACAGCCCTCACCAGCTACGATTTAAAAATGTATTAAGCAAGAAGAGCCTTAACAGTGACACAGTGACCCTGCATAGCACCCTAAATAAAAGGCTTCATCATGGGAAGTGAGCATCAGTACATTATCATAATTTATACCCAATAAGTTTGCATATTCAACACACAAAGCCTCAAAAAAGTGAAAATACATGTGCAAAGTGCTGAAAGTGCTCATAATATATTTATAAAACTCATTTCTGTTCTTCATCTACTGATTTAAATCAGCCTGAACTGGGATAGCTTAATCATTTTTGCCTTTCATAAGTAAATCTTTCTCATTTAGTTCTAAACCATAGTTCAACTGGTTGAAACTCCAGACATTTAGCAGCTCCTTAACAAATTTAAACTTGTGTGCATAAATACAAGTGAAGTATTCCAAAAGCTCATATATTGAATTGATGGGCATATTACAACCTCAAATGTGAACTTGACAAAACCTCATCAAACAATTTTTTTTATTATATGAGGACCAAAGAGGAAAAGTGGAGCAAGGTGGCAAAGAGCAAGGGAGGCAGGCTTCTAAAGAGAGGAGAGCGTTCCCAAAAACAACTCATGGACCACATCTATTATAAGTGGTTCTAGTTTAAGATGTTTAAAATTCCCTAACCCAAATATGGTTTAAAATCTGTCTCCTCATTTAGTCCATCTGGATATAAAGCTTTTAAAGTATAGATCCAGTAGCTTTCCAATTAAAGGAGAATTCAAGTTCTATCCCCACCTGCAGATAGTTCCATATGTTCAAATGGGCAAAATTGAAATCCTTTCAAATTACAACTATGTACTGCTTAAAAATGAAGGGCGACTGCATTGTTTTCTTTTCCCTACACAATTGCCCATGCATGCTCTTGGGTCCTCTCTTTCAAGGATCTAACCGTGTGACACACATAGATGATGCCACAAGGGCACCATGCCACATATACAGTAAAGGGGGTATGGCAGTCCACATATTGATTTAATATTTCCACCCTGTTTTTGGATGCTCAAAACAATCTCATATCTTTATATATTTGCACATATTACATTTTGTACAACAAAAGAATCCTGGGGCCTGATATTCAAAAAATAGCACCAAGCACATACAAGTAGGGCAGGAACAGCACCTCAATAGTGCCAAAACGCCATATTTAAAGGTAGAGATAGTGCTGGTGCAATGCAATAGCACTGGTGCAAAGGTATAATGTATGAAAGGGATAAAGTGAGAGGTGGAGACATGCATAATGGTACTACGGGATATTCAAAGGAATAGCGCTGCACTAGCTGGCATAGCGCCACACACAGCACCGCACCAATTACCTCCTATAAAAGGAAGGCCTTAACACTGGCCAAACAACACAGGGGAGCATGGACAGAGGAAAACAAGATGGTGGTGAGCAACAATGCTTTCCTGTTCTACCTAATGGAAGCAGTTGTGGAGGAAGAGGAGAGGGACCGGGCCCACCATGGCACACAACACAGGCCATGGAGAAGATACACTGCACACAGGATGTACTGGCCCAGCGTCTGCTTTGAGACACTGCCAGATGAACACATCACACGCTGGTACAGACTGAGCAGGGCCATGTTGAGGTAGCTATGTGAACTCCTGCATGAGCAGCTGCAGCTGTACACCAGACACAGCCATGCCATGACAGTCAAGGAAAAGGTGATAGCAGTGATGCATGTACTAGCCTCAGGGTCATTCCAAACACCCACCGAAGACACCATAGGTGTAAAGCAGTCAGCCACCTTGCACTCCCTGACCCAGCTCCTGGATGCCTTCCTGCCACATGCTGGCAAATTCATAGTATTCCCTAGCATGGCAGAAAAGTGCAGAGCAACCATGCAGCAATTTTATCAGGTTGCGCACCTAGCAGGTGTACTTGGTGCCATTGACTGCACCCACATAGCCATCTGTGCACCACCTGGTGATGGCTCAGATGTGTACATCAATCGGAAGAGCGTACATGCCATCAATTGCCAGGTGGTGTGCGATGCTATAGGGCACATCAGGAATGTCCTTGCACAGTACCCTGGCAGTGCCCACAATGACTACATATGGCACCAGTCACTCCTGTGCCAAGCCTTTGAGGATGGCCGGATAACCAGTGGGAACCTAGTCAGTGAGTAAGGGCATAGGGCACAGCACAACACACAGGACTATTGTGATACCACCAGAGAACAG
Organism: Neoceratodus forsteri; assembly: GCA_016271365.2. Lineage (NCBI taxonomy): Eukaryota > Metazoa > Chordata > Ceratodontiformes > Ceratodontidae > Neoceratodus > Neoceratodus forsteri. The sequence goes on from CM057449.1 coordinate 586,078,755, forward strand.
TAGGGGGGGTGGGTGGTACAGGGAGTCAGCATGGCAACAAGTGAGAGGCAGGAAACGTCCAAGGGGGGACAACAGGATACATCAGCTAACATGTCTACATGTGTCCACAAGGGACAGCGCCTACCCCATGAGACCCTGGCTCTTAACCCCTGTCCTACATCTGGCAATGGTGGCTGAGAAGGGGTACAATAAGGCACACGCCATGACAAGAAACATCATGGAGCATGTATTTGGCATGCTGAAAATGCATTTCTGCTGCCTAGACCATTCTGGTGGTAGCCTATAACGTAGCCCTCAGAAGGTATGCTGTATATTCTTAGCGTGTTGTATGTTGCGCAACATGATGCTAAACCATGGTATACATGCACCTGAATCCGAGGTACATGCAGACAGTGACCCAGAGCCAGAGGTGCAGGGAATAGTGGAGTAACTTGAGAGGAGAGATCCTCGAATGTCCCAGAGGTCCCTGGAACACAGGAATGGTGTAATTGTGACACTGGCACGAATGAGAAGGTGAGTCACAATGAAACTACAACAGACATGTGAACAAAATTGACTTTATCTTGTGCAACAAACAGTGAGAGCAACAACACAGTGACAAATAGGTGTAGATGTGCAACAGACAGACTGTGATATGTGTACATGCATGGGATGTGTATCTGAGAAATGTGCAGTGTGTGACTGTGCAGGGTGACATGGCCAAGGGTGTGCAGAGTGACAATTTCATGGGTTTGAGCATCTGTGGAATATGATGGTGGGATGTCCAGCTGACATTGCCGTCCTGGCACTAAGGTGACAGAGCGTATGGACATGTCATGGAACATCAATTGCATTGCCCACCAGTAATCCTATGTGTACATGGTAGGCAGCAGTCTGATGTAGGGGTGTTGTGTGCAGATGAGGCGATGGATGATGACTGTGCCAAGGATTTTTCCACTGCCCGTCTGCGGCCATAGCTTGGTGTTGCAATTGCACTGTTGTGACGTTGTGCATGGCACCATACCACACCAGTTGAGGACCATGATGCAGCACTCAAGGACCCAGACACGCTGCCCAGTGTGCATGATGCATGAGGACGGGAAGGGGTGGAGTCCCTGCATCGTGTGGTACTGGTGACATGCCACCTATACCTAGTGGATCCACTGATAGCCACCGTCTGTTCATGCATGGCCACAGTTAGGTCCGCAAACCCATGCTGCACTGTGCGGACTACACAGGTTGTGTGCTCCTTGGCATGCTGCTCTGCAAGCAGCATGGCAGCAGACACCACCTCCCTGAGGTGTGCCAGCTCCTGATGCACCTCACGCAGGAACATGTGTAGGTCCTGCTGGGTGGCATTCTGTGACTCAATGGCTGTGTGTAGCATGGATCTTGAATCATGGTCCTCCTGCCCCTGGGCAGGCATGCCTTCCCGGTCACTGGCAGGTGGTTGCACCCTGTCAGTCTGGCATGCACTGGTATGGCTGGGGGGGTTGCCTGGTTACACATAGCCTCACCCTGTACAACATGCATGTCCAGTGGTTCTGCATGGATGTCTGCCTGCACAACCAGTGGTGGTGCACCACGTCAGGCTTGTCTGTGTGTACCTCTGACTGGTGTGCCCCTGCAGAAACACTGCTGTGTGTCCACCCCAGCAATATGTCCTCAGCCGTGTTCCGTGTAGTGGTGTCTGCACTATGCCTCTGTTGCCTGTCCACAGACACGCCCATTGCAGCCTGCTCAGCACTGGATGCTGACCCCACCCTGATGATAGACAAGCCCAGGTGGTACACCATGTCTGGGTATTGTGTAATATCCTTGACCTGGGTGTCCTAGAGGTCAACATCTGTATCAGAATCCACCACCAAGAGGCGCTTTTTGTGTCCACATGTCATGCACCACAGGCCACTGTATGGCCCTGCTACATTGACGGGAAATCATGACATACCCTCCTGTGCATCATTGTCCTGGGGCACTGGCCGGGTGACCTGTGGTTGACCAACACTCTGTTCTGTGGAGAGACAGGAACAGTATCAGTGACATTTACTATGCACAAGATTCCATAATGACCAGCACGAACACCAGGATATGCCTGTGGCCCCCAATCACACAGTGTATTTGTCAACCATGTGGAAACAGCACGAAGAATGGCAGTACCACAGTGCACACACAATACAGCGTCAAGCATTACACAGTGCGGCAACCCACATGCAACGCCATGCAGCACCCCAACACATGCGCACACAGACACACCTGTCACAGGCCACTGGACATGTCATGGACACACATGGTCCACAGCATGGCATACGTATGCCTTACATACCTCTTATATGTGTGTGTGTGTGCTGTTGATACACACACCAGATGGCCACATGGGCCACCACCGTGGCACCCGATGGCAGTACAGACATGCTTTAGTGCACAACACACTAGATTGTGCACATGGCATGCACAGCACAGCACAGTCAGATGTGCATACACACCCTGGCAGCGTTACACATGACCACAAAGCAACGGTCCCACAACACAATAGTTACCTGTGCAGCACCACTGTGAGAGTGCCAGACATGGTGTGTGCGACATGCATTGCACAGTGGTGCTGTTTATGTTTCCTACCTTGCACTGTGGTTTCTACCTGTGTCTCACAGCCACCACCCTCGATGCCCTCCAGGGACACTGGTCTTAATGTCAGTGCCAACACAGCCATGATGGGGTCTGCTACTTGAACGTCTGCAGACATGGGACCATCAACTGTATGCATGAGGCTCCGGAGTCTACATGCTTCCTTCTCCTTTGCTCTGCACAGCAGGTTGCGCCACCTCTTACGCACGGCCTCCACCGACCTGACACATCCACCAACAGTGTTCACCTCAGCCGTTTTCTCAACCCACACCTGTCAGATGATGGCATCTGTGTTTTTATGACATCTCATGTGTTTCTCACACCACTTATAGTGGTGGACAAGTGCGCTCAGTTCCTCATCAGAGAACTTATGTGCTCCCAGCCATGCCTGACCATCACCTTCACCTGTAAGACACAGAAGGTATGGTAGTGTTGAGATGCATGTAGAACCACTGTGCATGTGTATGTGTATCTAACAGATCCATTAACATGGCACAGTGTGGCATGGACATTACCTTCCATTTGCTATGTACCCACCCCATATTGCTGTGTGCATGTATGCTGGCAGGCCTATGATCACCACTTGTGATTCCATATAGTGGTGGGCAAACTGACAAAACTTCAATACGTGGCGTAATCCTTGAATTTCGCCAGTTTTGAGGGGCAAAATGCAAAATTTTGCTCATGGTCCAGTGAACTTTCACTTGCAAAGTGGTGAAATTTCACCTTCTGTGATGAAATTTCACCCAGGGAAGGCAAAATTTCACAATGGAAGATGACATTTCACCCACAGAAGCCAAACTTTCTCCTTGGTGAAATTCCGCCAAATGCGGGAAATTTCACAGATTACTTTGCGCAGCGAAATCAGCCACTTCACCCTGACTCCGCCTGAAAAAATTTAAATTCACTGTATCTCTAGTTCCATAGTGTGGGGTGGCTGTGGACACAGTCCCCAGGGATACATAACCATAGCTATGTAGAGTCTATAGTGAACAACACTGTCATTCCCTGTGGAATGTGTATATTGCATGTCATGGACAGGCAGGGCCCCCAAAGCCATCACAGGGCACATACCACAGGTGATCTCTGTACCTTACAATGGCGGTCATGGAACAGCAATGACCATCACACAGGGTGCTGCCAACACACATGCCTGTGATTAGAGATGCAGAGAATTTAAATTCCACTGGAGAAGTGTCCGCAAAGTGGGTACTTCACGTTGCCACTCTGCTACTCGGAGTGGGAAATGCAAAGTGTTCACTCTTCCTAGTCATTAACATTTCGTGTTAAGGTGGAATGACAACGTGAAGTGAGGCGAAGTTGTTGTTTTCACATTTCAATGGACTTCACTATGCTCTTTAGCCATAGCCAGGCAGGAAAAGGGAGGAAGTGAGTCATATAAGCAGATACTTTCACTTTCTCCTGTGCAGACAGAGACAGAAAGGGGAGTGTGTTGTTTTGTGATTGCTGAGATTTGGAGATCAGAGCGAGACTGAGATTTAAACTTGATTTAGACCCAACAGCTTTTTTATAAGCTACATTTTTTTTGTCTTTTCTGTACTCTTTTTCACTTAGTGTGTTCTATCTGTAAATTTATTTTTCTTACCTATATAAGTAGTTAGTTGTTTGTCTGTATCTGTGTGACTGTGTGTTTGTTGTGTGACAGTGTGAGTAGTCATTGCTCAGACTGAGGGAGTGCAGTAGGAGAGATGGACCAGGGTGAGGGTCTGAGGGAATGTCTGGGGTGGGGGCAGCCCTGGGAGAGTGTGGTACTGGTAGGCGTCACACCTTGTGTATGCATGGTGAGCATGGCTGCTGGTTCCTGTTGGACCGATGGAAAATTCTGAGGGCCCCCCGGAAGCAGGACCAGCACCACCTCCTGACTCTGAGGCAGTTGAACCACCACCACCATGTCCAGCACCAGATACAGCACCAGGTCCTCTGGAGCAGGATGTGCCTGTGCCCCTGGGCTCAGGTATGGATCCCAACTCTGCTGAGCACCATGACCAGCCGGCTGCCAGTTCATCTGGCCCTCCCCTACCTGTGCCTGGTCTTCCCTGCACCTCCATTGTTGGCAGTTTTTTGACTGTGTCGGGGGGACAGCAGCATGGTCAGGTGCCACCTATGTGAAGTGGAGGTGCACCATGGCCCCTGGGGGACTCACCTGAAGACTGGGGGCCAGCACACCCATATGCTTAATCACCACCAGTTGCAGTAGCAGGCTGCCACAGAATGGGCCATGCCTGCACCTGCTGGCCCTTCTGTGGCAGAAGGTGCAGCTGTGCATGGCGGCCCTAAGAAGAGGAGGGCAAGAGCAGCACCTGCTGCTCCACCAGCAACCCAACCACCATCACCACCACCATCAGCAAGTCAGCCTGTAGAATGTGTGGATCCCAGAGAACTGCGTGTAATGCAGGCTGACTTGACAGTTCTCAGGAGTGCTGTCGAGGAGAACAATGAGAGGGACAGTGCTGTCGAACAACAGTTGAATCGCATAGAGGGACATCAGTTGCAAATAATGTCCATGCTGGAACTGCTGCTGAATCACCATGGGATCCAACATTAGTTTTTTTTTTTCCTCACACCATGTGGCCCTCCACACCTTCCTTGCTGTGTTAGAAAATGTATTCCTCCACCATCCCTGACCCTTGTATGTAACATGCCATTTTTTTGTTGTCTTCCGTATGTGTGACACTTTGTATTCTGAGCAGTGCAAGTATACTGTGCTAAACTGCATGTGTGCAGTCAGTCTTTTTTCCAGTCTGTGTATGTACTGCAGACGCTGTCTAACTCCCTGACTTAAAAACACTTATTAATGAGTACAATGGTGGGGTGGTAAAGCTTGGAGAAATACTACAAAACAGGCTTACAATACATCCAAGTAACTAGTAGAAAGAGTAATGTCATGATTCATGGCGTGATCGTAAATCATGATTTGTGACTGCATTTGTGACCGTGATGATGAAGAAAAGCAAATGCCTATGGCTGTACTTCCCCGGGCCCTGATGAGGTGTGGCACAAAACTCCCTGACTTAAAAACACTCATTAGTGAATACAATGGAGGGGTGGTGAAGCCTGGAGTGATACTACAAAGCAGGCTTACAATACATCAAAGTAACTAGTAAAAAAAAATTAATGTTGTGATTTGTGACGTGATCGTAAATCGGGATTTGTGACTGCATCTGTGACTGTGACGATGAAGAAATGTGAATGCCTACGTCTGTACTTCCCCGGGCCCCGATGAGGTGTGGCACAAAACTCCCTGACTTAAAAACACTCATTAATGAGTACAATGGTGGAGTGGTGAAGCACGGAGCGATACCACAAAACAGGCTTACGATGCATCCAAGTAACTATTAAAAAAATACTGTTGTGATTCTGTGAGTGACGTGATCATGAATCATGATTTGTGACTGTGATGATGAAGAACGTGATTTGTATCACGAGTGACTCATGAATGTGACGATGGTCCTGACTTAATTATTAATGAGTACAATGTTCATGCAGAATTATGCACAACACCAGTCCAGTACTTTGAAGGGAAGCCAAAGAAACAACTGTGACTTAAGTTACAGATGGAGATTGGGCCCTAAAGAGATGCAAATGCACAGACAGATTAAGATTGCACTGTGCACTGAAGAGATGCAGACACAAAGGCACAACACCTAACCAGTGCTCACCATCAGAAATTCAAATCTGGAACAGAATACCTTTGCCGGTTGGAGCGAGCCGAGTGGGGAGGGGCAGTGTACTGCACTGCTGCAGTAACAGTCACTAGTACTAGTACCAGTAAAGATACAACAAAGAAGTTCAAAAATCACACAGCTGCATTGGATAGCAGGTTCACAACACATTGCTGAAATTACTGTGTGGCACAACAAAAGGTGTCTGACTTGATGACACGCATTATACACATACTCACACACACACACTAAGTAATGCATAGCAAATTGAAAATTTCAGTAATATAACCATGTATTTTAAACAAACTAAAATGATGCACTGCTGCTCCACAACAATCAGCAAAAAAATGGCAAGAATTATTGAAAATATTATTGTGTGTACATTAACAGAGTTATTATACAAGAAAAATATCACCAAAACAGAAAGAACTGTCTTTTTCTCCAAGTAATCTACCTGCACCACAGATACACCCCTCCCCCAAAGCACACTTTCACTGTCTCTTACTACACAGACCCGATGTTGTACTTTAACATTCAAAATCCACACACAAACAATAAATGCTTGATGTTATGAGCACAGGAGGGTTTCCTACAATAGATGAACTAAGTTTTAGCAAACAAAATTACTCAAAAAAGGCTTTTTGAACAGCTTTTAGAAGGTTTGAATCACAGAGATCTCTCAGAGCAGACTGTCTCCTACTGCTTCCTACACACACTACCCAAACTGAGGCTGTGCAAAACAGTATAGAGCCCATGTCACCTGAAATCCCATGAATCACTGCAAAATTCACCTTCAGAGCTTAAAAACAAGGCATAGTGAGGCAAAGGACATTGTTTTCAATATACTTTGCCTTAAGATTTGGTGGAGAAGTGGTTTGGGAATGCGAAGTAACACAAAGTTATTGTTTTCAATAGACTTCGCGTTACCCATTATAACGCAAAGTACTCCGCTTCGCATTGTGGGGCACTCCGCTAATCCGCTTTCGCTTTGCGATTCACTTCGCAGAGCGAATTGGGGCCACTTCGCCCATCTCTGTCTGTGACACTGTGTACCACAGTGCCACACACATGCCTGTACTGTGTGTGGAACCACAACCAGCCTGGGGGGTGTGGCAACTGTTCCCGGACTGGTCAGTATGAAGTGTATGAGGCACACAGACACAGTGCAGCCAGCACGTGGTGTTTGTTCATAATCACAAATGGTCCCCTACCTGTGTGCGACATGGTGGGCTGTGAGCCCTACACACCCATCTGTGATATCTACACATAAGGTCCCTGTGGACATGTCACCACGGTATGGACACAGGGCATCATGCAGGCCCAGTACAACTACCACACATGTATCAGACCCCATGTCGGTGCCTGCCCCACTGTCACTGTCCATTCCCCACCTGCAGGCCAGTGGCAGCTGTTCCTGCAGTAATGTGTGTCCAAAGGCACACGACAGTCCGTACAATCACAACAGTGGTAGTTCCCTGCACAAAGACAGTTCTGATCAGTGTGCACCCTGCTAAGTGCCTGTTACTCACCTGCATCAGCAGTGTTCTTCTCCTGTGACATTTTGCCTGTACTTCATACTCTGCATGATATCCACAATAACTCTGCAGTACCAGTTGGAGGCAGAGGTGGAGCACAGTCTGCCCTTAAATAGCCCAGCTGGGCAATCCTAGCAAATTGGCCATGCAAATGAGGCCTTAATGACCTTGTGATGGGGCATTTTGCCCAGTTACTATCCAAGTAGGCTCATTATCATACTGTGGTTAAATATTGCACATTTTAGTGCCATGCAAACTGAATAGCCCCAGGCAAACTGATAGCACCAGCGCTATTGTCATAGCACCCTGCTGTTGCAATTGAGCCACCCCAGTGGAATAGTGCTGGCACTGCTGGTGCACTGCACCACCCCCATTATGCATGTGCAGTGTGGCAGGGTCACAGGGGTCACATCTGGTTTGCGCATGTGCATTAGCAAAATTTCCGGATAACACCACACTAGCTTGTTTAGCATTGCATGCACATAGTTTGCACAGTGCTACACTACCTGTTTGTAAGAGTCGCTGAAGACAAGGGTGTGAGGGTGTAGCCCAGTGTGCCACACAGCTGTGTCCCAGACAGTGGAGAGGCCAGCAGTGAGCACTACGGCAGCAAGGAGGGTAGGACTGTAGTCCAGAGGCACACCAGGTGAGATGAGGTGGAGATTGTCCACCTGGTTGACCTTGCCATGGGGAGGGAGAGGCAACTGTTTGGTGAGGTGCTGGAGGGGGACAGACCACACAGGCAGGCGTGGGTGTCCATATGCAGGCAGCTGACAGAATGTACTGGCATCACCAGGTCCATGGAACAGTGCCACAACCAGTACATAGATTTGCAAAATCACCAGGCCCATAGACTGGAACGATATCGGTGCATGGTGTGGGAAGGGAATGTGCCAGAGCCAGGATGGTGTTATACTGTGATAAGGGCATGTTGCATGTGTGTTGCTTTGTGTGGGTGGGTGTTCCTTTCAGGCGGTGTGTCTCTGTGGGTGTCTGTGAGTGGCCGTGTGTAGGGACACATACATGTATAGCACCACGGGTTGTGTGAGCATCACACATGTGCCATGTAGATTGCTCACACTGTGCTGTGGTGCTGCCATGCAGCCATGGTAGCTGTTACTGGTGTGGCCACAGCTGGGCATGTTTGGCTCGCTGGACCAATGTCCATGTTGTGGTATACAACCCATACCACTGTGTTGCGTTACACAGCCCCGGTGGGGCACATGTACAGTGGCCTGTATTGTGGCTGGCGGCATGCGGCAATGGTTGTTGCAGGGTGGGGGTGCTGGTGGTGTATTCCACCACTGTGTTACATGCCTGAGAGAGGGCCATGCTGTTGCAGTTGCTGGGTTACTGACACTGTTCTTCTTACTCCACTATACAGACCACAGTGACAGAGACCAGCAGGACCACAGAAGGGTGCCGCACAGCATGCAGAGGAGATTAGTGGTGGAAAGCATGGTGTGTTGCATGCGTATCACTCCTGTCTTACATACAGTTGGGCATGTTGTGCTGTACACTGTTCCTCTGTGTGCCATTGTGGCCTTGATATGCACACAGACATCACATCTGTACACCTGTGTCTGTGGCCTGTTCTCAACGGGTGTCAGTTTCAAGGCCATTTGCAGGCGGTGCTGAGCTGCCCTGCCATGGGGGTGGGGTCTGTGGGAATCCCTGTGCTGTACTGCCAATGGGGGGCTGTGGGCATCCTTGTGTACTGTACTACTATGGGGGGGGCTGTGGGCATCCCTGTATGCTGTACTGCCAAGGTGGGCTGTGGGCATCCCAGTGTGCTGTACTGCCAAGGGGGGGCTATGGACATCCCTGTGTGCTATACTGCCACAGGGGGAGCTATGGACATCCCTGTGTGCTGTACTGCCAAGGGGGGACTGTGGGCATCCCAGTGTGCTCTACTTATGTTGACTGATGGTGGTGCTCCGCGGTCCTGCTGGGGGAGCCCTGGGGCTGTGGACATGGCCAGGCCATAGTGCTATGTCCCTGGGGTTTGTGTACAGTGTTCATCTGTCCTTCTGTTGGTGGGTGGTGGGGTCAGGGATGTGGGACTCCATTGCATGGCATTGCTCTGTGCACTGCACATACGCATTGAATGCTGTAGCCATGGATAGCTTTCCTGGGGTGGCCTCCACATGGCATGCAGCTTTGTGGTACTGGTCCCTGTCCCCTGCATTGTGGTGTGGCTGAGAACATTCCCCACACAGTTGTGATATCATGTCATTGTCATTGCGTTGTTCTTGTGGACAGCTTGTTCCCAATCTGCATGACCATGCATGGCTGTACTGTGGCTAGGGGTGCCGATACTGTCCTAAGGGGGTTTACCTTTGTACCTTTGTGGTACCATTGTGACACTGTGCTCTTCCACATATTCCAGTCTCTGAGATTGGACTTTGCATGCATTACCGTCCTGTATACTGCGGCAGTTGGGCTGTTGCCTGTAGTGTCCTGTTGCAGTTTGTGTGTGGGTGCCTGGTTCTGTGTGTGGCTACACTTTATCTACCACATAGTGATGGTTATTGGGACATGCTGTCCACCCCTGGGTCCTTGGCTTAGGGTTTGCATTGTGGTGTTTGCCCTTCCCTGTCCTGACATGCTCCCCCATCCCCCCTCTAGGTCCACATCAGAGGTCACCGTGGGCAACACGGCCAGAGGATGTGAGTGCAGGTATGATCTGCTATGGAGGATTGTCTGCCAGCAGCGTACTATGGTGGAACAGCAGGTGGTGATGATATCCAGGATCCAGCAGGTGGCTGCACTGCTTCAGACTAGGGAGAGGGATGACTTGGAACAGCAGGAGTGATGCTATCTCCTGATACCTGTATCTCTGCACCCCCCACCCACTACTACAGCGTATGGACATTAATTTCCCTTGCCCTCCCGTGTTTCCTGTGTCCCATGTCCCTTGCAGCATGGCCATTTTTTATTTTGCTGTGACTATAGTGGTTTGTTGTTGTGTTACTGGTTTATTTGGTTGTTTAATGTACATAGTTATAGCTTAGCCTTTATTTCCTTGGTTGTTTTATCGTGTTCTACACATTTCCTGCTGTTCTTGTGTTGTTTTTCATATTAATGCATTCCACTTTTGTTTCATTGCTGTGTCTGTTGTGTTTTTTGAATGCTTGGGATTGTCAGGGGCATCTACTTGCATTTGGTCATGCTTGGGAGGGGGCTCTGAGCGCCACTGCTGCTGGGTGTCTCTGTCATGTTCTTGCTCTTGCACGGCTGTCTGCACATGGGTTTTGTTCAATGGTTTACTCCTTGGCATGTCCCATGGTTCACAGCTGGCTCACCTGTGCACTGTGCTCCTGTGGGTGTTTGCAGTACCCGCACTTGCTATATTCAGTGCTGTCTTACTTACCGGGCTGTTTTGCACTGCACCTCAGGCCAGGTTTGCTTGGCTTCTTTTGCACGCTATATTCATCTGGGTTTGCACCGAGGCTATCCTTTTCAATATTCCAGGCTATTTGGTCCAGGCTATTTTTGCCTATCGGGCAATGCTAATCGAGCCCCAGAGCAATCATTTGAATATCAGTTCCCTGGTCTATTTGTTTGTGGTGCATGTGAAGGATTCACAAAACGACTATGGACCAACTGATCCCTTAGGTTTTTCCCTCTCTGAAATGTACTGTAATTTGTGATCCTAGACCCATCTACATGTCCTATTTTGGTGTCATTTCTCAGAATTTGCCACCTCTCATTTAGGATTTTCATCACCTTATATGATTCATGATTGTAATCCAAAATTACTATCACTTTTCTATCATTTTGTTCCCTTCATTTTTAAATCACGCCTTAATAAGTCATTTCTTTCTACTTTTTTGGCCTTCTTATAGGCACCCTGCACAACATAGATTGGATACTCCCTATCCCTGAACCTGGCTGAGAGCATCCCAACCTTCTCTCTCTCTCTCTCTCTTTCTCTCTCTCTCTCCCCCCCTCTCACTATCCCTCTCCCTCTCTCTTTCTCTTTCTCCCTCTATATTTAATTCTCAAAAATTGGCCATAATGGATGTTGTCAACCAGGGCCCTAGAATGGGACCTCTCAGCTCTCTAAAGTGAATTCCTCACAATAGCTTTTCAGTATGATGAACAAATAACTTTATTCTGTTTACTGACTCCAAACAGGACATCCAAATATTCAATACTCTCCTTGTTCACATTATGGATACATCTAATATTGTATTGATTGTTGTTGAGCCACTCCACAGACTTGGTAGCTTACCCCCACCTCAGATACATACAATATTATTAATAAATCAAAACCATTTAATAATGTGTCTGAGGTGGAGATTGTTTCTGTGGAATACCACTTTTCTTTCTCAGTCCGCCAAAAAAAATTTGCATATGATGGTGCTAATGAAGCACCCATGTGGGTTCCATGGGTTTGTAAACAATATTTTCTGACAAACTGAAAGTAATTGTAGTTGAAAACAAAGGACAGCATCAATATTGTAAATGACTGTGGTGCCCATACCATATCTGGGTAATTTTTTAATTTTTTGTACATAAAAGATTTTATAAAAAAAAATTTCGCAATACAACTTCATAATATTGGATGGTCATGCCAGATACCAGACATAAAACATATAGAACACTGTACATCAGCACTTCCAATATATGCATAGAGATATAAAATACATGCATTGGCAGAAAATAGTTTTGTGGCAAGGGAACTCTAAACAGCATTATAAAGATGACACCTAGAAGTGTCCGCACTATTACATATCTAAAAAGGCAGATTCTCCGGAGGGGGAAGGGGAACTCAACATATGCGTGAGTTGAGATATTTGCCCCATTTCTTGTATTTGCCACAGAGTTTCTTGTAGGAGGAGTAGGTCAGTTTTTCAAAAATGGCCAATTGCCCCAGAGCGGTATGCAATGTTAAAAGTGACTGAGGGGTAGGTTACCTCCATTTCATAAGGATAACTCATTCTGCCTCCATAAGGACAACCAATAGCCAGTTGGTTTGGGGGATTGAATCATCAAGTAAAAGTGTCACCTAGAAGTATTAAAGCTGGATGGGGAGGAATCTGAAAATTCAGAATTCTAGAGCAATCCCACAGGACTCCTTTCCAGAAGTGGTGTAGACACGGGCATTGCCAAAGTATATGTAAAAGGTTGGCTCCAGTGGCATGACATCTACAACACTGGGAGTGAGGTAAAAGACCTTTATGGAATAAGAAGTCAGGGATGTGGTACCATTGGTGAAGGAGCTTGGTCTGGATTAACTGGCTTCTGGCATCATGATATGCTACATAAGCAGCCTTGATGCAGAGTTCACATCTCTCAGTGGGGAGGGATGATTGTAGTTCCTTCTCCCACTGGGTCCTACATTTGTCAGTGATGTTTGGCTGGGTGTCTCTAACTATGTGATAGATCTGTCCTGCCACCTCTTTAGCTCTGGATGGTGTATGCAGGTGCTGTAGCTACTCCCATTCCTTTTGTAGTGCATAACACTGTTTAATGGATTAGCTAGCACTATAACATTGCAGAAATCTCAAAAAAACAGCTCTGGGGATCTCAAATTTGGGATGAAGTTGTTGGAAATAGAGCAGATTACTTGACTTTGGTACCGCGATGTCAGCTATGGTGTTACCCAGTCCACAGTTACCCAAGACTTTCAAGTGAGTGGGACTTTCCCTACCTGAATATTAGGATTACCTCAAATGTAAGTGTATCATTACAGGGGTAGACAAGCCAATCTGGGACATGGGTTACCTGTAAGCAGAAGTGCCAGGTTGCTGTGTTTCAAAAGTAATGGGATTTTTTTCTGGTGCCCTTAGTAGTCATGGGCCCTAGCAGTAGGCCCATCCACTACAAGTTGGTTAAGTCCTGCTCTAATGTGACCCACTGAGGGGTGTCCATACCTTGTGGGAGGAACCATTTGGTGGCCTGAGCCATCCTGTAGTCCCAAAGATAGCTCTGGAACCAAGGGAACCCCAGTCTTCCTTGTGACCAGTGTGCTCAAAGTTTGGTTTTCCTGAGTCTTGCACCTTTCCTTCCCATATTAGCAAACTCAATAACTTGTCAATCCTACTAAGTATTTTATCAAGGACTACAAGAGGAAGGTTATTAAATACATAAGCAAATCTGGGGAGTATGAACATCCAGATAGCTTCCACTTTGCCTTTAAGGGATCAATGGAGCTTGAGACATCTTCGGATATGGGGTTCTAACGCACAAAGGAGAGGGAAAAAGTAAGCCATGATTAGGTTGACCCAGTTGGTTGGGATCATGATCCTTACATATGCAAAGCCCTCAAGGGTCTAATGATTTTTTCATTAAAAGGATAAACATGGTCTCTTTCATGTCAAGGAGAAGTGTGGCACTGGAACAGGCTTTGTGCACAGCCTCTAGGAAAGGGGGGATGACTATTTGAGGCATAAGATGACATAAGTCAACCACCATGCTATAGGTTCCTGGAGTTTTCCCCTTGGAAAGTCGTTTCAGTGCTATCACGAGTTTCTCACTTGTAAGGGGAGACTCTAGTTCTTGTCTAAGTACTAAAGGTAGCTCCGGTACTGGGTTGGTCCTCCAAAATGTTTTCACTGGGGAGGAGTCCTGGGGGTTCAAGGATTGAGAGGAATATAACTGCATGTAGTATTGCTGTACAACTTCATCAACAACTGCTGGGGTAGTAATGATCTCCCCCTTGGCATTTCAGAGAGACAGGATTTGGGAATCAGCTTTTGTTTACATAATTTGTAGGCTAGAAGTTTGCTGCATTTTGTCGCCAGGTTCCCAGTAGGTGTGTTTGGTGCACAGCATTTGCCATTTGGCTTTGCGATGAAGAAGCACAGAATGACTTTTCTTTCCGCGTTAGTATCTGCATCACAATGTAGGCTACCCCATCAGCACTTGTCATTGGTCAGTTGTGGGTGAAGAGTCGTGCTCATGAGATGGCCAGCCTGCTGTTGTTGGTGAACTGCTGGTGGCAAAGTGGAAAGACTGGGTGCCAAAAACAAGAAAAGTAAGTGATTCTGGACTTTTGTACAACATGCATTACATAGAATAGTGTATGGTAGCCCCACTACACAACAGCACTCTTCTGACACTTCGAAGTTAGTATGATGTCAAAGGGACCTCTCAAGCTTTGTTCTTGAGGTGCTTAACATCATCATAACCAGTCAGTGTAAGAATAATGTTGTGTATGAGCTACCATACACTATCCTATATGTTGGATATTGAGATTACAATGCCTGTCTGAAAGCAGACTTTTAAAACAGCAGTATTTGTTAGTCACTATTTATTTGAAAGACTGGATGGGCCTTGTGGTCCTTAGCAGCCATCAGCCTTTATGTTTCTATGAAATTACCCCAACCAGGATAACCCCATAAGATACAGTATCTCACTTTAAGAGTGGTCCCTGGAAGGATGTTGTTAAGCATAGAAACCCATATTTCCAAATGGACCCTAAAAACTTCCATCAAGATCTCATCCAAATCAGAGGCCTTGTTGGATTTAGCTATGTTTAGGGTAGTTTTTACTTCCTTAAAGGAAAATACTACTAAATCTTCTATAAATTAGGTACATATTATTTCCTTCTAATTCCTTAATGGATGGGTCAAAAATACTTTTGAAAGTACTTTATCCATGTAGTTTGAGGGATATGAACTCTCAGAGTGTTTTCAAAATTGTTGGTTCCACAGGCTAATTAAATACCATTTTTTTTTATCTTTCTCATTAATTGCATTTTCCACATCACCCCATTCTTTATGTTGGAAATTTGGCTTTTTTCTAATTTTTTTCATTCTCTATTTAGTTTTAATGAGTTTTCTGTTGTAGTATTTTTTCATCTGTCTGATTAATTTAACTAGGGTCTTTTTATATTTTCAGCTGTTACCAATACTACCTGACTGATCTCCTGACTCCATACAGCTTTTAGCACTCACTCCGCTCCTCTGAGGAAGGCCTGCTAGCAATTCCCAGGGTTTGAATAAAAACATCTGGGGCTCAATATTCAACTACATGTAAAGCTGAGTGCAAAGATTTGTGCTGCACCTTGAGATTGCCCATGTGCCCAGAGATGCTATAATCAGTGGAATAGCATACCAGCAGTATTCAACTGAATATAGGGCCATGTCAGCTCAGTGATAAGTAACTTAGCACTGCGCCAACAGGGCTCTTAAAGTATGCCACCAGAAAGGGTAGTTCCCAAGCATTAATTGCAATATTCAGCGGAATCCATGCAAATGAGCTGATTACACATGCCAGGAGCTAAGTGACCATTTGCATGATCATTATGGAATCATTTGTATGGGTAGTGGAGCAGGTTAGTGCCCCCTCCCCAATTGCCCAGTTCCAGATGTGTACATATCTCTCGTGCTAGTGGATCCCTTTCACCAATCGCAGGTGTGTTCTTTAAAATAATATTATCCATGGTGCTAGTTTCCCCCACTCCATCAATTGCCTGCTTGTTCTGTAAAATAATATCATACCTGGTGGTAGTGGTCCCCCCTCCTATCACCATCCCTGGTGTAAATAATATGATCCCTGGTGCTAATGGTCCCCTTCCAATTGCCATCTCCGGTGTAAATAATATGATCCCGGGTACTAGTGGTCCCTCCCCGATTGCCAGCCTAGAATTCCAAAAAGGACAACCTCCCTGGTGTCCAGTGGTCCTTTCCAGTGGCACTGGGCATATCCCCCCCCCCGCACTCACTTGTGCATTATCTGCAGTGCCATGGGAGCATACAGCTATCAGCATAGTCCTCCTCACACCTCCTCAGCAGGCTGTCATATGTACAGTCAGGGACCGTTCCTTTTATTTATAGGCCAGGACACATCACCCTGTGCTATAAATAAAAGCTACTCTCCCTGCCTGTACATATGGCAGCCAGCTGAGAAGGTGCGAGGAGGGCTGTGCAGTTCACCATATGCTCTCATGTCACAATGGCTAATTCTCAGGTGAGTGAGGAAGGTATGTCTGGTTCCGCAGGAGGGACCACTGGATTCCGAGGAGGTTGTTTTTTTTAGAATTCTGGGCTGGTAATGGGGGGGGAGGGTCCACTATCACCAGGGATCATATTATTTATGCCGGGGATGGTGATCAGCAGGGGAGACACTACCACCAGGGATAATTTTATTTACCTAGTATGGTGATCAAAGGGTAAACACTACCACCAGGGATCATATTATTTATACTGGGGATGGTGATTGGGGTGGGACCACTACCACCAGGGATCATATTATTTTACAACATGGGTTGGCAATCAGAGGGGGAACCACTAGCACCAGGGATGATATTATTTATGCCAGGGATGAGAATCAGAGGGAGGACCACTAGCACCAGGGATATATTAATATACAGAATGAGGCGATCAGCATGGGGGTGCAAGGGATCAGAGGTGGAGGTTGTGCTCCCTCAGTGGCCAACCAGTTTGGTGACTGTATTACCTCTGGCAGCCGCTAGGTTGCTCAGAGTTAAGTCAGGGTTTTGTTTGGTGGTATTTGAACTGCACAAAAGGACCACGCTCAAACCTTTGTGCAACTCAAAGCCACTGAATATGGTGTAGCACGCATATTCATGGCCTCATTCCTCCCCTTGCCTGCACACATACATTATGTTTTCCATGGATGCTAACCCTCTTTGCCCACGCAACACCCCCTTTTGAATATGGGGATCCAGCTCAAACTCTGGTTTGCATGGGTAAAGACCCATTAACACCAGCACAAACATTTGAATATCAGGCCCCTGGTGACTGCACATTTGCAGTGGATGCACAGACCCTATGGAATTAGATTCCAAGGTCTTTGAGGGAGGCCTCATCTTTGGAGGCCTATTAGCAGGTAGAGAAAGCACATCTCTTCAAAGAAGCTTTTGGCAAGTGTCTTACACTGGTGAATGATCTTAATGTATTCTATTTTTTCTCATTATTATTGTCTTGGCCTTGAATTGTGGATTCATTGTTAGTTTATTTTGTTTTGTATATTGTAAAGCACTCTGAGCCTGAGGGACAGGGCGCGTCATAAATGAAGTGTTACTTCCTTCCTTACTCACTTCAATTAAACCATGTAGTAAGAACTGAAACAGCTTTTGTTTCTATAAACAGAACTGATAGAAGAATAGAAAGGGCTTCTAACCTTTCATAACTATTAAATGCTAACAGGGAGGATAGGATGTCAGAGGCCAACCAACCAGATATTTTTAGAAAAGGTATCACTTCTAAGTGTCCCTGACTATCTCACTCATTTTTAATATGTCCCTCACTTAGATGTAATACTTATAATCTACTATTTCTTTGTCTAAATTATGCTGGGAATTTTACAATAAAGTACACTGTTGATAGAACAGGAGCAAATGTCACCATTAAGAGTTGAAAAGCTTAAGACATCCATGCTGTAGGTTTGCTCAAACAATAATCAATTACACTTTTGCCTGGAACATTATAATGAGTACATTTACCCTCCCAATCTCCTCTGAAGTCTGTCATTGAAAACTAAGAGATTCAAATTATCTAGAGTAGTGAGCACCTTATTTCCATTTTCATTAAAGACTGGGTTGTCTAAGATTTGGTTCGATAGACTGACATTACTAAAGTTGATCAGGAATAAGAATAGACCAAAAATGGTCTGTCATGCCCATTCCCTAACTGCTCAGTGGAGTGGTCTGATTCCCTCTTCATATGGATATCTCATAGTCTTTTAACACTATGTTCTTTGCTAAGACAATTTTGCTTGGCGGTTCATTCCACCACCTCACCACTCTATGTGTGAAATATGATCTGCTGAAGTTCATTCTATACTTTATCCCTTGTAGCTGTGAGATGTGGCCCCTGATGTTATCAGTACAGTCCTTCAATACCATCCCATTTCAGTACAGATATATTTTCTCCTAACTAAATTGTATAACAATAGCTGATCCCCTCTTTTTCTTCTTGTTTTTAGACTATATAATCCAAAAGAATCCTGTCCAGTTTTGTAGTCTTGCCCTCCTAGGCCATGTGTATACTTAATGAATCTCTTTTGCATATTTTCTATTGATTTTATTTGACCTTTTAATAAGGGTGATTAGATTTGAGAGTAATAATTCAGGTGTGGTCTAGTCAAGGATCTGTACAGGGATAAAGTGCCCTCTATCAGAGCAGAGATCTCTTCATGCATCACTCAAAGGGACTGCGGGTTTAATTCTGGGGCATGTCAGAACACTCCTTCTGTATGGGCTCAGTTCGATCCAGTTGGAGTGGAGGAGATGGTGGAGATTGTCTCAAGGCTGCAACCAACTCTTTGGATCTGGAACCAGGTCCAACACAACTTTTGGTCGGATGATTGGATCTGATTGGATCTGTGGTGGCTGAGATTGTCCAGAGTTCCTTGAGGAGTGGGGTCTTTCCATTGGCCTTGAAAGTGGCCTTGGTCAGACCACTACTGAAAAAACCCTCATTAGACCCAGAGTGTCTCAGCAACTAAATACTGGTGTCCAACCTCCCATTTTTAAGGAAGGTTATAGAAAAAGTTAGGGCCATCCAGCTCAAGATGCGTCTTACCTCCTTCGCTACTTATTAGTCTTTCCAGGCTGGATTTAGAGGTGGGCATAGTGTGGAGACCTCCCTGGTAAGGGTGCTTGATGATCTCCTAATAGCGAGAGACAGGAGAGAGCATGCCATCTTGGACCTCCTGGGTCTCTCAGCAGCTTTTGACACCATGGACCATGAATTGCTGCTCGACCACCTGCAGTACTGGTGTGGTCTGTCCAGTAATGTCATCAACTGGTTCAGGTCATACTTGACAGGCAGAGTGCAGAGGGTGATGATGGGGTTAGCCTCATCTAACCTGTAGCCTCTGTTCTGTGTAGTTCTGCACAGGTCTGTCTTGTCACCCTTGTTGTTCACAGTTTATACTCTACCGTTGGGAGACATTATCAGGCAGTATGGGCAGGGTTTTCATTGCTATGCTGATGATACTTAGCTATATCTGTCCTGTGCACCTGGTAACCAGATGGCAGCCTTTATATTTAACAACTGCCTGGAGGAGATCCAGGCTTGGATGACTCAGACCTGGCTATGACTCAGCCCCAGCAAGACTGAGGTGCTAGTGGCAATTCCGGATCATTGATGTGGTGGGAGGGGAGGTTGGGAGATCCCCCTGATCTAGTACTGGGGAGATCCCACTGACCCCCTCCACATGGGTAAAGGATCTGGGCATGATCCTTGATGATGGCTTGACACTTGGAGCTCAGGTGTCAGCTGTCATCAAAAGTGGATTTTACCATCTGAGGAATATTGTCCGGATCTGGACCCTTATACCAACTGAGGATCTAACCACACTGGTACATGCTTTCATCAAGTCCAGGCTGGACTACTGCAATGCCCTGTACCTAGGGCTATCTGGAGTCAATCTCCACCAGCTGAAGCTGGTGCAGAACATGGTGTTAAGACTATTGACAGGCACACAAATGTTTGATCATATTATGCCTGTCTTCTGTGGATGGCACTGGCTGCCAGTTAAGTGGAGAATTGTCTTCAAAGTTGGGTTACTGACCTATAAAGCCCTACACAAGGGGGGGCCAGTTTACCTGCAAGATCTCCTTGTGACCCACTGTCCATCCCGGGCTCTCCATTCCTCTGAGGGTTGCCACCTTGGGGTTCTCAGGGTTAGGTTGCGGCATTCAGGCAATCGTGCATTTTCTGGGGCCACACCTACCCTGTTGAACTCATTACCTAACCATCTTTGGGACAGACCCTTGGTGGAAACCATCAACAAGGGTTTAAAGACATTTCTTTTTAACCAGGCTTTTAATTCATAAATATGGAATCTTTGAATTATTATTTATTATTTTATTATGATGGATAGATTTGAAGTTTATTGTTGCCTGCTTTATCTGAATTTTATTTTTATATTTGCTTTGTTTTTATGTTATTTTAGCATTTTTAATGTTAAGAGCTCCGAGTCCCTGGAAAGGGGTGCTATATACAGTAAATAAAGTTTCTGTCTGTCTGTCTATCTATCTATGTTTCTATGATAACTTTCTTTCTGCTACAAACATTTCTCTTTGTATTTCCCAGTATTCAGTGCTTTGTTACTGATGTGTTTGTTGTTAATTGTGAATGTCAAATCAGGCTGAACAACAACCCCCTAAATCCCTGTCCTGTTCTACAGTACTTAGGATATGATGACCCAGTATTTATTGTTTTCTGGGGCTCTGTCTGCCAAAATGTATTACACCACAATTCTTTTTGTTAAAGTTCATACCCCATGTGTCAGCTCTTGCTTGTGTCTAATTCTGATCCTCTTATATTGTTGTTGTGTCTTCTTCAGTTAGTGCTGTACCTTGGTATCATTTGCAAACTTGGCAATATTGCTTGTGATTCCTATATGCATATCCGATATACAGAGCTTAAACAGGATTGGATCCAAATCTGAGTCCTGTGGCACTCCACTCCACTCCACACCTGAAAGCTGTTCAATAGCGAATCCTTATTATTACAGTCTGGAATTTCTCATCTACATAACATCTTATCCACTTCATCAATGTTATATCCCCTCCCATGCCATCTGTCGTCTTAATTAACTTTTCATGTGGCACCTTATCAAAGGCCTCAGTGAAGTCAAAGAATGCCACATCTCTCAGTATCCTTAGGTCTAGTAGTCCCCTAATGGGCTCGTAAAAGGCTATTAGGTTAGTGACACATGCTCTATTCTTAGTACAGTAGTGCCTCACAATAGTGAATGGCTTGGGAGCCATAAAAACTGTTCATTATAGTAACTCATTCATTAAAGCGAGGGATGCTTTTTATATACAGTAGTACAGCTGAATAGTCAGAGGCTCACTACTTTCATAGCCATCCCCAAACTAGAGATGTTGCAAAGTAAAATTTTGCCTGTGAATTCCACGTAAAGCGCAGAAAATTTGCACTTCGTGGAATTCACAGAGTTCTGGCCAGAACCTCAAAATGCACTTTGTACATCGTTTTCAAAGTTTTGGGTGAAATTTTTTTTGTTTTTTAACCAGGTATAGCACACTAAGCTGAAAGCTTTTTTACAGGAGTGACCTGGGAGCACAAGGAGATTAAGTGACTTGCTCAGGGTCACACAGTATGCAAGTGGAAGCTGTGGAATTCAAACCCAGGTCTGGTCTGCTGAATATCACCAAATTTGCAGCTCAGAGCCTTAGACCACTGCACTATACTGCACTGCACTGTACTGGCCCCCCAATTTGGCATCCTTAACCATGAAGCGTGAAATTCACAGGTGAAATTCCATGCTTAGTGGTGGAATTCACGCAATCCATGGCCACAGATTTTGCTAAATCGCTCTGCGATTTTCGTGACCTCCACAAATTAAATCATGGAGCGAATGTTACAGATTTTGCACATCTCTACCACCAACACACAAATTTGTCACTCCTTTGTACTATATATGGTACATACTCTGCAAGTACAGTATTTATTTCTTATGTTTCTTATGTTTAGTTTTCTTTAGTAAAGAACTTTATCAGTTTAAGTATACAAATATATTACTGTACACATACAATAAACAAAAAACTCAAAAAAGCCAAAAACTGCACTGCTGATGCCCTCTGACTTTCCAAGTTGCCCTGGTCTAAAGCCTCCTACAACATCTCAGATTTTTTTCTTATTTCTTTGCTTTTTTTAAGCATAGTAGCTACAATCTGCAGCATGTCCAGTCTTTGTTTTCTGTCCCTGCCTCACACACTCACAACTCACAGTGACCGCCCACCCTCTCACAGTAACACTCACATTTCCTCAGCTGCCTCCCACCAACCCTACAACACTACAACATCACAAGAGCTGAGCATTTTATATTTAGTTTTAACACTTAGTAGTTCTTACTAGTACAGTAGTTCACAATTTTACCTGTCAGGGTGAGTAAAGAAGAGCTACAGCAAATGAGGAGATGACATTAGCGAGGAGAGAGAGAGAGAGAGAGAGAGAGAGAGAGACACAGAGAGAGAGAGAGAGAGAGAGAGAAATTAACTAGCAGTTATGGCAAACTGAATTTTGTGTTGGGGTGAGCCAGGGATTGGAGTCATAAGGAATCAACAGAAAATACTTATTGAATCAGTAATCTGTTACTGAACTGCTGAAATTCTGTTACTGAAATTCACTGTGACATGAGAATGGGATTGGGGTTGGAAGAAATCAGCAGCAGCAGTAATCACCATTAGGAGCCACAGGAACCATTTGTTATAACAAGGTTCATTATGTTGAGGGATCATTGTATATCCATATCGGGTAAGGTACATTTTTCCATCCCTAACCTGAGCCACTATTATGTGATCCTTTATTAGTTTTGCCATAATTTTATCCAACACAAGTGTTAAACTAATCTGTCTATAATTTGATGAAGTTGCCTTACTCCCTTTGTAATGGACTGGTACTTCAACAACAAGTTGTTATCACTGTATTGTCCTCTCTGTGACGAGGTACCTTTGTAAACGAGCCTCTGGCTCAAAGGTTGTAAACTGATGCTTAATAAATAAATAAATAAATAAACATGTTTCCATTAGGTTCTAAAGAAGTTACATAGAGAATAATGGCTAGGCAGGTGTGTGTTATGTTTTTTTACACACCTGAGGTGAGTGATGAGCTATAAATCTCGAGAGCGAAGCTCAAGAGGTTTATGAGCTCATCACTTACCAAGGGTGTGTAAAAATAATCATGAACAAGCACCTGCCTAGACTTTATTTTTTATAATTACTGATGCAACAGCAGTCAGTCAGCTGTGGTTGGTTCCGCATGTGACTAATTGTTGAGGCCCTGACCAAGCATGAGCACAGCAGGATCAACTGGATATATATTTTTTATTGTGAAGGGAACAATGACCTGGAACTGAGAGGACAATTAAAGCAAAACACAGAATAATGGACCATGGCTGTCAATACTGTGGAGTCTGTGAGTGGACACTCGAGTTGTTTAGAGCCACTGCATAGTGCTCGAGGACAGTGCCAGTGAACAGAAGTTTTAAAAATGCTGTAATTACCAGTTTTCAGGTTATTATACCATTTGTCAGATGTTCGTAAACAGTGTGATAATGGTGATCACCAGTAATTATATATAGAATAATAATCTATGGGGTGATGTGTATAACAAGAATTTTGCACCCACTCGAGGTGTTGTATGCCACATAAACCCTAAGAGCAAAACATGTGGGTTTATCTAGGCATCCAACACTGAATGTATGTATGAAATTTGAGTTTACACACCATCCCATATTTTATTTTATATAATTGATGGGTTTCCCTTTTTTACCACAGCAATTATATAAAATAGCAGATGTTCAGTAGCGGCCACGTGCCAGTTTTGTTTTAGCTCGGTCACCACATTTCTAATGTCTGAGATTTTTCAAATGTTTCTCAATGTTTCTTTAGCTCAGTAAACATGCACTTTTTAAAAATAACTTACCTCTGAGTCCCACGAGCGAGAAGGAATGCAGCTAGTGGCCAGGAACTGATGAACTGCGGCGAGCATATACGCAGAGCGAGGGAAACCTGGTGCATGTTTACCATTATAAACATTCCTTTTTAATGGCAAATTATGCCATGGGTTTCCCTAGGGGAAAAAGGGAAAGCCAGTTATCATATATAGGTCTACAAATATAATCAGCTATATTTCTTAACAGTTATGCATTGAGGTTATTGCTTTCTGGATATTTATGGGGATCTAGTTTTCAAATTTTACCAGTATCCCTGTTCTCTGAAAATAGCTCCTTGGGGTTAATATGTATATTATTTTGTAACATTGGTTCAGAATCCCAAAAATTTTAGGTTAAACAATCAGCTGAAATAATCATTCAATACATTGGCCATATTACATGTTGTCTCAGTGGTCTGTCCTTTATTTATTAGTGGACCAATTATGGGTACATTTCCCTTTTCGGAACAGTGTTGTACTTTTCATTTTTATTAGCAATTCTTGCATTATAATCTCTTAATATTAGAGGAAAGGTTACTGGCTGTTCCAACATCCTTTCCCTTTACAATATTTTCTAATCTGACCCATAATGTGAAATTGTAATATTTTGAACCACAAAGGGGGATGTACAGTATATGTTTATATACACCATCTGAGTTTTCCCTATCTCCAACAGTATTAGTACTGCATAATGGTCTTCTCTACAACCAAAGTTTTTATATGTTTTCTTAAATCTGATTTTTGCAGTTGTTGTTGTAGAACAGCAGTCTAAGACAAAATGAGCACTCCCACTGTCTGCAAAACTCATAGAAACATAAAATTTGATGGCAGATAAGGACCACTTGGCCCACATTGTCTGCCTGTTTCCCTACCTAGTGGATAAGCTGATCCTAGTTAACCAACAGACTACTTCCTTCTACCCCCCCACTACAATTGCCTTATGTCTGTCCCATGCATTCTTGAATTCCCCCACTGTTTTTGACTCCACTACCTCCTCAGGAAGGCCATTCCGTGTATCCACAATCCTCTCCATGAAAAAATACTTCCTTACAATACGTCTAAGCTGTTCCTCATTTATCTTCAAATTGTTTCCCTGGTTCTTGCACATCTCTTTTTCTGAAAGATACTACCTGCTTGGACTTTGTTGATTCCCTTGATGTACTTGAAAGTTTCAATCATGTCCCCCCTCTCCCTCCTTTCCTCAAGGGTACACAAATTAAGCTCCATTAATCTCTCTCCATATGTCTTCTCCTGCACCATTTTAGTTGCCCTCCTCTGGACAGCCTCCATCCCGTGTATGTCCTTGCAAAGATGGGGTCTCCAGAACTGCACGCAGTACTCCAGATGAGGTCTCACCAACTGTCTGTACAGAGGGATAACAACTTCCTGTTTTCTACTGCTGATGCCTCCCCCTATGCATCCTGGTATCATGCCAGCCCTCTTTGCTACCTTCTCACATTGCTTGCCCACCTTTAGGAAATCTGATATGACTACCCCCAGGTCCCTTTCCATTCGTCTTCTTGTTACTATCTCATCCTCCATTGTGTACTCTTCCCCTGTGTTTTTGTTTCCTAGGTGCATTACTTTGCACTTCTTTGCATTGAATCTAAGCTGCCATACATTTGACCATTCTGCCAACCTTGCCAAGTTCCTTCACGTCCTTTCCACCCCACCTTCTGTTGCAACCCTGTTGTAGATCTTTGTGTCTTCTGTAAAGAGACATACTTTTCCTTCCAGTCCCTCTGCAATGTCACTTATAAAGACATTAAAGAGGACCAATCCCAATACTGAACTTTGTGGTACCCTGCTAGTAACCACCCCTTTCTTCAGAGTGGACTCTGTTTACTATTACCCTCTGCATCCTGTTGTCCAGCCAATTTTTGCCCAGGCTACCACCTTGGGACCCATTCCAAGGCTGGCTAACTTGTAATCTTTTGTGTGGGACTGTGTCAAATGCCTTGCTAAAGTCTAGTTAGGCCATGTCGAAAGTCCCTCCCTAGTCTACTACTTTAGTCACCCAGTCAAAGAAATCTGTTAGATTCATCTGACATGACCTTCCTGCTGTGAATCCATGCTGCCTTGAGTCTTGTGCCCCACTGGCCTCTAAGAAGTCAACAGTTCTTTCCTTCAGAAGTGATTTCATCCTTTTCTCTTCCACTGAGGTCAAATTAACAGCTCTGGAGTTTCCTGCCTCAGTCTTGATCCCACTTTTGTGAAGGGGAATCACATCCACCCTCCTCCAGTCCTCAGGTACTACACAATCCTCCAGTGATTTGTTAAAAAGGGTAGTCAGTGGTGTCACTAGTTACCCTTACTTCTTTTAGAATTCTTGGGTGAATCCCATCAGGCCCCATTGCTTTGTCCACCTTCAGTTTTAAGAGTTCTTTCAGAACCCTTTCTTCTGTGAATGGACTGGTATCGACTCCCCTATCCAGAGTGCTTCTATTCTCTGGTTTAGGTACCTCCTCCTCCTCTTCTTTTGTGAATACTGAGCAGAAGTATTCGTTCAGTATCCCTGCTTTTTCACTGTCACCCTCTGCCCACCCTCTCTTCCCTTTATTAAGCCTCACTATCCCTCCCTAGGTCTTTTTGCACTCCCTAATGTACGTATAAAAGGCTTTATCCCCCTTCTTAACTGAGTTGGCTATCTTTTCCTCAGTTTGAGCCTTTGCTATTCTTACTGCCTTGCTCGCTTCCTTCTGCTTTAACTGATACAGTTCTCTGTCCTGCTCCTTCTGTGTTTCCTTATACTTCATGAACCCCGTCTCTGTTTAGAGGAAGTGATTCTATATACACTTTCTAATATAACTTTTCCATGTATGAATGTCTTTGAGGATCTTATAAAACCATATGGGTTAAAATATATTATTGCAGATTGCTTAAGATATCCTTTTGATTGTATTAAAATGATGGCAAATGATAGAGTCAAGGTTATCTTTGCTAGAAACGATTTAGAGGCCTGTCAGCTATCTAAAGCCTGTTTGTGACTATCAAAAAACAAGCATTTGTCAATGCTGAATGTTGTCAGGCTGGCATTAGCAGTGGCATAGCTAGAGATGCATAGTGCTGTGATTTTGTGAATGTGTCTCAAAAGATGATTTTGCACAGTGAGCACGCATTTGTGTGCCACAGCTGCGGAAACACATTTTGGGCAGGCTGTGAAAAATGGCACCTGGACTATTGATAAGGAGATGTGCACAAATGCCAGTGGTGAAAATGTGGCATGAAAATATTGCAGATTGATGAAGTTACAAGGGTGCATGGAAACTGCGCAATGCACGCTTGCAGCACAGTCATTGTAGGGAGTTTTGGCACCAAATGTTCAACATAGGCATTTTAGGACCTCTGCTCATGAATAGTGTCACTGTCATTTCCTCAAACTGTCCCAAAAACCGATTTCGCACAGCGGCCATGCAATTCTGTGCCAGACGTGCGAAAACACATTTCAGGCAGCTGGAGTGTTCATGAGGAGGTATGGAAAAATGCCAATGATGAACAGCTGGAGTGAAAGTATTACAAATTCAGAAAGTCATTAGTGCGCATGCAAACTGTGTAATGCACGCTCATAAAACACTCATTTTATTGACTTTCGTTCCCAAATTTTCAACATAGGCATTTTAGGGCATCTGCTAATGAACAGTGTCACTGTCATTTTCATCATGTGTGTCGAACACAGACTTTCCACAGTGACCATGCTATTCTGCGCCGGAACTGTGAAAACAGATTTTGGTTAGGATGTGAAAAATGACAGCTGTACTGTTCAATAGGAGGTGCAGAACAATGGTACTGTAGAAAATCTGGAGTGAGAATATTAGAAGTTTGTGAATGTACAAGCGTGCGTGCAAACTGCAAAACGCACGCTTGTAATGCAGTCATTTTATGGAACATTGTCACCAGATTTTCAACACAGGCATTTTAGGACCTCTGCTCATGAACAGTGTCACTGTCATTTTCGTAATGTGTCCCAAACACTGATTTCGCACAGAGAACACGCTATTGTGCGCCAAAAGTGAGAAAACACATTTTGGCAAGGATGTGAAAAATGACAGCTGCACAGTTCACAAGAAGGTGTAGTAAAATGCCAAATTTGAGAATCTGGAGTGAAAATATTGCGAATGTGCTAAGTTACGAGTGTGCGTTGCGCAGTTGCCATGCATCTCTTAAAACAGTCATTTTATGGAGTATTGTCACCAAATTTTCCACACTGGAATTTTAGGACCTCTGCTCATGAACAGTATCACTGTCATTTTTGTAATGTGTCTTGAACACTGATTTCGCACAGCGACCGTGCTATTCTGCGCCGGAAGTGCGAAAACACATTTTGGGCAGGATGTGAAAAATGACAGCTGTACGGTTCACAAGAAGGTGTGGTAAAACGCCAATGTTGAGAATTTGCCATGAAAATACTGGGAATATGCTAACTTATGAGTGTGCGTTGCGCAGTTGCTATGCACGCTCTTAAAACAGTCATTTTTTTTGATTTTCCCCATCACACTTGCAACACAGGCTTTTTGAGAGCCCCTCTCATGAACAGTTGCACTGTCATTTTGCTACTCGGTCCCAAAAGGTGATTCCATACAGTGACTGTGAAATCACCTTTCGGGACCGAATAATGCCATGACAGTGCAAGAATTCATGAGAAGGGGCCCCAAAAACCCCATGTTGAAAATTTGGGGCCAAAATTCCCAAAAATGCCCAAGATATGCATTAAAGTTGAAAAACCCCTATTTGTTCCATTATACAGCTTACGGCATTTGCTCAGTTCACGGTCGGCTTTGAAGAGTGCAGATGTGTTCCGGTCCACAGAAGATCGTGCGCCCGGACTCTGGAGGCAAGTATGGGGTGGGGGTGAGGGTGGTGAGGGAGGCAGGGTGCACAGTGGGTGGGTGCGGGTGGGGAGGGGCATACAGACTAAGAGGGACCATTTTCATTTACAGGTAAAAAAATGGAAAAAACATTGGGACAGTTTTGCTTTTGCAGGGCATTTGGCATGCTGGGGTGGGCTCCCAGTGTGCCACCTAACTGTTTGGGGGTGTCAAGAACCAACGGGGTTGGGCACACTGCCGGCACACAACGGGGGAGGAGGAGGTAATGCTGATGGGGATTGGGCACCCCATCGGCACAGAAAGAAAGTGGGGGGCATGAGCTGAGGGGGATTGGGCACTCCCACAGCATTCAACAATTTGGGGGTTTATGCCGATGGGGAGTGGGCTCCCTGTCGGCACATAAAGATGGGGAGGCACGAGCCGAGGTGGATTGGGCACCCCCCTTGGCATTCAACAATTGGGGGTTTTATGCCAATGGGGAGTGGGCTCCCCTGTCAGCACACAAAGACAACAGGGGGATTAACTGACAGGGGGATTGGGCACCCCTGAAGTTGGCAGATGTTAAGCGGCCACCTGCTCGCCGACCATGCACATAATGCGGCTAGCATGGCAAGAAAAGGACTGCTACGTCTGATGAGCTTTACTCGGATTGCAGCGGACCTTTTCTTAGATGTTCTCATCCCATTATGTATGCATGGTGTGGCGCTGGCATGCAGGCTGATTGGGCAATGCGGGATGCACCTACTAGTGCGTGCCTGCATTCGTCGAACAGCGACCGTGTCTCCAAATCCCCACTGTTATAAGATGTTGGCTGCGCAAGCGAGCCAACATAATAAGAGAGAGCACAGGTTTGAGCAATACCTTCATATTTTGCCAAATCCAAAGCAAAGAATACTTTTGACAAGGTTTCACTTTGAGGTATTTAAAAGTAATAGAAAAAGAGGACATTATGTCGGAGAAAAAAATAAGGATTTTGTGTGCAAATGTGGATTTGGAGAATACAATCTGTTGCATTTAGTACTTTTATGTCCACTGTATGAGAAATATAGGATCTCTTTAACATAGAAACATAGAAACATAGAAACATAGACTTTGACTGCAGATAAGGAGAGCTGGGCCCATCTAGTCTGCCCATTTCCCTACCATGCAGGATAGGCCACAGATCCTAGTTAACCAACAGTCTATTTCTTCCTACCCCCACAAGAATTGCCTTATGTCTGTCCCACGCATTCTTGAATTGTCCAACAGTTTTAGACCCCACAACTTCCTCAGGAAGGCTGTTCCATGCATCCACTACCCTCTCTGTGAAAAAATACTTCCTCACATTGCCCCTGAACTGCCCCCCCTCTGTCTTTAACTTGTGTCTCCTTGTTCTTGCACGTCTCTTTTTCTGAAAGATGCTACCCTCTTAGACTTTGTTGATTCCACTGAGGTACTTAAAAGTTTCTATCATGTCCCCCCTCTCCCTTCTTTCCTCAAGGGTAAACATATTAAGCTCCTTTAGTCTCTCCTCATACGGCTTCTCTTGCAGGCCCTGCACCATTTAGTTGCCCTCCTCTGGACTGCCTCTATCCTGTCTATGTCCTTGTGGAGATGGGGTCTCCAGAACTGGATGCAGTACTCCAGATGGGGTCATAGATACATAGACAGTGTCGGCAGATAAGGGCCTATGGCCCACCCAGTCTGCCCATTTGAGCTTGTAAGTTCAGTTTGTTTTCCTAGAAGTCTGTTGCCCCTTACCCCTGACCTCCAGAATTCCTTTATGTCTATCCCATGCATTCTTAAATCCCGTGATTGTTTTAGCCCCCACCACTTCCTCTGGCAGGGTGTTCCACTTATCCACCACCCATTCTGTGAAGAAATTCTTCTCATGTTTCCTCTGAATCGTCCTCCCTCCAACTTCATCCCATGCCCTCTAGTCCTGGAACATCTTTTTGCTTAAAAATAGTGTTTTCCTGCACCCTGTTCCTCCCTGTAAGATACTTGTATGTCTCTATCATATCCCCTCTGTCCCTCCTCTCCTCCAGGGAGTACATGTTCAGTTCCTTCAACCTGTCTTCATAGGACTTGTGATGCAATCCATGCACCATCTTTGTTGCCCTCCTCTGAACCTTCTCTACCCTGTCTATGTCCTTACGTAGGTATGGTCTCCAGAACTGTACACTGTACTCCAGGTAGGGCCTCACTAGTGTCTTGTATAGCGGACTTATGACCTCCCTTTTCCTGCTGGTGATGCCCCTGCCTATACATCCCAGCATCCTATTTGCTTTACCTGCTGCCTTGTCACACTGTTTCCCTACCTTGAGGTCATCAGAGATGATAACCCCAAGATCCCTTTCCTGCTTGGTGCATGCTATATCCTCACCCCCCCAACTGATATATTGTGCCAGGGTTTTTGTGCCCTGGTGGTGGTGGTAAATGGCTGTCACTCCACAGAGGGAAGAGTGACCAGTGGGGTACCACAGGGATCAGTGCTGGGACCGGTCCTATTCAACATCTTCATCAGTGACATTGCGCAGGACCTAGACGGTAGAATTTCACTGTTCGCTGATGACACAAAGCTCTGTAACAGAGTAGACACACCAGAGGGTGTAGACAGAGTGAGAAGCAACCTGCAGAAACTTGAAGAATGGCAGGGGTTTGGCAGTTGAAATTCAATGCAAAGAAGTGCAAGATAATGCATATGGGGCACAAAAACCCTGGCACAATATATCAGTTGGGGGTAAGGATATAGCATGCACCAAGCAGGAAAGGGATCTTGGGGTTGTCATCTCTGATGACCTCAAGGTAGAAACAGTGTGACAAGGCAGCAGGTAAAGCAAATAGGATGCTGGGATATATAGGCAGAGGCATCACCAGCAGGAAAGGAGGTCATA
Source organism: Neoceratodus forsteri (assembly GCA_016271365.2). Lineage (NCBI taxonomy): Eukaryota > Metazoa > Chordata > Ceratodontiformes > Ceratodontidae > Neoceratodus > Neoceratodus forsteri. The sequence continues at coordinate 586,110,664 of CM057449.1, forward strand.
ATTCCGCTATACATGACACTAGTGAGTCCCACCTGGAGTACAGTGTACAGTTCTGGATACCATACCTACATAAGGACATAGACAGGGTAGAGAAGGTTCAGAGGAGGGCAACAAAGATGGTGCATGGATTGCATCACAAGTCCTATGAAGACAGGTTGAAGGAACTGAACATGTACTCCCTGGAGGAGAGGAGGAGAGAGGAGGATATGATAGAGACATACAAGTATCTTACAGGGAGGAACAGGGTGCAGGAAAACACTATTTTAAGCAAAAAGATGTTCCAGGACTAGAGAGCATGGGATGAAGTTGGAGGAGGACGATTCAGAAGAAACATGAGGAAGAATTTCTTCACAGAACGGGTGGTGGACAAGTAGAACACCCTGCCAGAGGAAGTGGTGGGGGCTGAAACAATCACGGGATTTAAGAATGCATGGGATAGACATAAAGGAATTCTGGATGTCAGGGGTAAGGGGCAACAGACTTCTAGGAAAACAAACTGAACTTACAAGCTCAAATGGGCAGACTGGGTGGGCCATAGGCTCTTATCTGCCGACACTGTCTATGAATCTATGTATATGCATTATCTTGCACTTCTTTGCATTGAATTTCAACTGCCAAACCCTTGACCATTCTTCAAGTTTCTGCAGGTCGCTTCTCATTCTGTCTAGACCCTCTGGTGTGTCTACTCTGTTACAGAGCTTTGTGTCATCAGCGAACAGTGAAATTCTGCCTTCCAGGTCCTGCACAATGTCACTGATGAAGATGTTGAATAGAACCAGTCCCAACACTGATCCTTGTGGTACCCCACTGGTCACTCTTCCCTCTGTGGAGTGACAGCCATTTACCACCACCCTCTGTGTCCTGCCACCCAGCCAGTTACCTACCCACCACACTACTGTCCTGCCCACACCCATATTCCCCAGTTTGTGTAATAGTCTTCTATGTGGCACAGTGTCAAAGGCCTTGCTGAAGTCCAGATAAGCCATGTCCACTGCCTCCCTGATCCACCTCCTAGTCACCCAGTCAAAAAATTCAACGAGGTTGGTCCGACATGACCTCCCAGGTGAAACCATGCTGCCTTGGGTCCTGTAGTCCATTGACAACCAGATGTTCCACCAATCTCTCCTTCAGTAGTGCTTCCATGATCTTCCCCACTACCGGGTGAAGCTGACTGGTCTGTAGTTCTCTGCTTCCTCTTTGTTCCCACTTTTGTATAAAGGGGCCATCTGCTGTCCTCCAGTCTTTGGGTACCTCCCTGTTTCCAGTGATCGGCTAAACAGGATAGCCAGAGGTTCAGCCACCACCTCTCTTAGTTCTTTAAGGACCATGGGTGCACCCATCTGTCCCCATTGCTTTATCAACTCTTATTACTTCCAGTTCCTTCAGGACCCTTTCTCGTGTAAAGGGACTTGTGTCCATTTCTGCACCATTCTCACCCTTATACTCCCTTCAGACCCATTACCCTCCTCTTCCTCAGTAAAGACTGAGAAGAAATACCTGTTCAATATGTCAGCTTTACTGTTATCATCCTCCACACGCCCCATCCTCCCCTTCAGTCTCATTATCCCTCCTTTGTCTTTCTTTTTCACTGTAAAGGTTTTGTCCCTCTACCCACTGATTTTGCAATGTGCTCTTCTGTCTGAGCTTTGGCTTCCCTTACTGACCTCCCTGCCTCCTTTGCTTCTCCTGGTACTTTTCCTATCCCTTTCTGCCTGTGTCTTTTTGTATTGCCTGAATGCAATCTTTTGGCTTTCACTTTCTTTGCTACCTCTTTGGAAAACCATAATGGTCTCCTCTTCCTTTTCCTCTTGCTAACCTGCTTAATGCATAATTCTGTTGTTCTTGTAATCCCCATTTTAAATACTGCCCACTGTTCCTCAACCCCTGATTCCTGTCCCATTCCCCTTAATGCCTATTTCAAGTATCTCCCCATTTTCCCAAAGTCTGCCCCCCTAAAATCCAGGATACATGTTTTTGTGTGGTTTGGTTCTACTCTTTCTGTGACTTCAAACCACAATGACTGGTGGTCACTGTTTCCCAGGTGCTCCCCCACTGTTACCCCCATCACACTGTCCCTGTTTATGAGCACAAGGTCCAGTATTGCCTTCTGCCGAGTTGGTTCCATGACCAGTTGCTTGAGGAAGGCACCCTGAAGGGAGTCCAGGATAAATCTGCTCCTAGTTGATGCTGCTGCTGCTGGGATGCTCCAGTCCACGTCTGGAATATTGAAGTCTCCAGCCAGTACTACCTCACCCTTGTCTGCCATCCTTTGGATGGCTAGCATCAACTCCTATCTGTTTCTTCCTCCTGGGCTGGTGGTCTATAGACCACACCTGTGCAGATGGCTGTCCCCATTTTCTTTTCCAACTTAACCCACAGTATCTCTCCCCCATTTTGTTCCTCCTGGATCTCTGTGGCCCTTATTTCATTTTTCACATACAGTGCCACTCCTCCTCCTCCCTTCCTGCCTGCTCTGTCTCTTCTGAATATGTTGTAGCCAGGTATGGCCATCTCCAAGTCGTGGTTATCATTACACCAGGTTTCAGTGATGGCCACAATGTCCAGGTCTGACTGCACCATGATAGCCTCCAGATCTTCCATCTTGTTGCTAAGGCTCCTGGCATTTGCACACATGGCTTTCCATGATTTGACCTCCCTAGACTGTTTCACTGTTCTGCTCCAGCCCCTTCCTTGGTTGTCATTTATCCCTGGTTCTCCTTGCTGTCTGCCCTTCTGCTGAATTTTGCCCTTTCTGCTTATCCACCTCTTGGGCACTAATCTCCATCTTTGCACACTGCTTTGCAGAGATAGCCACTCCTCTGGTTCACTGGTTCCACTGCTAGCTGTGGAGGGTGAGCAAGTAGGTACCCTCCTTGCTGGCCTGCCACCCCTTTGCTAGTTTAAATGCTTGTCAATGCTGCATTTAAACTTATCATAGTGCTAGATTCCCTCCAGGATGGATGCAGGCTGTCAGGCTTGAACAAACCTCCATCACTCCAGGTGGGTCCCCAGTCACCAATGAATCAAACCCTTCCTCACAGCACCAGTTCTTCAACCATGAGTTAAAGTTCCTGGTGCATGCACTCCTATGCTCTCCTTGCCTCTCACAGGTAGTACTTCTGAGAAAGTGACAGAAGTAGCTACTTGCTTGAGACCCTCCCAGTTTCCTAAACTCTTCCTGAACTTCCTTTGCTCCCCATTTGCCAGGTCATTAGTACCTAGGTGGATAATGACATCCAGCTCACCCTTCCGTCTTGCCTTCCTAGTGAACCCCAGGATCTTCCTTCCATCCCTCCATGCCGTGGCACCTGGTAGGCACCTCACCTCCCTGTCCTCCCCCTCCTGTGTTCCTAGCTGGATCCCTCTTACAATAGAGTCCCCCACCAGGATTTGCTTCCTCCTCCTTTGGGGTCCACTGCTTTCCCCACTGAGGTCACCTCCTTGGCTAACCTCCACATCCTTTCCTTCCACTTCTCTGGGTACCTCTATTTGGTTGTCCTCATTTGCCAGTGTGGCATATGAGTTCTTGAGTAGAAAAGGATCTGGGATGTGCCTCTGCCTGACCGCTCTAACCCTCCCTGAGCCCACTGTCATCCAAGTGCTCCTCATTCTTGGCATCCTTTGAGGCAGTTGCATTGGACTGGGTGGTCCCTGGATAGGGGTGATGGTACTCCTGACCCAGTTTACTTCCACTGTAAGTCTGGCTACCTCTTCCCGCAGTCCAGAGAGATGCATGCAGATAGGGCAGCACCTCAGTGTCCAGAAGGTCTGCCTGAATATGGCTTCCCCACAGCCATTGCATTGCACCACTCCCCACATTATAGTGCAATTCCACTACTTGTCTGCTACTGAAGTTCTCCTAGTTCCCTTTTTATTAATTTACTGTCCTAAAAATCCTGCCACTGATCCTCAGATAATTTTTTTTTTTAAAGAAAAAGAAACCAATAAATAAATAAATGAATCAAAACACTTGTGCTGAGGGTGGGCTTCTTCCCTTATGCCCTCTTACTTCACACCCTTACTATACCCTATGTTTAGCTCCTGTCAATCAGATTTAACAGGGCATATAATTAAGAGTTGGGGGTGAAAATTTGCAGCAATTAAAGACAACACAGAATTACACCACCACTATGTTTTAAATTTTCAACAGCCCAAAAACAATTCTAAGTAAAGACAACAACAAAAGTATAGTGTCTCTAAAAGCCCACAATCTAAGTTTAAAAGAAAAATAGCAATTACCAGTTACTCTAAAGCACTGAATTGAATATGTTTCCTTCATTCCCCTTCTGGCTTCTTCTGAGAAAATAAACTCTACTTGCTACTTCAACTCTGACTAAGCCCCACCTCCAGTTATCACGTAGCTGAGGTCAGAGGCCAGACAATTAACACCCTTCACCCAACTACAGGGCAGTCAGACAAGCCAAGATAAAATTTGCAGCAATTAAAGACAGCACAGAATTACACCACCACTATGTTTTAAATGTTCAACAGCCCAAAAACAATTATAAGTAAAGACAACAACGAAAGTATAGTGTCACTAAAAGCCCACAATCTAAGTTTAAAAGAAAAATAGCAATTACCAGTTACTCTAGAGCACTGAATTGAATATGTTTCTTTCCTTCCCCTTCTGGCTTCTTCTCTCACCAACTGTCTGTACAGAGGGATAACAACTTCCTGTTTTCTGCTGGTGATGCCTCTCCCTATGCATCCCAGTATACCCCCAACCCTCCCTACTGCCTTCTCACATTGCTTGCTAACCTTAAGGTCATCTGATATGATTACCCCCAGGTCTCTTTCATTTTTTGTTGCTGTTACTACCTCCCCCCCATTGTGTACTCTGCCCCTGGGTTCTTGTTTCCCATGTGTATTATTTTGCACTTCTTTGCATTGAATCCTAGCTGCCATACTTCTGACCATTCCTCCAACCTTGCCAAGTCCCTTCTCATCATTTTCACGCCTCCTTGTGTATCAAGCCTGTTGCAGATCTTTGTGTCATCTGCAAAGAGGCATACTTTTCCTTCCAGCCCCTCTGCAATGCAACTTATAAAGACATTAAAAAGGACTGGACCCAGTATTGAACCCTGCAGTACCACAATAGTAACCCCTCTTTCTTCAGAGTGGACTCCATTTTCTGTGTTCTGTTGTTCAGCCAATGTTTTACCCAGGCTACCACACTGGGACCCACTCCTAGGCTGGTTAATTTGACTATTAACCTTTTGTGTGTGGGACTGTGTCAAATGCCTTGCTAAAGTCTAGGTAGGACATGTCCACAGCCCCTCCCTGGTCTACTACTTTGGTCACCCAGTCAAAGAAATCTTAGATTCGTCTGACATGACCTTCCCGCTGTGAACCCATGCTGCCTTGGGTCCTGTGCCCCACTGGCCTCTAGGTACTCAACAATTCTTTCCTTTAGAAGTGACTCCATCACTTTCCATACCACAGAGGTCAAACTGACAGGTCTGTAGTTTCCTGCCTCTGTCTCGGTCCCACTTTTGTGAAGGGGAATCACATCCACCTTCCTCCAGTCCTCAGGTACCACACCATCCTCCCATGATTTATTAAAAAGAGTAGCCAGTGGTTTCACTAGTTCCCCCCTTAATTCTTTTAGAATTGTTTATTAGGAAATATACTGAGCCAACAGCATTATCAGCCTATGTAACTACTGATTTATCTATTTATTTAGCTTTTGTTTACCGGGTAAGTACACTAGACAAGTATTATGCCTATTTTCAGGAATGACCCAGGAGAATACAACATGAGGAACAACAGTCAAGGAGACATGGCAAAAAGAGTACAATTTTTTGTCACAATAAACAAACATGTGGGAAATACATCATTTGACGCTATGGGAAACATATAGTAGTAAGCACATTTCAGATTATACACTCTAGACTAGCTAGTTCAACTGACAGATATATATACAGGTCATCATACATAGGAGTGGAGCATAGCTCAAGGACTGGATTGGTCATAATATAACTTATAACATTGTGGTATACACCCCCTAGGCTAGTTGGATCGTGGACAGGTATATACAGCTCATCACATTTTCTAAATATGCACATGTTAGACAGAAACAGAAACACTTGGTAGTACAAGTTTCTACCAAGTGACCAAGGTACAATATGTCATGGTTAGCCTATGACCGTAGAGCAATAATGGGTGTAAAAATGCTCAAGGCTTTTTAGGCAGGAGTAGTCAGAAGTCATTGATACAGTGGGGAAAATATCTCCAGGAATTCAGTGGAGACACCCTAGGGAGGTTCAGACAAAACAATTTGACACTTTACTCTAGGGAGGTTTGGGGCAGTCACACTCTGATGCTAGTTTTAGGAAACTCCACAGGGAATTTTGAAAACTCAGATAGGAGAAGGCAGCTCGGATATCCACAGGCAGCAAATTCCAGAGTCTGGGCACACTTATGGAAAGTCCCAATCCCCCATGAGGGTAGGAGGGACTTTGAGCATCCCTGATGTGAGAGACCTAAGTTGGTAGGGGGTGGGATTCAGTTTAGGCAGAAGCCGGGCCAGCCCCGGGGGGGTGCTAGTTCTGATCACTTTCCCAGAGAGGCATCCCAAACCAAAATCAAGGTATCTAGCTGGTGACAGCCAGCAGAGTTTCTCATATAGCTCACAACGGTGGGTGAGTCGGGGGGGCAGCCAAGGCAAAATGACAAATGTTATTGTAAGCAGTGTACCACCGGATGAGATGTGTCTTTGGAGAGCGAGCAAATAGGTGCAGCCCATAGCTGAGGGAGAGAAGGAGCACACCGTTCACTAGGGCAAGCCTGGCTGCCGGTGTAAGGTTATACTTGGCCCTATAGGCCAGACCCAGTTTGCAGTTTGCCACCCCACAGATGTTAAGGATATGATTACCCATGTCAAGTTGGGGGTCAAGTGTTACCCCCAGATATGGGTAGTGAGGATTCATCTGTGCTGGTGATGTGTAAGCAGGCCAATGAGGCTTTGATTTTAGCCATTGAGCCAAAGAGCATAGCCTGTGTCTTTTTCAGGTTCAGGACCAGCTTGTGACTAGTAACCCATGACAATACCCTGTTAAAGTCATTGGTCAGGTTCTGGTTTAGGGTAGTCACATTCTGGGAATGAGCCAGGATTACCAGATCATCTGCATACATGGTGGCGCTACAGCTGGTAGTAACCATGGGTAGTTGATTGATGAAGAGGGAGAAGAGGAGGGGACCCAGTACCGAGCCTTGAGGCACTCTGGAGGTCACTGGTATGGGCTCGGAGAGGACTTTATTAAAGCAGGTACACGCTGTCTGCCATGTAGATAACCCATTAGCCATTTCATGGCATGGGGGGAGAGGCCAAGTGACCACAACTGTGCACCAAGCAGTTTGTGGTCAACTAGGTCAAAGGCTTTGGACAGGTCGATAAATATTGCACCAGAGAGTTTGCCCTGGTCCATGTCTGTCCGGATACTTGATGTAACTGAGATTAAGGCTGTGGTGGTGCTGTGTCCCTTACGAAAGCCATGCTGGGTGGGGGACAGAAGTTCATGAGAGTGGATATATTCTGAAAGCTGCTCAGCTGCTACCTTTTCAAGGAGCTTGCTAAGGGTTGGGAGAATGGCAATCGGTTGATAATTGTCAGGCAGTTTGGGATTTCCTTGCTTCTGTACAGGGACAATCCTCGCCTCTTTCCAGATGTCTGGGATGGTCCCCAGACCAAGGGATAGGTTGAAGATAAAGGCTACTGGTGAGGCAATGTGTGCAGCACCAAACTTAAGGAGTTTAGGCTCCAGGTTGTCTAGGCTAGGACTGGGGTACTGGAAGAGGCCAGCTAGGTGTTTCTGCAAGTCCTGAACTGATACAGCCCTGAGGTGGAACATTTGACGAGGAGCGTGACCCTCCAGCAGAGCGGAGGGAAGGGGGTGGGACAGAGCCTCATCAGGTGAGAAGAGGTTGTGAAGGCAGAGAGTCAGAGAAGTGATTATTTAGGGAGTTGGCAATAGTATGGGGATTAGTGCTGGAGACTCCATTTATGACCATGTCCGTAACCCCCGGATGGGAGGATCCGCTGACAAGGGATTTAATATCTCTCCAGAACCTCTTGGGATTACTGGCAGAGCTTAGTAGGGCGGACTTGCAAAAGTCACTCTTTGCTGCCCTGATGTCCTTTTTGCACTTGTTCCTGAGGTGTCTGTACCTTTGAATAATCATGGGATCACTGGTACCTTTGGAATGAACCCAACACTTATCTCTCTCCCGCATCTGGGCTAGGAGATTCCCATTTAACCAGAGGGTAGCGGACCCTCTCACCCTACGGGTGACCTTGGGAGCATGCTTGCCTTGCAAGGCCCCAAAGGTGGACAGGAAGTAAGAGGTTGCTGCTGAGGGGTCAGTGGCACCATATACCCCAGACCAGTCAGTAACTCTTAGGTCTTCCAGGAACTCCTCAGTATCGAATCTAGAGTAGTTTCTGACATGCATAGTTTTGTGTGGAATTTTGGGGGTGGGAATTTTCCATACACAGAAAACCTTTGAGTGGTCAGAGATGGAGTCAGATAATGTACCCGCTGATGAGATCCTGTCAGGACGGTTAGACATGATCTAGTCCAGTAAGGTGCTGGAGGATCCATTTGCTGTCTGCCTAGTTGGTTCCTGGATGAGCTGGGTCAGGGCAAGACTAGCAAGCAGAGGCTCAAACTGCTTTACATTACCACTATCCCAGTTAAGATTTACATCCCCCAGGATTATGAGTTCATTATCCCTGACTCTGGGACCAATTTTGTCCATGAGGTGAGTTAATCCAGCTAGCCCACCTCTTGGAGGATTGTAGGTGCTCACCAGGTGCAGTTTCTTTCCGTCCCCAAGTAGCAGTAGCACAACTAGCAACTCACAGGGGGACACATTTGAATCCTGGTGGGCAATTTGGGAGATTTTTAAGTGGCTTTTATGGTAGATTAGTATGCCACCCCCCCTTGCCCTCAGCTCTGTCCAGTCAGGTGAATTCATACCCAGTGAGTTCACAGGCAGAGTCAGGGACAGAGGGTTTCAGCCAGGTCTCCGTCACTCCTAGGATGTCGGGTTTGTAGAGTGCAACCCATGCTAATAGCTCATCACGATTAGGTAGCAGGCTCCTAATGTTAAGATGAGCTATTTTTAGCCCTTTACCCATGCCCCATACAGGAGGGATTTTGTGGGTCAGATTTAATGGGCCAGGGTTGGTTTCAATATCACCGGCCAGTAGTAGTGCAAGTAGGAGGAACCAGGGGAGATACCAGCTCCTATGCTCTTGACAACCTGGGAGTTTTTTTAGCATGGGTACGCTTTACCCTACTTGTATACATAAGGTACCAAAAATCTAGACAGCAAGTAACACTGCAGTGTGCTTCGGAGATCACAAGGATATTAGAGAAGGTGTAGTCGGGGATCTCGTAGGTGGACGTCCATCCCCAGTTGTCACCCAGTGTTACTGGGGGGGGAGGTGACCATATGCAACAAGGAGAGTCCCACTATAAGACCTACAAGGCCTATATCCCTGCGGATGACAGCCAGCACCCTCTCTACCTTTAATATTTGAGTATCTCTATACTCACTAGATGGATGGGACCCTAAGATATTAGTCCCCGTGGTCTCCCTCCTTAAGATAATTGAGCAAGGAAGGGAACATTTAACAAATTAAAACTTGGGTTGTCTAAAATGAAATGTTATATTCTGATAATGTAAGCTAAATTAATATGCTTAGAGTATATGAGGTAACACTGTGACATTATTATTTTTTCCTAAGATGAACTTGCGTTCAGTTATAGTTGTGAATATGATGTCTTTTAAGATTCTTATGGAATAGTTTATATTTGTGGAATGAACATATTTTAACGTTTGTAATGGTCTTTTGATTGATCAATAAATATTACCTACCTACTTCTTGAATGCTACCTTTTTCTCCTTAACCTTTCCTGCCACCTCTCTTGAGAACCATAGAGCTTTTTTCCTTTGTTTGTTTTGTTGATTTGCTTCACACAAAGGATTGTTGCCTCTGTGATGGCTGTTTTGATTTTTTCCCATTGTTCCTCCACCCTTCATTCTTGTCTGTTTGCTTGTGCTTTTCTAAGGCACTCTCCCATTTTCCCAGAGTCAGCTTTCCTAAAGTGCAATACTCTTGCTTTTGTATGGTTTGACTCTGTGGCTGTGTTTATCATGAACCACACTGTTTGGTGGTCGCTTGTTCCCAGATGGCTACCTACTTCTAAATCTGAGATCCTTTCACAGTCCCTGTTTGAAAGTACCAGGACTAAGATTGCTCCCTCTTGAGTGGATTCCTCCACTAGCTGTCTGAGGCATGCCCCCAGTAAGGCATCTAGAATAAACCTGCTCTTGGATGTGTCTGCAGCAAAGGTGCTCCAGTTAACATTTGGCAGAGTCAGGTCCCCCATCAACAATACCTTCCCTCTTTCTGCTGTTCTAAGGATGCCCTCTATTATTTCCTTGCCCATTGCCTCCCCCGACATGGGGTCTGTATACAATCCCTGTGCAGACTGTGGTACCATTTCCTGTCTCCAGAGTGACCCACAGTGCCTCATCTACTTCATGTTTATCCTTTAGTTCTATTACTTTAATCCTTTCCTTACACAGAGAGCTACTCCTCCTCCTCTTTTACCCTCCCTGTCCCCCCTGTAGCTTGTGTAACCTGGTATGTTGACATCCCAGTCATGGTTCTCTGTGTACCATGTTTCTGTGACTGCCATGATATCCAGGAGTCCCTCTTCCATCAAGGCTACTGATTCAGAGAGTTTGTTACACAGACTATGGGCATTGGTACTCATCACCCTCCATTTTTTATGTGCTTACCCCTTTTAGCCCCATCCCTGTCCTTACTGCTTTTGCTTTTTTCTGCATTTACCCCTGTCCTGCTTTCGATTGACTTCTATAACTTGGTGTTTGCTTCACTAATTACCATGTTTAGTGGGGGGATGCAGGGATTTCCCTACTCCTTTTCAGTGCCTCCCCCCTTGGCTAGTGTAACTGCTTGCCAGTGAAGCATTTAAACCTATCACCTAGGATTCTGGTTTCCTCTCCTGGACAGATGCAGACCATCATGCCAGTATAGGCCTGTATCCCTTCAGGTAGACACCCAGTCCCCAATGAAGCCAAAACCCTGAGCTCCACACCAGTTTTTCAAACATTCATTGAATACCATGGTGCAGAGTATCCTAGCATCACCCTTGCCATAGACAGGCAGCACCTCTGAGAAGGTTACCATACATGCTACTTGTCTAAGGCCCCTCCCCAGCTCTACAAACTCCTCTTGCACTGCTCTGATCCCATTCTCAGCCAGGTCATTTATCCCTAGGTGGACAATGACATCCACCTCCCTCCCATGTGCAGCTGCTCCCACAATCCTGAGGATTCACTCCCTGTCCCTCCAAGCCATGGCACCAGGCAGCCACCTTATCTCCCTCTCCCCTTCCTCCCACAGTTCTTCCCCCCTAATGATTGAGTCCCCCACCAGGAGTTGTTTTCTTCCACTGTGGGGTACCGTGCCACCCTCCTGTGGGTCTTCTTTGTGGAGGTTCCCAGCATCCTCCTTGTTCTCCACTGCAAGTGCCTCAATGGAGGAACCAGTCTCTGCTAGAACAGCATATGAATTGTGGAGCGGTACAACTGGAGGGATGTGTCTCTGTTCCACTATCCTCTCCCTCCCTGAGCCCACCTTGGTCCAGCTGCTCCTCTTTCCTGGCAACCTCTGAGGTAGCAGCGGTGGCCCTGGTGGTCCCTGGGTGGGGGAGGAGGTTTCACGAATCCTAGCCAGGTCAGCCTGGAGACGGACAACCTCCTTCTTCAGACCAGAGAGGTGCCTGCAAATAGGACAGCATCGCAGCCTCCAGAATGTCTCCCAGAAGTCTGCTACCCCACAGCCATTGCACTGCACCACTGCCATCACGTCTTATTTTGTGGCCACTCTCCTGTAGCTTTGTATGCTTACTCTCTCTTCCCTCTGTTTATTTTTACACCTAATTTCCTACTGCCTATGTGCCCTTACTGCTCTTGCCCTTCCTGTTCTGGGACAGGAACTTCCTTTATTCTTCGGTAGTCTCCTTCTTCTTTGCTCAGAGTCAGATCTCCAGCAGCTAGGGGGAGAGGGAGAGCTATTCTTTTCCTTCAAGGATGATGAAACCTATGTGTCTCAGTGATCCTTCCCTTCCTACTGCCAAACAGGAAGTTCCTGTTATCAGTCAAACCCAGTGCCTATTAAAGTAGAACTGGCTATGGGTGGGAGGGTGGAGGGGAAGGAAGGCAACTAGTAAGAAAAGTTCTAGCTCTTAGGTCAGCTGCTCCTTGCTCTGTTACCAAGATTCCTGTCTGCCAAAAGCTATCAGTAGAGAATAATAATTGGAGACTCCTGGTTTTCTACTGCCTAAGCCACATTCCCAATTAACTTCTCTCCTCCCTGATACAGTCCCCTTTCCCCAACACATAAAAACACTGCCTTTCTTTCTTTTGTTTTACCCTAAATGAGACTCCCCACTTCTAATAAAGTATTAGTTTGCTTAATCCCAACAGGCACTGATTCCTGCTGAGATAGAAGTGTTCTATTAGTAAGACAATTTCTAGCTCTTTAGTCAGCTGCTTCTTGCTCTGAAAGCAAGATTCCTGACCATGGTTTATTCATCACCAGGGTAATGGTTCCCACCACCTAAGTTGGTGTCCTCTGCTTGGACTTGTCCTTAATAGTGTGATAGTGTTAATATCCGAAGCCCACTCTGCTTTCTCCTCTTAACATTAGGCACTTGGTACCATTCAGCTGCTTCTTTGCAAACAGTTAAAAAAAGCAGCTGCTTTTCTGCCCCTGTAGTGCTGAAACACCTTAATTAAGAAAGCAATAAATAAACAATGTTTGATCCATTTATGTTATTAAAAACATGCCTCAAGCTGTTCCCATTTAAATGTACTATTGAACCTCCATGGTAAGCCACCAAGGTAAGAGGCCTAGCCCATGCAAATGTATTACTAGCCCATGGCTACTAGAGATGCAGTGAATTTGATTTCTGCTGGTGAAGTGGTGGTGAAGTGGTCAATTTCACTGCGTGGAGTAATTCATGAAATTTTCTGCGTTAGACAGAAATTCACCCAGGCAAAAGTTCACCTTCTGTGGGTGAAATTTCACCACAGAAGGCAACATTTTGCCGTTCCACTGGGTGAAATTTCATATTTTGCTCCACAAAATGGGTGGAATTTCATGGATTACTCCACAAAGCAAATTTTCCTCACTTTGCTCACCACTAATGGCTACCAAGTACTATGAAATGTCACTTTTTAATGTGTATCATGCTAGGCACCAATTTAAACATTGAATTACATACTATTTACATGTATGTGGGTGGTGTAGATGTAGGTAATTGCTCTCCCCTTAGCATACTAGCTCAGGTGAATTTAGAATATGCACATGACTTTTCCTGTGTTTAGTTTAATTCCAGTTTTGAACTATTGCATGACAAGATCCCACGACTCTGCTGACCTCCCACCAGGAGGTCTGTAACCATGAGGTACAATTAGTGTACAATTATTTACTTATGGAACAGGCATTCCATGACTGTAACAACAACACCATGGAGACACACACACATATACACATATACATACACACACACACACACACACACACACACACACACCACACACATATGTTAAATATTGTCTATAACTCATATCCAACTAAATCTAGAGTTTGAGGCTGGGATTTTCTTTTCCAATGCAACAATCTACAAAAGAGATGTCTGTTATGGGTTTCTGGCAGTTTTACATTTAGAAAGCTTTTACTGATCTTTAATGTGTGATGGTATGACATCTTTATAGTACATGGGATTGATTGTCCTTTATTTGTCTTTGCAAACATTAAGACAGTTTAATTTCTGCCTCCAGCATGAGGTTGTCATCTTTTGCTTGTCATTCCTTTTACAAACTTTGTCCGGTGATTATAGGTCAGTTTTTCCAAACAGATATAACTGTACCAATCTTCCAAACAATTTTGAAAATGGATGTCTTTTAATGTTGACTTTTCTAACAATTAAGCTAACGGTATAGCTCCCTATTATACATGACTTTGAGACACTTGTTAGTGAAAGGCTCTAAATAAAAATAAATGGCTTTGTCTGTATTAAGAAATGCCTTACAGAAACAGGCAAATGACAAGAAAAGTATGATTAAATTGATGTAAGCACAAATGCCTGTCATTAGCAAGGTTTTAAAAAATTTAAAAGCATTCCATAATGTTCTTGTAAGAAATCTTTTGATTTAGTTTGCCTTGTGGATAGCAGAGTAGTTCTAAGACACCCGAGGTGCTATTCAGAGTCCAAGCAGTGGCACAAAGGGATCACAAAGTATCTCTCCAACAAAGCAACTAATGCAACCCCACTGTTGAAACCCCCTCCCATGCTCCCAAACACTACTTCACTGTGACAGAACAGAACAGAAAAGCTCTGCTTCAGCTGCTATGGCTAACACCAGCACATAGCAAATGGTAATGAAGGAGAAAGTGCTTGCAGCCATGCGACCCTGTTTTTTTTTTAAGAGTAAACTGGGAACCAAACAATTATATTCACACCAACACAGGGCACAGGAGAGAGATGGATATGCACAGTGCTGAAAAAGTGCAGACTTATTGTTCACAGTAACAATGGGCAATGCAGGCAACACCACTTGCTCTGTATCAACATTTCATGTACAAGTATGTTGCTGTGAACAATAAATCTGCACTTTATCAGCACCATATCCAGCTCTCTCATTGTGCGCTGTATGGGTGTATGGGTGATTTTTTAATTCTCAGTCAGTTATGGTTACCCGCAGCACCACCAAATCCCTGAGTCGCCTGTTTTGTTTGTCTGATATGTTTAAGGGAAATTGACTGGGTTTGGGTCCGAATGCAGGACCACCAGACACCAGGGAATTATGCAACAAAATTGGAAGTAAGGTGTGGGATCACTGGAAACTACGAAACTGTGTCATGAGGCTTTCGGGGGCAACAACTGGACAACAAGAATGTGGCCTAAGGGGGGTACAGATGAGAAGATGGTGGAACATCTGGTTGTCAATGGACTACAGGACCCAAGGCAGCATGGTTTCACCAGAGGGAGGTCATGTCAGACCAACCTCATTGAATTTTTTGACTGGGTGACTAGGGAGGTAGATCAGGGGAGGGCAGTGGACATGGCCTATCTGGACTTCAACAAGGCCTTTGGCACTGTGCCACATAGAAGACTACTACACAAACTGGGGAATATGGGTGTGGGCAGGACAGTAGTATGGTGGGTAGGTAACTGGCTGGGTGGCAGGACACAGAGGGTGGTGGTAAATGGCTGTCACTCCACAGAGGGAAGAGTGACCAGTGGGGTACCACAAGGATCAGTGCTGGGACCGGTCCTATTCAACATCTTCATCAGTGACATTGTGCAGGACCTAGAAGGCAGAATTTCACTGTTCGCTGATGACACAAAGCTCTGTAACAGAGTAGACACACCAGAGGGTGTAGACAGAATGAGAAGGGACCTGCAGAAACTTGAAGAATGGTCAAGGGTTTGGCAGTTGAAATTCAATGCAAAGAAGTGCAAGATAATGCATATGGGGTGCAAAAACCCTGGCACAATATATCAGTTGGGGGGGTGAGGATATAGCATGCACCAAGCAGGAAAGAGATCTTAAGGTTATCATCTCTGATGACCTCAAGGTAGGGAAACAGTGTGACAAGGCAGCAGGTAAAGCAAATAGGATGCTGGGATGTATAGGCAGGGGCATCACCAGTAGGAAAAGGGAGGTCATAATTCCACTATACAAGACACTAGTGAGGCCCCACCTGGAGTACAGTGTACAGTTCTGGAAACCATACCTACATAAGGACATAGACAGGGTAGAGAAGGTTCAGAGGAGATGGTGCATGGATTGCATCACAAGTCCTATGAAGACAGGTTGAAGGAACTGAACATGTACTCCCTGGAGGAGAGGAGAGAGAGAGGGGATATGATAGAGACATGCAAGTATCTTACAGGGAGGAACAGGGTGCAGGAATACACTATTTTTAAGCAAAAAAGGATGTACCAGGACTAGAGGGCATGGGATGAAGTTGGAGGGAGGATGATTCAGAGGAAACATGAGGAAGAATTTCTTCACAGAACGGGTGGTTGACAAGTGGAACATCCTGCCAGAGGAAGTGGTGGGGGCTGAAACAATCACGGGATTTAAGAATGCATGGGATAGACATAAAGGAATTCTGAAGGTCAGGGGTAAGGGGCAACAGACTTCTAGGAAAACATAAACTGAACTTACAAGCTCAAATGGGCAGACTGGGTGGGCCATAGGCCCTTATCTGCCGACACTGTCTATGTATCTATGTAAGAACACTTTACTCCAAGAACTTCTGACACAGTGTGGGATGCCAGTATTGAGACCACTGGATGTCAGAGATTGCTCAGACTGTGGGGGAATCCACCAGAAGTGCAGTTGCTTGTGGCAACTAACTTGCCCACTAAGTAGGTACTGTGCATGTAGCAGGCACCTTTCACACTGATATATTTTGCAACATTTGTGTGTGTAATCTGCAATATAGCCGATGAACATATGGAATGGTGATTTTTATTGTGTTGCACTTGCAGTGGTTTCCCACTCCATCAGGCTTCTTGGCAATGGTAACGACACACAGAAGCTTCAGATCCAAATACAAACCATCTGTTTAGAGCCTTCCCTGACTGCAACGCAGAACTGGATACCAAGTTCACAAAAACTAAGAAGTCATCTGTCGACTACAGGGCACACCCTCTTTTCTAAAATGCTCATACCTGTCCCCGAAATATGTGACCCTACACAAAATTGTATTTTCTCTGCCTCACTAATGCAGTTCTCACACCCTCACAATCAATCATTTTATCTCCACATCTGTACTTCTTATCTCAAGCCAAATGTTATTGTTCCCTTAATAGCTGTTTCTAACTTGTATTACAAAAGACATTATGGTGAAATTATCATTCAAATCTGAAGACTCACAGAGAGGAATTGGTAAAATGTTAATTGCTAAAAGAAAGGGGTGGGGTTGGCAACCTTTAGATTCATTTTATAATTGCAAAAGCACACTACAGGGCATTGAGGTATTGTGTAAAAAAACACTTCCAAATCTAAAATGCACCTGAGGCCTCTGGTTATTAAAGAATATCTCATATCCATAGTGTGTTTGTTATGCCTTAAAAAGATAGCTAGATTTTTTCTTTTTTAATTTACATTTTTTCAGGTTTTTACCTTGTTTTTCTCCTGTTGTGCGCGTTGAGGTGCACGTGCACCCTGTGAAGCTGGATCAGCCCTTTCCGCCCTCCCCTGGTGATTGCTGAGCTCCCCATAACCCATAATGCCACTCATCCTCCACCAGGTGGCAGCCAACGGCCAAGGAAACGCCACATCCCTTCCCAGGGGAGAAGAGCCACCTTGCGACAGCTCAGTCCTGCTCTTCGTCCACCCTGCCTGCTGACACCTGACAACCCAGGCTCATTTCTGAACCTGGGTCACCTGTGTGGCATGAGGTGTGGCATCCAGGGCCTCAACCCTTAGCATCACTGGGTCGGCATTAGCTAGATTTTAGAAAGATATTTCCAAAATAAAAGCCAATGTTCATATAATCATGACTTAATACTTAAACTGCACTTGAGTTCAGTTAGTAAGTGTAATTGCTAACTAAAACATACTATATTAATGGAAATGAATGAGGAACAGTATGTTTTAGCAAAATAACTTCATGGTGATGTCATTTCCTACAGAAAAAAACATTTAGGCAGTTTAAAATAGTTGTGCTCTCTGATCCACAAAGGCACAATAGGATCCTTTGCTACACATTCCAGACATCAGTACTGTCCTCAAGCAAAACCAAATTATTATTCAGAAATAATACATTTCACAAAATAAACCAGCATGTAAAACATACTTTAAAAGCTTTCTACAAAGAAAACAATATATATATCGCAATGCCTAGTTAATTCAGTGTCATTTTTTCTAATGATGGCAGGACACACTTTTGTAGAAAGAAAGTGTTCTGAAATGTAATGAAATTCTACCTTATAGACCATGCCTTAAAGTACCATCACATGTACAATCTAATAAATGGGCAAGGGTTTGAGACCATTTGACATAAAACTAAAATATTAACATTTATACACAGATAGATCATGGAGGAACAATTTGCATGTTACCTTGCAATGAAGTGAAATCTGTATGTATCTGAGATCCACACCATTTTATTTTGGGAACAGTTTAATGTTAAAACTCTCCTACAAATATGAACATAAGATATGAATCTACAAACCATGTATGAACCTTTGGGGTTCTCTATATAATGGTCCCTTTTTATTTATTTATTTTTTTCTTAATCATTTTTCTCCCTCTGGCCCAGTCAGCCTACCTCTATCATGTCCTGGCATCCATTTCAGGTCTTCCAGCCGCAGTCTCCAAGGATCCCCGGCTCCCATGCGGGTCCCACAGCTAATACCTCCATGGCAGGGTGGCGGAGGGCCACCCTGCACCCTTCCACCGAGACTGGATCCAGTGTGTTGCCACGTACCCTTGGATCCATTGCTCCCCATTGGAGATGGCCATCATGCCAGCACAACCAGTGCCAGTTTTCCCATTTTCTCCCACGGCATGTGAGGCATGCAATGATGCCAAGGGACAGGTGCATGCACGCTACCATATGCACACCTTCCCAGTGTTGGCCCCAGCACATCCCCTCTCCCGACTGCCTGTGCTACTGCATTGCCCCCAGCCACTACCAGAGACCACCAAAGCACTGGTGACAGCATTCCCCCTTCCCCGGGGAAGGAAACCAGTCCATCAAATGCTCCATCCTTCACCCTCACCGTCGACCCACGATGACCCTGACTCGTTCCCAAACCCAGGTCGCCGGTGCAGCATGAGGTGTGGCGTCCAGTGCCTCAACCCTCAGTGCCACTGGGCCGGACCTGTCCCTTTTTATTTAAATGAGTAGCACATTGCAAACAAAGACAAAAAGACTAAAAACATCAACAACTGTACATGTCATTATGAGATAATGTTCCATAAATGTCTGGTTAACAGGAGAATCACTTTTATCCTGGGACATAGAGTGGATAAGGAATTCCTTTTTCATGGGAGGTGTGGTGAAAAGGGTTATCTGAATTAGAACAAGCCTATAGTTTTAATGCCTAGCAATATTTTACAATAAAATTCCCAACTTTTCAGTAATAAAAATGTAACTATTAATGAACAGAGGAAATCCTTGAGGCAAAATCATAGGTGTTCATTAAAATCAGGGACACTTGAGAGGTATGCATTAGTACATATTTTCTCTTCATACTACAGTATTGATATCTGCATATGAAGTGAGGGGATGGATATGATGAACCTAGAGTCCTTTCTGATCTTATCATATTGTTTTACTATGTTTCTATATTTTCTTCACCACACACAAAGTCAATGCCTGCTTTTGCCATGCTCCAGGACTAATACAAGAGAATAAAAACATTGCAGCATTACCAATTCATATTTGCTTACCCCCATTCTCTCTTTGCTTATGTCTCTCTTTTCTTCTGTTTCCTTGTCACTAAAAACAGCTCCATATGTAGCCCTCTGTGTGTAGCCATACTATTATGATATTATATGTGCTACAACTAGTGACAGTCACAATCAGGCCCTATCTCCTAATGCTGACACTGCACTTGCATTGGCTGCTACTATAATTAACAGTGAGAACATTTTTGGGCTAGTGGTGCCAGATGGTAGTCCTCTACATTGTCCATGGGATACCAGTGATCAAAACCAAATATTGGCTCCCTTGCCTGGGCTATCGGCATCTAATGTGCAATGCAGAGGTACTGTTCACTGACTCTGGGGGGAGGGTGGTGATTTGTGTACTGATTGACCACCTCTGAATGTTGGGAAGAGAAATGGCATTAACGCTGAGGTTATCATACAATGACAGCCACCTCCTCTGCCCACAGGATGGTGATGAGGATGGTAACAGACTTATGCCTGGGAGTTGGACAGGCTGTAAGGGGAAAAACACTTGCCCTAACAGGATAAAGGTGAAACATTCTACCCATCTCTAAATAGAAAATGCCCAAACAGCCCTCCTTGTTTTTTTCTGCAATCTTGGAAGGCACCCTTGAAGTCAACAAGTGAATGCCAGCCATCAGCTCCTGCCATGAAGGGGGGACCCATGTAGTACCAGCAGGAGCACAAGAGGCTTTGGAATGGTGCTGTTGAGGGTAAGCAACATACGAGAGAGGGAGCTGAAAGTAGAAGTACAGTAGCTTGATTAGAAGAGGAGTTGGATATTGTGGGGCTTGTGAGTAAAAGTAAAAGGAATTCATTGTAAAATACATTAATAACATTGAGGCTATGCTTCATTTTTGATATTGCATTAGCCTATGTAAATAGTAATTCCAACATCTGGAGTCACTGGTTACTTACAGGCAACCAGTCATGTCCCTGACTGGGGTATCAACTGTAAATTGTCTAACATGGGGCTAAATAGAGAACTCAGTTTCAAACACTAGGGTGACAGGAAGAAAAATAACAAAGTCACAAACAGAAAAAGAGCAAGAGGTACACATACATTGGGAATGCTGCAATTTTTGATTCCCCACTGCATAATATTCCATCTTTCTTTCTTTCTTCAACCTTGTGTTCAACCACATTTTTCATAGTCACTGCAACATTAATTACCAGTCTGGTATATGGTGCTTGTATGAAAGCTAAAAAAGTATCTGAATACTTGCATGGCACTTTTTATAGCATTAAGTGTATTTTCATACACTTTTTATAGCATTAAAGTTAGAAACGCAGTATCTCTTACTGTGCATGAAGGTGACACAGGCAGACTTCTATTTTGTAAATTACTTTATTTTATATGATTTATGTTTTGGCTTGTTATTTATAGGTTAATGTGGCCAGACAACTATGATTCATGGCATTATACCATGAGTAATAAAACAGACCATTCAGGAGAGACAGAGGAATAAAAAATAATGCCATATGATGAAAGTTAACCAATGCAACCTTCATGCCCACATACAATACAAATAAACCACAGACACTATCAGTCTTCAAGAATGAAAGGAAAATGGCTAATGTTATTAACTCTCAATTGGTCTATTTACTGTACATCAGAATCAAAAACTGAAAGTTTTATCTAGTGTACAATTGTAAAGTGCTTTAAGCAGGCAAGTATCAGGAAACTGCAGTTACTTTTACCTAATGGAATAGTATTAACCCTTGTTGTGCTGCTGGTTTGTATACACTTCCTAAAACCTATACTGTACGTTCTAAATATTATGGCTGACTAAGGTTTAATAAAATCACTGAGATTACTTATTACTATCATTCCGTACTGTATATACTTCATTTTATTTTATTTGTTATAGGACCAGATATAATCAAAGTAACAATGGTACTGAGTGACATCTAATTGCACTAAGCAGAATCAAGACCCCAGTGAAAATGAGATGTGGCATTATAGATTGGCTTTCTTGGGTAAATCATTTTTTGCAAGTAGGAAGAACATATCTTTGAAAATTGTTCATAATAGAATTCATGCATCAGAATCAAAACATAATTGCAGCACTCTGGACCAGCTGCAGATGTCCAACCTGGGACGACTGTATGCTACCTGAAACAACATATGGTACTACTTCTGCACAACATCAGCTTAAAATAAGGAGTAAATCACAGACTTATAGCAGATTAAAACTACAGCTAACAGCAGGTTACTAAAAACAGAATCCTAGCAGCCTGGGCAGTTATTGGTGAGTCAGTTTCCTGTGAGTAGGCATGTTTCATGACTTGTTTTTGTCAAAATGAATGAAATACAGTGAAGCAAATTAACTGCTGCTCAAAAAGAAGAGCAATACACTGGATGCAAAACTTGTAAAAAAATGATTTCTGTAAAGACACACACACACACACACACACACACACACACACACACACACACACACACTACAAGCCACAAACACAGCAAAAAACATCATGGATATGCAACTCTGTATTTGAGGGTGGGGTAAACTGACTAAGAATATTTTAATAGGTACTGCATTCTGTATGACAAGTCAGTACTCAACCCTCACAGTAGTGGTACAGAGAGTCATTAAACTGCCATAAGCAAAAGCATGATCCTGGTGTACATGAGATGCAGCATCACAGCTAGACAACATAGTGAAAATAAATTGCTTGTAAGCTGGGACCATATACCTTTGAATTATTTTCCTACTTGTAAAAGCAGCGCTTAATGAGGGGCTAAGTCATAACATTCTTGACCAGCTGCAGATGTGTGACCTGGACAAGTATTGTATATTACTTGGGATAACACAGAGCTACACCACTTTGCAGTGTAAAACATAAAGCAAAGATGAAGTCTGGCAATGGTAAATGCAAAGTTTAACTACAACCAACACCTGGGAGTCCATGGTCAGCAAAATCTGAATCCTGTAGGAATGAGCAACAGCTTATGCTTTAACATTCTGAGGCAGACACCTCTGAATGTCATGTCATTGTCCTAGTGAACAAAAAGTCGTGAAGTAGTTTAAATGCTGATCAGAATAAAAAACAATCCATAGGATGCATAAATGGTGCTAGAAGGCAGACACTTTCCAATCTGTACTGGTTCTGTAAACACCAAGCGGACAGGATTTTCATATAGGTGGTTGCAGCACTAGCACCAATATTTTGGATGCATGTTGAGTCCATGCAAATACATTGAAATTTTGGCATCCTATTCACTGACATCAGGATGCATTTGCAATACTTCCCACATTTTGTGGCAATTTATGCCACAACTGTAAGACTTTTGTCCATTTGTCAGATGCAAGTCCGGAATTCTGTCCAGAAAGTTAGATCAGCTTATTGGGGTCTAGCTGCTTGGGCAGAATTCTGCACTTGCATCTAAGAAATGGATGCAGACTTTTAAAAATCTCACCCATAAAAATCAAAAACCTCAAGAATAGAAAAACATATCATGAGTTTACTGTGTGTGCATGTGTTAGGGGTAACCTGATTAAGAATGTTTCAGCTGGTACTGTATTCTGTTTGAGAGTCACTAATCAAACCTCACAGTACCAGAGGTATTGAAAGTCATCAAACTGCCCAGGGCAGAAGTAAGACCTCAGTGTAATAGAGGTATGGCATCACTGCTAGTCAATCTTAAGAAACAGAGCATTGCTTTTAGGCCAGGAGCAGAGTACTGTACTTTGAAGTCTTCTTATGTTGGCTAGCGCACACATGCACAAACAACATTTTGTGGTAGTAGCACTGTACTAGTACTTTCAAAGGTTTGTCAGTGTTGTGATGAATCCAAGGGATGCTTTAGCCAGTGTGTCCTCCAGCTGCCAACCAGTGAACATGCTGCTGATGACAGCAGATTTAGAGATTGCCACTAACTTGAAAGAAATGTTCCACTGCAATGAGAGACAGGTTCATCGTTGCAGTGGCAGATCTGACGTGCTTCCCTTACGTGCTTTGCCTGGTGAAACATTTCAATAAACATGAAGGCGGCTCTCACCATCTGCTCTCACAATCCCTGGGAAGCTGACTTTTGGGGTGCGCAATACCTCTGTAGGCATGCCCTCTCCCCAGTTCAATTTGTTTGCTGATGGGGGTGCACAATTCCCATAGGCATAATGTCCTTCTTGTTTAATTTGCCTGCCGAGGGGGGGTGCCCAATTCCCTTTGGCATCATGCCCCCTTCAAACACAGACACACTTTCTTTGTTGAGGGGGTGCCCAATCCCCGTTGGCTCCAGTTCCCCCCCCCCAAAAAAACAGGTGGCACACTGGAAGCACACCCCAGTGTGCCCAATGTACTACCTGAATAAAAGAAAACCTTCCACTGAAGTATTTTTTTTTTATTTTGACATGTAAACAAGAAAAAGGTCCCTTGCTTTCTGTGATGACTCCTCCCCCAACCCTCAGCCACCTTTTGTGTATCCCACTTCCCCACACACCCCTCACCATATACTTACCTCTGGAAGTAGGAGCAGTGATCTTCAGTGAAGTGGGAACACATCTGCACTCTTCAAAGCCGACCACAAACTAAAGAAATGCCAGTAAGCTGTATAATGACATCAGTGGGGGGTCAACTTAGGTGGATATCTCGGCCATTCTTTTGACTTTTGGCTACATATTTTCAACATGGGGCTCTCAGGACCCCGCCTGATAAAATCAGTCACTGTCATTCTGTTATTCTGTCCCGAAAGGTGATTTCACAACCAGTACAAGGAATCAACTTTTGGGACTGATTAATGAAACAACAGTGCCACTGTTCATGAGGAGGGGATCCCAAAAAGCCAGTGTTGCAAATTTTGTGTAACAATTCCAAAAAATGACTGTTACGAGTATGCATTGTGCAGTTTCCATGCACACTCATAACTTTGAAAATTTTTAATATTTTCAATCCAGATTTTCAACATTGCCATTTTTTTACACCTCTTTATTAATGGTGCCACTGTCATTTTTCACAACCTGCCAGAAATGTGTTTTCGTACATGTGTCACACAATGGCTCGATCGCTGTGGGAAATCAATGTTTGGGACAGATTAAGAAAATCACAGTGGCACTGTTCATGAGCAGAGGTCCCAAAATGCCTATGTTGAAAATTTGGTGACAAAATTCCAAGAAATGACTGTGTCATGAGCATGCGTTGCACAGTTTCCACACATGCTCGTAACATCGAGAATTTTTAATATTTTCACTCCAGATTTTCAACATTGCCATTTTTTCACATCTCCTTATGAACAGAACAACTGTCATTTTTCATATCCTGCCCAAAACATGTTTTCGGACCTGTGGCGCACAATGGACATGGTCGATGTGCGTAATCAACTTTTGGGACAGAGTAACAAAAATACAGTGATACTGTTCATGAGGAGAGGTCCCAAAATGCCAATCTTGAAAATCTGGTGAAAAAAACTCCCAAAATGACTGCATTATGGGTGTGCATTGTGTAGTATCTACACATGGTCGAAAAAGTTTACTGATTCAAATATCTCGGGATTCTGCTTGACCCCAATCTCTCCTATGCAGCTCACATTGACAGCATGGCTAAAGCTGCCAATACATGCCTTGGATTACTCTACAAGCATAGGCAGCACCTCACCCCAGAGGCCCTGAAGATTGCCGTCCAGAGCTCTGTGGTGTCAGTTATTGATTATGGCCTCATTACATATTGCTCCATTAAGACGTCCGCCCTCTGACATATAACAACTGCCCTTAACAAAGCATGACGACTTACAACTGGTGCCCACCGCCTCACCCATACCTGTGTCCTTTATGAACAATCTGGATGGCTCCAACTCTTCAACCGTATAAAGTATCTCACATGTGTTATGGCGGGAAAAATTAACCTTGGCCTCACACCCCCTGGTGTTACTGCCTTGTTACATCAAAACACCAATCGACGGAACACCAGGAGCTTGACAACCCAGAATCTACAAGTTCCTCACTGTCGTACTACACAGGGCCAACGCTCCTTTGCCTACAGGGCTCCTCTATGGCTGAATGGTCTCAGCC
The DNA here is from genome assembly GCA_016271365.2 of Neoceratodus forsteri. Taxonomy (NCBI): domain Eukaryota; kingdom Metazoa; phylum Chordata; order Ceratodontiformes; family Ceratodontidae; genus Neoceratodus; species Neoceratodus forsteri. The sequence goes on from CM057449.1 coordinate 586,136,193, forward strand.
ACACCATCTCCTCTGCCACAACACTAGGTCTGTTCAAAACCAGGCTCTGGGCCCATTCATTGCCTCTAGCTCCTGTAACTGCCTTTCCTAGCTCATGACCTACACAGCCTTTGTCAAATCTGAAATTCTGCTAATCCCCTGGTCCCCCCCAGTCCCCCTTCCCCCAGTTCCTGAGGTGCCACTTCAAATCTCAGGTTTTCATATCACCTCTTTAGCCTTTCTTTGACCCCTTGGCACTTTGCCCCTTATGCACTTCATCCCTTCACCCTGCCCCCACTTCCCCCTCCTTCACTCTTTTCCATTCATTGTTTGACAAATGCCACCAGCTAAATCCATGTCCTCCCCCCCTCTTTTCATTCCTGTCTCTTTGCCACCTGGGGCACCTGACCCGACCCTTTCCCTGTGGGCACATGCTTTCTAGCCATGTTCTCCATTTCATTATAGCTGCCTCTCTTAACTACCCGCACTTCTCTTCCACCTCCCCAGAGCTCAAGGCAGCACTTACTAATAGAGACAAGCTTTGAGCCCGGGCTGGGCATACAGAGAACCCGGCAGACTGGCAGGCCTTTAGAACTGCCAGCAATGCCTGTGTTAAAAACATAAATGCTTTTTAAGCAAACTACTACATCTCCACCCTGGAGCAGGCCAAAGGGAACTCCCAAAAAATCTGGAGGACACTGAGATCCATTGAAGGCTGTCCTGTGGCTCCCTCTATACCTATGAAGATTCTTATCAAGGACAGAGTGGTGGAAAACAAATTGCAAATCCTTGAAGAATGTAACCTACACTTCACCACATCCGGATTAGCATTTGACTCCTCAAAGTATGCTAGCTGCATGAATAGCAATACTAGCCCAGCCTCTGCATCTACTTCCTCATCTCATCCCTTTCAGCTGCACTTGTTTAGTTATAAAGAAGTTGAAGACTTACTCCTCAGCCTTGATACCAGGAAAAGTGCAGGGGACGATGGCCTCAAACCATTCTTCTTGCAAATAGGCTTTGCCCAGCTCACAGCTCCCATCCTCCATAGTTTCCACCTCTCCATTACCTCTTCCACAGTTCCATCCTGCTGGAAATCTGTCCATATTCTTTCTCTCTTCAATTCAGGAGACCCTTGTGATTTAAACAACTACAGACCTATATCCATTTTGCCTGTTCTCTCCAAAGCTCTGGAAAAATTAATCTACAACCAACTAAAAAATCACCTTGAATTGCACTCACTCTTAAACCCTGCACAATCTGGCTTTAGGTCTAAACATAGCACCATCTCAACATTGGCTATAGTCTCTAATGACTGGATTTTCTGCTATGGATTCTAAGAAGGTTACTGATGCAGTCTTTCTAGACCTCAGTAAAGCTTTTGATACTGTTGAGCATCACTTTCTATAATTACCTGCCTCACCAATCTAGGTGCTATTCCGCCTACTGCACAGTGGTTTAACAGTTATCTTTCTGGAAGGATAAAAAAAAGTCAAAGCGGATGGCCTACTATCTGACCCCTTCCGACTGCCAGGGGAGTCCTCCAAGGCTCCATCCAAGGCACAATCCTTTTTTCCTTGTATATTAACGATCTTAATTCCTACATAATGAAATCCAGCATATATTTCTTTGCTGATGACACAGTATTGTACACCTCAGGCACAACTATATCAGAAGTTAGGGAAGTGTTGCAAGCTGACTTTGACCAGCTAGAAAGCAATCTCATCAAAGCCAAGCTTCTCCTAAATGCCAAAAAAAACCAAGGCAATGATTTTTTCACAGTGTACCTCACTTGGTGCCTTACCTGCCCCACCAAAGGACTTTATAGTTACCTCCCTAGGTGAACCCTTGGAAGTCATGCCTAAATTTAAATATGTAGGCATGTGGATAGACAACAAGCTATCTTTCAATGACCATATTGAGGACCTATCTAGAGGCTTAAAGCACGGTTGGGATTCTTTTTTAGAAATAGGTCCCTTTTCACTCTTGTGACCTGTATCAAGCTTGCCCCAGCCACTTTCCTTCCCCTACTTGATTATGGGGATTTTATTTATATCTCCTCCCCAACCTCTAGCCTAGCTAAACTGGATATTCTCTACCACCATGCTCTGCGATTTATTACTAGCTCCACTTACAGGATCCACCACTGTGATCTTTATGCAGCGGTTGGCTGGACCTCACATGTCACCAGATGCTTACTCCATGCTGGTATCTGGACCCTTAAGATATTTCTTCACAAACTGCCAAACTACTTAATGTCTTTTATACACATCTCCCATAGTGCTTACTCCCTAAGGAAATCTGACTATATTCTATTAGCTATTCCTAGGACTCGTACTACATTTGGCTAACGAGCTGTTTCATACGCCCTCCCTAACATTTGGAACCGACTACAATCCATGCTGAAGCTAACCAGTATTGTCTCAATTAATTCCTACAAAACACTAGCAGTCTCTAAAATAAAAAATATCTGCAGCTGCTACTAGACCTTCCCCTAACTCCAAGCCAAGTATTTGTGTACTGACTGTCCTTCTACTCACTAAGCCAGAATGTAAATGCCTAATTGGTATAAGGTTTTTTTATTTTTTTTTTCTTCACTGCACTAGACATAATATATATCTCAATTGAACCCTGCACTGCTAGGTTGAAACTTTTACCATGTTGTATATCTCTTGTATTATATGCATACACTTTGTTTATTTACATTCAATTGTTCCTATCTATGTAGTAATTACATGTATGTGTAAATGCCTCAGCACCTCCTTGTGAATGAGCTTGCTCAATGGAGTTTTCCTGCAATAAACTTGAACTTGAACTTGAATGCTACACCTTCCTCTTGCTATACTTGTCATTTTTCAATAGCTGTATTATAACATGCATTGTTTACTGTTATTTCACTGTTGTCTCATGTTGTATGTTATTAAACGATGTGGAACCATTGTAAAAGAGCCTTGGCTCAAAGGTATTTGTAATCCTAGACAAAATAATTAAAATAAAAAAAAAAGTTTGCACACTTTTCATATTTTCTCTCCAGATGTTGAACAGTGCCATTATTTTACACCTCCTCATGAACAGTATAGCTGTCATTTTTTGCATCCTGCCTGAAATGTGTTTCCACACCTGTGGCTCCCAATGGTGCAGTTGCTGTGTGAAATCACCTTTCAAGATTGAGTAACAAGATGATTCATGAGATGGGATCCCAAAATGCAACTGTTGAAAATTTGGAGAGAAAATACTAACAAACACCAGGGGCATTAAGGTTTCCAACCATAACATCCACCCTGTAGAGAGAGACTGACAGGTGTCAAGGATGTAACTTGGGTTTCTCAGCCATAATGTTCACAGAATTCTACCCCCACCCCCAACCCACAACCACTGACAGGCATTGAGGTGTGCCTTAGGTTCTGTCACCCTAACATTCACCCTATTCTTCTATATTGCACCCATCTCAGCTTATTTCCTTAATTAATGGGGTGAGCATAAGGGCTGAAGACCCCAATGCACACCCCGACACCTATCGCTATCTGCAGGGTGGGGTGAGGTGGAATGGTGTAATCGTTATGGCTGACCCAAAGCCACACTCCCAGTGCCTTTCAGTCTCTGTGTGGGTGTGGGGGGTTGTGTTACTTCAATACTTCAGTGCCATTCCTATTTTGCATTTCTAACTCCTGCACCACCAATGCCAGTGCCAGTAAGCCAACATTTGGCATTGACAAATGCTTGTTATTTTATGTTCCTTATTAAAATCACACATCAGAGTAAAGAGATAGGTTACATCATTCTGGACCAGATACTGATATCAGACCTGGATGAGCCTTGTATATTAAAGTTGGGAACATAAGTCTTCACCACATTTTGCAAACCTTCAGATTATAGCAAGAAGGGACATCTAGCAGAGGTTAAAACAATAACCTCTACCTAAAGCCAAACCAAGGGATTCCATGGACAGCTAAAGCTGGATCTTGCAAGGATAAACAGCAAATAAAACAATAGCTTTCTTGTCCAGACAGAGTTCTGGTCTTGTATTAGTGAGCAAAAAGTGATAAACTGTTTGAACTGCTGTTGAGAAAAAAAATGCAGTATGTTGGATGTGTAATGCTATAAGAGGACTTTTTTTTCAATTTGTATTGTTTCTGTAAATAGAAATAGAATGCTAATCCTCAAATTCAGTACAAAATACCATGGGAATGCTAGTTTGTGTTTGTATGTGTGTGTGCACGTGCGCGGGGGGGTTAATAAGAATGTTTCAGTATGTGCTACATTATGCCTGACAAGTCACAACTTAAACCTTACAGTACTAGTGGCACTTACAGTCATCAAACTTCCCCAAATAAAAGTACTGTTGGAAGACAGCAGAAATGAGGCATCACAGCTAAGCATTTTTGTGTAAATAAATTGCTTGTTACTTGTGAGCAGATGTCATTGACATGCTTTCCAACTACAAAATCACAAGTCAGAGTGAGAAGATGCATTGCAACATTCAGTATATGCTGCAGATATCTGACCTGAGCAAGTACTGTAAATTACTTGACACTGCATAGTACTACACATCTTTTTGCATACCTTCAGTTTAAAGCAAGAGGTGAATTCTGGAATGGTAAAAGCAGACTATAACAGCAGCAGACATTGGATCCTTTTATGAGCAAACGCTGAACCATATGAAGATGAGCAGCAACTGATGTTTTAGCTTTTTGAATCAGACACTATTCTGGTCATGTTATTGTCATAGTGAGTGAAACGCGGAGAAGTAGATTAAATGCTAATTAGGAAAAAAAAAACAATATGAAGAATGCATGCATGATACAAGATGGAAGATCCTGTATTTCCTAGTTTGTATGGTTTTTGCAAACACACCTTCAATCAAAAGCCCCAAACACAGCAAAAACCATCATAGTTTGCAAATCTTTGTGTGTGTTGGGGAGGGGAGTGAGACCATTTCAATAAGTATGACATTCTGTTTGATGAGTCACTAAACAAACCTCACAGAACTTTTGAAAACAAAGAGACATGAAGTCCCCCTGCAAAAGTACTATAGAACTCCAATAGAAAGGAGATGTGGCATCACAGTTGGCAATCTTGTGTAAATAATTTGTGACAACATGACTTTGAATTCTTTTTCTAGTACAAATTCACAAATCACACTCAGAACAAAAGTTGCAGTGTTTTGGAGTAGCCGCAGACGTCTGAACTGGGCAAGGGCTGAATACTCCCCTAAGATAACATAGGGTTTCTCCACATTTTGAACACTTTCCTCCTACAGAAACAGATGAAATCTGGCAATGTTGAAAACTGGCAATGGATACAGCAACGTGGAAACACAGAAACATAGAATTTGCTGGCAGATAAAGACCTCTTGGCCCACCTAGTCTTCCCATTTTCCCTGCCTATAGCATCACCAGAGGTTCTCCTTCATCTCCAGACCATTCAACTCCCCCAGTTCCATAAGATTCCCTTATGCCTATCCCAAGCATTCTTGAACCTCATCACGGTTTTTGTTCCCACCACCTCCACTGGAAGACTGTTCCAGGAATCCGTCACTCTTTCTGTGAAGAAGTACTTCCTCAGATCTCTCCTGAGACTACCCCCTCTAGCTTTTTGTCATGCCCCCTTGTCCTTGAGCACCTTTTTTCTGAAAAATACTTCCCTCATGCACCTTGTCTACCTCCATCAGGTAGTTAAAGATCTCTATCATATCTCTACTCTCTCTCATCTTTCCAGGGTGTACATATTTAGGTACTTTAATCTCTCTTTGTAGGATTTCTGATACAGACACTGCACCATTTCAGTTGCCCTCCTCTGGATCGCTTCCACTGTATGTTATTTCTGAGATGTGGTCTCCACAGTTGCACACAGTACTCTAGGGTGGGGTCTTACCAGTAATCTATACAGAGCCAACACCACCTCCTTTTTTCTGCTGGTGATACCCCTTCCTTTGGACACCCAGCACCCTACTTGTCCTCCCAACTGCCTTGTCATACTACTTTGGCCATCTTCAGGTTATCCAATACGATCACCCCATGTCTCTTTCTTGCTTTGTAGTTGTCAGTACCATCTCACCATTTGATATTATGTCCGTGAGTTTCTGTGCCCCAAGTCCATCAATTTGCATTTTCTCACACTGAAACCAAGCTGCCAGACCCTTGTCCACTCCTGTAGTTTTCTTAGGTCACTGCTCATCCTCTCCAAACACCCTGGAGTGACACCCTATTGCAGAGTTTGGTGCCATCCACAATGAGACAGACCTTCCCATCCAGCTCTTCTTCAATGTCACTTACTGTTTAAAGACATTAATGAAAAGTTTGAAAATCTAAAAGTGGAAAAGGACAGGGGGGAGCAGCTGCATGGAAGGAGGAGCAGCTGCATGCTAGTATTCTGAGGAGCAGAGTACTGAGCAGAGAGCTGGGAAAAGCAAGTGTATTTTTCAAAAAGGTATGCCAACATTGCCCAAATAACAACACTTTCCCAGCTTTTTTCCAGGCCATCTTGTGCTGATGAGAACAGTTTTCTGTTTCCCTGCTTTTCTTTGCCTTTACCCAGGTCAGAGTTCAAGTGGTGGAGAAGCTGGTTGAAGTAGAAGAGAGAAGGCATCGAGTCCAATAGGGGACTGGATGCAGGATGACCTACACAAGGAGTAGAGAAGTGGAGAGGAGCTGTATTATGCAGATATGTTGTGCAAAAAGAGCCATAAAAGCAGTAAGATGGTCAAAGAGTGGATGGAGAAGCAGAGAGAACTTACAGTGGAGGAACCACTGTCAGGGAGTGACCACCACTCAGTATGGCTCACATTGGATATGGGCAAGGAAGGAGTGGAATCAGGCACAAGAGTGCTGGACTTCAGCAGGGCCGACTTTTGGAGGATGGGGGAAGTGGTGAAAGGATACCTGGCCAGAATTCAATCTAGTATGAACACTAACCAGAGGTGGGAGCTCATAAAGCTGGGGATAGTGGAGGCAACCAAAACCTGCTGCAAGGCCCAGAGCAAGAAGGCTGGTTGAGTAAGGAGGTCATGGAAAAGGATAAGGAGAAAAAAGGCTGCCTTTAGGAAGTACAAAAAAACTGGGAGGGGGAGGACAGGGAGGAGTACTTGACAGAATCGAAGGAGGTGACAAGGGCAGAAAGAGGAGCCAAAGCATCTACGGAACTCAGGCTGGCACAAGGCATTAAGAAGGAGGAGAAGGACTTCTTAGGTACATCAGGGAGAAAAGGAGCTGTAAGGACCACATAGTAAGGATTAGGAAGGAGGGGGTTGGGTGAAGCAGGTGCGATAAGGCAGAAGCACTAAATGAGTACTTCTGCTCAGTATTTACTAAAGAGAAGAGGGGGGTGACACCCAAGGGGGGAGAAATGGCAGAAACGGGGGGAAGGAGTGATGGATGAGGAAATCATGGAGGGCAGAGTTTGGGAGGGTTTGAAGCCACTGAGGGTGGACAAAGTGCCAGGCCCAGCTGGCATCCACCCCAGGGTACTGAAGGAGCTGGTAGACCTATTTAATGCCTCACTACATTCGGGGGTGTGTACCTCAGGACTGGAGGATGGCTCATGTGGTGCCCCTCCACAAGAGTGGCCCCAAGGATGAACCGGGAAACTACAGACCAGTGAGCCTCACATCCATCGTGGGTAAGCTAATGGAGACTATCCAGAAGGAGAGGCTGGTGGCCCTCCTAGAGGCCAAAGTACTACAGGACAGCAGACAGCATGGCTTCATATGGGGCAGATCCTGCCAAACCAACCTGGTGGGTTCTATGACTGAGTAACTAGGCAACTGGACAGGGGCCATGCAGTGGATGTCCTGTATCTGGACTTCAGTAAGGCATTCGACTCGGTGCCACATGGAAGGCAGGGAAGTAAGTTAGTAGGCACAGGGGCAGGTGCAAAACTGGTGAGATAAGTAGGAAACTGGCTTCAGGGAAGGCAACAGAGGGTGGCAGTGTGTGGGGAGCTCTCACACCCAAGGGTAGTGACGAGCAGTGTTTCACAGGGCTCGGTGTTGGGACCAGTGTTGTTTGAGATATTCATTGCAGACATATCATGTGACATCGAGAGCAAGATCAGTCTGTTTGCTGATGATACCAAGGTAGGAGCAATGATGGATGACCTAGGGGGATGGCAGGGGTTGCAGGATGATCTGGCAAAGCTTGAAACCCGGTCAGACACCTGGCAACTGGGGTTTAATGCCAAAAAGTGCAAGGTGCTGCATTTTGGGATGAAGAACCCAAGGGGAGTTACCAGCTGGGGGGAGTGCAGCTAGCCCAGACAGAGGAGGAGGAGAAGGATCTGGGGGTGCTCATTACAGGGTCAATGAACAACTCGGCTCAATGTAGGAAGGCAGCTGCAAAGGCCAACAAAATGCTGGGTTGTATTGCAAGGGGTATATCCTTGAGGAGGAAGGAGGTGATTCTGCCACTGTATAGGTCATTAGTTAGACCACACCTGGAGTACTGCATGCATTACCAGTGCCCGTATCTGAAGAGGGACTTTAAGTTACTGGAGGGGGTGCAGCACAGGGTGACATAGATGATCAAGGGTCTGGGGGACTTATCATATGAGAGGAGGTTGAGGGAGTTGAACATGTACTCACTGGAGGACAGGAGGGACAGGGGGGACATGATTGAAACCTTTAAATACATGAAAGGAATAAACAAGACAGGTACAGAGGGGCAGTTCAAAGTAAGGGAGGGGAGACACACCAGGGGCCATGATATGAGACTGGAGGGAGGAAGGTTCAGGAGGGAGATGAGGAGACACTTTTTTACAGAGAGGGTGGTGGCTGGGTGGAATACGTTACCTGCAGAAGTGGTATCCAGTAGAACAGTGTACTGCTTCAAAAGGGGATAGGACAGGACAAGGGAGAGGGTTAATGAAGGGGAAGGGTGGAAGAGAGGGGCAGTTGCAGAATAAGGGTGCTAGCTGCACATTCGAGCAGACTTGATAGACCGCTAAGCCTTTATCTGCTGGCAAATTTCTTATGTTCGTATGCACTTGTATTGTGCTTGTGTATGCTCTCATGTACATGTTGCACATGTGGCCAGTCATCAGTTAATGAAAAGGCTGTGACGTTTAGTTTTTCTTTTCTGAACTGAAGCAGGACTGTGGCATGACAAAGTAACCAGAAGAATTTTTACAAGTTTATAAGTTTATAGATTGTGAGGACAGTAGTTAGAAAGCTCTCTTCTACCACATATATGTTTTCCTCTAAAGATTTTAATTAGTGGCTTATATTGTAGTTAACTTACAGCTAAGAGATATGTTTTTAACATTTTTATAATTTAGGTTTTTAGTTAAAAATACTACAAATCAGTTATTGGTTTAAAACTTCACTCCAGTAGATCATGTGATTTTTTTTTCTTACCCTTTTAAAAGTGCATGCATGGCATTTTGCCAGCAGATGCGCCATTTTTCCTGGAAGTTGCTGCAGCAGTGAGATGCGCAGCAGCATAGCACAAGCAGGGAAAGGCAGAGATAGAATAAAAGTGTGAGCTACTATCTTGGCCATTTTTATGTTGCTTGCACGCATGTGCAAGAAACATAGTGCCACCATCCGAGTTTTCGGAGGTGTGGCACCTGTTTTCCAATTCAGTCAGCATGTTTGCAGGCGCGGCCCCAGTTCCCCAATCACTGCTGCAGCTGTCTATGACAGCAGTTGAAAATGCAGTGGTCGTACAGTTGAAAGGGAGAGCTCCGCTCCAGTGAGCAGAGCCCCCCCACACACACACACACATGCAAGCGCGCATACTGCGTGCTGATGCGCTCCCTCCCCCCCACGCACACACTGTATGGCCGACGGGGATCCCCCATTGGCTCCATGCCCCCACCACAAAAGCTGTCCTGGTGCCATGCTGGGACCCTACTCCAGCGTGGCAAAAACTGTTACAGCCGATGGGGGGTGTCCAATCCCCCACTGGCTACATGGCTGCGTGCCCCCCAAAAGCTTTCCAGGTGCCACGCTGGGAGCCTACCTGAGTGTGGCAAAGCTTATTATGGCTGACAGGGGTGCCCAATTCCTCGTAGGCTCCAGCCCCCCCAAACAGCCTTTCCAGCTGCCACACTGGGAGCCCACACCAGCGTGACAAATGGCCAGCGTCATCTTAATAAAAAAAAATAAACCTGTAAACAAAAAAGGTCCCTCATAGTCTCCTTGCCCCCCCACAACCCACACCCACCCACTGCACACCCTGCCTCCCCACACCACCCCCCATCACTGCATACTTACCTCTGGACTTCGGCGCGATGATCTTTAGTGGACCGGGAACACGTCTGCACTCTTCACAGCCGACCGCGAACTGAGGAAATGCCAGTAAGCTGTATAATGTTATGAATAGGGTTTTTTCAACTTTGTTGCATATCTCAGTCATTTTTGGGAATTTTGGGCCCAAATTTTCAACATGGGGTTTTTAGGACCCCACCCCATGAATTCTTGCACTGTCATGGCGTTAATCGGGCCAGAAGGATGATTTCATGGTCACTGCGTGAAATCACCTTTCAGGACCAGTTAATGAAATGACACTGCCAGTGTTCATAAGGTGGTCTCTCAAAAAGTCTATGTTGAAAATTTGGTGAAAAAATTCCTAAAAATGACTGTTTTACAAGCATGCATTGTGCAGTTCCTACGCACGCTGGTAAGTTCGTGAATTTTCAATATTTTCACTCCAGATTTTCAACATTACCATTTTACCACACCTCCTTTTGAGCAGTACAGCTGTCAGTTTTCACATCTCACCCAAAACATGTTTCCGCCCATGTAGCGCACAATGGTACAGTCGGTATGCGAAATCAATGTATGGGACACATTAAGAAAATCACAGTGACACTGTTCATGAGCAGAGGTCTTAAAATGGCTATCTTGAAAATTTGGTGAAAAAATTCCTAAAAATGACTGTTTTACGAGAGTGCGTTGCGCAGTTCCTACCCACACTCATAAGTTCGCAAATTTTTAATGTTTGCACTCCAGATTTTCAACATTGCCATTTTACCACACCTCCTTATGAGCAGTACAGCTGTCATTTTTCACATCACCCAAAATTTGTTTCTGTGCATGTAGCGCACAATGACGCAGTCAGTGTGTGCAATCAATGTTTGGGACAGATTAAAAAAATCACAGTGACACTGTTCATTAGCAGAGGTTTTAAAATGGCTATGTTGAAAATTTGGTGAAAAAAATTCCTTCAGCTGTTCTGCGATGTTACTAATGAAGGCCTTGCAGCACCCCACTGATCACCCCCTCTCCCTAGACTGCACCCCATTTACCACCACTCTCTGCCTCCTGTCTGTTAGCCAGTTTCTAACCCAGTTTACCACCCTTTCCCCCATGCCCAGCCTACCAAGCTGGTTTATCAGCCTCCTATCTGGGATGGTGTCAAAGACTTTGCTGAAATCAAGGTAAGCAGTATCCACTGCCCCACCCTGATTCACTTCCTTTGTCACCCAGTCAAAAAAATCAACCAGATTTGTCTGACATGATGTCCCCACTGTGAATCCATGTTGTCTATGGTCCTGGGCTCCGATGGCTTCTAGATGCCCCACTATCCTTTCTTTAAGCAATGCCTCCTCCCTGCTGCTGCATTTGTATAATGGGACCACATGTGCCCTCATCCAATTCACTCATGTTGAATGACTCAGTGAACATGGCTGCCAGAGGTACTGCTATCTCCCTTCTCAGTTCTCTTAATATCCTTGGGTGTATGCCATCTGGTTCCATCACTTTGTCCACCTTCAATTTAGTGAGCTCCTGCAGGACTCTTTTGCCTTTGAATGGACTATTGTCCACCTCTTCACCCCCTTGGCAACTGCTGTACTGCTGTGGCCCTTGCCCCTCCCACTCTTCTGTGAATACTGAGCAGAAAGACACAGTGGAAGACTTGGGAGGAAGGCATGGAACTATTACTTCCAAATACCTAAACAGCACATACAAGCAAGCAACATTCGGCATTGACAAATGCTTGTTCCCTTTTGAACCACTGCTATCTGGAGATATTCATAATTGCCCGAGGCTTAAAGTTAAAAGCAAGAGAGTAAGGAGCACTTGTGTTGTTCTTGAAGAGGATAGGAGATCAGGAAGAGAGAGGATATTATGAATAAAGCAACAGTGAATTGAAAAGTAAGTTGAAATAATAGTGGGGAAAAGCAAGGAATAGTGCTCTTTTTAAGAGAAGAGTCATAAGTAGTATTCTAGAAAATTTAATACAAACAGTTCAGCACAGTGTAGTATCATAGTTTATCATAAAAGAGATTTTATTGGCAATGAGAAGAAGCATGTTTAGGAATATAATCAATGATTAAGTAGAATAAGGCCTGGCTTAGGTTTTTATGTATTTTCTTAATCATTTGCTTTTGATGTTTAGTGTGTTCATCAGTTATAAAAGCAGGAATTCTGTGGCAAGTACTATCTACCGACTCACTGGCAGCACACTTTTTGAAGAAACACTCCTTTAGAAAGCTTCCAGTTCTAATGTTAAGAACCTTTGGAGAGAAACTGGTGCCTTTAAACTGTGGAAAGCTCCTTCACTGTGATTTTCCTTTGTTCTTGTTAGAGCACAGCATCTTGAACCTATATAAAGAAAACTGGAAGTTTAAAAGAAGAAAACTGGAAGGTGGAAAGAGGGTGAGACCAGTATACACAGATTTGCACAGACCCTTACATTAAATAAAAGAAAATCCAGAAACTATATTAAAGGACATATTATTATTGCACATTATACTATTTAATTGCTAAAGGTATTTTGTGAGATACTAATTTATTCTCTGCAGAAAACCTAATAAGATTTAATGGGCTTTGTGAATTTAGACTTTTAGAGATCTGTTTCTGAACATAATCTTTGATAAAAAATATATTTATTTTCTCAGTTATAAAGAGCTGTAGAAACTCTCTGGAACTTTTTTTTAGTATTTATTTATTTATTTAATGAGTATTTGAGTATTCCCTCAGGGTATAAATCATGGAAACCATCTTACCAAAAAAAGGCTTGCATCTAATATTATGACATATAAAATAAAAAAAATGGTAAAGGAGGACAAAAAGGTAGTAAAACAGTTTTGGTGGAAAGAAAAATAATAAGCTGCATTTTGGCTCTGGAAAGCCAGATAAACTGAATTGGAAAGAAGGAGGTTTTGAGAATTCAGAGTTCTACTTTAAACCCCCATTAAGTTCCTCCCCTATAAGATCAACCTCAGCTATAATTTATTCAGTTGGTAATATTTTGGAACATCCACTATTGAAAATAAGAGAAATGGAGAAAGGGGAAACCCAATGAAAAGGTGTGGAAAAACACATAGCTGCAGTAGTTTAGATAGAAGGAAAGACAGATGATGAAAAAGTACAAAAAAAGGCCATTGGTAGAAAATGGAAAGAACGAGCTGTAAACTATATAACTAAGGAAAAAAAAACAAGGGGGAAAAACATCTAAAATATCAAATGAACAAAAAGTAAATGTTAATTGGAAGGCTCTGCCTGTAGTTATATGGGGAAAAAGCTCCTCTCCCATATCCTATTTAAGCAGCAGAGCCCTGCTGCTCTGCTTAGATGCACTTGCTTCCTGGCAGCGCAGCTGGCCCCTCCCCTGTGCTGTCTGTTCTTTCTCTCCTCCGCTTCCCTGTTCTCTTTCTGCTTTGCTTCCTTTTCTGTGTTTCACCCCCACCCCCCCGCTATGTTCCTCCTGTACTGTTCTGTGCTGTTTCTTCTTTTCTGGGGGGCTTCTCTCGCCAGCCGCTCCTTATTTGGCCCGCTGCTGCTCATGCACCTTACTGACTGTTGTTCCTTGTAGCCAGCATCCTCTGTTTCTTCAGGCAGTCCACCTACTCCAACAAGCTCTCCAGACACCATCAATGAACCGGAGCATGGCCCAGGAGTGGCTGCACATATCTCATTGCCTGGCTTCTGCCTCCTACCTACTTATTCTACCTGCCATCAGTCTGCACACTGTGGTCATCAGGGCCAGGATCTCCTCATAGTATTGGGGAACTAGATGTACTGTATACCACCATTCACCTACAAGCTCGCCATAGTTTGTATGCCTCAGGAGTCCTCCCTGTTCTATGTATCTCCAGTTTCTATGACATACAATTGCAGCACGCTGCCTTGCTTCATTACCTGACTGCATACATGGCTGTAGTTTTATGCCCTCATGAGAAGCTAATCCCCTGCCCCTTGTTGCATTACTTGTGCTCGCAATTGATGTACATTTCTTTTACGCTGTCATTAATGTGGGTACCTACCAAGATTTAACAATCTGGACAACCTCAGCTGTGTACCACTGGGATCTTCTTGCAGCGCTCTGCCACCACCGTTTGTTGGGCTTCCTTCTCCACTGCTGCACCTCTACTACAGGGCTATCACTTCAGTGGCCATGGCCTCAGAGCTTATTATAAACATTACTACATGCCACAGTTTCTAAAGTATCATGCTTTACATTGGAGAGCCAGTGGGCAGGATAAACTACAGAAACACAGAACCATGTCACTGTTTAAAGACCTCCGTAGCTCCAAGAGGAAATGAAATGGACATAATCAATGCATTTCTTCCTTGCCATGAATTCTAACTTACTAACTTTTCAATTTATGCTGCTCACTAGAACTCAGTATTAATCAGACAGGTGGCATTTCCTGGTTTCCACCCCCAGTTTCACCCTTAACTATTGCTACTGCTGTGCCTGCCTGGAACCATTACCGCTGCTGCCTTGTGAAATCTTCCCTGTCTTGGCTACTTCCGCATACATCTAAGTATGCCCAGAATATGTTCCTATGCTGCATCTAAGGAGGAACAAGTCTGCACTTACTGTTAGTCAAATGTATGCTTACATCCCCCACTGTATGGTCACTTAACAAACGACTCTAGAAGGGTTAGATTCCCCTGCTATTTACCTTCCTCATCGATCCCCACTATGTACCATATGCAGTTATGCAGTACTACTACTTACTACTCCATATGCATCTGCATGCCATGTAAATCCAATGTCTACTACTACTACTACTACCGATCTCCATGTAGGTCTGTCACTTACAGCTCTTTCATATTGCTAGCACTATTCATCGCATTCCTGCTTCCTGCTCTTTAGCTGCCTGGAATCTGGCAACTATATATATTTGAACTTGCAAGGGCCTCACACTCAAACACTCTTTTAAATCAGCTCTCTATGCTCATTCAGTTGCTTTCAAGGTTGCTTTCTTAATCCACCTGCCTCACCAAGTCACAGCCTGGAGGTTCGACTATTCATTCACCATGCCTGCCTCACCCAGCATTGGGCCTGGAGGTTCATAATTCCATCATTCAGCACTACCCAGTTGGGGCCTGGAGGTTCGTATACTTCTATCTAATACCTGCTTTGGCTTCAGGGCCTGGAGGTTCGACTATTTGTATACTATGCCTGCCTCACCCAATCTGGGCCTGGAGGTTCATACTTCTATACCTTATCTGCTTCATACACTATGCCTGCCTCACCCAGCATTGGGCCTGGAGGTTTGTATGCTTCTACCTCATACCTGACTTTTCTACCTTAACTTGGCATTGACTCCAAGACCATATTCTCCTACCGGATTTCAGTCATTCATTCAAGCTCCTCCCCTCCTCGGAATGAATTCCTCATCTGCTAGAATTACTCGACAAGTACAACTCGACCTAAGTGGATCGCTTATGCTCGCTTGTGGATCTGACCATTTCTCATAGTAGTCACCCTGGATATACTCTATACCCTCACAATTCATTCATGCTACTCATCAGCTGACTTTTATGGGGACCAACAGCGCACACTAGCCTATGAGGGCTAGCTGCTACTCTACTTACTTACCAGCAGACCTACGAAGGTCTGGCTGAGCTTACTTGTTACCTGGAGCTAGCCGCCACTCTACATACCTCACCAGCTGATCTATGAGGGTCCAGCTGTGCATCTCAGCTGTGGGACTAGCTGTCACATTCTCCTACTTATCAAATGACCAACCTGGTCCATGTTACGTGCTACTTACTAACTCATCTCCTAACCTACAAGGTCCAGCCACACAACTTTACCTGTTAGGGCTCATCCTGTTCTACTTCCTTGGATGTTTCTTAACTGTACACTGTATTGCTTCAGTTTTACTACCCTCAAATCCTGCCAGGATTTCAGCTCAGCTCTACTACCGTATGCCTTCTAAGTCATGACTTAAGCATAATTTTGACTTTCTTGCGCTATTAACTTGACTGAGTTCCTCAGTCATCAGCTTCATTTCAAGCCTTCTACCATTCCACGAATTCATAAGTCTTCTATTAGCAGAAGCCCAGAGGTTGAATTACTTCTATTTCATCCTGCCCACCAGTGTCAGACCCTGGAGATATATAAGTACTCTATATTCCTCTATGAGGTTCCTCATTTTAGCCCTATCCTGAAACTGCTAGACATGTTCTAACAATGCTCACCTCAGTGCACATCTATCAGGATGCTTCATGTGTTCATACAGCCACCTGCTTCACTAACGTAAGACTTGGAAACATGTTTCTGACCTTTCTATGAACTGTTCCACTGGATCATCAGTAACCTTCAACTTGGACTAGCCACTAATTTAATTAATTAGGATTATGCTCCTTTAGTATCCTTTAGTTTTGCAGTGTCAATGGCTCAGTAGGTTGCACACTCGCCTCTGAGGCCAGGAGATCAGAGGGCTGTGGGTTCAGTTCCCACATCTGGCACTTGGGTTAATATCCCAGTACTGACACTGTAGTGCAGCATGAGAGGGGTGCTGCACTTCTGAGGTGCCGTCTTTCAGATGAGACGTTAAAACCAAGGTCCCATCTGCTTGGATTGGTGGTAGTTCAGGTGGATGCTAAAGATCCCATGGCACTTATCAAAAAAAGTAGAGGAATTTCCACAGTGTCCTTGCCAAATGTCCCTCTTTCACTAAAATTACCACCAATAGCTTAATCTGGTTCGAGGTCAGTTGGCATTCATCTGTATCCCTCTTCCCCAGGTCATACCTGAAAATAGGCAGGATTTGTCTAGTGTACTTACCTGATCAACAAAAACTAAATAAAAATAAAAATAAAATAAATAGTATGCCCAGAAGGATGGGCAGGTTGGCAGCCGTGGGTCCTCAGAGGTTTTCCCCTAAGGGTTTTTTTCCTCTTCTGCATGCTGCCGGCCATACTCTCTGGAGATGGAGGAGATAATGGTGGATATCATATTTCTTTTGGAGGTGTTACATCCTAATCAATTTACTAACCTTCCTATGGTGGGATACAGAGTAAAGCCTAACCATCAACTCATACTGAATAACTCATCTGTTCCAGTATCAGCACTATCTTACCATCAGCTCATCGTGTACTGTATTTGTTGACTTACTCATGTCCATGCCTAAGTACCTAAACACTATTCATTCATACAATTATACCTGAAAGCATCATTTTACTTACTGGTCTGGCCTCTGTATCCAAACTTGAACCTACATCGTGTAGATGCAGTATGTAGACAAGCACTGAGCTCTGAAACACATATAATTTCTGCAAGGATAAATCACATTAATTTCCTAGCAGATCATTTTTGAATGACTTTGATGCATTCCTGACCCCTTATACCAAAAAGTTACCTTGGATCCTCTGATTATGCAACCACCAGATATTTCACATATACTGAAATTTACTTTTGGCAAAAGAGCAAAAAATGCAAAGAAAGAGTCAGAGAATTCTAATGAAAACACAAATGATACACTGAATTGGAATGGTGGTCATTCATTGGGATTACTGAAGGCAATTAGAGATGGAATTTCATTGAATAATGAATTATTACTTGATCTTACATCACTGCTGAGTAGAGAATTCCTTAAGGATGATTATTTACATACAAAAATGGGCATGCTATTAAAAGAAGTGAGCAAGGAATGCAAAAATAGAGAGAACAATATAAGAGTGTAAGAGATGAAAAAGTAAAAGAACAATCAATAAGAACAAAAACAGAAGATATAGGGAATAGGAAAGAGAAAGAAACTGCAAATTTAAAGAGCTGCTGATGCTAAAACTGAAACATTGCAGAATCTGAAGCATACCCTCAGTAACTCTCATTCCAAAAACTAGATTTCTAACGTTACTTCATTTTAAAGTTATTAGACATTTTGCAACCCTGATTTCACTAACTGTTCAAAACAGCTTGTTTCAATGAAGAGCTGCTGGTGAAGTCATCTAGGGACTCACAGTCTAGTATTCCCTGTCAGCAAGCTTAGAGGACCTGTTTCTCCAAAGTTTTAAAGATCATGTGAAATAGACATCAAAAGTAAAGCAAGCAGCACCATGCACACAACATTGAGATAAAAACCATGTGTTTCAGGTTTTGTAACAAAGTTGACAAAATTGTATTGTTGTATGCCTTTTTGGTGTGGCTCATTTCCCCAGAGTTGCTGAATGCTTAGTCAACATGCCTCCAGGCCACTAAAACCATTTGGAGTGCTACTCTTGTGTGCCTGTTAGGAATTTGTGTTGCTGCTAGTATTGTAATATTGGTAACTTCACTGCTGTTTGTCAATGTCTGCTTTACAATATGTTTTAATAGGGGACTTATATGTGTTAATTCCTACTGGGGTGGAAGTGTTAGCTCTGGTAAAATGATCATTATAATTTAGAGTAGAATATAGATGAGCCTGAATGTAGGTCAAAAACAGACTTGACAGAGAGAAACAAGTGTGCGGGTTAAATTAGAAACTCCTTGCAAGGTTTCAAAACAGCATTACCTCTCCCACTCCCATTTACAAGGAGATGGAATAATTGTTTTAAAGTGCCATTCTTGGAAAACACATCAATTGAATGATAGATGTGAATGATCTCAGCCTTTCACCATATCAGAAACTTATTTATGTGCAAACTTCACAATAGTGTGCTATGACTCAGCATCCAGCATCCCTGGGAAAAAAAGACCACAACAAAAATGCACCCAAACAAAATATTGTCAGCTTTGTTACAAAATCTGAAAAAAACACATAGTTTGTAAAGCAGTGTTTACTGACTGGTGCTGCTTGTTTTACTTGTGAAAACCATTGCACATGATTTTTACAGCATTGGAGAAACAGGTCCTATGAGCTTGCTGACAGGGAATAAGGGACTGTGAGTCTCCTAGATGATATCACCAGCAGCTCTTCACTGAAACAGGCTTTTTTGAACAGGTACTGAGATCAGGGTTACAAAATAGCTCATAACTTTAAAATGAAGCAACACAGAAATCTATTTTTTGTTATAAGATTTACTGGAGGTATGCTTATTCTAATTCTGCAATGTTTACACTCTTGGCTAGATGGTGTCAGTTGCTCTTTTATAGAAACCAGAAAGTTAGAAAAGAAAAAAAAGGAAAAATCAGAAGTCTCAAAACCCATCAGCGGGTAGATGTATTACAAGTAAGGAAGAATGGAAAGCATGAGAATATTAGAAAGACCATTACTATGGAAGAAAATGGGAAAAATAAATTTTAAATGATAGAAATTGAATTAGATTCTCCATCTATATCTCAGCATACAGAAGAAAATGAAAGAACAGATATGGGAAAACAGCTGGAAAAAAATTAAGGAACAGATGATAGAAAAGGGTATGACAGTCCCTACAGTGTATTTAAAAGGAATTCAAAAAGCAAGAAATGAAAATGCTATGACACTGAAAATAGTGATATATAACACATGTAAAGTATCTTGGGAAAGAGTTTTGCTTGGACAGACATCAGTTCAGTGTACAGATATCAAACAGGAAATGAAAAGGATTGGATATATCTAGTCACAAGGTCTATTAATATAAGGCGTAGATTAGTATTAGAGAAAAATCAATTTAGGGAGTTGGGAATAAAAGCAGAAACAACTACCATAGAAGAGATGCACACCATGAAAAAAAAAATAGTCTCAGTGTATAGGAGAAAAGGAAAAAAACAGATATGGGAAAACAACTTGAAAAATAAATAAGGAATGGGTGCTGTCATTCACTGAATGCATACTATTCATAGCACGTGCTCATACAGAGCTCAATCAGTGGCTGGGGTGGTGAGAGGAGAGCTGTGCCAGTTGCCAGCTAGGTATGGGTGGGGGAAAGCAGGGTGGTCTGGCACTGCTGGGTGGGGTCGTGGGGGGCCACTAGACTACCAGGGTTAATGGGGATGTAAGAATTTTTTTTATCAGTACGGAGCAGACATTAGGGTTCAGGGATTGGGGCTTGGGGTGGTTGATAGCCCTGTGGGGCTTTGTTTGTTGGAATATTGGGGCATCAGGGCATGGGGGTTCCTCTAGCCCTGTGGGGCTTTGTTTGTTGCAATATTGGGTGATCAGGGCATGTGGGGCACTTGCACCATTACACTGTGATTGCCACAGGCTTATGGCAACCCATTCAGTTACTCTGTCCTTTTGGTGTACCATTCAGGTTTGGCACAAGTTGCAGGACTTAGCCACAGGGACCCTGTCCAATATAGAATCTGGAGCAGGGTCCCTGGAGCAACAGCTTTTCAGGCAAGTTGCCTTTGACATGACTTTCGCCACCCCTCCTAGGTATTGTAGTCCCTACAGTGTATTTAAAGGGAATTCTAGATTTGTGCCTAAGAACTATACCAGAACACTGGAGATTAGCGGGTAATTGTTCTGTTGCATAAAAAAGGATCATTATCAATGTCAGAAAATTACCGACCAATAACGCTTTTAACTATCAGTGCAAAAATCTTTTCCAGATTATTGTTAAGCAGAATGCTACTTTGGATGGAGGATACAAACATATTGTCCAAATACCAAGCAGGATCCTGCAAGGGGAGATCAAATGTCAAGCAAATGTTTTTTTCTGAAACATATTATTGGATACTGTAACTACTTTACTCATAAAAAAGGAAAAAAAAATACTGCACTCATAGACATCAAAGCTGCCTTTGATTCAGTAAACAGACATATCTTGTGGAATATGTGGACCACCAGCCCAGGAGGAAGAAACAGATAGGGAACTGATGCTAGCCATCCAAAGAATGGCAGACAAGGGTGAGGTGGTGCTGGTTGGAGACTTCAATATTACAGATGTGGACTGGAGCCTCCCTGCAGCAGCATCAATCAGGAGTAGATTTACTCTGGACTCCCTTCAGGGTGCCTTCCTCAAGCCACTCATCATGGAACCAACTCTCCAGAAGACAATACCGGACCTTGTGCTCACAAACAGGGACTGTGATAGGTATAACAGTGGGGGAACACCTGGGGAACAGTGACCACCAGTCACTGTGGTTTGAAATCACAGCAGACCCTAACCACACAAAAACATGTATCCTGGACTTTATGGGGGCAGACTTTGGGAAAATGGAGAGATGCTTGAAAGAGGCATTAATGGGAATGGGGAGGGAATCAGGGGTTGATAAACAGTGGGCAATATTTAAAACAGGGATTGCAAGAGCAACAGAATTATGCATTAAGCAGAATAGCAAGGGGGAAAGGAGGAGGAGAAGGCCTTTATGGTTTTCCAAGGAGGTAGTGGAGAAAGTGAAAGCCAAAAAGATTACATTCAGGTAATACAAACAGACACAGTCAGAAGGGGATAGGACAGAGTACCAGGAGAAGCAAAGTGAGGCAGGGAGGTCAGTAAGGGAAGCCAAAGCTCAGACAGAAGAGCACATCGCAAAATCAGTGGGTAGAGGGGACAATACCTTTTACAGATACATAAGTGCAAAAAGAAGGGCAAAGGGAGGGACAGTGAGACTGAAAAGGGAGGATGGCTAGTAAAACACTGGCTGGACAACAAGACAGCGGGTAATAGTAAATGTAGTCCACAATGAAGAAAGGAGGGTTACTAGTGGGGTACCACAGGGTTAAGTACTGGGGCTGGTCCTTTTTAATGTCTTTATAAGTGACATTGCAGAGAAACTGGAAGGGAAAGTATGTCTCTTTGCAGATGACACAAAGATCAGCAACAGGGTTGATATGCAATGTGGGGAGGAAAGAATGAAAAGGGACTTGGCAAGGTTGGAGGAATGGTCAAATGTATGGCAGCTTAGATTCAATGAAAAGAAGTGCAAAGTAATGCACCTGGGAAACAAAAAACCAAGAGAAGAGTACACAATGGGAGGGGTGAGTTACTGACAACAACAAAAATGGAAAGGGACCTAGTGTAGTCATATCGGATTATCTAATGGTGGGCCAGCAATGTGAGAAGGCAGTAAGAAGGGCTGGGGGGATATTGGGATACATAGGGAGAGGCATCACCAATAGAAAACAGAAAATTGTTGGCCCTCTGTATAGACAGTTAGTAAGACCACATCTGGAGTACTGTGTACAGTTCTGAAGACCCCATCTCCGTAAAGACAGAGACAGGGTGGAGGCTGTCCAGAGGAGGGCAACCAAAATGGTGCAGGGTCTGCACCAGAAGACATATGAAGAAAGACTAAAGGAGCTTAAGATGTATAGCCTAGAGGAAAGGATTGAGAGGGGGGACATGATAGAAACTTTCAAATACCTCAAGGGAATCAACAAAGTCCAAGAGGGTAGCATCTTTCAGAAAAAGAGATGTGCAAGACCAAGGGGGCACAATTTAAAGATAGAGGGGGGATGGCTCAGAGGTAATGTGAGGAAGTATTTCTTCACAGAAAGGGTTGTAGATGTGTGGAACGGCCTTCCTGAGGAGGTCATACAGTCAAAAATAGTGGAGGAATTCAAGAATGCATGGTACAGACATAAGGCAATTCTAGTGGGGTGTAGGAAGAAGTAGGCTGTTGGTTAACTAGGATCTGCAGCTTATCTGTTAGGTAGAGAAATGGGCAGACTAGGTGGGCCAAGAGGTCCTTATCTGCCATCAAATTCTATGTTTCTTTGTTTCTATGGGGGCTGTGTGGAGTATGACAACAGCAAAGCTAAGATACTGAACAGATATTTCTGCTCAGTTTTTACTGAGGAAGAGGAGGGCAAGTACAAGGGGTGGGAATGGTGCAGAAATGGACACAAGTCCCTTTATACATGAAAGTGTTCTAAAGGAACTGGAAGAAATAAGAGTCAATAAAGCAATTGGGCCAGATGGGGTGCAGCCCAGGGTCCTAAAGGAACTAAGAGAGGTGGTGGCTGAACCTCTGGCAATCCTGTTTAGCCAATCACTGGAAACAGAGGAGGTACCCAAAGACTGGAGGGCAGCAGATATAGTCCCCATATACAAAAGTGGGAACAAAGAGGAACCGGGAAACTACAGGCCAGTCAGCCTGACCTCAGTAGTTGGGAAGATCATGGAAGCACTACTGAAGGGGAGATTGATGGAACATCCAGTTGCCAGTGGACTACAGGACCCAAGGCAGCATGGTTTCACTGGGGGGAGATCATGCCAGACCAAACTCATTTAATTTTTTGACTGGGTGACAAGGGAGGTAGATCAGGAGAGGGCAGTGGACATGGCCTATCTGGACTTCAGTAAGGCTTTTGACACTGTGCCACATAGAAGTCTGTTAAACAAACTGGAAAATATGGGAGTGGGCAGGACAGTAGTGTAGTGGGTAGGTAATTGGCAGGGCAGCAGGACACAGAGGGTGGTGGTAAATGGCTGTCACTCCAAAGAGGGAAGAATGATCAGTGGGGTTCCAAAGGGACAGGTGCTGGCACCTGTCATATTCAACGTCTTCATCAGTGACATTACGCAGGACCTAGAAGGCAGAATTTCCCCTGTTCGCTGATGACATGAAGCTCTGTAACACATTGGACATACCACAGGCTGTAGACAGAATGAGAAGGGACCTGTGGAAGCTTGAATAATGGGCAAGGGGTTGGAAGTTGAAATTCAGTGCAAAGAAGTGCAAGATAATGCATATGAGGCACAACAACCTTGGAACAACATATCAGTTTGGGGCTGAGGATATAGCGTGCACTAAGCAGGAACGGGACCTTGGGGTTATCATCTCTGATGACCTCAATGAAGGGAAATAGTGCAACAAGGCAGCAGGTAAAGCAAATAGCATGCTGGGATGCCTAGGAAGGGGGGCATCACCAGCAGGAAAAGGGAGGTCATAATTTCACTATACAAGACACTAGTGAGGCACCACCTGGAGTACAGTGTACAGTTATGGATACCTTAGCTACATGAAGACATAGACAGGATAGAGAAGGTTCAGAGGTGGGCAAGAGATATGGTACATGGATTGCATCGCAAGTCCTGTGAGGACAGGCTGAAGAATTTAAATATGTACTCCCAGGAGGAAAGGAGGGAGAGAGGGGATACGATAGAGACATACAAGTACATTACAGGGAGGAACAAGGTGCAGGAATACACTATTTTCCAGCGAAAAAGATGTTCCAGGATTAAAGGGCATGGGGTGAAGTTTGAAGGAGGGCGATTCAGGAAACGTGAGGAAGAATTTCTTAAAAGAAAGGGTGGTGGACAAGTGGAATGCCATGCCAGAGGAAGTGGTGGGGTATGAAACAATCACAGGATTTAAGAATGCATGGGATAGACATAAGGGAATTCTGAAGGTCATGGGTAAGGAGCAAGAGACTTCTTGAAAAACATAAAATGAACTTACAAGCTCAAATGGACAGACAGGGTGGGCCATAGGCCCTTATCTGCCCACAGTGTCTATATATCTATGTATCTCTGTAAATAAAGGGATGGATTTGAATTTACTTTCAATAATAAAATTATTACATGAAAATACAACATTAGTTATTAGATTTGGAAAAGATGGGGTAGTTACAAATCCAATAGATGCATGTGGGGGTGTAAAACAAGGGTGCATATTGGCACCAACTTTGTTTAACTTATATATTGACACCTTAGTAGAAGATCTATAAAGATCTGAAACATTTCCACCAACAGTGAACTTCACATTGGTTAACATATTGTCATACATGGATGACGTGGTTTTAATATCCCAAACTCTAATAGAATTAAAAAGAGCTTTGGCATCAGTAAATGAGTCACTTAAAAAAGTAGATTTAAAGCTAAATACAGAAAAATCAAAAATATTTGTAATTGTAGATGGATTCATTGTTCACTTGGGAGCTTAAGCAGCAGGCAGGTAGGAAAGAGGTCTGGAGTTATATTCTGTTTCAACTGAAATATTTGAATAGTTTGTAAGTGAAATTAGTTCTATGTGTTAAAAATTCTTACCTTGAATTAGAACTGTTACTTGGGCTGTGATATTGTAACTTTGGAGGCTTGGGGATAGTTGTTTGGCAGGGATAATTAGAGGGAAATTTAAATGTTTTGCTTGCCTGGTATTAGGGGGAAGGGACATTAGCTGCAATTATCTTATAGTATATGGGTGCTGCCTATTGTCAATGGATTTCAGCAACTGCTGAAATCTTGTTGCAGTACAGTTCAAAGGTCAAAAAAGTTGTTGTACTATCGTTCTGACATCACATCAATAGTACAACAACTTTTTACCCTTGACCTGCCGACTGATTGGCTTAGAGGACGCTCTATAGAAAAAAAAAAAACATGGCGGCGCGATTTAGCAAGCGCTGAGCAGCAGAGCCACCGACTGAGAAGTCAGGAATCGGGACACAGAGAGCCATACATGGCTCCCTTTCTAAAAACAATTGCTTCTATTTTTTCTCACCGATTTAAAAAAAAAAAAATTATGTGCTGAGGAGCAGGACGGAGCCTAAGCAGAAACAGCCACAAGCAGAAGCACCAGAGGGGAAATGGGAGCAGCGCCTATGGCAAGTAATGAAAAAAATAAATGTAAAAACAAAAAAAAAAACATATACTATAAAAAACAGTGGATGGGTGAACATCCACAACTAAGTCTGCGTCCCCATCTCAGGCAGTTGATGACATCAACGAGACCTCTCGAGCTTCGCTGTCGAGGTCTCTGTGATGTCATCAACTCCCTCGATGGAAACAAAGCCTTGTTGTGGATGTTCACCCATCCACTATTCTATATGTCTTTAAACAGGAATTACCTTGGCTTTCATTGTTCACTTGAGAGCTTAAGCAGCAGGCAGGTAGGAAAGAGGTCTGGAGTTATATTCTGTTTTAAATGAAATATTTGAATAGTTTGTAAGTGAAATTAGTTCTATGTGTTAAAAATTAATACCTTGAATTAGAACTGTTACTTGGGCTGTGATATTGTAACTTTGGAGGCTTGGGGATAGTTGTTTGGCAGGGATAATTAGAGGGAAATTTAAATGTGTTGCTTGCCTGGTGTTAAGGGGAAGGGACATTAGCTGCAATTACCTTGTCTTTAAACAGGAATTACCTTGGCTTTCATTGTTCACTTGGGAGCTTAAGCAGCAGGCAGGTAGGAAAGAGGTCTGGAGTTATATTCTGTTTTAACTGAAATATTTGAATAGTTTGTAAGTGAAATTAGTTCTATGTGTTAAAATTATTACCTTGAATTAGAACTGTTACTTGGGCTGTGATATTGTAACTTTGGAGGCTTGGGGATAGTTGTTTGGCAGGGATAATTAGAGGGAAATTTAAATGTGTTGCTTGCCTGGTGTTAGGGGGAAGGGACATTAGCTGCAATTACCTTGTCTTTAAACAGGAATTACCTTGGCTTTCATTGTTCACTTGGGAGCTTAAGCAGCAGGCAGGTAGGAAAGAGGTCTGGAGTTATATTCTGTTTTAACTGAAATATTTGAATAGTTTGTAAGTGAAATTAGTTCTATGTGTTAAAAATTATTACCTTGAATTAGAACTGTTACTTGGGCTGTGATATTGTAACTTTGGAGGCTTGGGGATAGTTGTTTGGCAGGGATAATTAGAGGGAAATTTAAATGTGTTGCTTGCCGGTGTTAGGGGGAGGGGACATTAGCTGCAATTACCTTGTCTTTAAACAGGAATTACCTTGGCTTTCATTGTTCACTTGGGAGATTAAGCAGCAGGCAGGTAGGAAAGAGGTCTGGAGTTATGTTCTGTTTTAACTGAAATATTTCAATAGTTTGTAAGTGAAATTAGTTCTATGTGTTAAAAATTATTACCTTGAAGTAGAACTGTTACTTGGGCTGTGATATTGTAACTTTGGAGGCTTGGGGATAGTTGTTTGGCAGGGATAATTAGAGGGAAATTTAAATGTGTTGCTTGCCTGGTTTTAGGGGGAAGGGACATTAGCTGCAATTACCTTGTCTTTAAACAGGAATTACCTTGGCTTTCATTGTTCACTTGGGAGCTTAAGCAGCAGGCAGGTAGGAAAGAGGTCTGGAGTTATATTCTGTTTTAACTGAAATATTTGAATAGTTTGTAAGTGAAATTAGTTCTATGTGTTAAAAATTATTACCTTGAAGTAGAACTGTTACTTGGGCTGTGATATTGTAACTTTGGAGGCTTGGGAATAGTTGTTTGGCAGGGATAATTAGAGGGAAATTTAAATTTGTTGCTTGCCTGGTGTTTGGTAAGAGCCCTCCCAACCACCCTGTTTTGTATGCTTTCTTAAATACTGAAAAGCCACTGGGGGTTGGGATTGAAGGGCTGAGTATTTCTGTTTGGGACTGAAATTCGAAGCAACAGGAGCTGGTGGGCCTGTGACATCATACGGTACCTGATGTCTGCTTACACACACTGTTAGTGGGACCAAACACACACTGAACTGTATGTGTTTGTGAGACTTGGGAACTTTATTGGTGGGGTTGAAATTGGGTTTGTAAATAACTACAGTCAGTATAGAGAGAAACTGTACTCCAGGGGAAAGGGACTGTGAAAAGGGGGTGTGCTATTATAAACAGAGGGGGATAATCAGGGTGGCCATATTCCACCATGGCAGGCATCTTCGAAAGGGTTGTAGGTTGCACAGGCTGTGAGATGGCAATAATTCTAAATTGGGCCTGGAGAGAGGGAGGCTGCCCACTCTGTAGACAGCTATCTTGTATCAGGAGTGAGGTATATTGGTTAAGGAGTAAGCTGTGGGAGCTGAGGGGGTGTCCAAGGATAAGGGGTGTGGATATGGGCAGCAGATGGGTGGGGCTGAGGGAAGGCTGGGGCAACGCTCTGAAATTACATGACGTTGTGTTACAGCAAGCAGGAGAGGGATATTAGGGACAGAGGACCCTTAGATAGGGAAGTTGATGCTAAGGGGAAAGCGTACCGGGTGAACATTCTGAATACAAAGAGACTGGAGGGGGAAGAGTCAGGAGGGGCTGTTGTGCGGAAGCCTAAAACAGCAGACTGTGGGAAGGGAGCTCCTAAGGTGAACAGTGCAAGAGAGGAAGAAGAGTGTCAGTTTAGAAATGCAGTCAGGGGAAACTCGGGTTACTTGATGGAGGCTGACATAGAGTGTCACAATAAATTTGAGCTACTAAGCAACCTAGAGGGGGAGGAAGGGGTTGGTGAAAATGAGGAAACTTATACAGAGGCCGGGCGGAGGGAGTCAGATACCCATAGGGTATCACAGACCAGTTATGGAAAGGATAGACACAGTCCCAGAGGGAGAAGGGGAAACATATATGTTAAGCAAATGGGGGAGATGCAACATATTCCAGACATGAGGGAGGAGAGCATGACTGGAGAGAAACTGGGAGACAAGGAGGTGGGAGAGGAGCCCCCCTTCAGCAGGGAGGTCAGTACCAAGGATGGGGCCCTAGCTAAAGGGGACCCACAGAGAGCCTCTGGAGGCAGGGGTACTATTACAAGGGGGGAGGAGGGTGGTGTGGGGAAGGGAAACCATCAGGGCCAGGATAAATGGTTCAGATAAGAGAGGGTTAAAGGGGACACCTATTCAGAGGGGGTTTGAGTTAAGTGGGCAAAATAGCAAGGGAGGCAGAAAGGGGAGGGTGACAAGGGGTCTCTAATAAGGCAGGAAGACTCCCATGAAATTGAGATCATGAATAAAGGGGGGAAGGGGGCTGAGAGGGCATAGTGGAGGTAACCATAAGGATGATGGCGGTGTTAAGGTTCTGTTACTGGGAGACTCAATGATTAGGGGTATCCATTGGGAGGGACAGGGGGGTGGATGGCATAGCCAGGTGAAGGTAGTGAGTATCTCTGGACTGACAGTGCACAGAGCAAAGTTCATAGTGTGTGAAATGTTTAGGGATTGTGGAGGAAACCGGATTTCCTGGCATTTGGGAACTAATGATCTAGAGGAAATAGCGTTTTGAAATCCAAGCAAGGTTCCAAGAACTTGCCAGAGTCTGTCGGGATAATGGATGCAACGTTTCCTTTCGGAGATATTGCCAGTACCAAAGGCCTCAGTGGAGAAAAATGAAGCTTACAGAGGTTAATGACTGGCTCAGGAAGTGGGAATGAAGAAGAATGGGTTGGGGTGTAAGGGAACTGGAATGGTGTTTGGGAGATAAGGGACTATATGCCAAGGACAGGTTTCATCTTGCCCCATTAGGGAAGGAAGTCCTTAAACAGGGATGGCTGACTACATACAAGAAAGGTGGGGTTTAAACTTGTAAGGGGGAAGGGATGAGGAGGGGCTGACCAGAAGCTCTCTCTCCAGATGGGGAGTAGCCTTCAAGCCAAGGGGGAGGAAACAGATTGGAGGTGGAGGTTTCAGGAGGAGCAGGGGAGGATGGAAGTATAAGGAATCTGGGTGGGTTCGACAAAGAGGATCAGGGATAAGGGTGGGGTTGGTGTTAGTAAATGCCAGGAGCTTGGAAACAAGTTGCCAGAGTTCCAGGCCATGCTGTTCGAAGGGGATGGATGTGGCGCGGTCACGGAGACGTGGCCAACAAAACCATGACTGGGACCTAAATGTATGGGGTACACTATGCTTAGGAAGGATAGAAAGGAGGGCAGAGGGGTGGAGTGGCTATGTTCATTAGAGATGATATAGAAATTGCTATGGTAGAAGAGGCAGAGGGAAATGTGGAGGCCTTATGGGTCACCTTACATCCCAGCAGGAGATAAGGTCAAGCTGGGAGTAGCATATAGGCCCCCCGGGATGAGTGATGTTCTAGAAGATGGTTTGCTGGACAACATCATTGCCCAGTGTGGTCCAAAAGGGGAAGGAGTGGTGTTGATGGCGGACCTTAATATGCCAGGTACAAACTGGGGAACCATGTCCTCTAAGGTGGCCAAGGAGCAGAGGCTGCTGGATGGCTTCCAGGATGTGTTCTTAACACAGCATGTGATGAAGCCCACAAGGGAGGGCATGTCCTGGATGTGGTTCTGGCAGATGGGGATCTGGTAAGGGACATGGTTGTACAGGACCCCCTGACTGGGAGTGACCACAATACTGTCTGGTTTCAAATAAGCATGGGGGGAGTGGAGGTGAGATCTAGGACACTGGCAGTGGACGTCAGGGGGCAGACTTTATGGGCATGGGAAATATTCTCAAGGATCACTTGAAGGGGATTACCTCAACGACAAGTGTGGAAAGGAGATGGGAGGTCATAAAACGGGGACTTCATGAGGCAGTTAGGATCTGCACTAAGTTGAAACGTAAGGGAGCAAGGTCACATAAACCATGCTGGTGGTCCAGTGAGGTACAGGTAGCAGTCAGAGAAAAGAAGGCAGCCTACAAAAAATATAAAACAACAAGAGGGGATAGGGATAAGGAAATGTACCAGCTTGCATCTAGAAAAGTCATCCGTATGGTGAGGGAGCAAAGTCCAGTAAAGAGCAGCGGCTGGCACAGGGGATACATGGAGGGGAAAAGGGGTTCTTCCGGTACATTGGGGAATGGAAAACTAAGGGCCATCTCAGCAGATTGAGATCAGAAGGAGGGTGGGTGGAAGAGGCGAGGGACCAGACAGAGGTATTTAACGAGTACTTTGCCTCTGTGTTCACTAGGGAGGGGATGGATATCTACAAAGCAAGGCATGAAGGGGATAGAAGTGGCAGGGAGTGGATCAGGGAGCAACAGAAATGGAGCAAGAGGGAGGGAAAGGTACCCCAGGGTGTCACATCTGGATAAGGATAAAAAGACCAGTAAGGTGGAGGGGACGGATGATGCTATCTCCGCCAAAAGGGTGTGGTTAGCCCTCAAGGCCCTAAAGAAAAACAAATCTCCTGGGCTGGATGGCATTCATCCGAGAGTACTATGGGAATTGGCGGACATACTGGCTGCACCCCTGGCGGAGCTTTTCAGCAGGTCACTTGAGACACGGAGGGTACCTAGGGATTGGTGAGAGGCACATGGGGTACCAATCCATAAAGGGGGGTCGAGGGAAGTACCAGGTAACTATAGACCCATCAGTTTGACCTCGGTGGTGGGAAAATTAATGGAGAGTATACTAAAGGAACGATTGGGGGTGTACTTGGAGGAGGTGGGAGGTCTGGATAGCCGGCAACATGGGTTTGTGCCAGGTAGATCATGTCAAACCAACCTTGTGGAGTTCTATGAATGGGTAACATCAGAACTGGACAGGGGTAAGCCTGTGGATGTATTATTCTTGGACTTCAGCAAGACGTTTGACTCTGTCCCCCACAATGGTCTGGTGGAGAAACTGATGGGGTTAGGAGTAGGCCCTTTGATGGTCAGATGGATTGAAAACTGGCTAACTGGCGCACTCAGAGAGTAGTGGTCTGTGGGGAGCTCTCGAACCCTAGAGAGGTTGGTAGTGGGGTACCACAGGGCTCGGTCCTGGGTCTGATCCTGTTTAATGCATACATATCGGACATCAGGGAGGGTATAGGGTGTGAAATGAGTCTCTTCGTGGATGACTCCAAGATGGGAGCAGTAGTTGAGGGAGAAGAGGGGAGGTTGGCCCTGCAAGGGGACCTGGACACCCTGGAAAGCTAGGCTCACACATGGAATTAAATTTCAATATCACCAAGTGCAAGGTGTTGCATCTTGGTTGGGGAAACTCTAAACACAGGTATACCCTGGGAGAGGAGGCACTGGAGGCCTCAATAGGGGAAAAAGACCTAGGGGTCATGGTGGATGCATGTATGAATAACTCTGAGCAGTGCAGGAGAGCAGCTAGCAAGGCAAACAGGATGTTGGGATGCATCGTAAGGGATCACCTCTAGAGCAAGGAAGTGATCTGCGCTGTACAATGGACTGGTTAGACCACACCTAGAGTACTGTATACAGTACTGGAGACCACACTTGAAGAGGGACATACAGCCCCTGGAGAGGGTACAGAGGAGGGCAACAAAGATGACAGAGGGCTAGGGGATTTGACTTATGAGGACAGACTTGAGGAGCTCTGCCTGTTTTCATTGGAGGAGAGGAGAGACAGGGACATGATTGAGGTCTTCAAGTACCTCAAGGGAATAAATAGGAGTAAACATGGAGGGATCTTTAGACTAAAGCAGGGAGGTATCACCAGAGGGCATGGTTTGAAGTTGGAAGGTGGAAGGGTGAGGGGGAAAGAGGAGGAGGTTTTCACTGAGAGGGTGGTGGACCCTTGGAATGCACTGCCTGGTGAGCTGGTTCAGAGATCCACAGTGGAGGGCTTCAAGAGAGGGTGGGACAGACACAGAAAGTGGATGTATCAGATGATGGCCTGTCCCAGGGGGGTGGGGATGGATGATAGGGGTTTCTGGAGCACAAGGGATGGGAGGATCTCAGCACCCAACTAAGGATCTAGGTTCAAGCAGACTCGATAGACCGTAAGGCCTAATCTGCTGGCAAATAGTATGTTAGAAAGAGAAACTTAACTCCATGGAAAATAGAAGGGTTCAATATAGAAGAAATAACAGAATTTGAATACTTGGATGTTGTATTAAATAGGAATATGGGGTGGAAATCACATATAAATAAAATTATAAAATAATTCTATAAAAGCAATGTTAGAAATTAATAGATTTGCAAATACTTTTGCAAAATATTCATATTTGGCCCAATACTGATGTTATGAATCTAAAGTAAATTCCTAGTTCTTGTAAGGTTCAGAAGCAATGGGATTATTCTGCAATATAAGGGAGTTAGAAGTAGTGCAGAATCATTATTTGAAAAATCTGCTTGGTGTCCCAAAATCTACTCTTAATTCTGCTGTGCATGCAGAGATGGGACATTTATCAATAGCTACAAAAATTCTAAAAAGATACATCTCCTTATGGAGGAAAATAAATACTTCACCACCAGAGAGCAAACAAGGAGGTGGCTGTACCAAATGGTGTCACCACTAGATAGTTTATCATTTCAGTATTGGCTGGGTGCACAGCAAGGAAGGGTATTATATAACAATGGATAGTATGGTAAATTAAACCAGGAATTAAATGAAATGGGTTTATCATGTATGTATAATGAATATATAGAAATGGAGAGATTTATGGGATTAGGATTATAGCGGATTACTGATGTATCAGCACAAAATGATATTGCAAGAATAAAAGATGCCTGGGAATATGCCACTCTCAAAAAAAATAAAACAGAACTTTGAGGTTGAAAAATACCTTATTATATGTTATGACATAAAGCATAGGAGGGCACTGACTAAACTAAGAATGGAAATACTGACCAATAGATGGTTAATCAGCAATCAGACAGAACAAGGTAAATCAAATGGATGCTCAGACCAAGTTAAGATGAGCTTGAAACATTTAATTCTGGAATGTATACAATTTAAAGAAGAAAGAGGAAAATAAATATTTACAGTTTTCATGAGCTCTGGAATAATAAATAATACATGAATGAAATTAATTTTAACAACTGATATGAGAGTGGGCATAATAGTTGTGGCAAGCTTTGCATATAGAGTCAGCATTCTGGGAGCCATGCATTCAAGGTTGCCTCTCCTACCCTGTGGAACTGTTTACCTAAATATCTCAGGGAGATACCCTCAGTAGGATCCTTTAAAACTGATCTTATTTCAGCAGGCATTTGAACTGTAATTGATATATTAGACTGTTTTTATTATAGGTGGATATGTTAATGTAGCTGGTCTCTTGTAGACTTATACGATAATGTGATAGTATTATTACTGTATGCTATGTGTTATTTCTTGTTGTTTTAATATTGTACAGCACCCAGAGTCCTCAAAACCGGGCGCTTTATAAATAAAACATCTATCTATCTATCTATCTATCTATCTATCTATCTATCTATCTATCTATCTATCTATCTGCTATAAAACTGAAGTGGAGCTATGATAAGAGCATCACATAATGTTCCTGTGACGTAATAGATAGATGGGGCATAATTAGAAATAGAATATGCTGCACATTTTAACGTATTGGGATCTTAAACTGTTTAAATTTCAAAGACTCACAAATACAAAGTGTGAGAAGAATGTTAAATGTAAATTACATAGTTTTTAAATTATTGTGTGTAACAAATATGCTTTTGTACATGCTTGTATCAATAAACTGAACTGAACTGAACATTAAAGAGGATCAGTCCCAGCATTGATCCCTGATGAACCCTGCTGGTCCCACTCTCTTGCTCTGAGTGAATTTCATTTACCACCACCCTCTGCTGCCTATCTCATAACCAATTTCTAAGCCAGCTTACCATATTTGGATCCACTCCTAAGCAACCCAGTTTGCTTAATAGTCTCCTATGTGGAACAATGTTGAATGCCTTACTAAAATCTTGGTAGGCTACATCTTTTGCTCCAGCAGTTTCTAGGTCACCCAGTCAAAGAACTGTATCAGATTCATTTGACGTGACCTCCCCCTCATGAATCCATGCTGCCTTGTGTCTTGTAACCCATTGGATTCAAAATATTCCAAAATTCTTTCCTTCACAGTGATTGCTTTAACTTTCCCACCACTGAATTCAGGCTGACTGACCTATAATTGCCAGCATCTTCCCTGCTACCACATTTGTAAAGTGGGACTACTTCTGCTCTTCTCCAGTCCTCTGGAACCACTCCTGTTTCCAATGAGCTGTTAAACAGGACCATCAGAGGTGCTGCCAGGATCTCTCTGAGCTCCCTCAGTACTCTTTGTGGACCCTGTCTGGCCTCATTGTTTTGCCCACTTTCAAATTATTGAATGCTTTGGGAATTTCTCCTCCAAAAATGGACTTGTGTCCACCTCCTTCCCACCAATGCTCCTGTTACATTTTGTTGCCCCTCTCCCATCTCTTTCCTCAGTGAACACTGAACAAAAGTATTTGCTCAGAATGTCTGTCTTTTCTTGTTCTCCCTCTGCACAGGAACATAGAAATTGATGGCAGATATGGACCACTTGGCCTATCTCGTCTGCCAGTTTTCCCCTACTATCTGCAGGGTACCGGTCAATATGTCAACTGAATGATGGCGCAGGCATAATAGTGAGGGAAAAATGTTGCATGGTCAGTGCTGAATGGGACATATGGCAGTGTTGCGAGATTGTCATCTGTGCTGTGCTGCATTGCCTGGAGTTTGTTATATTGATTGTGAGGGGTGCAGGGGGTTGGGTGGGGTGAAGTGTTATACTGCAAGGAAGGTGCAGCATGTTCTGTGCTGCTTTATTCTGTGACTTGTGTGTTTTCCTTATCAATGTGAAGTTGTGGCATGACTGCTGTTACACTACTGTTGTTGCTGCAGACATGCTATGAGGTGCTTGATTTGCTCACCTTTGTGTCTGTGTGTCTGTCACTGACTGGTTTCTGTTGTGGTGTTGAGTCAGGTGGGTTGTGTTGTGACAGGAAAGTGTCAACCTCTGATCTCTTGTGCTGTTGGTTGTTCAGCGACTGTGCCTGATGTAGGTACATGATCACCTACTTACAGTACATAGTGTACTTCAGCTCTGTGTATTTCACTATCTGCTCTGTGTGGGGACACTAGGTTACATGGCCCTGTTCTTAAAGGACAGTGTTGATCTGTTGTCCCCACTGTGTTTGACATAGACAAATGCTGTTTCTGTACTTGGGGAGTTTGCATTGTGTGTGGTGTTGTGTTTTTTTTTTTAACCGGCTTTGTGTTACATTAACTCTGCAGTGGATATCCCATGCAGTGTATTTGTGATCAATGTCTTCACGTTGTGGTTATTTGCAAATAAGTTTTTTCAGTTGTGATGACAACATCTTTTTGGATTTAGCCAAAGCTTTTGATTCCTTGGACCACTGTGTCCTCCTGTCCAGGGCAACATACCTTGGGGTGGTGGGTTTGAGTGGAAAGTGGCTGGAATCATATTTGATGAATAGGAGTCAAAAGGGGTCATTGGGAGGTCAGGAATCATATTTGTTGCCTGTTGGGTTGGGGGTTCCACAGGGCTCAATCCTAGGGCCATTGTTGTTCAACATATATATAAATGGCCTGTCTTTTCTGGATCCTGAAATAAAGTATCATTTTTACGCTGATGATACTATAATTTATACATCACACAAATCTATTAAGGTGTTATAAAATAGGCTCCAGTTAGCCTTTGATGATCTGCAGAGTTTTCTAAGAGACAGCAGGTTGACTCTGAATATGAAGAAAACACAGACCATGTTGATACATTGAAAAAGTGCTCAGTTGGAGGACATGGCCCTGGGATTGGTTGCCCATAGGGCGACCCCTATCCAACAGGCATACATGTATAAATATTTGGGTCTTTGGATCGATAGCTCATTATGTTGCAATATACATATTGGTAACTTGATAAAGAGTGTAAATAAAAGAATAGGGGCTCTTTATAGGGTTAGATCATTAATGAGCATGGAAGTAAGAAAAAAAGTGGTAAACATGATGATTATCCCCATGATTGATTATGTGGATATATTTGATTCATGTGGGAGAAAGAAGGATTTAAGGAAGCTGGAAGCAATCTATAACAACTTAGCCAGGTTTGTTCTAGGGGCCCCTAGATTAACCCATAGATGTTTGCTTTATGATCAGTTAAAGTGGCCAATGCTCCATGAAAGTAACCACGAACATTTGTTAGCCTTTGTTTATAAAGGATTGCAGGGGAAGTATCCTGTGTATGTGGTAGAAAACTTGATATATAGGGACAAATTGGCCTCTTTGAGAAATTGCCAAGTGCCTAGTTTGGAACTGCCTAGATGCAATTTGAATATAGGATGACAGTCTATATATTATAGAGGGGCTTTGAGTTGGAATGTAATCCCTGAGACTTTGTTCCTGCCTAATGTAAAAAATCACTGGCCTTTGATACAACGCTGGTATCTAATTAGTTCATGACAAAAAAGGCAATGCTGTACTGATACATAAAGGTTATATAAATATTTTATAGTATGTGTTGTTATTATCAATTTAGAGCAAACCATGTTGTATTTGTTTGTACTTATGTATTTTATGCAAAATTTTTCTGTTTTTTCTTTGGCTTTGTAATTGGACTTTTTTATTAGTTAAATGTTAAGTGGTGTAGTATGTTGTTGTAACATTTTCCCTTTTATATATTGTATTTTTACTGAATGGAACCTCATTGAAAATGGGCTAGGCTCAATTGAGTTTATCCTTTATTCATTTGTAATGAATAAAAACATTTTACTACTACTACTACTACTACTACTACATGGTGTCCCTACTGCAATACCGCAGATCCTAATTGAGCTCTGGCTTCTACCCTCTCTTTACCATTGGTATGGTTTCATTGCACCTATCCCATGCATTCTTGAATTCCCCTCCTGTTTTTGCCCCATCACCTCTGCTGAAAGGCTGTTTCATTCATCCACCACCCTTTCTGTGAAAAAAACTTCCTCATGCTACCCCTGAATCTTCCCCCCTCCAGCCTCATATCATGACTTCTTGTTCTTGAACATCTTTCTTCTGAAATATGCTACCCTCTTGTAACTTATTTATGCCCTTGAGGTATTTGAAGGTCTCTATCATATCCCCCTCTCTATCTTTGCTTCCAGAGTATACCTAGAGAGGTCCTCTAGTTTCTCTTTATATGACGTGTGGTGCAGACCCTGCACCATTTTTGTTGCCCTTTTCTGAACAGCCTCTGCTCTGTTTATGTCCTTCCAGAGATGCAGCCTTCAGAACTGGACACAGTACTCCAGATGAGGTTTCACCAATGATTTGTACAATAGTATCACCACCTCCTTTTTTCTGTGGTGATACCTATCCCTATCCCTATGTACCCCAGCATCCCACTGGCTCTCCCCTCAGCCTTTTCACAATGCTTGGCCACCTTTAGGTCATTAGATAAGATTACCCCAGGTCCCTTTCCTGTTTGTTGGTCATCAGTACCTCCCCCCATCATGTAGTCCTCCCATGGGTTTCTGTGCCCACAATGCATGATTTTTCATTTCTTTGCATTGAATCTTAACTGCCACATCCTTGATCACTCCTCAAGCTTGCTAGGTACCTTTTCATTTTTTCCACACACCCTGAAGTGTCAACCCTGTTGCAGATCTTAGTGTCATTTGCAAAGAGGCATATCTTCCCTTCTAGCCCCTCTGCAATGTTGCTTATGAAGATATTAAATGGGACTGGCCCCCAAAATGATCCTTGTGGCTTCCTGCTGGTCACCCTCCTCTCCTCAGAATGAACTCCATTTACCACCACCCTCTGTGTTCTATCCCTTAACCAGTTTCTGGCCCAGCTTGCCACCTTGTGACCAACTCCAAGGCTACCCAGCTTGTTTATAAGCCTCATATCTTTAATGGTGTCAAAGGCCTTGCTGAAATCCAGGTGGGCCACATCCACCGATCCTCCCAAATTTTAAATCCCTGGTCACCCAGTCAAAGAAATCATTCAGATATGTTTGACATGACCTTCCCACTATGAAATCATGCTGCTGGGGATAGATAAGAGGCAGGAAACTACTAACCAGTAAGCCTGGCTTCGATGGTGGGCAAGGTTATGAAAACATTACTTAAGGAACGTGTTGAGGAGTACCTCATTACCAGTGGATTGCAGGATCCCAGGCAACATGGGCTCACATAGGAGGGAATCTTGTCAAACTAACATGAGTTTTTTGACTGGGTCACCAGGGAAGTGGATCAGGGAAGAGAAGTGGATGTAGCCTACCTGGATTTCAGTAAGGCATTTGACACCATTCTACACAGAAGACTGGTAAGCAAGCAGTGTATCCTGAAAGTGGGTCCAAAGATAGTCAAATCTGTACAAAGTTGGCTAAGTAACAGAACTCAGATGGTGGGGGAAAATGGTATTCACTTGGAAGAAGGTAAAGTAACCAGCGGGGTACTACAGGGGTCAGTACTGGGACTGATCCTCTTCAATGTCTTTATTAGTGACATCACAGAGGAGCTGGAAAGAAAGGTATGTCAGTTCATGGATGACACAAAAATCTGTAACAAAGTGGACACTCTGGGGGGGGAGGAAAGAATGAAGAAAGATTTAAAATAGGGGTGGGTGAACTGGTTTGGCAAAAATCCGAACAGACCAGAACAAGCCAAAGTGTTCATAAACTAACAGCTTCTGAATATGTTCAGCTGTTCAGATTGGTTCTAGTGGCTCCTCATCATGGGAATTTGGCAAGAGAAGTGTGAGATCATAGGAAGGAACAGAGACAAGACACTGATTCCTCATTGGATGGCCGAGATGATGTGAATGTCCTTTCCTGAACCTTAGACAACACTGACAGAATGGATATGGGTCTATAATTCTCCACTAGTCTCTTATTGACCTTTTTGAACAGCGGAGCTACCAGTGCATACTTCCAAAGGTCAGGTACTGGCTGGAATTCAAAAGAAGGATTGATTGACCTAGTTGTATGGCAAATTAGGGGGAGGTACTGCTAGTTGGTGAATTCATTCTGCCAGATAATGTTTGGAGTCTGCCACCTGCAGCCTCAGCTAGCAGCAGGACCATTCTTGACTTCCTACAGTGGACATTTCTCAGGCAGCTAATCAGCAAACTTACCAGGGATGGGGCAGTGCTGGACATCATGCTGCCTAACGGGGACAGCATTACAAATGTTATGGTGGGCAGTGCATTAGGGACCAGTGACACTGTACAGTGTGGTTCAACATTAAGATGGGTGCCAATGCAAGCCACACAAAGACAAGGGTACTGGACATTAGGAGGGGTGGATTTTAAAGAAATAGGGAACTGCTTCAGAAGCTGCCTAGTATGGGAGGATTGCCAGGGATTGGTAAAGACACACTAAGGGAAACAATAAGAGGGCACATAATTAAGGCAACCTGCTTTTCCTTGAATCAAGTGAGCAAAAGCAAAAGGAATAAAAGACTGTCATCGTACTTTCTGGAAATGGGCATGGTGGTAAAGGAAAAATAGGTGGCATTAAGGAGGTACAAAGAAATGCCAAGAAAGAGGGAGAGGAGAGAGATGTACCAAATAAAGCAGATGGAAGCAGGTGAAGCAGTAAGGAGAACAAAAGTACAGACAAAGGAAGGCATAGTCAAAGGGGTAGCTAAAGTCAATAAAGTCTTTGCACCCTAGAAGACTGGTCAAAGACAAATGGCATGCTTTTCAATATGGATAAATGTGTCATTATGCATTTAGGTGACTAATATACAAAATAAGTATTCATTGAATGGTAGAATTTTGAAGTCAGTTGATACTGAAAAGATCTGGGAATCATAATTTCATCTGACCTAACCTTAAGTAAACATTGCAGTAAGGTGGCCAGTAAAATAATAAAATAATAGGGTGCATAAAAAAGAGCATTTGTATCCAGAAATAGGGGATGAATTATGCCACTGATAAGGGCTTATATAAGGCCGCACTTGGACTACTGTTCTCCATTATGGAGCCCATACCTTTGTAGGGCTATAACAAGACTGAAGGGGGTTCAGAGAAGGATAATACATTTAATAGATGGTATGCAGAATAAAAACTATGAACAGAGGTTGACTGAGTTGAATTTATACCCATTGGAACTTAGGAGAACAGGGGGAGACCGACTCCAAATGTTCCGGATATCAAGGGATGAACAGCTGATGGCTGACTTCGGTATGCTACACAACAGAAGGGGTTGCAATTTAAGAAGTCATACCTATCAACTAACATTAACATACTCTAAGAGAAACAGCAGATGCTTTTACTTAACACAAAGAATAATGGAGTTTGCCCTTTAAGGGACAGACTAGGTTGTCCTGGTGCACCCCTTCCCTCCTTCATTAGGACGGTTGTGCTCAGGAGGGGAGGGAGGGAGGAAGGAAGGGGAGCGGCTAAGGGTTAGAACAATGGGCAGGCAACAGGAAGGGGATGGGCAAGTGGAGGTATATAATGGACAGCACAGAGGGGCCTCAGCCACTTTTTGCTGGAGTTTTGATTCTAAAATCAACTGCAGCACGTCAGATTGGCATATTGATTTAAGGTTTGTTCACCAGGGGAGAAAGGTAAGGAAACAAACAATTAAGTTGGGGGAGGATATTTGAAGTTGGTTTGAAAAAAAAAAGGAGAAAGAAAAATTTTACAATGTATATTTGAAGAAATATAGTTTTGGGCAGAATAGCATATAAGATATATGATAGAAGGCAGAGTGAAGCAGGTGGTTAATAAACAATAGGCTGCTAAAAAAAAAAAGAAGAGCAGATGTGGTTTTATGGATGTTTTAGAAGGTCTAATTCATCCGGTTTGGTTTACAGTTAATGATAGTAGCACTGGTTTCAAGGCAGGCAGGTTGAGGTTACAATTATCTTTGCAACGTTTGGTGGAGATGAGAGCTGTGATAGAATTGCAAGGCGCTGTACAGCTGAAAAAGTGATGTTAGCATGTGGTTCAGGGCAGGCATGTTAGGATGTATTAGTATCTCGGCATGGTTATGTAGAGGGATAGGCGTGATAGAGATTGCGAGGCACTGTACAGCTGGTAAAGCTTTGGTTCAGTAGAGGAGCTGGGGCCAGCTTGCTCGGTGCTGAGGCGAGGAAGTGGCAGTTGAAAACCCACCCGTTGGTAATTACTGGGGGCCTGCACCAGAGGATGGAGGCAATAGCAGTGGTGGCCAGATAAGGAAGCCTAGGGCAAGGGCAAGGGGGTTTTTGCAATGCTTTTGAGGTTAGTAGGTCTGGAAGAGGCCCTGAAGCAGAGGGAGTGAGAGCACGATCCGGCGACCACGTGGCGTGATGTCACACGCCACGTGGTAGTCGCGATAAAACCCCCTTCCCCTTTTTGTGCCACTTACTGCATTTGGGCCTGTTTTCTTTTAACTCATCACAGGTTGTGAGTGCTTAATCCTCCTTTTTGGAGGAGCTCCTGTTATCTTAGGCTGGCATTGACGATGAGAGAAGGAGCATGGTAGGGGCCAGCAGGAAGACGCCCTGTATCTGTGGGAGCGGAAGCACGCTAATGCGACCACGTGGCGTGACATCACACACTGCGCAATGGTCGTGAGGATGGGGGGATCTGAACAAAGGAGCAGTGGGGGTGACAGGAGAGGGCTAAAAGGTGAGGAGGTGGGTATAGTTCACAGGGGGAGCCTGGCTTGCAGGGGTAATGGGAGCGCGAATGCATACACATGCCAGTGGATTGTGGGTGGAGAAACGGACACTCTCCTGCACCAAAAAGAACCTCGTGGCTACCTCCCACTTTGTTATGTCATGGGGGAGAGCAAACCCCCTCAAATGACATTTTTCCTTAGCCCTGGCATTGCCACAAGGGAAGTAACCCGGAGGGGGCTGGCAGCAAACTTCATGGCCACATTAGACGGTGCTGGGGAAGCATATAGTAATAAATAAATGAAAGGGGTCAAGGGAATGCTTAAAGGGGCCAATAGATAGGCTCGGGGGGGTGATGAGCAGCCCACGTGGCATGCACTACACACCAAGGGCATGGCAGGGAGCAGCCAATGGGACCTAGTTGCCTATATGGAGGTGAAGCCCCCTTTTTTATAAAAAAAAACAGCTTTGACGGTTCAAAGAATACCGGATTGGGAGGGGGTTTGGTATGGAAGGCAAAGGGGGAAGCACTTGGACACCAAGGGGCAAAAGGAGCAGGATGGAGGCATTTTACTGGGGTCCTGACCGGGCATGCTGGCGCATGGCACGAGGGACAAAGGCAAGGCATAGTAAAATATATATATATATAATCTTGTTCTCTTCCCGTAGTTGTCTTCACAGTGAAAAGGAAGCGAAGGACATGGCACCAAAGAACAGCAGGCAGTCAAAGGAAGACGCTTACAGGGCTATAATCAAATTGGTGGAAAAAGCCAACAGAATGTGGGAACTGGTGGAGGGGGAAGAACCAAGGAGACCCGGGGAGAAGAGGAAAGTGGGCCTGGGAAAAGGGGGCAGAGGGAAATGACCAGCCGAAGGGCCAGGCAGTCCCACTGGGGTGCCACTGCTGGAAGTGGGACCTGCCAAGGTGGCTGATCCAGTACCCCTGAAGCCTATAGACTTGGTAATGCCAGTACCTCCCCCCGATCAAGGTGAGATCTCCCTTGGTAAACCCAGACCAGATTCCCAGAACATTGGGTTCCCTCCAGAAACCCTAGTAGTTCACCCTCCTCCTCAACTGCAGGGAGAAAAAAGGGGACACTTGGAAGACGCCAGGCAACACGGCCTGGACAAGGTTACAGGTAACACACCCAGCACAGTGGGGGATAGTATAAAAGAATATATAGGTCAAATTGTGTCAGCGCTGGGAACAGGAGGGTTAGGGCAGATGGAATTGACTCTGGCAGAGATTAGGATAGAGAAAGATGTGCCTGGAAGAAATGAAGGGAGTACAGAGAAAGAAGGTAAAGGTACAAGGGAGATAGGTGCGCCTGGGATGAGGGTAGGCGAGCATGTGCCACTGGCCACAAAGGAAAAAATATGGAAAGGGGAGTATATGGATATATTCACTTTGGTGAGTTGGAAAGTGGCAGCAAAGTATGAGGAAGCTGAGAACATAGGTAAGAGTGAAATGGCAGCCGTGATAGTGCTTTTAGGGAAGAAGGAGGAGGAGGACAAGTTCACAAAAGGGAAGACTTGGGACTGGTGGTTTGTAGGTTTTGCCACATTCTCAGCCATTGTCCTGGAAAAGAGTCCAGAGCTGGGCATCCCGCTCATCACTTATTCCTTGATTATAAGGAGGGCAAAAGCAAAGGGGGGGTGGGGTGGTTATACTATGATGAATTTTTTTGACAGAGATTGGCAACATTCGGGGATGCAAGATGGGACACCAAGCAGCTAGACTTATGGCCAGATTATGTAACAGATCAGTCCACACCTGAAGGGGAATGGGGGTAAAAAGGGGGCTACGCCCCAGAGATGCTGCTGGGCTTACAACAGGGCTTTTTGCTCATGGCCTCAATATTGTTTTCGGCATG
Organism: Neoceratodus forsteri; assembly: GCA_016271365.2. Lineage (NCBI taxonomy): Eukaryota > Metazoa > Chordata > Ceratodontiformes > Ceratodontidae > Neoceratodus > Neoceratodus forsteri. Next base: position 586,179,982 of record CM057449.1, read on the forward strand.
CCTGTTCAAAATGCAGGGGAGGGCACCCAGCTAGCAGATGCAGAATGACATGGGCCCAAAGGGCACAGGGGCACAGGGGCACAGGGGTCAAGTGTCAGGTCAACAGTTTTTTTGAGAAGGACAGATGTTTAAAGGCCAGACATGGAACAGGGGAGGGAAGGGTAGGGGGAACACGAGTGAGGGGGGTCAGAATCACTGACCAGGAAAATCTTGCACAAGGCGAGAGAGAGAGAGAGAGAGAGAGAGGGCCGGGGAGAAGTAACGGGAGGAATGACAGGAAGCAGTTTGGGGTGGCCAGAACCCCTATCATCTTAGAGGAATAGACAGCCTGTTTGGACATATATCCGAACAAAAGAGTGGGGGATATGATTATAAGAGGTTTTAGCACAGGGTTTTCACTGCAGTGTGGGGGGCCCAGACAAACGAGAGAGGCGAGCAACCTGGCGTCAGTAAAAGAAAAGGAAGAAATGTTAAGACAGAAGATAGAGAAAGAAAAGGCAGCAGAGAGGGTAGAGGGCCCATTTGACACCTCCCCATTGCAAAACATGCAGACTTCACTGTTGGGTTTGGTACCCAAGAAACAAGAAGGGGAGTACAGGGTGATTCACCACCTGTCCTATCCAGAAGAGGACTTGGTGAATGATTTCATCAGGGAGGAACATAGTACGGTGACATATGTGACACTAGAGGATGCAGTCCTGATAATCCGGGCCACTGAGGATGCATGGATGGCAAAAATGGATATTGAATCAGCTTTCAGACTGCTGCCTGTTAGGAGAGAAGACTGGGATCTATTGGCTTTTAAAATTGGGGGGCAGTATTTCGACAATGCCATGCCGATGGGATGTTCCATAGCATGTGCGACATTCGAAGCATTCAACACCTGCTTGCAGTGAATATTCCAGGAGAAAACTGGTTATGGGATGGTCATTCATTATCTGGATGATTTTCTTTTCATTGGGAGGGGAAACAGAGAGACACAGAGTATGCTGGGTAAGTTTCAGGAATTATGCAGGGAACTAGGGGTTCCACTGGCACCAGAAAAAACAGAAGGGCCCAGCAGGGTGATGGAGTTCCAGGGGATTGAGATAGATGCTCTGAATGAAATATTCAGGCTGATGGACAAAAAAATGAGGAAACTGAAGGAACTGATCCAAGTACACACCAACAGGAGAAGAGTACAACTAAAACAAGTGCAACAAGTACTGGGTCACCTGAAGTTTGCATGCAGGGCCATTAGATGAGGGAGGGCATTCACAAAGAGGTTAGCTAGGGCTACAGCAGGGGTCACCAGACCACATCACTGGGTGGACCTGACAAAAGGTGTCAGGGAGGATTTTAAAATATGGGAGGAATTCCTTCAGGAGTATAACAGCTGCTCTTTCTGGCAAAAGGAGTGGGTGTACAACACAGACCTCGACCTCTACACAGATGCTGCTGGGGGCTTAGGCATGGGGGGTTGCCTGAGGGGCAGATGGTTTGCAGAACCATGGCCTGCTAGCTGGGTGAGGGACGGCAAAGTGAGAGATATAACATTTTGGAGATCATGCCCATATGGGCATGTACCCTGGTGTGGGGGAAGGAATTACGAGATCAGAAAGTGACATTTTGGTGTGACAATAGAGCAGTGGTGGAGATCCTAAACAACAGGGGAGCCAGGTCAGAAACAGTCATGTAAGTATTACGACGTTTAGTGTTAAGCGCTTTGCAGTTGAACATGTCATTCAGAACAAAACACATAGAAGGGGTGCACAATACCCTGGCTGACAGCCTTTCCCGTCTGCAGCTGGACCATTTTCGGAGGCTGGCACCAGCAGCGGAAGAGCTAAAAATGCCCATACCAACGAACATCTGGGACGTTGACAAGAAGGAGCAGAACTGTTTCACAGCTCATGGGCACCTCGGACTCTGAGGGCCTACGATGGGGCCTGGCAAGTGTTTCAAACATTCAGGGCAACACACCAGATGGAGGTAAGTAGGTCACTCACAGAGGAACAGTTGGGAATGTTCACCGTGGAGCAGTGGCAAAATGGGACAGCCCACACCACAGTGAGAGTATATTTGGTAGGGATTAGTGTTATCTGCAGTCTAAAAGGGTGGAAGGACCTGACAAAATCATTGTTCATCAGAAGAATGATGCAGGGATGGGGCAGGTTGAAACAGGGGCCAATAGATAATAGGAGGTCAATAGGGGAGCAGTGGCTAGCAAAACTAAAGGATGTGCTCCCAGCAATATGCAGATCAAAGTCTGAGGCCCAGCTAATTCACACAATTTATGTTGTAATGTTTGCAGGGGCCATGAGAGTGAGTGAGGTGGTAGGCCATGGGAAAGAAGACAAGGAAGGGGGGTTAGAATGGGAAGATATAAGCTGGGGGGTGAAAGAGATACAGATCAAGATTAGGAGGTCAAAAATGGATCAAAGGGGATAGGGTTGCATAGTGACACTGAAGGGGCAGGTAGAGGTTGCAGTATGCCCAGTACAGGCTCTGTGTGCTTTCGCCGCAGAGCATGGGACCAGGACAGGGAGATTATTTGTACATGGTGATGGAAGAAGGGTCACCGGCTATCAAGTCACAGCATTACTCAAAAAGGGCATGCAATTCATGGGTGAGGACCCTGCTAATTATTCATCCCATTACTTGTGGATTGGGGCTGCCTCACCGTGGGCAGCGGCGGGAGAAACTGTGAATGATATTTTGGAAAAAGGACGCTGACGGTCTGCCAGTTATAAGAGGTATATTTGAGTACTGAAGTAAGAAATTAAAGTATTGCTCCTGTTTTTTATCTACAGATCTGGGGGGGCCAAAATGATGAGGGGGAGGGCAGAGGAGGGGATACTGCAGTGATGACACTAAGAGCATGTATAAGATTATTAATTTTGCTTGAACCCCATAGGAAGAGGGAGGATCATGGAAGTCTGGATCTGCAGCCATTCCTATATTTATTGGGCTGGAAAGAAAGCAGAGAAGAAGGCTGGGGGAAAGCAGCTGTACCAGGATGTGAAACAGTGTAGGTTGGTCTGGCATGGCATCCGGGGGATGAGATGGGCATAACTGCTTCCCACCTTGAAGGAACTCAAGTGGCGGCAACCTAGTCCAGACCTAATTATTATACATTTAGGGGGCAATGACCTTGCAGGCAAGCCATGGGTAGACACATACTTGCAGATAAAAAGGGATCTAGGAGCAATACGACAGTGGTGGCCTAAGGTATGCCTCACCTGGTTGGATATGATACCAAGGAGGGTGTGGAGGCAGGAGCACAGCCATAGAGCTGTGGAGAGGGCCAGGAGAAAGGTGACTAGAAGGGTTGGGACATTAATAAGGCAGATGGGAGGACAGGTGATACTGTGGGGGGTAAAAGAATGGGTAGAAGACTTCTACAGGTCAGATGGGTGCACCAGTCAGACCTAGCCATAGACATGTTCAATACAGAAACAATGGGCTTTATAGAAGAATGGAGGGAACATGCAAGAAACGGGAAATTAAAAAAAAAAAATGAGAAGGAGTAAAAAGGATCTTCCCTGAGGTAAGGGAGAATAATACCCTAAGTGTGGGGGAGGGGGAAGCCAGTTGTCCAACGCAAGCTGGAGACTGGCTAGTGGGGGAAAAAAGGGGGCAAGGAGGGGGGAAGAAAAAGGAATAACACAAGAAGAAGAAGAAGATGAAGGAAAAAGCGGTCTCAATTTTCACTGTTACCTAATGGAAAAGAAGAAGAAGAAGACACCCAGGTTTTCACCTCGGGGGAGAAAAGAGAAAGAAAGAGGGATAATCAGCGATTGATATATGGATGGAAATAAATGAAATTCTGAAAATATGATAATAAGAAATGATAAATGGAATATGGAATTATGATGTATAAATAAATTAATTGCCAATCTGAGCACATCAACAAACAATGGTCTCTGTCTTTTTTGAGCGAAAAGGGGGGAATCCGGGACAATGGAGTTTGCCCTTTAAGGAGCAGACCAGGTTGTCCTGGTGCACCCCTTCCCTCCTTCATTAGGATGGTTGTGCTCAGGAGGGGAGGGAGGGAGGAAGGAAGGGGAGGGGCTAAGGGTTAGAACAATGGGCAGGCAACAGGAAGGGAAGGGGCAAGTGGAGGTACATAATGGACAGCTCAGAGGGGCCTCAGCCACTTTTTGCTGGAGTTTTGATCCCTCCCACCCACCTAACAAGGCAGAGCAAGAGGGGAAGACAGTCAAGATGGGACTGTATGGTGAGTCTGTCAAAGGTGGATGACAGACGCGTCCGGTTGGACAGTTTGGACTGCCAAAGGTGTTTGGCAGGTGATAATATGGGTATGGACTGCCAAAGGTGGATGGCAGTAGAAAAAGGGGAAGGGGAGGAAGGAGAGGGGGAAGAAAAAGGAATAACACAAGAAGAGGAAGAAGATGAAGGAAAAAGCAGTCTCGGTTTTCACCGTTACCCAATGGAAAAGGAGAAGAAGAAGGCACCCAGATTTTCACCTGTGGGGAGAAAAGAGGAAGAAAGAGGGATAATCAGAGATTGATATGTTGATGGAAATAAATGAAATTCTGAAAATATGATAATAAGAAATGATAAATGGACTACGGAATTATGATGTATAAATAAATTAATGGCCAATCTGAGCACAACAACAAACAATGGTCTCTGTCTTTTGTGAGGGAAAGGGGCTAATCCGGGACAATGCCAATATTGAACTACCTCCCAAAACATGTAGTCAAAGTTAACTCATTTGATAGCTTCAAAATCAGCCTTGATAGATACTGATTTGAGTAAAGGGTACCTGATTCCAGCATGCTGGAGATGAACGAATGTGGGCCTATGGCTTACTGTACATCTTACACTTCCTAGTATAACTCCTAATATAATAAGACTTTCTTCAGGTACATGAGCAAGAAGAGGAAAACAAAAGAAGGGACAGTAAGAATTAGGAGAATGATGGAGGGAGACTGCACAGAAGAAGATCAGGAAAAGCAGATATCCTAAACAGGTACTTTTGCTCAGTCTCACGGAAGAGGAGAGCAGACCAACAAGGAGCAGCATGACAAATGGGTGGGGGGGGGTAGAGTTGAACATGAGTCCATTTTTAAAGAAAGCGTCCTGAAGGGACTTGCTGATCTGAATGTGGACAAGGCCATGGGACTGGACAGGATATACCCAAGGATAATAAATGAACTCAGTGAGGTGCTTGCTGCATCACTGATTGCTTTTTCAACAGGTCACTGAAAACAGGCTTGGTTCTGAAAGACTAGAGAAGAGTAGACTTGGTCCCACTCCAAAAGAGCATCAGCGGAGGGAGGCTAGCAATTATAGACCTGTCAGTATCACATCTGTGGTGGGGAAACTAATGGATACCCTGTTAGTTAATGGAGAGATTAGTACAATGTCTTGAATCTCATTGGCTACAAGCCAAAGACAGCTTGAATTCATGGGGGAAAGGTCATGCCACATGAGTCTGATTGATTTCTCTGACCTAGTGACCGGGGAAAAGGACCATAGCAGGACAAGGGATGGCTTATTTGGATTTTAGCAAGGCTCTGGCACTGTGCCACACTGGAGACTGATAAAGAAATTGATCAGTCTAGGATGGGATCTAAAGTGGTAAATTGTGTACCTAACTAGTTAGTGGATAGGATGCAGAGGGTGGTGGTAAATGACACTCAGTGTGAGGGGTGACTACAAGCAGAGTGCTGCAGCGCTCAGTACTGGCTCCAGTCCTGTTCAGTGCCTTCATAGGTGACATTGCAGAAGGACTGTAAGGAAGACACCTAAATCATTAATAGGGTAGATAATCAGGAGGGGGCAGAGACAATGCATAGGGACCTTGATATATCACTATTATAATGCTCTCCTAGAAAGTAAGCAGAACAGAAGTAATAATTGATGAATGTAGTCAAGGTGGAAGGGGGGACGATGATGATATTGTAATATCTCCTGTTCACGAAAATATCTGATTCTAGGATATGAACCTCATAGAGTGATTCCTCAATGAAACTTGCTTATTGCTGTATTTTATGTGTTTTCTTAAAGTATGTTCATCCACAGTGTATAGTAATCTTCCCACCACTGTTAATAGTATAGTTAAAGTACTCCAAGAATACTTACTCTTGGTACAGTCACATGGAATTTAGCTAAGTATAAATTAACTGGATATTTGTTTCTGTGGAATTTGTCTTAGATTTTGTGCTTTAAATTGCAGTAACATTTTAGATGTTATAAACTATAGCTAAAAATAGTTATTGATACTCTGTAAGAGAGGTATTGGCTGGTGTTCACTGTTACATTTTTACAGATGTCAGAGGACACACCAACATGAGTGCAGTTGGGTGAAAAGTGATATTAGGGTTTATCATCAAGGCACAGGTCAGGAAGCATAGGAAAACAAGGAGCAGTTTCAAAATTTGTAAATAGCTTTTTAATTTTCTCAATAACAGCAAAAAAAAAAAGAAATTTGTTTGGTATAAATATTGACAAAGGCAGTGCAAACAGGGAAAACAAAGTCCTTCTTCTGAGTGTTTCTTCTCTTAATTCAAGGTTTCAGTCTCCCAGTCTTTCACTCTCCTTATCTCTCTAGCAAAAGCATTACTGCTCTTTTTGTAAGTCTTTGTGAACTTGTTAAGAGAGCCTGCTTCTCACAAAATGTTCTTGTAAGTTTCGATGCAGGTATAGCAAACCGAACATAGTGACCCAGAAATGACCTCTTGTTTACAACTCTGCAAAGGACTTAAAAACTGCATCTCTGGTTAACACCTTGAGTTCCAAATAGCTTTTTGCAATCTTTTCAACAGTATAAGTATATACAGACTTAAAAAAGGGATCCCAATATCAGTGACATTTTCACATAAATATTCACATATATTTTTGTACCTGTAAGGGGTGGAAAAGACAGAAACAGCAAGGGAAAGCAGAAAGATAGTGAGAGGTGGACAATTGCAAAACTGTCAGAGTGCTCAGTTCCTCGGTCTTACAAGAAAATGTGGTTGCGCAACTAGATAGAGAAGAGACAGAAAAGGAGAGGATAGAACAGACCCTTGTGTTTAACCCTTTCTGCATAACAAATGGGGCAGGGCCTTATTCAGCCCTGTCACCTACCCCCCTTTAAGAAGGAACCTGTTTTCCAAAAACAGGTTTTCAAAACTTCTACTAATTCTCAATTCCTGATCCACATCTTGAAAGAAAGTCAGCATTGACATTCTCTTTCCCAGATTTGTGCATCACCTTTAATTTAAAGGCTGTAGTGCCAGGTACTGTGTTATTCTAAAATTGTTATCCTTCATTTGGTTAAGCCAACAGAGAGGATTGTGATCTGTTATCAGTACAAAGTCAGGTCCCAGCAAATAAAATTCAAGGGACTCCATGGCCCACTTTGTCACAAGGCATCCCTTTTTAATGGTGGAGTACCTTTTCTATCTGTCATGCAATTTCCTACTTACATTATATAAAGACTAGGATGTTCTTTCCCATGTATATGCTGACTCAAGACTGCACCTAGACCTAACTCTGATGCATCAGTCTGTAACAGAAATTTTTTTCTCAAAGGCTGGGCTTCTCACAACAGGGGCTGAACATAATGCAGCCTTAATGGCCCAAAAAGCTTCATTTCACTCCAGCGACCATTTCACATTATTCGAGTACCATTTCTTGTGAGTTCAGTGAGAGGAGTAGCTAAATCAGCAAAGTTGGGAACTAATCTCCGATAATAACCAGCCAGCCCTAAAAACTACCTGATATGTTTCTTGGTTTTGGGTACAGGGCTGTTAGCTACAGCTTCTATCTTGGAAACCTCTGGCTTGACTTCTGCATTTCTCAAAACATAGCCCAAATATCTGGTTTCCTGCATGCCCAATGCACACTTAGTAGGATTAATTGTCAGACCTGCCTTTCTGATTGATAGGATAACTCCTCATAGGTGTTCCAGATGGCTTTTCCAGTCTGGACTGTACCCCACAACATCATACAGATATGCAGCACAATAACCAGTGTGAGGGGATGAAATTACATCCATGTACCACTGGAATGTAGCAGGTACACCATGCAAGCCAAATGGCATGTTGGTGAACTGATAGAATCCTATAGGAGTGGCAAATGCAGTTTTGTCTCTGGATTCTTTAGCTAGGAGGATTCACCAGTAACCCTTGGTGAGATTGAGGGTACTGATATAATTGACACTTCCCAGTCTGTACACCAAATCATCTATTCTGGATATAGGATAACTGACAAATACTGACACTTGATTAAGTTTCCTAAAGTCAAGGCATATTCTTACACCCCTTTCTTTTTTGTTTACAGTCACCATTGATGATGACCAAGCACTTCTCAACTCTTCTATGATACCCAATTTTTTCATTTTTTATATTTCATTAACCACGTCTGCTCTTAACTGCTCTGGTAAGCTGTATGTCTCTTGTCTAATAGGGCGAGCATTCCTTGTCACTATTACGTGCTGCACCCTTTTTTCTTGGCCTGGTACTGTGGTAAAAATACTGTTACATGTCTTTAGCAAGTTACTGATTTCTTTGGTTTGTTCAGAAGTTAAGGAAACATTCACTTTTAGAGCATCAGCAGTTACAGTTTGTTTCAGTCTATCATAAGCTACATAAATATCTTCATTAGTTTCTGGTAAAACTAGAAATACAACTTTTGGTGTTTTGTCAGCCCATTACATGAGTAGGTTAGCACAGTATATCTTAGTAGGATTTTTCCTATCAGAGGCTCAGTCTCATAGCTAACTGTGCCAGTACGTCCAAGCACTCTGTAAGGCCCTTGCCACTTAATTAACAGTTTATTTTCTATAGTGGGTAACAGTAGCAGGATCTTTTCACCTGGGTCAAAAGCTTTTTCTTTTACCCCATGGTCATAATACACCTTCTGCTGGTTCTGAGCCTCTTCCTTATTACTATGGTTGATTTCAACATATTTAGCCAGCTTCTTTCTCAGGACCTGCATATAAGATGTAATAGATTGTTTTTGAGTGGGATTATCTTCCCATGTTTCTTTTATTACATCTAGTGGCCTTCTAGGTTGTCTACTATACAGCATTTCGAATGGTGAAAAACCTGTTGATGCCTGTGGCATGTCTCTGTAAGCAAAAAGCAAGTAAAGTAAGTTTGGTGTCATTCTTTCTCTTCCCCTTTTATAAACCTTTTTTAACATGCATTTTAGGGTTTGAATAACATGCTCCACAAGATCACCTGTCTGAGTGTGATAAGGGGAGGTTCTTATGGCAGTGATACCTGGTAGTTGGTACAGCTCCTTCAGTAATGCAGCATGAAAATTACTACCCTGATCAGTAATAATCTCTTTAGGTATGCTCACCCTGCTGAAAATTTTGGCAAGTTCTGCCCCTACTTTTGGGGCTGTGACAGTATGCAGTGGAACTGCCTCTGGGTATCGAGTAGCATAGTCATATACTACCAAAATGAATCAATTTCCCTTTTTACTTTTGTCTTAGGGGCCAACCACATCCATTGCAATTCTCTCAAAAGGCACATCTATCAAAAGTAGGGGCAAATGGGGTGCCTTGTCTTTTTTAGTCACTGGGGCTACTTTCTGACACTCAAGACAAGAACAGAAATAGGTAGCAACATCTTTATGAATTTCAGGACAGTACAATTTGTATAGAGATCTGGCAGGTGTACAATCCCTCCCTGAGTGACCAACCATAGGACTATCATGTGCTATCTGTAACAACTCAGATATATGCTTTTGTGGTATAATCAATTATTCTATCTGGTCCTGTGTCTGAGGTTTGACCCAAACTCTGTACAGTGGCTCATTACATTTTTTTAAACACAGGTTCACCCAGTTTTGGTTTCACCCCCAGCTGCTTAAAATAACCCTGGAGAGAAATATTGTTAGCTTGTTCTGAAAGAAAATCACAGTCAGTAATCAGTTTAGTTTCAGCATTTTCATATGTTAATCCCTTATGTGCATAAGTATTTTGTTGCTACTGTTTCTTCAGGTGTTGTTTTTCTTTTCTGGACTTCTGGATTTTGGTGCTCTGCTCAAATAATTCTGAATCAAAATCAATGAAAAGAAAAGAGTCCCCACCATCTGAAATTTTCTTTGCCTGAGCTCTTGTCACCACAGCTGCTGAAATATCAGGATTTACTCCCTCTTTGATTAACTCAGTAAATCCTGGAAAGTCATTTCCAATAATCACAGGTACAGGTAACTTAGGTACTACCCCCAGTTTCATTTAGTGTGACACACCCTTAGTAGTCAGAGTCCCTTGGCTGGTGGGATAGTATTGAGTGTCCCCGTGGATGCAGATGGCACCAGTACCTGGTTCTTTTGGACATTGTTTTCCCAGCACTTCCATATGCGCTAGGGTCTGTCTTTTTCCCAAAGGTATAAGTCCCTTCGCAGTCTTATCTCCCACCTTCACATCTGTTAAGTACTTGCCCCAATTTGCTAAGGACAAATCTGCTCCAGTGTCACTCTTCTTATTATGGCAATTTCTTGCAATATGACCTGGTTTATTACAGTTATAGCAAGTGAAGTTTTTGGGTGCAGATTTGTTACCACCACCAGAATTCTTATCAGACTTGGAGTTTAAATGGGAAAAAGAGTGTCTTACCAGTGCTTGGTTGTTACCTCACTGTTGTGGCATCTGTGTGGCCATTTGGTAGTCCTAAGCCAAAGAAACAGCCTTTTGACCACCTTCTGGTCTGTGTTTTTTTCACCCAAAGCTGTATGTCTATATGCAGGATGTTGATGAATTGTTCTATTGCAGATGTGTTGATGATCTGTGGGAGTGTTTTGCCCACTGGTTGGAGCCATTTCTTAAGGAGTTCTCTGAGATGGGTGAAGGTTTCTCAAGGATGATCTTCTGAGATGTCATACATTTTCAGGATTTCACTTTTCATCAGATCATAGTTTTTTGACTGTGCAGTGTCCATATTACTGTAAGCAAGTTGGTCTTTCCCTGTCAGGTATGGTACCACTCTGATTGTCCATTGTTACTTTGGCCACTGGCAGGCTGTAGCAACCCTTTCAAAGGTTGTCATGTATGCTTCGATATCATCCAAGGAATACAGCTTTGTAAGTTGAAGGTCTTATAAGTTGTTGATGTTTTGCTGCTCTGCTGGACCTGTACCAGAACCTCCAGCTTTGATAGCTTGAAAGGCATCAATTCATCGCTGCATTTCTTCTCTTCTTTCTTGCTCCTGTCACTGCATCTCTTTTAGTCTCTGCTGTTCAAGTTGTTGCATTTATTCATTTCTCTGTGCCTGTAAACATTGAATCTCTTTTTCTCTCTGCTGCAGCTCCTCTTTTCTATGTTTCTCTGTCTCTTTTTGTTGTATTGCCCACCATTGGAAAAGGCAGTCAGGCTTTCAGGTTCTATCACTGCCTGTTCTTTTTCTATCTCTGGTGCTGGGCTGAACAGTCTCAGTTTGGACTTCATTTTCTGCTTCTAGTTTGGCTGCCATTCTTCTGTTAATGACTTCTGGACTTGATGATGGAGAATCCGTACCTTTCTGATATACTTCTTTGGTACCAGGTCTAGTACCCACATACCAAATTCCTGGCTGGCAGTATACATGGCATAAATCCAACTTATGCTGTCACCATCTGTCATCGAGACACAGGTCAGAAAGTATAGGAAAACTAGGAGCAGTTTTTTTTTTAATTCACAAATAGCGTTTTATTTTTCTCAATAACAGCAAAATAAAAAATAAAATTGTTCAGTATAACTATATACAAAGGCAGTGCAAACTGGGAAAACAAAGTCCTGCTTCTGAGTGTTTCATCTCTTAATTCCAAATTTCAGTCTCCCAGTCTCTCACTCTCATTGTCTTCTAGCAAAAGCACTGCTCTTTTTATAAGTCTTTGGGAACTCGTTAAGAGAACCTGCTTCTCACAGAATGTTTCTGTAAATTACAATGCAGGTGCAGCAAAAAGAACATAGTGACCCAGAAATTACCTCTTGTTCACAACTCTGCAAAGGAGTTAAAAACTGCATCTCAGGTTAACCCCTTGAGTTCCCAGTAGCTTTTTGCAGTCATTTCAACAGTATAACTATATACAGTTTTAAACAAAGGGATCCCAGTATCAGTGACATTTCCATATAAAGATTCACATATATTTTTATGCCTGCAGATATGCAAGGGGGGGTGGAGAAAAAACAGAAATAGCAAGTAAGGCAGAGAGATAGCGAGAGGTGGACAGTTGCAAAACTGTCAGAGTGTTCAGTTCATAGGTCTTACATGAAAATTTGGTTGCACAACCAGACAGAGAAGAGACAGAAAAGGAGAGGATAGAACAGACCCTTGCGTTTAACCCTTTCTGCATAACAAATGGGGCAGGGCCTTATTCAGCCCTGTCACATGGTTGTAAATATAATAAGACATTGCTTGTTTGTTGATTTATTTATTTGTTTATTTGAAAATTTGTAACTGGGATCGCATACTGAGCCAAGGCTCATTTCCATGTGTGATGCAGGGGAAGGGAATAAGAGGAACATTAGTACAATACATTAAAGAAGTCAATAGAACAACATTCGGCAAATAACATAGTACAAGAGTGAATAGGCACAAAAATAAATGGATTACAGAAAAATGGGTGTAGTTACAGCTCAATATGAGATGCCATGAGGCGTGGCCTGCTAAGCACTATTGCAGATACGTGTTAGTTCAGTTCTCTTGGGTACTAACTCTTAATTTGCCTTTAAAGGAGAGAATTCAGTGTTAAACTACATCTTCAACTTCAGTAGTTCTACGGCAGGGGGTCGGCAGTGCAGTAAGCAGTTAAATCTAACATTTGATCCTATAAAGCAATTGAAAGATTAGTGCATTATCCACGAGAAAAGGACCAGATTGCAGGCTCTGACAGAGAAAACGCAATGTCTGAGTTGGAAAAATCTCTATCTGGAATCTCAGCTACCTTGGCCACAATGCAAGCCGAAATGAATGCTGGCTTCACTAATTTAGCTGTGCAAGTCACCCACATCCAAACTGTGGTTGCTGGACTTTCCAAGACCCCCACAGCTCACAGAACCCACCTGGATGAACTAGAGAAGTGGGCAAGTGAGTTGGAGGACACGGTGATGTCCATTTCCTTGGAGTGTTATCTACTTAAGGAGGGCCTAGAAGAGCTGCAAGCAAGGGTTGATGACCTGGAAAATCAGCTGCAAAAATCAAACCAACACATTGTAGGTCTCCATGAGTGTGTGGAGGGGAAAACCCTAAAAAGGTCTGTAGAAATGGTTAATGAAACACTTAAAGCTGGATTCTGTGCCCCCCAATCTTAAAACAAAGGGACACACTGTGTGGACCCACCACCAAAACTGGAGGATCACCCTCATCACATGCTTATTAAATACCTCTGTTACATGGATAAGGAAACCATGCTTTGGGCAGCCAAAACCTAAGGTCCCATTGAGTTTGAAAATAGTCAGGCGCAGATATTCCAAGACTACAGCAGGGAACTTCAAGTAAAATGGCAGAAATTCAACTCTGTCAATCTAAAATGCATTCTAAGGGCTGGAACTTTGCACTTTTGTACCCTGCCAAACTCCGCATTGACCACCCTGAATAACTACTTCAAAAATTATGTGGAAGCCGAATCCTTCATGGAAGAAGAAACCGCAGCCCGGGAGGGTTGCTCACAAGCTTGATCGATGGCTCCTTCAAAATGGTAACTCTCTGCTGCATCCTGATTTATTAACTTATTTGTTTTGGGAAGGAAGCTGAGTGGTCTGAGCTGATTCTCGTATTCAGGGGAGTTGGTAAGTTCCCTCCTGGCGATCCCCCATCTGCAGAAACAGGCATGTCTCTTTTCCTTTTCTTACTAGTGAGAAAGACATAGTCAGTGGATGGCGGAGGGTGACATCAGCGACCTTCTGGTGGCCTTCGGAGGTCCCTATTTATTTTTAGAAGTGTTGTTCAGCTGGTGTTTGTGTCCCAATGTGCTGGTTGGACTGTCCAAATGAGGCCACAACTAAGACTGTGTCCTGGGTAATGCCCCTATCCAGTGAGAGGCTCTTAAATGTGGCCTGTGTTTGGTGCTATCTGCACAATGCTGCCTACTGTGATCCACCCATTGAGATCCCATGTCCAAGATGGTTGTAGATCTGATGATAATTTAAATCTGGTGCTGTTTCTTACATTGCACACCTGTGTGTAGCCCATGTATTTCTATATTCCTGCCGAACTGCCATTTACAAGTCTTACCAACCATGTCGGGGACATGGGTATCAGTGGGATCTCTGGGCAGTAAAGACCTGAGAGGCTCCCCTCTCTCCTTAACTTCATGGGCTCAAGGCTTCTCATCACTTTTGCTGCCATCTTCTGTGCCCCAGCGGATGACAGAAACAAGCTAGACATGGCAGTTCACCTATGTGTCTTACAGTACAGCTACTATAATGCTACTATAATACTCCTGTTGAGGTCATCTCTGCTCTGCTTTTTGCATTTCCCCTGCAAAAGTATTGCTACTGTGGTTTTTTATATTCAGGTCAATGCACATGCTCGATGACCCGACTGCATGTGGGGATGCAGACACCAGCAAGGAAAAGTCAAAATTTCCACACTTGAGCTTGCATAAACTAAACTGCTTCTGTTCTCTGATCTGCACAGCAGTGGCTAACACAACTTTGGATCACCGATACCCTGTATCAGTGGCTCCAGCAAACAAGATGAATCCTTCATGTGTGCTGATCTTCTGATGCACCAGGGTTTGGATTGTCTGAGAAGTCCAGGCCCCTTCTCTTATCTAGGTGGGGTTGGTAAGTTCCCCACTGGGGTGTTGCATCTGCAGCAACAGGTGTGATTATCTTTTCCTTTCTTCCCTCTGAAACTGGCTCAGTTACTGAATGGGGAGGGGGGTAGGGCTGCTACGGATCTGTTAGTGACCTTTCAAGGGATTTCATGTACACTATGATCACTGTTTTGCCGGTTCGATGTTCCTGTGTGCTAACCAGGGTTGGCATTCTGTTTCTGCATTTTTCCCTGAGAACATTATTAGTACCTATGACCAGTAAATAATTTCCAAAAGCATCCTGCATTTGGTGCTAACTATGATTATGCTGCTTATTTGTGATCTGCCTAATAAGGACTCATGTGGGAGATGGCCATTGTTCCTTCTGTATTTCAAACTAGGGGCTACCCCCTTTATTGCCCATTTACGAGAGGCACATGTCAACATCTAATCCTGCTGATTTGCCCTCTATGAACTTTCCTGACAACGCCTGGGATGCCTGGGGACATGGGTGTTAGTGGGTTCTCTAGGTAGCAGGGAGCAGAGAGGAAACTCCTCTCTATTTTACTATGTGTATATACGGCATCTCATCAATTTTACCCCTTTTCTCTTGCCTCAGTGGAACACAGACTCAAACTAATTATGGCAGCTCATTACCTTGTCTCAGGTCATGGTCAACATCCCATTCATGACATTTCCCATTTGCTGAATTACCCCTACATTGAGAACTACTCTTATGCTATAAGTAAGGCTATTGTGCTTGTTTGAGGTCCTCATTGCATCTAGGGGTGCAGGTACCAGTGGCAAAATCCCTCAGAGTGCTATACGTGGGCTTACTCAAAAAAAGTGTATATGTTCTATGTCCTGTGTGGTAAGAACCAGCACTACTTAGACTTATCGGTACCTTCAATCATGACTCCCACCAAGTCTGCGACACTACTTCCCAGAATACATTAATATCATTGTTTGATTATAGTAGTTGACTCTTCTTCTTTTTACAGTTATCCCTGTTTAGGTGTAATTAGGGCCATGTGAGAGGAGAGATGTTTCTGACTACGTTATTTTTACACAATTCTCTGTTCCATTGTTCTTTAATGTAGGGGGCCGGGGTGGCGGGTGTCCTCCCCCCAACCCTGGTTAGCCCCATAATATTAAAACAAAGGGGCATTCCCTTCACTGTGTTTCTAATATGAGTGCCCACACTCAGTGATATCACTATTCATCTAATTGCCAAAGATTTGAAAGGGAACCTCTACTGGGTTACTAATTGCCCAACGAGAAGGGTGAGGAGGTGGGTTTTAAGGGATGTTTTCAGCTGTTCACATTGTTCTTTCTGTATTATGCTACTGTACTTACCTATCAGTTTGAAGTAGGTTACTTTTTTCATGTTCTAGTAGAAGGGGGGGATCACTAATTGTGGGTTTGTTGTGGTTTTGGGGGAGTGGGGATCTACAGGGAAAACATTTTTGGATTACACACTGGCTGGATTTATATGTTGAAATGCTATACCTATACCAGTGCATTATGTTGACCCCTAGCTGAAACACTAGTCCAGCTACCACTTGACCTTTACAGTATCTTTTGAATGTCTAGCATAGTTCTTATCTCTACTTGGAATGTCAATGGGCTTAAAAGTGTCATTAAATGTAGACAGGTGGTGGCTGAGTCCAAGAGATCCACGGTTAAAGTATTACTGATGAAGGAGACCCATATGTCCCATACAGAGGCAGAATAAAACAGTATGACCCTGGGTGGGGCATGGCTTTCATCCTGCTTCTCTTCTAAAGCCAAGAGAGTGGCTATTTGGTTTCCTCAGGGTGTCCAGGTTACTGTACATAACAAGGCAGTTCATCTTGAGGGGTGATACGTCCTGTCACATGTTGCTCTGGCTAGTATGAGTGACCTCTATGTAGGCTCTATATATGCTCAAATATTGAGGACCCACATTTTTTCCAAAAGTTGGCACTGGACCTTGCAGATCGTCTGGGTCCGTGGATACTGGGGTGTGATTTTAACTGCATACTTGACATAATTCTTGATAGATTGAACCTTACCCTCATTCCACTGTCCAAAAATGCAAAAGCACTGGGAGACATGGAAACCATGTTCAATTTAGTTGATACATGGAGGTAATCCCATCCTACTGGATGGGACTAAACTAAGTTTTTTCTCCCATACTCACAATTCATATGGCAGATTGGATAGGCTGTTGGTTAGTACTCCCCTCCTTTCTACCATTCAAAGAACTGACTACTCATCTATCTTACTCTCAGATCATGCACAGTGGTTGAGGGCTTGACCCTTGCATGTCGAGCATGGAGCCTGGACCCCTTACTTTTGCATGACCAGAAATTCATTGTCTTTATGTCTGATGCTAATACAGAATTCCTGATTCTTAATAAGAGGGGAGACATGTCACATGGTTGCAGATGGGAAGCACTTACAGCATTTATTCAAGGACAGGAAATTGCATATTCTGCTCATGTCAAAAAGCTAAATGAATCTGAGCTTGTCCAGCTTGGACTCAAAATTGCAGCCTGCAAAGAAGCCTATATGAAGAGGCCCTCTCCCACCCAGTATAGAGTAGTCCAACAGTTAAAATGGCACTTTAACCAACTCAGCAGAGCCCACATTGAATGCTCCACACTTCTTTTGCAAGCAAGTACTTAACTTTGATGGTGACAAGGGGGGAATATCTGGCTTTGCAGCGATGGAACTAAGAGAGTGAGAGGATAATTGACAAATTAAAGATCACTCAAGCAACTTGTCCACCGATACTGCCACAATTGGTGCAAAATTTGGGGCCATTTGCAAAGCCTTCTACACCTCACAGGTCTTACCCATGACTTAACAAATGGATATTTTTTGACGGGCTTGGAACGTGGTTCAAGGAGAGGGAATGACTCCTTCCTCTAGCACTATTTAGCACACCTCCAAAACTCACACAGCACTTAGTTCATTTGGACTGAGCCACTGCATGGTTTGGTGGTTGAGCTTTTGTGTTTTGCTTCCCTTTGCCTAGTTGCTCTCTCTGTACTCTCTGGTTTTCTCTCCTGCTCCTTTTTTTCTCCTGCGATGTCCAATGCTCTCTCTCTCTCTCTCTCCCCTTCTTCATTCCTGAATTCTGTGCTCATGCTCTGTATTTTCTCCTGTGGTTTCCCCCACCTGGACCTTTTCAGTTTCCTGATCCCCCCCGATGTGTCGCTCGCAGCCGCCCATTCCCTCTCTGCCCTTTCCCTCTTCGCTGTTCCTGCCCTCCTACTTTGTTTTACTGTTTCTTTTTTTCTTCTGGGGGTGTTTCTTCTTCATTACCACCCAGCCTTTGAAGCTCCTCTCTACTGCTGCCCTGCTAAGACTTCCAAATGTGTGCCCTGACATCACCATCCAGCTGTCAATTCTGTTTCCCATGCTCCTCTCTCCCCTTCATTCTTCTACTCTCAATCAGTTGCCCGCAGTGCTCATCCTCAATTCTCCAGGGACCTCTCCCTTAGCTCTACTGCAGTGGACTAGCAGCAGTTCACTTTTCTTCAGGAAACACTGCCACCTCTGCTGTCCTACTGGATATCGCTTCAGTCCGTTCATTTACTAGGCTGATCCAAGCTTACTGCCCAGCTACTGGCAACTAGTTTTCCTACAAAGTGACGTTAAATGGGACAACCTAAATTCTGTAATGAGTCATTCATACAGCATTTCAAAGTAGCCTTAATAGTCTCTGGGCTGTGCCTTTTTCTCTGTGCTGGACTGCTGTTTTTTCCTTCCTTAAAGGCGCAGACACATATTTTGCTGTCTTAGCATACAGCTCAACTTGGGCTCACCAGAGACCCATTCTGACAAGGTTCTACACTTGGCCCAACCATTACTGTTCAGGTCCCTTGCCAGACCTTCAGCACTGATGGAGATCTTCAAGCTCACCACCCTTCTTCTGCATTGACAGAGTCTCCCTCCTGCTGGTGACCTAGTCAACCCCAAGGAGTATATGTTATCACCTCCTCCTTCTCTACAGGAACTGCCAGCACTGAAACAAAGGCTTCCTAAGCCTTTCTGCTCTCTTAAGGATTGGACAATCCAGCACCTCTCGATACTCGGCCTGGCCTACAAAGAGGCCATCATTCTTAACTGATCACACCTTACCTACTGGAGAACCTGTGTGGAGGTCTCATTCATCCCCAATCTGGCCTCATTGGGAGACTTCTCTCCCAATTTTCATCTTTTGAGCTCTACTACAGTGATCATC
The DNA here is from genome assembly GCA_016271365.2 of Neoceratodus forsteri. Classification (NCBI taxonomy): domain Eukaryota; kingdom Metazoa; phylum Chordata; order Ceratodontiformes; family Ceratodontidae; genus Neoceratodus; species Neoceratodus forsteri. Next base: position 586,198,904 of record CM057449.1, read on the forward strand.
ATACTCAACGACGGACCCATAAGGAGATCCCACTTGTTCCTTGACCATTTCATACACTATAGATAGCGGACTCACATAGGGATTCTGCTATCCTTACTTGTCCCGCAGGGGGGCCCAACTTGCTGCTCATACTTCCCTCAGTCTAAGCACATGCAGACCCATGTGGGGGGGTCTTGCTCACTTCTCGACCATTCTGCACACACTATATGGCAGACCCATGTGGGGGTCCCACCATCTCTACCATGCCCCACTAAGGGGCTTTACTCACAACTCAACATCCTGCAATCTGATTACTGGAAGACCCGTGTAAGGATCTTGCCATCTCTAGCCTTGACCATGTATAGGCCTGCCCATAGATCTCTCATCCTTGACTCTGTCCTCAGCATCAGCAGTACCACATTGGGTTCTACTGTCCCTAACTGACTCATATTGAAACTTAGCCTGCAATTGTGGAATTCCCACTCAAGGTGGTCCTACTCGAAAGTCCTGTCCTTCCAGCCAATCATGGAGATCATACTTTTCTGTAATGCACTTCCTGAAGTCTTTCCTTGGTAGTCCTATTTGGAATATAGCCAACACCTACTTGACCTACAAATTTCACAAACAATTCATCAACTCTCTAGTCCTCTCTAAAGCTGCCTCTACAGACATTATTTCCAACTCAGCCTCAATGGCCCCCGAAACCTAATAATACTCTTAAGAACATCTGCTCCATAGTTCATCAACATCCATGGACAAGGATCTGTTTCTTCTTAACATGCTCCTTAACAGCTTTCGCCTACACCTCTTGGATTCAGATCATCCCTGCAATGAAGGAGAAAGCTCATAAGAAGAAGAAGAAGAAATCCAGGACAGTCTCCATTTTTCACTCCTAAAGTACAGATTACTATTAGATTACCTCCCTTAGTATGCCCAGAGGAAGGGAAGTTCAGCAGCCATAGTTCCTCAGAGGTTTCCCCCTTAGGTTTTTTTTTTCCCTCTCCTGCATGCTGCCGTTCACACTCTCCAAGTTGGAGGAGGTATTCACATACTCTTTTGGGTGTTTAATAATTCCAATCTGGCCTCTCAATACAAAAAGGGTGAGAATGAGTAAAGCCACAATAATGCACAATCTTAAATTCACACAAGCATGTTATTCCCTCACATTGAATTGGAGGGCTTGGCCCGAGGTTCAAGGGGAGGGAAAAACTCCTCCCCTAGCACTATTTAGCAAGTCTCCAAAACTCACACAGCACTTAGTTCATTTTGGACACCCTCCATCCTCCCCACCTCCTCCTTCTTGACACACTTCTTACCCCTTCTTTGGGCTTTAATCATTCCAGTCTGGCTTCATGATACAAAAGGGTTGAGAATGAGTAAAGTCACAATAATGCACAACCATAAGTTCAAGCAAGCACTTTATTCCCTCACATTGAATTTCTGTAAGGACCATGTAAACCCATCGGCCCCCCTGAGGCATGTAACCTTAATGCTCCAATAACCAAGGATGATTTCCATCAGGCAATCAAAGCCCTTAAAAGTGGTAAGGCACCAGGGCCAGATGGAATCCCTACTGACTTTTTCAAAACCTTTGCCACTGACCTTGCTGACCAGAAGTGGGATATGATTGTAAAAGGCCTGGAACGAGGTGTATTGCCCCTATCTATGCAGTCAGTCACTATTACTGTTCTTCTGCAGTCAGGCAAGGACCCAACGTTATGTGCCTCATACAGGCCCATTTTTCTTCTCAAACCAGACTACAAAGTCCTGGCCAAGGTAATGCTACCAGAATTGAACCGATCCTTCCACATATTATCCATTCTGATTGAGCAGCTTCATTAAGGGTCATCGGGGAAACATAACATTCACAGAACCCTAAACAGTATATACAACTGGTCAACAAAAACAACTTAGCATGGTGCATCAGTCCTTGCCTTAGATGCAGAAAAGGCCTTTGACTGCGTGGAATGGGGGTTTATATTTGAGATCATTAAGCAAATGAGATCAATTGGGACTAGGGTCACAGATAATTAAATGGATTCATGTTATGTATTCATCCCTCACTGCTCAAATTCTGGTTAATGGGGAGCTGACACCCTCCTTTACCCTGGGATGAGGCACGAGGTAGGGGTGCCCATTATCTAACTCACTTTATATTATGTCCCTAGAACCCCTAGTGCCAGCTATCCAGGATCACCCTGATATTTAGGGGTTTGGGGGGGCTTGAGCACAAAGTTGCTTTCTTTACTGATGATCTACAATTCTATTTAAAACAAATGGCTTGGGTCTTACCTGCAGTGCACTCCCTGTTGCATGAGTATGGTAGCTTATCAGGCCATAAAATTAATTGGACCAAATGTGAACTCCTACTGATTGGTAAACCTGATAGACCCCAACTGGTGGCAAATCTTGGGTTAGTGCAAATGGTGAAAGAGATTTAATATCTGGTGATCCTCATCCCCTCCAGACTTAGAGTCATATACGCTAAAATACTATAAACCCCTCCTCTTAAAACTCTCTGAGGAATGCAAACACTGGCAGTATCTGCCCTTATCATTGCTAGACCACATTAATACCATAAAATTGTCATTCTACCTAGAAGCTTATACCTATATCTATCATTAGCCGTACATGTCCCTTTAACACATCTCAAACAAATTAATTTCTTGATTCATAAATTTATGTGCGACAGAAAAGCAGTTCACATCAAAAGGAGTATTTTACATCAAGCAGCATTACACAGTAAGGGACAGTCTGTGTGAAGGACTGTATTGCAGGACTCAGAGAAAGTGTAAAACAACACTGCCTTAGTTTAATATATTTTTAACAAAAATGTTTTACTGATGTGGAGCTCTGTCACCTCACCAGCAGGATACAGTAAGAGAGCTGTGTAGTTCATGTAGTGTGGGGAAAGAACTACCAAAACAGCTGGGAATTTTCTTTTCTTTTATTCTGGAGCTGCAGTAATGAGAGTTGTGCCTTTCCCACGTATGAGTGGGTGTCTAATAATTAATTTACAAAGTTAAACATTTTACTTTTGCAACTAGTGTTGTGAGGGGAAACCGTGAACCCTGGAGTGTAGTTCTGGGCCACTTTTGCCAATATATCTCAGCCCTGTTATGAGCGGGTGGGTGAAAGCTGCATTACACACTAAAGGACAGTCTGTGTGAAGGACTGTGTTGTGGGACTCAGAGAAAGTGCAAAACAACACTGCCTTGGTTTAGTATATTTTTAACAAAAATGTTTTACTGACGTGGAGCCCTGTCACCTGACCAGCAAGATACAGGAAGAGAGCTGTGTAGTTTGTGTGGTGTGGGGACAAAACTACCAAAACCGCTGGGAATTTTATTTTCTTTTACTCTGGAGCTGCAGTAATGAATGTTGTGCTTTTCCCATGTATGGGTGGGTGACGCACGATTAATTTGCAAAGTGAAACACTTTACTTTTGCAACTCGAATGTGAGGGAACCCGTGACCTCTGGAGTATATTTGTGGGTCAGTTTTACCAATATATCTCTGCCCTGCTGCGAGCAGGGCGAGTGCAAGCAGGGCGTGTGGAGATGCCACTGGGGCTGCTTGCAAGCTGGTCATAGGAGTTACACAAACAAGGGTGAGTACTGTATTATGAACTGCAATAGTCTATAGGGGGTGTAGCCTGCAGAAGTAAGCAGAAATGTTGCAGGGAAATGGTAGAAGGAGTAAAAGCAAAAAAATGTGCACCAATTGTAAGATGTACGCTGATGAACCAGATAGAAAGGATTTCATCTGTGACAACTGTGTTCTGATACAAACTTTACAGGATGAGATTGCCCAGCTACTAAAATGATTAGGAACCCTAAAGGAAATTGAGTTATTGGAGGGTTTTATTGATGAGATGGCTAACAGAAATGCAGAAAGTGAACCATTGCTGCAGGACCCCAAGAATACTGAGCAATCCTGGAGTAGGGTAGGCGAAGGCAACAAGCAAGAGACCTGGACAACTTTAAAACAGTCAAACAAAATCCCTTGTAACAGCCAAATAGATTCACCTCCCCTGCCTCTATTTAATAAATGTGAAACACTGAATCAGTGCCAGATGGTACCCCTTGTAGTCAAGGCCCAGTTGATGTGGGGGAAAATTTAAATCAAAATACCCAGTATGGGGAACCTGATTTGCATAACAATGGTACAGAGAATCACACCAGGGACATAGTGGTGACTGGGGACTCCATCACTAGGGGGATTGATTCCACAGTATGTAATGGGAGGAAGGAGCAAACTGTTGAAGCACACTTCCTGGGGCCAAAATAAAGGATGGTTCCAACCACCTGGAGGGGCTGCTAGAAGGCACAAATAAACCCCTGTTAATGTTACACATAGGCACCAATGATGCCAATAAAGCAGATGTTAAGGACATCCAAGCTGAGCTTAAGGAAATATCTAGAAGAATCAAGGAAGAAAAAAAAGGGGATCTTATAATATCTGGCATATTACCAACCTTTGGCCACTTAACATACAGGAATGGTATAATTTCAGAGGTTAACAAATGGATAAGACATTACTGTAAGGAAGAGAATATTGGATTTAAGGACAATTAATGTTCATTTAGCAATAAATCATTCTTTAAGCAAAATGTGCTTCATCTAAATCAAGCTGGCACCAGAAAATTGGGCAAAAGAATTAATGATGTAATTCAGTTTCATTTAAACTGACAGAAGGGGGAGGGAAATGGTAAAAGGAGGCAATAACATTGAGGAGGGCCAAGACAAGGACAAAACTGTGCCAGAATTTAATGGAGTGCTAATTTACACTAGAAGCTTAGTTAACAAGTTCAAAGAGTTCAAATATTTGTTAATATCACAAAACATTCAGTTGGCATGTATTATGGAAACATGATGGGAGGACAAGGACACCTGGGACAGAGCTATACCAGGGTATAACTTATATTCTAAATCTAGGGTGCACGGGGGGGGTTGCCATGTATGTACATGAGACAATAAAAAGCATCAACTATGGCAAATATGTGGCTGAGCTGGAGATGCTCTGGGTTAAACTGTTACCCCAAGACAGTGGCAAAATTATTGTGGGGTTGATCTACAGACCACCTGGCATCTCATCAGATGTCGATAAAGTACAGTAGAAGCAAATAGCAGATTTGGATCCAGCAGCTAAATGTCATACTTGGGGATCTAAATGTACCCAGCATTAATTAGAAGCTATTAAAGGGTGTAGATAAAACAGACACAGGATTTTTGGATATTTTTGATCATTTAGGATTACAGCAGAAGGTACTGGATGCTACAAGTGGTAACAATATCCTTAATATTGTGTTAACTAACATGGGAGATACAATAAATAATATTAGGGTGGATAGCCCACTTGGTAATAGTGATCACAACACAGTTCATTTTGGGATTAAGGAACCTCAGATTTTGAGAGAAGAAGGATCCACAACTAAGCTGAACTTCAGTAGGGCTGATTTTGATCAGTTCAGAAAGGAAATTTCCCTGTGGGACTGGGAGAAGGAACTTAAAGATCTGATAGTAAATGAAATGTGGAAACTGCGTCTCACAAAACTAGTGGGCCTGTCAAAGAAGTAAATTCCCAGTTTTATGAAAAATTAAAACACTGGGAAAAAGCATCCAAGTTGGTTTAACACATCAATTAAAAAACTGATGAACAAAAAGAACAGAATGTATAAAAAGTACAAGAAGGACAAATCTGGAATGAACCATCAGGCTCTCAGAGATCTCACTAGGGAAGTGAAAATGGTTATAAGGAAGGCAAAAGCTCATCAGGAGGTTTTATTGGCAACTAGGATCAAGGACAACAAAAAATCCTTCTTTAGCCACATTAATAAATCAAAATGTAATCCCAGTGAGGTAGGTCCCTTTAAGAATAAGTATGGTTTGGTGACATCAGATAAAGAAATGGCTGACATCCAAAATGAATGCTTTAGTTTCGTTTTTAATAAGAAAGCTTTCTCCTCATTCATAATGAACAGCAGTCTATCCCCTGGTAAGATAATAACAGACCCAGATGAGGTTCTGGAGAGATTAAGTAAGGTGAATATCAACAAGTCTTCCAGGTCAGATAATATCCACCCTAGGGTGATTCAAGAGATGGCAGCCCATATAATACTATCTCTGACTTATATTTTCAAATCCTCCCTAGATAAGGAGGAGGTTCCACAGGATTGGAAGGTTGCTACAGTGGTACCATTATTTAAAAAGGGGCCTAAAACAGAACCATCACATTTTTGATCTGTAAGCCTGACTTCTATCATGGGTAAGGTACTGGAGGGTATTTTAATATTTTGCTAAGGTTTTTGACAAACTGCCTCACCTGAAGTTATTAAACACACTTAAGGAGATTAAGTTGGAAACTAATAATAATACACTGGATTTCAGATTGGTTGCAGGATAGAAAACAGATGGTCACTATAAAGGGGACACTCTCAGACTAGGAACCTATTACTAGGGGGTTCCACAGGGATTGGCTCTTGGGCCATGCTTATTTAACATTTATATTTCTACCTTACAATTATAAAAAACAAAGATTTGGCTATATAAATTTGCAGATGATTGTAGAGTTGGATCAGTGGTAAATAATTCTATGGACAGGACTCAATTGCAGGGAGCATTAAACAAGATTGTAGAATGGACCAGGATGAATAAACTGGAGCTGAATGCTTCTAAGTGCAAGATAATGCATTTGGGAAAACATAATATGGAATTAAATTATAATCTGTGAACAGATCCACTAATGGTGATGCAGGAGGAGAGAGACCTGGGAGTTAAGATTCTGAATAATTTAAAATTTGGTATGCATTGTAGTGATCAGATAAGAAAGGCTAACCAAAACTTGAACTGCATACTGAGACACATCTCAAGCAGAGATGGGGAGGTACTGATGCCACTGTGTGATGCATTGGTTAGGCCTCACTTGGAGTACTGTGTCCAGGTGTGGTACCCATATAAAAGAGAAGATATCCTCAGAATTGAGGGGGTGCAGAGATGGGCCACCAAAGCTGTTGCGACCCTTAAAAATAAATCTTATAAAGAAAGGCTAGAAGCACTGAATCTTTACTCACTTCATTATAGGAGGTTCAGAGGTGACATGTGTATGCTATTCAAAGCTAGGGGCAATACGCAATTGATGGAAGAACTGGGATTCACACTTAAAGGGAAACAATGGAAAAGACACAGCTTTACCCAGGCACTACACAAATTTCTGATTTGTGCTTTCAGACAGTAACATTTAAAAAAAAATACTCTGATTTTTTTAGTGGTTTAAGCAGTGGCCTTCAGCTTTCACTTTCAATTGCTGGCAGCCACCATTTCATGAGTAGCAGAGAGCTTCCTAAGATCACTTTATGCTAAAAAGTTCTGCCAACCAATGGCTGAGGTCAAACAGGCATATTAGCATACAGTGAGCTCAGGAAGCTCACTGCTGCTCATGAAATGGCTGCTGCCAGCAACAGAAAGTGGAAGTTGTGGGAAACTGTTCTGAATCAGTAAATAAAGTTGTTACTGTCTGAAAGCACTAATTGAGAGTTTCAGTAGTATCTGAAGAAAGCTGTGCCTTTCCCAGTGTTTCCCTTTAAGATCAGCAGGGATAGTAGTAGAAGGCATAGTAAAGGATTATTTGATCCTAGATGGAAAATAAATACTAGGAAAAACTGATTTAGCCAGAGAGAGATAGCATCATGGAATGAGCTCCCTAATATAATAGTGGATAGTCATAATATGGATTCCTTTAAATCAAGATTGGACGTTTATTATAAAGACAGAATTACTGAATTTTAATGTAAGGACTGGCAAGCTACAAGGACTGTTGTCTGATGATTGAAATTTCCTATGATTCCTATGATTTCTTATAAGCTAGGCAATGCTTGCCTACCTCAAATTTCTGTGGAAGGGGGAAAACAGCTTGCAACAAAAAGAGTATTTTGCAACTTCTTAGCAAGCTCGGTAGTGCTAGCCTACCTCACTTTCAACACTAATACTGGCCCTGTCAACTTGCTTTTCTATTAGTGGGTGTGGGGATCCCAACTCCCTCCTGGTTATACATTGAAGAAGAGAGACTGAGTGGAGACTTAAAAGCTGATAGTCTTTCCAAATCCCTCTGGACTCTTGTCATCTGCTGAAGTCACTAATACATTCACAGCCACCAATGTGAAAGTATGGATTGCCTCCCATAAATACATTAGCCATAAGCCTATGCTCTCAACATGCATTGGCCTTATTACAGTGATGCAGGGAAAGGGCCCTTATTCGGTAAACCTCCATCAGTGATTACTTAGATGGTGCTGCCAGAGTTTAAAAACTGTGCCTCAGTTATATGGGGGGGACCTTCCATGACTTCTGTGAACACAATGTGGATTGGAACCTTGACCCAGGGGATTTCTTTGTATATTGCACTGTACAGCACAAGCTGGGAACCAGTATAGATGGAAACCCCAGTTGGGCCAACCCCTCTCTGTCTGAAGAGTAGCTCTATAAACCTTAACCCTGCACTAAGCCCCTTATAGTTTTTCTCCAAGGAAGTGATGGCTTGCCTGTTGTGGACATGAAAGCCAAATTGGTGCAGGACCTGTCGTTAACCCTAGGTGCAGCTAAATGGTGCCCAGCCATTAAGCACTCCCAATCCTGTTCATGTAGTAATAAACTGTGACAAATGCAACTTAACTTTAAGTATAGGGGCATATATTACCTCACAGAAGCTACATGTTTTTAACTCAGAGTGTCCTACTGAATGTCCCAGGTGTTCTTCGTATGAAGCAGACTTTTTACATATGACCCTAACAGTCCTAAAAGTAACCCCCTTTTGACACACAATGCACAAGGATGATATAATATGCTTCTTCTAAATCCCAATTGGAGCTTCTGTTGGGGCAGATACATTTCACACTTGACAGTGAGACAATACTGTGTTATGGTCCCTAGCCCTAATTAAGGCCAGAAAAAAACTGTCATGCAAAACTGGATGGCAACAAATCCATCCTCAATTCAGCGATGGGCTATGAACTTGAAGTCTTGTCTCTGCCTGGAGTGGATACAGTTGGCCTCTAATAGTAGGCTGGGCACCTCCAAAATCTGGGATCCTCTCAGTTTAGGTCCCATGGTTTGATGGTGAGCTAAAGCCAATGAAGATTTTGGATCAGAGGTTAGAGCTCTGCTGGTGGAAGTCCAGGCTGGAGGTGGACAAACTGGCCCTGCTCTCACACTATGTTGAGTACCAGGGGGTAATCTCCCGTAAGAAGGCAGAGTTCCTGTTCAGAGAGATTGCAGCCAGGATGAACTGACCAACAGTGCTATTTCAGACTGTGGACAGGCTGTTAAACCCAGCCTGTCTACATCTGAAAAAAGCCTTTTCTGATGTGTTATGTGAAGAAATTGCTCAATTCTTCCTGGACAGGGTGTCTACCATCTGGCAGGGCATTCTGCCAGTGTGCCACATTGTGGCCAACATTGATCACATTGGATGTTTAGAGAGCGCTCTGCCTGCTTAGGAGAAGTTCAAGCCAGTGGAAGTGACTGAGGTCATTGAGGTTGCCCGGGGCTGAAGCACACATATTGTGAACTGGACCCAGTGCCGATGCGTTTCTTGATGGGATGTGTTGACACTGTTGGCCCGGTGTTCGCCTTGATTGTCTGGTAATCTGTCTCAGAGGGGGTCTTCCCAGATGCCTTGAAGGAGGCACTGGTTAGACCTTTTCTGAAGAAACCATCATTAGACCCTGATGTCAATATGAATTACCATCCAGTCTCCAGTCCCCCATTTTTAGGGAAAGTCATTGATAAAGTTGTGGCTCAGCAGCTTGAGGAACACCTCATAACCTTTGACTTGTACAAACCCCTTCAGTCAGGGTTTCGGGCAAGGCATTGCATGGAAACTGCATTAGTTAGGGTGCACAATGACCTCCTTAGGGCTAGAGATCAAGGAGAAGGGACAATTCTTGTTCTCCTCAACCTGTCTTCAGCATTTGACATGGTAGACCATTGGATGTTACTCAACCAGCTGAGGGAATTTTGTGGACTCATTGGCACTGTAATCCACTTGTTTGAGTCCTATTCCATGAATAGGAGGCAATGGGTAGTGATGGGGAATTTCTCCTGCTCCCCTAGCCTCCTATCGTGTGGAGTTCCTCACTGTTTGGTCTTGTCACCAATGTTGTTTGCGTATATGCTGCCCCTTGGAGAGCTCATTAGGAAGCACAGTTCAAGTTTTCCTTGCTATGCTGATGATACCTAACTGTATATTTCTTTTGCCCCTGGAACACCCAATGTGGTGGAAGTGCTTAACAGCTGCCTCACTGAGATCAATGACTAGATGTACTCCAGCTGGTTGTGCCCTTTCATCAGCCACCCCATTGCAAACTGAGGTATATAGGCGTTGCCGTGCCTTGGGGATTGCATGGAGGAGTTGGAGGGGGAAGGAGTTCCTCCACTGGGGGTAGCGCAGTGGGCAGATAGGGGTGGTGAGGTCAGGGAGACACCCTGGGGTGAAATGGGTCCAGGATAGGGGTTTGCAATGCCTGGTTCCCATACCCAAGGGCTCCAATGATAGTGGGCAAGTGGCCCGCTCCTCCAAGGCCTCCCATCCAACTTGGGCGATGTTATGCAATGCCAGGTCTATAAGGAACAAGACAGCAATTATTGCTCATCTTTTTGATTCATCTGACCTGGCTTGCATCACCGAGACCTGGACGGAAGATAATGCTGGTACTATATTGGAGTCAGCTGTTCCAGCTGACTACTCAGTGATACATCACTTGAGATTGGATCGAAGGGGTGGGGGGGTTGCTATTTGTTTTAAATCAGAATTGGACCTTGTAGAGGTTCCAGTGGTGATCCCTAGATCCTTTGAGTGTATCATGGGAGCAGGTGTGGGTAGCAGAATCTTATTCATTTACCATCCACCCGGTGATGAGAAAGCTTTTCTGCAGGAAGTTGCAGATTTCTTTGTCGACCTGGTGTTGGAACCCTCCAGGTGGTTGGTCCTGGGGGACTTCAATGTCTGGGTCGATGATGAACTCTCGCATTTTGGTCAAAACTTCCTCCACGTAATGATTTAGTTGAGCTTCACACAGGTTGTTACTGCTGCAACCCATATTCAGGGTCACTGATTGGATCTGGTGTTCACCATGGGGATGGAGATCACGGAACTGGTGGTGGAACCAGTTGGGTGGTCTGACCATCACTCTATAAGGTTCAGTTCTGTGGCCCCCCATTAGACCAACCCCTTTGGAGATGGTCCCTTACCGCCCTTTGAGGGGTGTTACCTCTGAGGGTCTGATGGCGGTGCTGGACCTATTGAGTTGGCCGGTGGAGTGCATGGAACTAGATGTCATAGTGGTGCACTATAATAATATGGTGCTGATGGCTCTGTATTCCATAGCACCTGTCCGAGTTTGCCCCCTCTCCCTCCGCCCTCAGCCCCCTTGATTTGATGGGTCACTGAGGGAGTTGAGGAGGGTGGGGCAAAGATTGGAACACTGCTGGTGGAAATCTGGCCTGGAAGGTGACAGGCTTAGATTGATAGCTCATTATTCAGACTATTAATCAGAAATCTCCCCTAAGAAGGCAGAGTTCCTGTCCAGGGAGATAGCTGCATCAAGAAATTGACCAGCTCAGCTCTTCCGGAACGTGGACGGGCTGTGCAATCCAACCTGTCTGCGGGGTCGGAGAGCTTTTTCACAAATAAGGTATGATGAGTTTGCTCGGTTCTTTGATGATAAGGTGTCACTGATCAGGTCAGAGATCTGCAAAATGCATTCAACTGGGCATGGCAGTGATCGATATGAGGTTACAAGTCCTCAGTCTGCCTGGACATATTTTGACCCGCCAGCGATTGTGGATATCATGAAGATTGTCCAGGGTTTGCGCTCAACTTGCTGTAGTTTGGATCCTGGTCTAACATGCCTCCTTGTGGGATGCTTGGATGTGATCGGACCAGTCCTGGCTGAGATAGTCTGGTACTCATTGGACCAAGGGGTGTTTCTGGAGTCTCTGAAAGGGGCTGTCATGACACCCCTTTGAAGAAAGCTTCCTTTGACCCTGACTGTCTTGCTAACTACAGACCCATCTCTAACCTGCCCTTTTTGAGCAAGGTTATTGAGACAGTGGTTGCGCTACAGCTCGATGATTTTCTTACCACCCATGAACTCTATGATCCCCTCCAGTCTGGTTTCAGGAAGAAGCACAGTACAGAGACGGCATTGGTTCGGGTACTGAATGATCTCCTAATAGCGAGAGATCGGAAGAGCCATTTGATCTTGGTTCTCCTTGATCTTGCTGCAGCGTTTGACACCATGGACCATGGGATGTTGCTAGAACACCTGTGGCTACTCTGTGGACTGTCAGGGACAGTCCTCAGATGGTTTTTTCCTTCCTTATGGGCAGAGCTCAGAGGATAGTATCAGGATTTTTTTCCTCTGCTCCCTTTGTTCTGCCTTGTGGGGTGCCACAGGGTTCTGTGCTTTCCCCCATGTTGTTTATGGTATATATGCTGCCGTTGGTAGACATTATAAGGTGTTATGGGTTGAGTTTTCACTGCTATGCAGATGATACTCAGCTCTATATGTCCTTTGTACCCAAACAGAATGACACATTATCTGTCTTTAACAACTGCCTCTCTGAGATTCAGTACTGGATGAGTACTAACTGGTTGAGACTGAATCCAGACAAGATTGAGGTGCTGGTGGTGGATCCAGGTCACTGTGTAGAGAAGTTGACTCCTTGGTCTCCCTCTGGCCTTGTGTTAGGAGGTAGCCAGTTGAGACCTTCTGAACAGGTGTGGAATCTGAGTGTAATAATTGACAGTGAGCTGACACTTACGACGCAGGTGTCAGCCACTGTCGAGTCCTCTTTTTTCCATCTGAGGAATATAGCCTGGATAAAACACCTTGTTCCACACAATGACCTTTCTGTGTTGGTCCACGCCTTTGTTTCTTCACGTCTTGATTACTGTAATGCTCTTTATCTATGGTTGCCGGGGGTGGATCTCTGTTACATGCAGCTGGTGCAGAACACTGCAGCCAGGTTGTTGACTGGGCTATTGAGAACTTGCCATATCACACCTGTGCTGCGCAAACTGCACTGGCTTCCAGTGCAATGGAGAATCATCTTCAAGGTCACGTTGCTGACCTATAAGACTCTACTCGGACAGGGACCAGGCTACTTGCAAGATCTCCTTCAGCCTTACCGCCCTCTCCGCCCACTCCGTTCCACTGAAGACGGATTGCTAGAGATTCCCTTGGGTTCATCTTCAGTCATCTGGGGCCAGAGCATTTTCTTTTGTGGCCCCAACCCTGTGGAATTCTCTACCTCATCGGATTAGAGAGTGCCCATCCACAGAGTCATTTAAAGCATTATTGAAGAGCCACTTATTTGCACTAGCTTTTAATTAGGTATTTTGCTGCTTTTTAAACTGTTTTTATATGTGTATTTATTGTCGATATATGTTGTTTTGGTTATGTTCTGCACTTTGGCATTTTGAAAAGTGCAATACAAATAAATATTGATTTGATTTGAATAAGATGGAGGTACTGGTGGTGGAGTTGAACAGAAGGCATGATAGGATTGCCTCTGGCACAGCAACAGGGTTATTCCTGGGTTCTGTACAATTAAAGGCCTCCTCTAGGATGCGCAATCTTGGTGTGACCTTTGACAGTGGATTGACATTTGAATTTCAGGTGTCATCCATTGTCCAGACCAGCTTTTATCATCCTAGGAATATCGCCAGGATCAAACCCGTAGTTCTGCCCATGGACCTCCCCTCCTTGGTACATGCTTTTGTAACATCCAGGTTTGATTATTGTAATGCACTCTGCTTTGGGGTCTCAGGAAGTACAGTACCTGCCACAGGCTGCATCTAGTGCAGAATGCAGCTGCCAGACTGCTAACAAGGCAGTCTAAATACTGCCATATCAGCCCTGTGCTGTGTGAATTTCACTGGCTGCTGGTCAGGTAAAGGATCCTCTTCAAGGTGGGCTTGCTCAACTTTAAGGCCCTACATTGGCTGGGCACTGGATACTTGTCAGACCTTCTGATGCCTGCTGCCTCAGTAAGCTCCCTCTGTTCTTCCTCTAGGGGCCTCCTTACAATTCCCAGGATGAGGCTTAAAACCACTGGTAACAGAGCATTTAGAGTCACCTGCCCCATCCTGTGGAATTCACTGCTTCCATTTGTAAAGGAGGCCCCTTCAGCTGAAGTGTTCAAGGCCCACCTTAAGACCATTCTGTTTAGTCAGGCCTTCTCTGACACTGGTTAGTTTATTTCAGCGGGACAGCCTCTTATTGGTTGCTGCTATTTTTGATTGTGCTTAGATGGTTTGTTATTTATCATTGTTTTATTTATGTATGTTTTATTTAATTGAATAGTTGTATTCTATGTACAGCTCCCAAAGCCTCTGGGATTGGGCACTGAAAAATAAAACTTGCCTTGCCTTGATTAGAATAATTAAGAATGGTATTTTCCCCTTGCAGCTGCATGCTCATTGATTATATTAGTTACAGTCCTGTATTTTATTTTTTTAAACCTATGTTAAGTAGGATACTACTGTACTAGCATCAGGAAGCCCTAATGTTACAGAAATCCTTAAAATGACTAGTTCCACTCCTTCTTTAAAACTGTATGGCATATTTTTGTAAGCATTAGCATGCTATGTATACTGAAATTGTCATTACTTATTGTTTATCCAGCCAATTGTGTGTGTATAAGTGTTACTGTTTTCTTTGCTTTTTAATAAACATATTTTACAAACAAAAATTAGATGCCATAAATGTGAAGTAAAGGGCAATAAACAGCATGGAATTACTCAACTGACACAGGTGGGAGACCTGTGAACAAGCATATGCCTAACCCCTTGGTAGTAGAAGAAGCAGTGGTATTGATGAAGTGCAACCATTAGACAGAAAGTGGAGACCCACCTGGAGGCCTAACCAAGAATTTTTAAGGAAGGCATGGGGACGAATAAGGAGGAAGGGTAACAGGAACTGGTGGGATTGATTTATATTTTCAACTGGTGCCTGAGGGAGCTAAGAGAGGAGAAGAGGGAGAGGAAGAAGAAAAGATTGTCCCAGAGTGTCAGAAGTTGATACAAGGCAGACTGCCCAACAGAGGAGCATGGGTGAGGAATGGAGAAAGTGTGATGATCCCTGGAATGGAGGGAAAAGAAGGCAGTGGGAGTTGGGTAAGGAGGGAGAAGAGGTAGGAGAGAATGGAATCAAGCCAGTACATGGACATGGAGGAGGCACAGTAGGCCTGGTAATGTGAGGGTAGAGGGAGGATGTAAAGGGAAGGGTACAGGGAGCAGTGGTGAGTACAAGGGGGGAGTTTGTAGTGAAGCAACAAAAGGAGTTACAGAGGCTGTCCAGTCTGGCAAGGGAAGTGGAGGTGGTGGTGTCATAGATTAAATCTGCATAGCCAAACTAAGGGAAAATCATTTTGGTAATACACTTCCTGCAGACCTGCAGAGATAAGCATTCTTTGTTGTGATACAGAGCACCAAATGTGGGATGGTGTTTAGCATGGATGGCATCAATGTCGGCTAAGAAGTCAAGCTTACTGGCAAGTCACAGAATGAAATAAAGGACTGGACTGCTTCAAGGGAAGTGACATTCAAAGTGATAAAAACTGGGGAGTCTTGAGTCTGGACAGTTTCTGACTGGTTCCAAAGGTCATAGACACCATTTTCATTTTGTGTGTGTTTACACAGAGCTGGTTCAATTGGAACTAGAGCAGAAAGTTTTTGAACTCCTGCTGGAGCCCATCTTCAATAGCTGCAGAAGAGGGACTGGAGGAGAAGGTGACTGTGTCATCAACATACATGTGAATATCAACATACATGTGAATATGAGAGTTGACACAGGGAGAGGGAAGGTCATTGAGGAAGATGGAGAAGACAATAGGACCACTGTTATGTTATTGTGCATATAGTTTGTACACTTTTTTATTTAGTAGGATACCACCACACCTTGACAAAGTGGATTAGTTCCACAAACATTGGTAACTGATGTGATAGTTTTTAGGTGCAATTGATATAAATAAAGTGATTATCTACACTAAAATAACCTAGAAGTGGAAGTCTCATGTTTGCTCTTTTTCTCTATTCTGTTTTGCTTCCTGCTACTCCTCCATCTAATACTATGATAGCCCAAATTATAGGGCAGGAACATCTAGGTGCTGACCCCCTCTTTATGCAGCAAAATGATTTGGTATGTAATACTAAAGACTCAAATTGGGATTATCTTACATATTTTTCAAAGAGTAATAAAAATCAAAAGGTTGAGATAAATACATGTACTGTAAATATCATCCACCAAACATCTCTTATACCAGTGAGACTAAATACATTTGATATATTGATCTCTGATGTTTGTCAAAGATGTCAGAAAAAGAAGGGTTCTTTAGTACATATGCATGCCAGCTGTAATATCATAAGACATTTTTGGTATAGAGTATTTGCAGTATTTGAGAAAGTGCTTGGTTAAGTTTTCTCATTCGATTCTGGCATTGCCATATTTGGAGTAAAGAAAGATGAGAACCTTGACATTAGTAAGAAAATATTAGTTACTCTTGGGTTGATGGTAGTCAAGGAAGAATTGCTTCAGCACTGGAAAGATGCTAAACCTCAAGATTTTATGGAATGGTTTGGCTTAATGATAGACCTTAGCAGAGTAGAAAGAGCATTTTGTAAAACAGAAAACCAAACTACAAAGTTTGAAGAAATCTGGTCACCCTTAATGACTGTAATAGACTTCTACATACATATATAGTTTTTAGTAAGGGTAGCATATAATGTGAATCGATGGGAGAGCCAGCATCTTAATGACAATATGGAGTACAGAAACTGAACTAAAATAAAGATATAGAATGGTTGTGAGGAATACAACACTGCCTGAGTCCTCCATGCTTTTCATGAAAAAAGAAGGTGATTTATTATATTGGACCTGGGATACTTGGTAGAGGAACTGCACCCACAAAAGCCCTTTAACAGCAGACTAAAACCAAATTATTCACATGTTTTACAAACATACTGTAGTCACATTGTTTATTGAGTATATAGATTGAACCTTGTTTATTTATGTTGTAATGACCTAAATGCTTTACTGTTTAGTGTTCAACAAACAGGTAAGCAGAAAAACACAGCTCCAAACCTAAAATGAACAAAGAGTGTAGTCATATGTCAGGACAACTGTTTTATTGCTTTTTCCTGTATCACATATGAGAGTACATTAATGCAATGAATCTCAAGTACTGCATCATGAGTATGCAAATGACATGGGTTGTACAACCTCTTTGTCATTCCTTAGAGAAACAAATTTCAAAACAGTGACACATATGGTAGTACTAAACAGTAGCATATGTGGAATGAGAAGCAGAGGTGCAATTTTCAACAGCAATTTGAAACTGAACAAGAATATTATTAACCTTACATTTTCAGACCTTGTGACTGAGCAAGGTTTTCAAATGGAAAAATGAGAAGAAAGGCTGAGAGTGGGTGGAATTTTGAAGGAGATTCAATATTCTGCAGTTTTGATTGGTGGAGATGGGGCACCCAACCCCAAAAGCCCTCTCGCAGTTTAGACGGATACCAATTTATCTGCATGCTTAATATCCAACATAGTCACTTGATTCAGGGAGTAGATTAATTGAGCCTTGTTATAAGGTTTTAAATGTTAGTGTTCAAAATGCACGTAAGCAGAATAACATATCTCCTTACCTACAGTGATCAATAAGCGCAGGAACATAAAAACATCTGTTTTATTTGCCTTATACTACATATGAGAATACATTAATGCTATGAGTTGCAAGCACATATCATGGGTAAGCAAATAATATGGGTTGTGGAACATCTTCGTCATTCCATGAAAAACAAAGTTTAAAACAGTAATATTTGTTTATGTTGTAATGAACAAAATGCTTCACTTTTAGTGTTTAAATCACAGGTAGGCAAAGTAACATAGCTCCTTACCTAAAGGGATCGATAAGTGTAAGAATATGCTAGAACACTATTTCACTTTTTAATCACATATGAGAGTACCTTAATTCCATTAGTTGCAAGCACTGCATCATGGGTAGGCAAATGATATGGTTTGAACATCTTTGCCATTCCCTAAGAAACATAGTTCAAAACAACAGCATGTGCAAAAATGGTTAACAGTAATGTATGTGGAACAAAAAGCAGTGGTTAAGATTTCGAGCAGGACTTAAACACAGCACAATAAAAAAAAAAACACTCTACCTTGCATTTTTCTAGCCTTGTGAGTTGGAAACACCTTTAAAACGAAAAGAAAAATGGAATTAGATAGAAGATTCGGTATTCTGAAATTGTGATAGGCGATGATGAAGGAACATGTGCTGAAAAACTATCTTACAGTTAAGATGAATACCAACTTATTCATCAGTTTTACAAGCAAACATAATCACTTGATTCATGGAGTATACTTGTTCAGCCTTGTTTATTAATAATGTAATGACAAAATACTGTCATTTTATTGTTCAAAACACAGGTAAGCAAAGTATCACAGCTATCTACCTAGAGAGATCAATGAGTATAGGACTATATCAGAACAACTGCTTTACTTGCTTTGTACCAGGTTTGCAAATACATTAATTCCATTAATTGCAAGCACTGCATCATAGGCATGCATATGATATGGGTTGTGCAACATCTCTGCCATTCCCTGATAAAGTTCTAAATAGTGGCACATATGAAAGTAAACAGCAACATACATGGAATGAAAAGCAGAGGTAAGATTTCAAGAAGGAATTATGATTTTCACAAGAAAACCCTCACCTTGCATTTTCTGGACTTGTGACTAGACAAAGATTTCAAAAGGAAAATTAGGAGAGAGCTGAGGGTGTGTAGAATTAGGGAGAAGTTTCAATAATCTGAAACTGTTCTGAGTGGAGAAAGGGCATGCCCCCCAAAGCCATCTCACAGTTCACACTAATACAAATTTATTCATATGCTTTACAAGCAAGCATATTCTCATAGTTCATGGAGTATGTGGTCTGAACCTTCTATATGTATGTAGCAATAACCAAAATGCTTTACTTTTTAATGTCCAAAACATGGGCAGGCAGAGTAACACAGCTCATTACCTAAAGTGATTAAAGAGTTTCGGACTATGGAAAAAAACAAAAATTGCACATGAGAGATGGGTACCAATGGCAAACTCAACTAAGGGAAATCAAAAAACCTGACTCTCACCAAGACATAGTAATGACTTGCAGCACACCAGATACTGTGCAGAGGTGTGTACGTTTATTTGATGAGGGTGCACAACAGACACTCAGTGTTTCACAATAAATGTTTTATCAAGGGTACTGGGTGCCACCTCGAGTGAACTTTTATACCATGCACTTAAAGGTGTGCGGGCCTTTAACAAAATCATAAGTGCAAATAGGTGTAATAAGTGTGATTGTGCTCAGCAAACATGCACAATACAAAACCATATTAAAATCAATTTCATATAAGTTAGCTTATGCATAATTATTATTATGCAACAGGCTTCTGTTCTCAGCCAATCACAGAAAAGAAAAGCTGTCAGTTATTCCCTCACAAACTGCAAACCAAACACCCAGAGTCATTTAATGAAACAATAACCCTGCCCACAGTCATTTAATGAACCAATAACCCCACCCACGGTCATTTAATGAAACATTAACTCAACCCACAGTCATTTAATGAATTATTGATCCCACCCACAGTTCTAATGAAAACTATCCCAAGCCTACACACAGAATACACTCAACAGTGCCCCTCGGGCAGTGGTCACGATCCAGCCATAGCACCTCCAAGGTGCAAGGAGCCTGATTCACCTACCCCCCAAAGAGATAGATAAGGTGCCACTTTCCACCTTGGGCAGCGGTCACGATCCAGCCATAGCACCTCCATGGTGCAAGGATCCTGATCCACATACCCCCCAAAGAGATAGATAAAGTGCCACTTGCTCCTCGGGCAGTGGTCACGATCCAGTCATAGGACCTCCACAGTGCAAGAAGCCTGATCCACCTACCCCAAAAAGGGATAGATAAGGTGCCACTTGCCCCCTTGGGCAGTGGTCACAATCCAGCCATAGCTCCTCCACGGTGCAAGGAGCCTGATCCACCTACCCCCAAAGAGATATATGGGCAGACTGGGTGGGTCAAGCGGTCCTTACCTGCCGTCAAATTCTATTTTTCTATAAGGTACAATGCTTGAAAAATTGCCAAGATTTCTCTGGGCTGTTTGAATGCAGAACCGGATCATCGCTTGCAATTTGCTGTTTTCAATTTCAGCGCCTTCTCAGGGTAGCGCTATAGGCTCCATGCCTGTGTAGCACTCCCTGACTGGCTGGTCTCACTCACCTGAGACAGGAACACCCGAGACGTGTGGCTTAATGTAAGCCTGCATCCCTGTACTTGGCTTCCAATTTATATATTTTAATTTAGCCTGTTCTGCTCGGCCTGTGTAAAGTAACTTACCATTCCCCCAGCTGCAGTTTATCTCCAACTGTATGTGCACTGATTCAGTGCTAGCTCTGCAAACTTCCCCTTGATTTTTCGTCTCACCCCACCTTCCCCTCCCAGGCCTCCTTTAAATGCACACAGTCTCCGCCCACTCCTATCTGATGTTTCAATTTATTTGGTTACTTACTGTCAACAACTGCAATTCCTCCCATCCCCTTTTTGCAACTAAGCCTTCTAACAGCCTTATCTCATTCTGCCTTGCTGAGGCATACTATTTTGGTACTTTAGGTTTGCTTATTGCTGACTAGCATATCCTGTTCTGCTGACTAGCATATTCTGTCTTGCTAAGGCACTGTTTTACTTGAAATATCCCTTTTACTGAAAAAAACAAATTACTGAACTGTGACTGATTTGCCAAAAAACTGTTTATTGTCAAAAAATGTTCCCAGCAACCAAGTGTTACAGACCCTTTGCGAGTTTGTAGTTCTCTCCAGACTGCAAGGAGCCAAAGAAGTCGCAGGCCTTTCAGTTGCTAATTGAGCTGTTTTCGCTCAGACTGCTAGCCTTTGTGTTACCCCACTATTAATTCGAGCCACTCTCTCATTTCTCTAGCTGAGGGAGGTATACATTTATCTTACATAACTCTGTTTTTAAACTTCCTCAAACAAGTTGCATATGGAACAATGACCCCTGGGACCTATATAATCTTCCATTGGCCCATTCCACTCTGCACAGGCACCTCTATCAGCTCCCACTGAAGAAATATATCTCTTGCAATCCAGACATTTTCCATCCTCCTGTCCATTCCCCTTCCCTTAACGAGGAACCCACATCAAATAAATTTTTTTCAGAGACGTGCCACTGTCAGGGCTACTCTTAGATCCCCTTTTAGTGCATACTGACTCCTATCATACCACAGCAGTAACTACCCATACAACAAATTTGTGGACCTAAATACTCTGCTTAGCAGCTCCCACGATAGTACACTCCACTTTTTGAATAAGCTACCATGGCAGGTCTTGGCTGGCTTTACTTACTAGCCTGCATTTCCCTGATACCTAATATTAGTGGACCCCTTGACAGATCTGACTCTAATAAAGGGACATGCCCTACGCCATCCACATAACAAGACTATGTATTCATTATACTGCCCCTGGTTGGCCCTGAGTCAGTCAAATTTTGTTGAATCCACTCGAAGGGAGACTGCTGTTCTGCCAACTCAAACCAGGCAGCTATTTGCTCACTCACACTCACATACACACAATAACAATACAATAAGTACAGCAAGCCAAAGCTTTATTATAACAAAATATAATACAAAAGGTTATACATCACCTATTCAATAAAGCATCATCCAAGCCCTCTTCCAATGGCTGGGAAGCCCCCTTGTCAGCCTGGCTAGGAGTCTCTCGAACCGGGAACTGGCCCCACAGCGATGCATCCACCCTGCAGGAGAGGCTTCAAACCAGGCATTGAGAAAGCTACATTTATATCTTATTCTATGCTAAAAATAACCGTGCAGCCTTCATTGTGTTATTTTCCCACATTCTAAAAGCTGGCGGGCTTCCAGGATGTTGCAAATTCACACGATAAGGACTGCTCAGAATTCCCACACCTGCTAGGTCACTGTGCTCCAAACACTGGCCGGTGCCTAGAACACTATGAGCTAAGCAGAAGTTTAAACAAAACTACAAAACAGGTTGCCTGATAATATCGACCTTCAAGTCAGCAAAATACACTGTCTGAAGCAAAACATAATAATGAGGCTATCTAAAGAGCAAAACACCAATTAAATGAAGCAGCATGTAAAATGGAGTCACACAATACAAAATGGAGTATGAAATGACGTACATTACATGAAATAGCATACAAAATGGAGTAACAATAATCAACATATTATACTATCACTACATTCGGTCCTTTGATTATTGTGAATACGATTTGTATGATATTGGTACCATAGCAAAATTACTACGAATATAACATAATAAGTAACAAGTCCAAATAAGCAAGATAATTGTCACTACAGCAATGATTATGATAGGATGTATCAGAATATTTAACACTTTTGTAGCTGATGGAGACCATCCTGTAAAATATCCACCAATAATGAGTAGTTTCTTGTTGAATCTTGGAACTTAAATCAATCATTTATTTTTAACTATATCGTAGTTTGCACCTGACTTTACACTAATGATTTATTTCTTATTGCCAAATGAGCTTGCATTACATCTGTTTCCTGAATTATCTGTTTAATTTTATTTAATGAGATACTCAATCTTGATTGATCTAAAATATTGGGCTGCCAATACAAAATAAGCTTCTGCTAATTATCAGGGACCTATGCATTTTACTGTGGTAGATGACATTACAATCCAATGATTACTAGGAATCCATGATTTGAACACGGTCCTCCACACATATTCATTATTACTCATTAAATCACTCTGGGCCTTATTTCTTTGCATTATAGAATACATATGTCGCATTGTGCATTCTGTCCAATCAATAAATCACGAAATATTTTCTGCTACTCCCATTCCCCATACCTGTGAAGCATTAAATAACTGCAAGAACTCAAAATCATAATTCAAAGTTAATCTTTGGGGTAAGAAAACAGTTGGCATCCATTGAGCTTGTAGTTAATTAAGCTAAATACATCAATTCCTACTGCCTGAAGCCTGTTAGTCAGTGTTTCTATATCCACACTATTTAAAATTCCATGCCTGCCCTGTTCCACCTAATAGCGTATCATACCAAGCTCTTTTATATTTGCATTTTCTACAAACATAAACGTTATGTTAAAATGGATTACATTTTTCTGATATCACTGCGCTACTGATGTACATGTGGATGGAACCTTAACTATACTATCATTGCTAATTACAGGATGATTTTTCAACACTGTAATGTGATCTGCCCAAGTAGTTCTATTAGTTATTGCAGTAGCATTCATGCAGAATAACGTGTCTATGTCAATCAAAGTAATACTTGCATTGAAAATGTCTGTTTGATTCATGCAGCAATCAAGTCTATGTTGTACAGTCACCATGCAACTATTCGTAAGTTGCAGCATTTAATAGCGGTCTTATTCTGCAAAGAGATTTCATCTGTTTCGTAGGCATATTGTCCTGAGCCACAGTTGTCATCCAGAGATTGACCCCTGGTGAAAATGTCATGTTCAGTACCACACACTTCTGTCCGGATGGGCAGCTAAAGTTCCCTGGGTTCTATCTTTGGTATCATTTTTCCAACTCCAGGTTCCTTTAAAGCAGTGTCATTACAGTTAACCTTTGAATCCTTCCTCCAGGGGTAACTAGCTCTGCCAAATGGACTATAAGACACACCAGCATTCCTTTTAAAATCCATTGCTGGACCTAGAAAGACACAAATTTCATTATTCTCGAAGATAACATTTATGTGCAGGCACGTATTCCCATTTTCTTTCACTGATCTGATAATTCAGCTGGTTCAGGAGGGCCATTTGGGTTTGTAACCCATATTTTGGCACCATTGTTAAAACCTCCTGTAGATCTAAAACCTTTATCCCCCTTGCTGTTAGAGTGTGGGGCTTGTCCTTTATAGGGGTCATTTTGTTAACTGGAAAAATTAACAATTGAGCCACTCTGTCATACTGTTGAATTAACAGATTTTGTTCTCTACTATTCAACAAAATTACTTTCACTTCTCCTTGATAATCACAATCAATCACTCCTCCCAAAATTTGTATTCCCTTAAGGGCTAGTTCTGATTTAGGTGCTATCCAACCAAAATGTCTAGGTGGAATTTGTAATGCTTCATGCAAATTCTCTTTCCATTTTCGTAGGCTCCTCCCCCCCCAATTGTCCTTTCACAATATGAGGGATTGGTCTTTGTTGCCCATGTTGGCATATAGGACACTGAGCAATAACAGTTTTAACCAAATCCAATGTTAGGGGTACACCCCTACTATATGCCCACCTGTAAGTGGCTTTCTCTCCCAAATGTCCACATTTTTGATGTGCCCATTTGCCAGCCCTGATAACTGCTGACTTTGAGTTTCTTCAATATCCACTGAAAGAATCTTAGCTTTTCATCTGCAATAGAATTATACCATCGTTCTAGTGTATCTGAAGCACAATGAGCATCAACATGAAATACAGTGGTCTGAGTATTTTGCACCATAGTCCATATTTCCTGCCACAGTTCTTTTCCCATATTTCTTTCGATAAATTTTCCACTCATCCTTAGCCAAGTGGGCAGCCAGGTTGTTAAACCATTGGCTACAGACCATGAATCAGTATAAATATGACATGTACCTTGCAACCTTTGTGGGTATTACACTGGAAGGGAGGAAGGGTACACCACCCTCCCTCAGCTCCTACTGGTGGAAGACACAGCTCGAGGTGCAAAGACAGCTCGAATACTGTAGCAATAAAAGGTTAGCTGTGAAACACAGACAAACAACAAAACAAACACACATCAGTTTAAAAATAAAACAAGATTATTTCCATAGGATAAAGAAGCCAGCGTCCTGGTTCCCTTATCCTAAGCATGACAAAATGTCCAGATTGATGGTAATACCGTACGTACGTATCTCTGTAGATGGTAAACTCTCAAAAACAGCTGTAATAGTCCTTTTTCAAAATTGTAAAAGTTTGTTCCTCTTCACTTAGAATACTAGTTTTGCAATAAAAGTCAAATTACATGGTTCCTCTTGGTGTGCTTTCATGAAAACATACATTTTTGTGAAAGTTGTGCTTTAGGCATGGAATACACATCAAGTTTGAACTGGTAGTAACATAAAATGTTGAAACACAAGAAGGTCAAATAACGTGCAAAGGTCACAGTGTGCATGCAAGGGTCATTCAAACCCAGCCATTCCTGTAGTGTCTTGAACACCACCAATATTAAAATATCTTTACACAATAAAACTGCTGGCCAAGACAGTACACACAACACACAAAAAGAAATACTTAACACAAAATAAGACTGACATTGTTTCACACCAATTTGCTGAGGTAATGCCCATAGTTCCATTAAAAACTGTACGTGGTTTAGATATATGTCTACCTCCTGCCTGTCTTGTAACACTGACAATTTTTAAACCAACACATTTATACATATTGCCATGCCAAATCTTTCCAGAACAAAACACTGTTTAAACACATCATCTGTAAGTGAACACATCTCGTATAACATGATTACACCTTTTGGCACATAACTAAAATATGGCACTCTGCCATTTTGCAAAGTTTCTGGTTTTAACTAGAAGTATGATAAAGCCATTTATAGCTGTTAACACATTACATTTTCACCTAGCAGTGGCTTGGACGTTGCTTGCAAACTACAACTCTTTCTGCACATTGCAATCTGTATGACGTCATAACTCTTCACCATCAACACTACCTGCTCCAAGCAAACAAAAGTTCTTCACTGACCCTATCTAGGCAGCACAAATGTTCCATTAAAAATAAAGCCAATTAAAACAGTCAGCTATGAGGCAAAGAAACTTCTTCTTTCTTTTTTTTTTTGTAACCTGTTGTACACTGAAGGCAGTCAATCCTATCTCGCAACCTTGACAACAGAACATAATTACAGAACACAGATATAAGCTAGAAAATATGCATGAGAACAGACAGACATAAAACAACTTTGAATAAAAAAAATTCAGACTTACCCGGTGCCAAGGTATTTTTCTTCTTGTTTTCCGATACACTAGTCTAAGTAAGAAAACTGACTGCAGGACCTTCGTGATAATTTCCAAACGCTGCAGCTATTAACTCTTTCAAAGGTTTTAACCCTTTCAAAGGTTTCTTTTGGCCATTTTAGTAACCTGCCAAACCAAGTCTTTTCAGAGCTCTGGTTTGCAGTTTAAAAACAAAACAAACAAAATCTCTAACAGTACTAGGTTGAGATCCATCTGGTAGAGGTCCCCAGTACTTGGGTTTAGGATCAAATGTACAGAAAACTTGAAACTACACAGATAGGCAACATGGGGGGTGATTTTCAAATCATCCGTCTGTAGTCACCTACTGTGCATGCACCCACAGTAGTTTATTTTCTTTTTCTAGATGTTGCTTATCTAACTTTGTTAACCAGCCGCTGCTTTTCTCCTAAAAGCAGCCTGAACTATTAAGCCATCATTGGCTCTAACAGTATATACTTGCAGCAAGCACAAATTACAAGTACAAAGGGCAGTTGCCCTTGCTTGTTTGAGCCTTAATACACCTTTAAAAAAAAAGAACTCATCCTATTTCCTAAAAATAGACATTTTATTTTCAAATCCTGCCGACTACGCCAAAAATGTTCTGCCAACTCAAACCAGGCAGCTATTTGCTCACTCACACTCACATACACACAATAACAATACAATAAGTACAGCAAGCCAAAGCTTTATTATAACAAAATATAATACAAAAGGTTATACATCACCGATTCAATAAAGCATCATCCAAGCCCTCTTCCAATGGCTGGGAAGCCCCCTTGTCAGCCTGGCTAGGAGTCTCTCGAACCGGGAACTGGCCCCACAGCGATGCGTCCACCCTGCAGGAGAGGCTTCAAACCAGGCATTGAGAAAGCTACATTTATATCTTATTCTATGCTAAAAATAACCGTGCAGCCTTCATTGTGTTATTTTCCCACATTCTAGAAGCTGGCCGGGCTTCCAGGATGTTGCAAATTCACACGATAAGGTCTGCTCAGAATTCCCCACACCTGCTAGGTCACTGTGCTCCAAACACTGGCCGGGTGCCTAGAACACTATGAGCTAAGCAGAAGTTTAAACAAAACTACAAAAACAGGTTGCCTGATAATATGCGACCTTCAAGTCAGCAAAATACACTGTCTGAAGCAAAACATAATAATGAGGCTATCTAAAGAGCAAAACACCAATTAAATGAAGCAGCATGTAAAATGGAGTCACACAATACAAAATGGAGTATGAAATGACATACATTACATGAAATAGAATACAAAATGGAGTAACAATAATCAACATATTATACTATCACTACAACTGCAAACTACTCAGCTATGCATGACCCCAAACCTCAGCAACCCATATGCTGCATAGTCGGGTGTTACTCTGCATGGACCTTAATCTATGTACTGGCAGGGCAACACAAGAGGTCAACTCAGTCCCTGGATCCCTGCAATCTAATCTACACAAAACGCAACAAAGTCTGTGCTTTTAAACATCTCCTTGTCAATCTGAGAAGTATCATGCTCCTCCTACTACTGTGCTCAGGAGACGTCAAGCTCAATCCTGGCCCCACAAAGTTGATTTCATCTCCAACCGAAATTACTACCCTAAAAGGAATCAGGTTTCTGCATGCCAATGTCTGCAGCCTTCTAAAGAAAGTTGGATTCTGTCCATGCCTGGATTATCCACACTGCCCCAGACATACTTGTGATCTCAGAATCCTGGCTTCGGGCATCCACACCAGACAGTGAGGTTAATATCCCCAACTACCTCCTCCTCAGAGCAGATAGAAAGACTAGGGGGGAGGAGTAGCCATTTATGTTAAAAACAAATTTACAGTATCTATATTAGATGCTACTTCCATTGCAGGGGTCCTTGAATGCCTGTCTCTCAGGGTCGAACAGTTCCAATCTGTAGCACTCCGCATAATAGGTTGCTATAGACCCCCAGCAGCAGGACCACAGCTTCTGGCTCATCTGTCTTCACAAATGGACATGACGCCTCTGGAAACAATTATATTAGGTGACCTTAACTATGACTGGATATCAAATGGATCGCTACCCCTAAAACAATTCTGTGACTCCCGTGGGTTCACCCAAATGATTACAGAACCACTGCACATCAACAAGAAAAATCCAATGAAAAGCACACTTCTGGACGTCCTTCTTTTCAATAAACCACAATACTTTTCCCATGCTGGTATCCTTCCAGCAGATGTTAGTGACCACTGTCTCATAGCTGGCATAAGAACCATCTCAAACCCACTACCTACATCAAAGTTTTCTACTAAAAGATCCAGATGGAACTTTGTCCCTCTGGCCTACATACAAGAACTAAAAAACTCCTTGCTCTGGCAGTTTCTACCTGGCTAAATCAGTGGGTGATGCCTATAATGGTCTCCATGAAATCATAGCCAGTGACCTAAACAACCATGCTTCTCTAGTTAAAGCATGAATAAAAACCAGAACCTGCCACTGGTTTTCACCAAATCTGAAGAATGCTTTACTCAAAAGAGACCAGCTATGAAAAAAGGCCCGGAAATCACAGGCCGAAGCAGACTGGTGTCTCTTTAGGACAGCTAGAAATAGAAACATAACCATAGAATTTGACGGCAGATAAGGACCGCTTGGCCCACCCAGTCTGCCCATTTCCCTGCCTACTGGATAAGCTGCAGATCCTAGTTAACCAGCAGCCTACTTCTTCCTACCCCCATCCCCTAGAATTGCCTTATGACTGTCCCATGCATGCTTGAATTCCACCACTGTTTTTGACTCCGACCTCCTCCGGACTGGCCGTTCCATGCATCCACAACCCTCTCTGTGAAAAAATACTTCCTTAAATTACCTCTGAGCCACCCCCATCTTCAAATTGTGCCCGTTGTTCTTGTACACTCTTTTTTGAAAGATGCTACCCTCTTGGACTTTGTTGATTCCTTGAGGTGCGAAAGTTTCTGTCATGTCCCCCCTCCCTCCTTTCCTCGAGGCTATACAAATTAAGATCCTTTAGTCTCTCTTTATATGTCTTCCAGTGCAGACCCTGCACCATTTTAGTTGCCCTCCTCTGGACAGCTTCCATCCTGTCTATGTCTTTGTGAAGACTGGGTCTCCAGAACTGCACGCAGTACTCCAGATGGGGTCTGACCAGCTGTCGGTACAGAGGGATAATAACTTCCTGTTTTCTAGTGGTGATGCCTCTCCCTATGCATCCCAGTATCCCCCCAGCCCTCATTGCTGCCCTCTCACATTGCTTGCCCACCTTTAGTTCATCTGATATGACTACCCCCAGGTCCCTTTCCATTTTGTTGTTGTTAGTATTTCCTCCCATTGTGTACTCTTCCCCTGGGTTTTGTTTCCCAGGTGCATTACTTGCACTTCTTAGCATTGAATCTAAGCTGCCATACATTTGACCATTCCTCTAACCTTGCCAAGTCCCTTCTCATCCTTTCCACCCCACCTTGTGCATCAACTCTGTTGCAGATCTTTGTCATCTGCAAGAGACATACTTTCCTTCAGTCCCTCTGCAATGTAAGCTTATAAAGACATTGAAGAGGACTAGTCCTCATTGAACCCTGCAATCCCCCACTAGTAACCCCCCTTCATCAGAGTGGACCCATTCACTATTACTCTCTGTGTCTTATTTTCCAGCCAATTTTTACCCAGGCTGTCATCTTGGGACCCACTCCCAGGCTAGCTAACTTGTATATTAATCTTTTGTGTGGGACTGTGTCAAATGCCTTGCTAAAGTCTAGGTAGACCATGTCCACAGCCCTCCTGATCTACTACTTTGGTCACCAGTCAAGAAATCTATCAGATTTGTCTGGCATGACCTTCCTGCTGTGAATCCATGCTGCCTTGGGTCCTGTGCCCCTCTGGCCTCTAGACACTTGACAATTCTTTCCTTCAGAAGTGATTCCATCATTTTCCCTACCACTGATGTTAAACTAACAGGTCTGTAGTTTCCTGCTTCTGCCTTGCTCCCACTTTTGTGAAGGGGAATTACATCTACCCTTCTCCAGTCCTTGGGTACCACCCCATCTTCCCATGATTTGTTAAACAGGGTAGTCAGTGGTGTCACTAATTCTACCATAGTTCTTTTAGAATTCTGGGATGAATCCATCAGGCCCCATTGCTTTGTCCACCTTCAGTTTTAAGAGTTTTTTCAGAACCCTTTCTTCTGTAAATGGGCTGGTATCAACTTCTGTATCCATTGTGTTTCTACTGTTTGTTCTAGGTACCCCCTTCCTTTGTAAATACTAAGCAAAAATATTTGTTTAGTATCTCTGCCTTTTCACAGTCTCCCTCTGCCCACCGTCCCCCCCCTTTTATTAAGCTTCACTATCTCTCCCTTGGTCTTCCTTCGCTCCCTGATGTACCTATAAAAGGTTTTATCCACCTTCTTAACTGAGTTGGCTTTCTTTTCCTCAGTTTGGGCCTTTGCTGTTCTGACTGCCTTCCAGCTTCCTTTTGCTTTAACTGATACAGTTCTCTGTCCTGCTCCTTCTGTGATTCCTTGTACTTCCTGAAAGCTTTCTTTTTCTCTTGAACCTTCACTGCCACTTCCTTTGAGAACCATAGTGGTTTCTAACATCGTTTAGTTTTGTTTATTTGCTTCACACAAAGGCTTGTTGCCTCTGTGATGGCAGTTTTTAATTTTCCCCATTGTTCTTCCACCCCTCCTTCATGCCCATTTGCTAGTGCATTCCTTAGGCACTTACCCATTTTGGCAAAGTCAGCCCTCCTAAAGTCCAGTACTTTTGCCTTTGTATGGCTTGACTCTATTGCTGTGTTTATTGTGAACCATACTGTTCAATGGTGGCTAGTTCCCAGATGGCTACCCACTTCTACATCTGTGATCCTCTCTTCATCTCCATTTGAGAGAACCAGGTCTAAGATTGCTCTCTCCCAGTGGGCTCCAATTCTAGTTGTCTAAGGCATGCCCCTGTGGGGCATCTAGAATAACCCACTCTTAAGTGGCTCAGCAACTGCACTCCAGTTAACATCTGGCATATTCTGATCACCTATCAGCAATATCTCCCCTTTTTGCCATACTAGGTATACTTTCTGTCATTTCCTTGTCCATTTCCTCCCCCTGAGAAGGGGGTCTGTATACAACCCCTGTGCGGATTCTGGTGCCATTGCCGGTCTCCAAATTTACCCACAGTGCTTCTTTTCCTCCCTGTTTTCTATTTTGTTCTGTTACTTTGATTCCTTCCCTTATGTAAAAAGCTACTCCTCCTCCTCTTTTACCCTCTCTGTCTCTCCTGTAGATAGTGTATCCTGGTATGTTTACATCCCAGTCATGGTTTTGTGCGAACCATGTTTCTGTGACTGCCACGATATCCAGATATTCCTCCTCCATCAAGGCCACTAATTCAGGAAGCTTGTTACTCAGACTACGTGCATTGGTACTCATTGCTTTCCATTTTTTGATGGCTTTACTTTCTGTTGCAGCATCCCCCACTGACCTTTCTACCTCGGTCTTTTTCCCATTTAGTACCCTGTTTTGTAGGGAGAGGCTGGGATTTTCCTGCTGCTTATCATGCTTATCAATGACTGCACGAAAATGGTCAGAGAGGCCAAGGACAATTATTATCATAATGAATTACTATCCACATCCAACAGCCCAACCAAATTCTGGTCCACCATAAAGGAACTGTCTGGACACTCCCCAGGTAGTGCACTACCCTCCAAAATCACCATCAACAATGTCACTATCAGTGATAAATCTGAAATTCTTCAAGCCTTCAACAACCACTTCGCCACTGCAGGCATGGCATTCAATAATGCACCAGTAAGTAGTCTCCGTCCACGCTCACCGCCCAGCCTCCAGACCAAAGTAACAAAGATATGATCTTCTCCTTTTCCCCAACCACCAAAAAAGAAGTTGAAGACCTTATGCTATGGCTAGTTACCAGAAAAAGTGCAGGAGCTGACTGCTTCAACCCATACTTTCTGAAAATAGCATCTCACATACTTGCCCCAACTATATCACACTTATTCAACCTGTCCCTAGCTCAGGGCTCTATCCCCGCAGAATGGAAAACCGCTCATGTTATCCCCCTATTTAAAGCTGGGGACCCATGCAACCTGAACAATTATAGGCCAATCTCTCTTCTACTTATACTCTCAAAAATGCTGGAAAAAGTCATGGATTTACAGCTGAGATAATTTGTAGACAACTCACATTGCTTAACCCATGCAGTCTGGCTTTAGAGAAAAGCATAGCACTGTTACGGCACTGGCCAATGTCACTAATGACTGACAACGGGACCTTGACAACAAAAATTTGTTTGTGCTGTGTTTTAGACCTCAGCAAGGCCTTTGATACCGTCGACCACTGCTCTCTCCAACTTAAAAACCATAGGTATGGACTCAACCTCACTGGACTGGTTCCAGGATTATCTCTCTGATAGGCAGCAACAAATCAAGGCTGAAAGTGAGCTCTCTCCTCTCAAACCAATAAAAAGAAGAGTCCCACAGTGTTCCATACTGGGCCCTCTATTGTTCAGCATCTACATTAACAACTTGGACCTAGGCATTACAGAAGCCAGTATCCACTTGTTTGCCAATGATACAGTGCTCAATCTAAGCCGTGACTCCCCTGGAGCCGCATGCATAGATCTACAAACTGAATTCAATACACTGCAGCATCAGCTTCTCAGCAAAAAGCTACTGCTAAATGTAAAAAAAACTAAGGCCATGCTCTTTACTCCATCTAGCACTAGGGCCTACTCTGCTGCTGCTGGTACTCCTCCTCCTATAACTACCCTTCTAGTTGAAGATCTTGAGTTTGTGCCTAAATTCAAATATCTGGGTATTTGGCTGGACAACAAATTCTCCTTTGCCGAGTACACAGAAGAATTGTTGAAAAAGCTTAGGCAGAGACTTGGCCTTTTCTTCAGAATTAAACATCTTCTGACCACAGATGCAATAAGACAGCTTGTTCAATCAACTTTCCTCTCATTAATCGACTACGCCAACATTATCTATGGCCAATGCTCCATTTCACACCTTGCAAAACTGGATGTCCTGTACCACAAAGTGCTAAGATTTATAACTGGTCTCCCATCCTCCACACATCACTGCTCTTTATATGCAGCCATAGGGTGGCCTTCCCTTCAATATAGGCGCTGCAGAAATGCAGCACTCTGGACATTCTGAGCCCTTACCAACAAACTCCCAGATTACATTGTTGCCTGCCTTCCCCTGAGCCCAATCAGTAGCTATGCACTAAGAAGCCACTCGCTAATTTCTCTGAAAATCCCCAGGATCAGTACACACTTTGCAGGGCTGCCATAAGCCACGCTTTACCTACGCTCTGGAACAGGGTACAAAGATCCTTGACACTCAGCTCTCCTGTCAGTTCTGCCCTGTTTAGGATCATTTATGACAAAACATTCTCCGAAATCTGTAAGTGTTTCCATAGTTCCTAGCTGTCCTGCTGGCAGTTCACTCCGTATCCTTACCACATCCAGCCACGAACCTAGTTCCTCCCCCTCCCTATTTTAATCAAGTCCACTAGTCATCTGCCATAGTGGCCCTCGGCACCCAAGGCACCACTTCTCCCATATTACTCTCCTCTCACCATTTAAGTGGAAAATACAGACCTCATTGGGGCCCCTATGCAGCCCAGGACCCTCACCCAAGTATGGTAAACAGTCACTGAGGGCTGAAATGCAAAGAATTGTACCCTCTGATGGAGACTTGACTAAGAATGACTAAACACAGCACCTCAGCTTCTGCATACATGGAGTCTGTATATACCACGGCTGAGTTGAGTGATGCATGTATGTTTCTACAAGAATGCTTGGAATGTATATTGTGCACCTACCACTTTTCTGTAAATTTGTTTGTAACTCTTTGCACATGTTGTACTTTGTATTCTCAATCTACGTATGTATAACTGTCTTGGACAACAGCAGGTCCATCTTGTAAATGAGCTTGCTCAATGATGATCACCTGGATAAATAAAGATTTGATTTGATTTGAAAACAATTTAAAATGTCTGCACTACCAACTGATAATTTAAAATACAAATCTTTTAAATGTATCCTGAGCTCCTTTTTATTTTCAGTACTATTAAACGTAGCACAGCCCCTCACTGACCCATGTTCACTCACTGTTCACTCTCTGCAGCACCATTAAAAACTTGTCCATAAAAGAGTTGCACATTTTTTGATAAAATACAAGTATTCCATACTCTTTTATACACATAGCACCCCAAAATAGCACAAATGTACTCACACCCTGATACGAGCATTGTAAAGTTATGTATTTCTCAATCCAAAACCTGAATGGGGATTCCAGACATGCACATTAACTTCTCCGCTAATGCGAATGCTTGGAATCCCACTTCAGTTTTGCAGCAGAAAAATACATAACATTACATTGCTCATTTCAGGCTGTGAGTACATTTATGTTATTCTCTGCTGTTATATGTATGAAAATCTATACTGTACTTCTGTTTTATTAAAAAATCTAACTCCTTCGAATGACTACCCCTCAGCTCTGCGCTGCTGCAATAAGTGAATGCGTGCCACTCAGCTTTTCAACCAGCCACCCAAAAATGTATTTATACTCCTATTTTACTGCACATCTACATAACTCCAAATTGCATAATAGTAATAACATTCAGTTGCTTGGGGTATACTTGTAATAACCGGCTTTTTTGAATGATTAAACGCCTCAGCTTCGCCTCGGCCTTTAATCATCCACAAAAGCTGGTTATTGCTTTGCAACTGAATGTTATCACTTAATTATAATAATAGTTACTTATAAACATGCACTGGTTATGACAGTTTTGGAATTCTTGTTGTTAGGAAAATATTTCCTTTATATCTGCAAAATATATCAGAATTCATGTTGACAGGAAAATATTTCCTTTGTGTCTACAAAAGATAAAGAAATACTTTAACCAAACATATTTTACATAGTCCCTGACTGATTATTTTATAGGAAGGGGGTTGAATACACATGATAATTACTCCCTAGGAACATAGTGCGTGTAATTTGAAGATCTGAAAGTTCTCCTAATAAGAAAGCTAGAGTTCCAAGCCATCCCACCTACAGTAGATCCCAAAGACACCTTCTAAATCCTCACAAATTTCACAGTATGGACCTCTTGATTATTAGATGCCAACATGAGATCAGGCAATACATAGTCTCTGTTATTGCTGATTGTTGGCATGTGGTCTCCTATATGTTCTTTAATTCTGCATTTTGTATGCCTGACCTACAGTAAAAGCAGCCACATTGACAGCTAGTCAGATAAACCACATGGTGCTATCACAATAAAACTTCCTAGGATCCATAACCTACGCAGTGGCTGGATTCAAAGTTTGTCCTTCTTCAGTAATGGACAGTAGATACACTGTCCACACTTATAGTTTCCAAAAAAGGAGGTGGTATTGGTTGCAAACTATAAGTAACTCTGTCTCCCACATTCCTTGCCTTCCTATAGACCATACAGGGAAAATATGTAGTACATTCTGCAACTTAGGTTATGTTTGTAGAATGGATATTTTTTTTAAGAATCCTTTGTACTGCTCCAGATGTGGTGCTACTGTAAAAGTGGTGACAAAGTTTAGAACTTGTGTTACTGGGTCATTTAGAGTCCTTCTGCACTATAAGAGGAATTAGACTGGCTCTATTGATATTCGTAGCATGATTATTTGCCTTAGTAACCCCATCCTCACTATATCCCCTCATAAGAAACTGGTTCTCCATGTCATTTGCAATTATATCAAATGATACCTGAGTGTTGCAGTTCCTACTTATAAATAGAAAATGACTGGTAGGTATATTATTCACAGTGTGGTGGGGTGGCAGGAGCTGGCCAATAAAAGTGTATCCCTATTGGAACTTTTCTGAAATAGATCAGTATCTATTCCAGGTTTTTTTTTATCATGTAACACTTTTACTTGCCTCCGGTGTAGAGCAAGATACAACAACCGCCGGCCACCGGCACCCATACCCTGGACCAGGTCTGGCGTACACTGCTGTGCCTGACTCACACAGGCCCTGATGAAATTAAAAGGACACCCCACCTCTGGGGCATCTGTGACTGGGAACCAGATGGCCATACCTCTCATGTCTGGGGCACAGGGCTCGGCCATGAGCCACTGCGGTCGCCCCAAGATTTTCCACCTTTTACTTCCCCAGTGGGAGCTGGATGTATAATGATGCATGATGCACCTATGCGTAGATGTCCACTGTGCTCCCTTACCTTTGTATGCTCATCACTGACAGTGCACCTAGCCTCCGCTAGGCACTGCTGCAGCACAAGACATGCCCCAAACCCACCCCAGACATAGGAGAGCAGTTATGGGATGCTCAATCCTACCACTCTCCTGCCAGCCCCCAGCAGCCTGACTCCATTTCCGAAACCAGGTCGCTGGCGTGGCATGAGGTGTGGCATCCAGCACCTTAACACCACTGGGCCAGGGCTACTCCATGTTTTGGGTTTCTCATAACAATGATGTCAAAGAGTAGAATACAGGTCCAGTCATGGTTTATCAAACATTTTAAGCTCTTGTCATTGTCCTTGAAGAACAAGATAAAGGATTTCAGCTCCTCCACCAACCCTTGCCATACGATGAAGAGATCATCATTACATTTCTTAGGTCATTTCCACATGCCTTTAAAAAGACTGAGATCACTGGATTGCTTGAGGAATAAAGGTTGATCTTTTCTTGAAGTACAAGGTTGTTTTTACATGAGAGTCATTAATGGCCTTAGGTCCTTCAAGTGCATCAAGATGTTCAGTGTTGCTGCTTGGTGCTGTAAGTGATTGATGACACATGTTGTCCTCTGCATACAAGCACCTAAGATTTAGAACCCTAATGAACTTTTGTAAGTCTATGAAGGTGTCAAAAAATAATTAATGCTTGTTATGGGAATAAACTTCAAACCCCTGTTCAATACATCATGCTCATCAGGTCTTAATCTGTTACTTGAGAGGTTAATCATATTGGATGTTGACTGCTGCACCTCTATTACCTGCCTCTCTTCCCTTATTTGGATTTCCTCCTTGCCAATTTTTCTGCTCCTGACCCCGTGCTATTCCTACTGCTGTTGCTTCTTGGAGGCCTTGCCTCTCCCCCATCTCCTCATTCTGGTGTGACACCTTAGCCTCATGACTCCTGAAATTGTACTATCCTCAGCCTTCTACATGGGGATTGCTGGTGGTGGGAGTCCAATCTGTGAGAGATTGGATCCTGATCTACATCTTCTAAAAAAATGAAGCTATAAGAACCACTCTCTGTCAGATGCTACTTGATTCTGCAAACCTTGCTATTTCAAAACAGACTTCAGCGTTGCAGTCTTTGTCTTATTTTGTTTCCAGGAAAACATACAATTGTTATGGTAGACCTGCTCATCTTGTAATCTGTTTCATGTTTTTTTGCTTCCATTGTAATATCAGACTTTGTTATTGTTGCACTCAGATTAGCTGCGCATTGATTAACTTCTGGAGACTGAGCAAACTACTGCAGCACTTGTTTCTGGCTTTCAATTGTCTGGCAAGCCATTCCTGGACTTTCAAAGAATCTGCTATAATCTGATGTATCAGCCATAGTGAGGAGTCATGCAACTCCTCCTTCCAAGGTCCAACTAATTCCTCCCCGTCTTGACTAATAGCAGGAAATTTCAAAATGCACAAGACTCTTGGTACCATATCAACCTGCAGGCTTTTTCCTAGGGTGACCTGCTGCCATACAATAAGCTGCACCTCAAATCAGTACAATTGTACTTCACAAATGCAACCGGCATTGTCTCAGGATGAGCTACTGCTTCTCTGTTTCAAGAAATGTCTTTCCTGCATCAGCAGCTGTCGACGGCATTCCTGCACACTCACCAAAGCCAGGTTTCATGAATATGAACTCCAAAATCAACCTATGTGCATCCTCCACATCTACTGATTTTGCTCTATCAGTTAACTTGATAAACAATACCTGTCATGGATCCCCGATACACAGGGATACACAGGGAGGTTATGTGTAATTTGAAAGTTACAACAGAAAGCAAGAAAAGGGGTCCAGCAGTAATCTTAACTCAGGGAAAACAACAACAACAAAAAAACATGGCTGTCACCAAGATGTAATAATGACTTACAGCACACCACACTGTGCAAAGCTATGCAAGTTAATTTGATGAGGGTGCACAACAAATACTCCACATTTTGAGATAAATGCCTTATCAAGAGTACTGGGTGTCACCTTGAGTGCAAATTTATGCTATACACTGAAAGGCACAGACCCATCACAAAATCATAATTTCTGTGATGATCATCAGTGATAATTTTAGTATGGGTCTGTGCCTTTAAGGGCATGGTATAAATGTGCATGCTAGGTAGTGGGCAGTACTTGTGATAAAGCATTTATTGTGAAATGGTGAGTGTTTGTTGTGCACCATCATGAAATAAACTTGAAAAGGTTTACAGGCATCTGATCTGCTACAAGTTAATATTATGTGCTGGTGAGTGTCAGGCTTTTTGACTTCCCTGATTTTAGGAATATGTTAAAACAGCTGTTTTACATAGAAACATAGAAGTTGAAGGCAGATAAGGACCGCAAGGCCCATCCAGTCTGCCCATTTGTTTTTCTACCTTATAAATGTGCCATCGGCCTTTGCTCTGTCAGTGGCCTATCTATTCATACTCATTTGTATTGCTCCCTTATGCCTATCCCATGCCTGTTTGAAGCCCTGCACTGTATTCATAGCCACCACTTCTTGTGGTGCCATTCCATGCATCCACCACCCTTTCTGTGAAAAAGAATTTCCTCACATTCCCCCTTAATCAGCCCCCTCTAATCT
Source organism: Neoceratodus forsteri (assembly GCA_016271365.2). Classification (NCBI taxonomy): domain Eukaryota; kingdom Metazoa; phylum Chordata; order Ceratodontiformes; family Ceratodontidae; genus Neoceratodus; species Neoceratodus forsteri. The sequence continues at coordinate 586,237,821 of CM057449.1, forward strand.
CATGCTGTGTCCTCTTGTCCTGCTATTTTTCTTATATTTAAACATGTTAGACCCTTTCACCTTGTTAATGCCCTTAAGGTGCTTGAATGCCTCAATCATATCACCTCTCTCCCTCCTTTGCTCAAGGGTATACATATTGAGCTCTGTTAATCTGTCCTCATATGTCTTCTGATGCAGTCCCTGCACCATTTTGGTTGCCCTTCTCTGGACTGCCTCAATTTGGTTAATGTCCTTGTGAAGGTGTGCCTCCAATACTGCACGCAGTACTCCAGATGGGGCCTAACCAGTGTCTTGCAAAGAGGGATTATTACCTCCCTCTTACGACTTGTGATACCCCTATTAATACACCCTAACACCCCTAGCCTTACCTGCTTTGGGGTCTGTTTGGATGATTTCAGGTCATCAGTGATGATGATACCCAAGTCTCTTTCTTCCTTTGTGACTGCTAGCAACTCCCCTCCCAGCCTATAGGTGGCTTCAGGTTTCTCTTCCCTATGTGCATGATTTTGCACTTCTTTGCATTAAATCCCAGTTGCCACTCTTCTGACCATTTTGTCATTTTATCAGATCTCTTCTCATTCTGCCCACCCCATCTGGATCATCTACTCTGTTGCAGATCTTGGTGTCATCTGCAAACAGACAAGCCTTACCCTCTAGTCCATCTGCAAGGTCACTAATGAAGATATTGAGTGGACTGGCCCCAGGAACTGATCCCTGAGGTACCCCACTTGTGACTTGCATCTCTTCTGACTGTATACCATTTACCACCACTCTCTGTTTTCTGTCCATCAACCAATTTGCCACCCAGTTGACCAACTTCTGACCCACCCCAAGCCTACCTGGCTTAGTTATCAATCTTCTATGTGGAACAGTGTAAAAAGCTTTGCTGAAGTCAAGGTAGGCGACATTCACTGCTCCCCCTTGGTCCACGGCTCTGGTTACCCAGTCAAAGAAATCTATGAGATTAGTTTGACAGGACCTTCCTTTGTAAACTCATGCTGTCTTGGATCCTGTGCCCTATGGTTCCAGGTGTTGCATATCCTTTCCTTAAGGAGTGCCTCCATAATCTTGACCACTACTGAGGTAAGACTGACTGGTCTGTAGTTTCCGCCTCCTCCCTGCTACCACTCTTGTGGAGCGGGATCACATGAGCCCTTCTCCAGTCTTCTGGGACCTCTCCTGTGCTCAGAGACTCACTAAAAAGTTCTGCTAATGGATCTGCTAGTTCCACCTTTAGCTCCTTAAGTACCCTGGGATGTATGCCATCAGGTCCCATTGCCTTATCCACCATGAGCTTAGCAAGCTCTTGTAGGACCCTTTCTTTTGTGAAGGGAGTAGTGCTCACCTCCCTCCCCCCGTGTCCATGATGCTGAGCTGTGGACCCTGCCCTACCTTCTCTTCAGTAAATACTGAGCAAAAGTATCTATTTAGGATAGATGCCTTTACAGGGTCCTCCTCCTCACATGCTCCCTTTTCTCCATTAAGCTTAGCAATACCCTCTGGACTTTCTCCTTTCATTAATGTATCTATAGAAGTCTTGTCACCTTCTTTTACTGTTCATGCTAGTGTTTCCTCAGTTTGGGACTTTGACTGCCTCACGGCCTTCCCTGCTTCCCTTAGGGCAGTTTGGTATGCCTCCCTATCTTCATCCGCTGTGTTCCCTTATATTTCCTGAAGGCCAGCCTTTTGGCTCTGACCTTTTCTGCTACTGTATTTGAGAACCAAGTGGTTTCCTTCTTCTTTTGCACTTCCATTTCTGTCTAACACAATGGGATGTTGCTTCAAGTATTGCATCCTTAATGCTTCCCACTTTGCCTGTACCCCTCATCTGTGTTTCTTTTGCCAGGGCTAGCTTAACTCTGTTGGCCATCTTATCAAAGTCAGCTCCTCTGAAGTCCAATATTTTGCCTTGGAATGGGATGATTTAGATGTAATAGCCAAATTGAACCATACCATGTGATGGTCACTGGCCCCCAGGTGACCTTCTACCTGGAGATCTGTGATCCCTTCCTTGTTAGTCAGTACTAGATCTAGGATAGCCCTGTCTCTTGTGGGTTGCTGTACCAATTGTTTGATGCCCTCCCCCTGCAGGGAATCCACTATGTGTGTAGTTCTGGCAGATGTTCCTGCTGGTATTGACCAATCTGTATCCAGCATGTTGAAGTCTCCCATTATCAGAACCTCCCCTTTAGCTGTCATGTTTTGTATATCTTCTAACAGTAATGTGTCTATGTCCTCCCCCTGGTCTGGGGGCCTGTAGACAACCCCAGTTCTTATGGCTGTCCCATTTCCTGTTTCCAGGGTGACCCACAGTTCTTCTGGCTCCTTATGTGTATTCTGAATTTCTGTAGCTTTGATATTTTCATTGAAATACAGGGCCACTCCTCCCCCCCTTTTTGCACTTCAGTCTCTTCTGAACAATACATAGCCAGGTACTGAAGTCTCCCCAAGTGTGGTTACTGGTAAACCACATCTCACTAATTGCTGCTATGTCCAGTTTAGCCTCTGACATTATTGCCTGCAGGTCTGGGATCTTATTTCCCAGGCTGTGAGCATTTGTGTACATGATTTTCCATTGGCCAGATTTTGGTGTGTTAGTTGTTGGGTGAGGTTTGGCATTACCCCTGTGTGTCGTATGGGGAGACAAACCTTTTTTCTTACCTGGTGATGCAAATGAACTGCAAACATGCTGAATCCCTGTTTGACCACTAGCTGAGGGGGGAGGGGTGTTCTTCCCATTCGACATATGGGATGCTGCACCCCTCTCCCCATTTGCTAGTTTAAATATTCTGCAAAGACGCTAAACTTCTGCCCCAATGCACTGACTCCCTCCTTAGTCAGATGCAGTCCATCAAATTTAAAGAACTTTCACACCCAGAACTGTTGCCAGTTCCCTACAAATCTGTGTCCTTTTTCCTGGCACCAGCCCTTGAGCCACGTGTTTAGCTCCCCTATCTCCCCTTCTCTGACCTTCTGCCCATCTGCTTCCCTCTCCCAGACTGGCAGGATCTCAGAGAAGGAGATGCCGGATGAAATAGATGATAGTTTGTCACCCAGCCTGGTCAGGTGTTCCTTGGTCTCCACAACTTACCAGCTGGCGAGATCATTAGTCTCTATGTGTACTAGGACATCAATGTTTTCTCCTGCTTTGTGAACAATTTTAGCAATGCGGTCAGTGTCTCTCCATGCTGATGTACCTGGGAGACATCTGACCATTATCCCTGGCTGGAGATGGGTATCAACTCCCCGAATCACGGAGTCTACTATGATCAGAAGTTTTTTGGATTTCCTTTTTGCTTTCTTTGTTTTGGTTCCTGATTTGGGTGAGTTTTGTTGTGCTAGCTCCTATGCTGCAGTGTCCTTTACCACATATAACACATTATGGGTATGTAAATGATACTGGTTATGTAACACCATTGCCATACAACAAGTACAGATATTGTGACTTAATGGGAAAGGAGCAACATTGTGGAGGGGAAGATCATAGAGTGATAAGGTAAAGAGCAAGTGGCAACTGCAGGTCATGCAAATTATGTGATATGGTGCCATTTTGAGATGAGAGCATAGATTGTGGATTGGGGAAGAGAGCAACTGTTGGTGAGCAGGAAGTGTATATGTATGATGGCAGCTTGTTGGTGGGGGCACAGATTGGGGAGGGAAAGAGAAGTAGGGTAGCATGGATGATGTGTTTTATGGGGGATGGCACAGATCAAGGAGGGGAGTAAGGAGATAGTGCTGCTGAACATCAAATGTAAATTGGCAAAGAATGCCATTTGAGGTGTTCATCATGTCTCATAGTGTGTTGCAGCATAGAAGCAGAACTCAATAGGAGACCGAGAGGAAGCTTTCTTTACTTTTTTTAATACAAACAAATTACATATTGAATCAACTAAATTCTGAATTTATTTGCCCACAGAGCTATTAAAGAAGCCATAACACGTAAGTAGTATTGGTAGGGATGTAAGTTTGTCATGGCAGTCATACACATCATAGATTCCATGATGTTTGATCTTTATTCAGGACTTCCATGACTTTCACTAGTGTCATCAGAATGTAGCAATGATGACAGTGCCACAACATTTACTACTGTTTACTAATGATTTCATAAACAAACAATGAGTCATTAAAACCTCATCCATGGCAAACTTACATCCCTAAGTATTGGTGCAAACTAAGTGACAAAATTATTGATGGGCTTTTAATGACCCCCCCCAGGATACGATGTAGCCCCCACCCCACGTTACTTCCACTTCCGGGTGCATAGGATATGGTGTAGCCCCACCCCTATGCCACATCCGCTTCTGGATGCGCAGGAAATGACGTAGCACAACCCCATGCACCAATGACACAGTTCTAACTGTGCAGAATGTTACTCAGTGTTCCCACCCCAGATATAATGCACCCCCTTTTCTGGCACGGGGCTATGACGCACTTATGGGTTGGGTAAATTTGGGCTTGTTCAGACTTGTCAGGGCAAGTCAGATGGTCCAAACCAGACTTGATGTATATTTTCTGTGAATGAATAAGTAAATAAAAGGCAAAAACACTGTTTGTGTGAAACTATCACATTTGATTAAAAAGGCTGTGCATACATTTTTAAAATGCTGTTTTTCACATTTTGGGAGTGAGTATAATAACAGTGAAATTAAACAGTTATTTTTTCCTCACTGGTTTTATAATTTTCTTTTTGTCAGTCTAAACTGGGGTTTAGTGTTTCAATTGTATCCTATACTTTTAGTTTGATTTTATAAATGGAGCAGTGCTTCTTTCTGAAAATAAGAATTCTCTCCCCACATACACAATACTTTTAAAGCTTGTGTCACCTGCATCATAAGAACAATTTATTTTGTTTCTGTTATCATACCAGTGAAACTGATTTACAAAAATTCTGGCCTGCTGCAAAATGCTTACAGATTATCAAAAGTCATATCCCTGTATCAGATATTGTTTTGTGATACCTGAAATGAACAGAAGCTGTTGGGCTGGAAGCTGGTTTGCAAATGTGTGTGTTTCAGGCTCCGAGCAGAAATTCATGATGATGGTATATGCATAGTTTCTGTGTAATGGTCACAGTGGCCTGAGTTTGACCTTAAAAGATGATTGCCAACAAACTTGGAAATGTTTAGGAAAATGCTATTTATTTACAGCTCAATGGCTAGATACCTAATTTTTTAACTTTTGTCTTTCTAAAATGGGCAGTCACAGAAGGTACCACCCCAAAAACAAGAGACCTTATCTAAACTTAAAAGATAATGCTTGATAAGCTTGGGAAATTTTAGGAAAAATGCTATTTACTTACAGCTCAATAGCTGGATACTTAATTTTTTTTAACTTTTGTCTGTTATCTTCTAAAATGGGCAGCCACAGAAGGTACCACCCAAAAACAGAAAGCCTTTTTAACCTTAAAATGATATAGCTGATTGATACGCCTGGGAAAGTGTCTGACAAATGCTATTTATTTACAGCTCAATAGCTGGATACCTATTTTTTTACTTTTGTTTGATACCATTGTTATTAAAATGGAGAATCACAGATGGTCCACCCAAAAAACAAAAGGCCATTTCTAACCTTAAAATGTTAGCTGATTGATACACCTGGGAAAGTTTTAGGAAAATGCAATTTTTTCCAACTTAACTGAGATGCGGTCTGTAATAAATAGTTTTAGCTAATGATTTAGGCCCATTTGTGTGAGACCCACAGTGTTTACTCCATACCCTTAAAAAACAAGAGTGATATAAAAGTCTAAATAACACACATCTGTTACAGCAGCTAGGGGCTATGGTGGCTAAAACACTATGGATTTATCAAGTATACATTATATGCAGTAGGATTCTTTGTATGTGTGTTCCACCAAGCACCTTTGACCCAGGGTTCCTCCTGGCTGAAGGCAGTATGGTACTGTTAAACTTCTCTGACATCATCTTCTGTTTTTTTAATGAGTATTTTAAACTAATGGGGATGTTCTTCTGTTTTTTTTTTTCTGCATTATCTAGCTGTTATAAGTATTGTATTTTCTAAACAACTGCCATGAGCTTCTGAAGAAGGACTGGTTGGTCCGAAAGCTAGAGCACTTTGTTCTTTTTGTTACATCTATGTTGGTCCATTAAAAGGTATCAAATCATTTGCTTCTGGATCTGTTCTTACAAGGACCAATATGGCAACTACTAAATCTAGATTTCAAGTATACAGAAAGAGCATTAACATAAAAGGCTTTTTGTAGTTATAATATAAACCCTTAAAACTAGCCACATTTTTCTGGCTTTAAAACAAAATGAAAAGGGGTAAACAGTGAATTCCTTGCTGTATTGAATTTTAATGTACACACACACACACACACACACACACCATGTTAAATGTCATCAAAATACTCTGATAAAATGAGCGTCAGACATATCTAACTTAGTTAAGCAGCTCCAGAAAATCAGCTGTCATAGTCAACCTAAGCTAAGAATCTGTTTTGTTATATATCAATGATTAAATTAAATCATTATTTAACATGTAAAATAAAGTTTCTAATCTATAGAAAATAACATTTAAGCATGAAAGCTTCATATTAGCTAAGACACTCACCAGCCTCTTCCACTACCCCTGTGTATTTAAATGTATTGATTATTAATCAGTAAGTGTTTTGGTCTTCACGAGGTCTTTGTTACACAGGCTGTCACTCTGTACAATGCTTGGGGCATGTCACAGCCCCTTGGACAATATAAAAGGAGATGCTTTAGACTGTGCCAGTCTCTGCCACTCTGAAGCAACCTTTGGTAAACTTTTGCTAAGTTGTAGCTTGTGAAGTACTGTTGTTATCTTGACATTAACATGGCAAATTATTTTGCAAAACTGTTTTCTCAGTTTGGCTTTTTTTTATTTTATTTTATTTAGTTTTTGTTGACTGGGTAAGTGCACTAGACAAATCCTGCCTATTTTCAGGCATGACCTGGGGGAGGGGGGAAACAAATGAATGCCAACTGACCTTAAACCAGATTAAGCTGTTGGTGGTATTTTTAGTGAATGAGGGAAATTTGGCCAGGACACCGGGGAAATTCCCCTACTCTGTTGCAGTTACTCTGTGACCTGTAGGGGGTCCGGCTGTCAGGATGGCCACTTGATGCTCAGACGCGGAGCAGGAGGACGCTCCGGGGATAGGGGAGTTGGTCTCCCTCCCTATCTCTACATTCCAGGAAACCAAAGAGAAAGTTGTGAGGTGAGAGATCTATGAGGAGTTTAGAGTACTACCGGAGGGTTCTGGGCTTCAGAGGGCTGCTGGAAATGTGCTGAGTTTGGCACCTACCATTTTTACTGACACTGCCTCGGCTTTACCTGAGTCATGGAACACTGGCGCAATGGAGGTTAATGATTTTACAATCCATTCCAAACCAGAGGGTGAGCAGGATTCCCCAGTGCATGGAGTGGCTAGGGATTCGCTTTCCAATGCTGCCCTGTTTACAGTTGGTGGTAAAGCGATATGGAAGGAAGGGGTGAAGCAGTGCATTCTGGAACCGATCCTTGCTAGGGAAGCTGACAGGGAGTTGGTGCAGGGAGGTTCTGTGAAGTCAAGAGCAGGGGAGACTGGCAGTATTTCACTGTATCAGAAGTGCCCAGAGTCTCCCCTTGGCTCTACCATGTCAAGTAATTTGTCTACTGGTATGGAGAGTGGCACATGGTCTACGAGGGTCAGCATTAATGGAAAGGTTCAACTCCCATTGGTTTCATCAACTTTGGGAAATTTGTCCAATCATCAAGTAGGTACTGTGACATTGCAGGGGGTGGATTCTGGTTTACAGGAGCCTCATGAGCAGTGTGTGGGGAATTTAGATGTTTATGGTTCCCCTGGGCAGGGGTTCAACTCTCATGTATCTGCCTCTGGTCTAACTATTGCTGAAGCTCTGTGGGGTGCTGGGTGAGAGAAGTCCCCCTTAGATGATTCCTGGACCTCCCCTGCACGACCTGGTCCAATCCTTCAAGGTGACTTATTAGACATTTCTGACTCTGTGGAGGTACCGTCAGGCTTAAATATGTCTCAGCCCCTGACCTAGTGGGCAGGAGGGGTGATAGGTAATGTTCAAGTCTGTAATTTAGATACCCCTGTTTCCACTTTCACTTCAGGAACTGGTGCTGAGGAAGAGTCTGTGCTTCCACCTTTACCTCTGTCGAATTCTGCTTTGCCTCTGGCTTCTGACTCTCAAGGGGATAAGGTGGGGTCAGGTAATGGCTCAATACGGTCTGCTGCACCTGGTGAGTTCACTAGGCCTCCTCCTGTTAGTACCTCGGACCAGGGTTCTAAAGCTGACTCTGCTATTGCTACGTCGGAGACTTCTGCTAGGCCTAATCGGTCTAAAACTTTTGTAGGATTGTTTCATCAACCCCCTGAGCAGGCCAAACGATGTAATGTTGTCCGGCTTAGATATCGGGGAGGATTGGACACTTTTCCGGATCGACTTTATGTGGGGAAGGCATTGATTAAAACCAGTCTGAAATTTTCTCCCTCAAAAATATATGCTTTAATTCATATGTCTGGGGGTAATTATTTTGACATTAGTTTCAAGACTGCCACAAGTTTAGACACCTTTTGGCACCGTTATTTAGAGGTTCGGCATACCCCCTTATGGTCTCCTTTTATTGCCATTCCTCTTACCAAGCCTGCTATTAGGAATACCACTGTCTTATTTAAGAATGAGGGGGTAGCGATTAATGACATTTTAAGGTGGTTAGCTACAAAATGCACTGTACTGGGTTCACCTGAACCCATTATCAATTCTGAGTTTTTTTGGACTGGAGGGTGGAAAATTCAAGTTAAGTTGTCAATTGTAAATGGGACTATACAGCATTTGCCAAGTTGCTTTTATTAAGGTAGGGATAGGGGTTTTGTATTTTACCCTGGACAGCCAAAGTCTTGTTTTCGATGTGGCACCCATACTCATCTGAGCAGTGCCTGTGATCAACTCAAATGTTCCAAATGTCTGGGTTCTGGACGTGTGAGTATTAATTGTCCTCACCTGAACCTTTGCAGCTTGTGGGATGCAACTTCCCACTCTTTTAAAGATTGTCCATGGGCATCACATAATTCTCTGACAATGCCTGCTGACTCTCAGAATGAGACTGTTTCTCAGGCTCAAAAATTTGCTCAGGCTAGGCCACATTTTTGGCCATTTGTTTCTATGTCGGTCCCTCCTCCCTCTGGGCCCCCTTCTGTACAGGTTGACCTGGGTTTGGGTCCATTACCCTTGTCCGGGCCCCTGTCTGACACAACTTTAGGTTCTCAGGACATGGCTATGTTACCTCCTACAACGGTTTCTGACCCTGCAGTAGTTAAAGAAAAATTCCCAGTCCCTAGTACGTCAGGTGTTTCCCGTGTCACAAATAATATGCCGCCACCAGAAGATAAGGATTGGGTGTCAGTTGGGAACAGGAGGCAGACAAGAAGCTCTTTGTCAAAAGGGGTTCCTCTGTCTCTCACTTCTCCATCCTCTGATGTGGTGGTGAAAAACCGTTTTGCTGTCTTACATAAACGTAAACAGACGGGTGAGAATGAAGATGATTCTGATGCCTCTTCTACAGCATCCTCACAGGTTGAGATGTTGTCTTACTCTGAACAGGTGTCTAGTGACATACAGCTCAGTAAGAAAAAAAGGTGTAAGTTGAAATCTCCTGGTAAGAGAAGGGGGACAAAAAAATCCTGAATGTGTGAATGGCTGATATGGGGATGTTTTATCATTTGGTAGCTTAAATATTAATAGTCTGAAGAATGTTAAAAGAAGATAAGCTATTTTTGCCTTTCTTTTGTCCTTACCATTGCTTATTATATTCTTACAAGACACTAGGCTCCATTCATTGAGGGAGATTGGTCAAGCTTCCAGGGATTGGAGGGATGGTTTGTCTTTCTGGTCACTAGCTGAGGAAGTGTGTTCTGGTGTAGGGATCCTGGTTAGGGGGATGGATATTCAGGTCACTAAACTAATTGAGCTGATACAGGGTCGGGTGCTTATTCTGGATGTTGTTCTTGGACGTCAAGAATGGCGGTTGATTAATATTTATAACCCCCAGCTTAAGACTCAGAGGATTCAGACGTTAAAGACTATTCAGCCCTTTTTGCATACATCCAAATCTGTTATTTTCAGTGGGGATTTCAATTGCATATTGGCCTTATCAGACAAAACTGGTCTTACCCCAAAATTGTATTCGGATTCTAATTTTCTTAACACATTATATAAAACAGCTAATCTACAGGACGGGGCTCTTTTTGGTGTACACCCGCCAGAACACACTTTTCACCGAAGTAGACTTACTACACGGATTGATTATTTTTTTTTATCTCCCTGGTTGTCGAGGGTTAAGTATTCAGTTCTGCCATGTGAGTTCTCAGATCACTGTGTGTTGTTGCTAAACATCGGTTGTCCCAGGAACAAACCTGTGTCGCATACGTTTTGGAACATGAATATTTCTATTCTGGGAGATGAAGGCGGGTGGAAGGAATTATTTGGCTGTCTTCAAGACAAAGTCTCTGTATTCGATCTATATGATGACCCTACCTTTTGGTGGCAAGATACTAAAGTTGTGGTTAAACAATTTTGTAAAATCTTTTCCAGACAAAGATCATCAGAGCGTTACTTCCAATACCTTAAGTGTCGGCAGCAATTACAGAAAGTCTTATCTTGGCAAACAGAACGGGGTTTGGATTATTCTGCCCAGATCTGACAGCTTAAACTTGAGATGCATGCCTCTTAGTATGAGAGGCTGACATCACTGTTTTTGGAGCAGAAATATGGGCGGAAAGGCTCGGCTAAAGTAGTGAACCCATATGATAGCAGCCACCAACAGGTAGAGTCTAAATATATGCCCTCTTTGATTTCCCATTCTGGCACTCAGATTAGTGAAAATAGTGCCATCTTGGAGGAAGTTTCTTTTCAGGCCCAGTCTTTCTATGGGAGACCTTATGAGACTGAAGCTTGGGAAGGTTTTTTGGATTCTTTTACTGTTTCTTCTTTGTCCCCTGATGTAGTTGATGCTTCCTGCTGACCCATCACTTCTGCAGAAGTCGAGGCTGTGATTACTCAGTTAAAGACTACGGTTACCCCGGGCCCTGATGGTATCCCTAACGAGTTTTATAAAAAAACTAAATCTTTATTGGTACCGTATTTAACTAAGGTTTATAATGTTATCCTACAAGGTCCCCTACCTATTCCCCTTGGGTTGGCTGAAAGTTATTTGATTTTTTTATATAAGCAGAAACATGATAAAGAATATTTGGACAATTGGCATCCCATAAGTTTGTTGAACTCTGATTGGAAGATTTTATCTAAGATTGTGACCAATAGACTATCCAAGATTGCTACTCAAGTAATTTTTTTCCACTCAAGCTTGTGCAGTTCCAAATCATTCCATGCTCTCCAATTTGAAACTTCTTCGAGAAGTTTTTGATGGGAGTGAGACACAAGGTTATGTCCTTAGCTTGGATCAAACTAAAGCTTTCGACTTAGTTCCGCATAGTTATTTATTTGCAGTTTTAAAGAAGTATGGAGTACCACGGGGGTTACTGAGTTGGATTCAGTGTCTGTACCGGTTCGCCTGTACCACGCCTTTGGTTAATGGATTGCGAGGCCCCCATATCCCTATTAAAAGAGGGGTATGCCAGGGATGTCCCCTGAGTGCCCTACTTTATGTATTTTCTATTGATCCTCTGCTTAGGAAACTGAATTAGGAGAGGGCTATCCGACATATTTCTATAACACCGGAGCTGGTTTTTCCCAGTGCTATTGCATATGCTGATGACTTTTGCATTTTGGTTAAGGATCATGCATCTGGTGAGACAGCAATTCAGCTTGTCCGTTCTTTCACTTTAATTTCTGGATCTTGATTGAATGCCCAGAAGAGTAAAGGGATAGCAGTCCACATTTCCCCTCTGGAGACAGCCCAGGACATAGGGGGTATCTGTATTCAATCTCGGAATATTTGTATTTTGGGTATTTCTTTTGGCACATCAGATGCGGCAGAGCAAAATTGGATTTCGACTATGGCGGTAGCCGAAGCCAAGATTGTACGCTGGAAAAAGTTTCCTATGTCCCACAAGAACCGGATTTTCCTGCTCAAAACTTGCATCCTCTCTATTTTTTTATTACTTAGTTATGTTTTTCCACTTCCTTTGCATCTTGAAGCCTGAATTTATAATTTATTTTTTCAGTTGCTATGGGGTAGTAGACTGAACCCAGTTAAAAGATCTGTTATGTACTGGCCTATTAAGCATGGGGGTCTCCAGATGATAAATTCTGTGTTGTTTTACTTTTCTATTTTTGTCCATTCTAATATTTTTCCTTGTTTAATCAACACTACAGATAGTTGGGCCCTTAGTTTTCACTCCCGGTCTTTGTATTTTCTGGACAAGTGGAGAGCTCATGTGTGGAAACCATTCACTAAAATTCCTACTGGGACATCTAGATATCTCATTGAAGTATTCAGAAAGGTTAAGCAATGGAGAATATCTTATGATTTGAACTTATTACAGAATAGGAAATTGTTATATTCCTCAGTTTTGAAACCTATGTTTTTGGTGTTGCCATGTTTGGTTGTGCCAGTTGACCCTCAATATTTGACAAAACAATTGATGGAAAATAGAATACCAGAGAAAATGTGGGATACCCTGTGGCTGTGTTGTCATGACAAACTAAATGTTAAGGGTAATCAAGCCCATAAGCAGGTATCTGAAAGGTACTGTATAAGAGAAACATGTACAGGTATGATAGAAACTATGTCTCTCCTGTTTTTTGACTGTCCATATATCGCACCATTGTGGTCTCAGTTGGGTCAGTCTTGGAATTTGAGCATGTTCTCTGCTTTAACTTATTCAGAATTGGTGTATGGGCATTTTGGACCAAGTTGGAATTTTTTTTTTCCAAGAACTGTGCGGGTTTTATTTGCAGTTTGCAAATGGTGTATCTGGCACAACCGATGTATGTTTGTTCTGCAACACAAAAGAGTTTCCTTTTCCTGAACTACGGGAACACATCAGGAAGGAAATTTATAGTATTTATTGTTCAGAGAAAAAATCTTTGCCTGCCCCTTTAGTGGCATTCTGGTGGAGGGTGTTGCCTTTGATTTTGTTTGAAGGGGTCACTTGAAGTCTGACCTCTGTGGGGAGCATGGGATTTCCTCTTATTTATGTCATATTATTTTGTGTTATTATTTTAGGCTGTGAATTCTCTGTATTGTTCGTATAGTGTATTTTTCTGTTGCTTTGTATTTTTGTCTGGTATCTTGATTGTTGTGTGATCTGTCTATAGTTATGTATTTTCATATTGTTTTCTAATAAAAAATTCCACTACTCTTTTTGATAAGTGCCATGGGATCTTTAACATCCACCTGAACTATCACCAATCCAGGCAGATGGGACCTCGGTTTAACGTCTCATCTGAAAGACGGCACCTCAGAAGTGCAGCACCCCTCTCATGCTGCACTACAGTGTCAGTATTGTGATATTAACCCAAGTGCCAGATGTGGGAACTGAACCCACAGCCCTCTGATCTCCCGGCCTCAGAGGCGAGTATGCTACCTTCTGAGCCACTGACGCTTTCATGATCTTGTTCTAGAATCAGAAGGCCTGCAAGGAGCTGTAGGTGAGTGCTCTTTTTAATTGTTTTTAATATTTTGATTGCTTAAAAACATGCTTATAAGACTATAACTAAGTTTTCCTAATCCAGGTTTGCCGGCCTTGTGTATACAAAACAACTCTTCTGCAGGCACACATATTATATCATACGGTATGTCCAGTTAAATGTGCCAATGTCTTAATTATGTGGACACATCCAGACAAGATCATGATACCCCTCTGCCTTGCCCTGTTATAACGGTGTTGCATGAGAACATACGCATAAGTGGATTTTCTGCCTATGTTGCTTACATTATGGTGTATTGTATAGTAATTAATTTATTTGATAGTGTTGTAGCCACTTTACAGCACTGTGAGTCTTAATATAATTCATTGACAGCTGCGAGGTTAGCAACAATATAAAGGTTTGCTAATATACATGTTTCTAATTTGTTTCAATTAATGTCTACACATGGTTCTAAACCCTCTAGCAAACTGATTTACTGACACCTACACTTTGTAGACAGATGAAAAAAATCTGCTAAAGTTTAAAACTAGCTAAATACTGTTTTAAATGTGTAAAGAAGTGATAGCTGTTTGACTACACACAGTATGCTTGGGAAACACTGTCTGGTTAGTGGTAACATATATACTGCTTTGATTTTTAACAGAAACTGGTCAGCCGCAGTCCACATCTGAAAATAAAACAACATCAATTAATGAAGACAAAACAACGGGTATGTATTAAAGTTTTTAATAGTGTTGGGCATTAACAGAAAATGAATTACTTATTTTTATAGTGCTACAGATGGATAAGGGGCAGCTGTGGTGGTATTTGCAAATATTTTCTTTTTTTTTGTAAATTTAGCATGCTTTCTTGTAACAAAAATTGCAATATAATGCCATGTTTTTGTGCAATATTTGTTAAGAAGTTTTGGGCATGGCAATGTTTTTAAACCACATAGTTTTTCTGATTTTATAGTTTTAATTATGTGTGGCTCATTGTAGCAAACTATTTAATATATTGGTATACTGCATGTTTGTATCCAGGATGTAGTCAATATGTTGTATAGTGTAGATATATCTATGTTCTCTAAATTTTTGTTACTATATGATACAGAACTTAATCATATAGAAGCTGTATTTCAAAAGTCTGCAAGAAGGCATCACACATATTCAAGGCTATCCAGAGAGAAAAAGTGTCATATTAACAAGGCTGGACCATCCCCACACACAGTGCCTGCAACCACAACAGCAGCCCAAAAGAATAATGATATTTTGAAACTTTCTTCAGTCCCCTATTGCATGTCTTTAAGAGCTGGCTCTACACCTTCTACCATCAAAAGTGCAAAATGTGAGCACTGTTACCATATATAGGATTGGGGGTAAGAGGTGCTGCAAACATAATAATAATAAATGAACACAAACACCTGTTACATTAGGCTGTGCCACTGATAGTATAACTGCAGATCTGCAATGCAGTAAATCATCAGCTGTGTGTGAGTAAGGCTGACACTATAATTATGCCTGGAACACTGATACCTGAAAAAGCATCACCACATGTTAAAGGCCCAACTAGTGGTACACTTGTGTATGCATATAGTTACAATTTAGAACCTTCTGGTACACCTGTGACAAGTTGCAATCTAATATTTGAAATTTCTAATAACACAATTAAGGTGGTTAGCCTTGCAGAATCATAGTCATAAAGTCAATTTTAAATAATTATGTTAGCTGTGACTCGAATACCAAAAACGGTGGGTACTAGGAAACTAATTCAAAAATTAGCTGTAGGTGGTGTAAAAATGTGTACTATTCAAAATGAGTGTAATAAAATTATTACTAGAACTATTCAACAAGGGCGGGTCATCAGAAACACCAGGTGTAACATAGTAAGTCAGTATATTAGCAGTAAAATTAGAAGGGCTAAAAAAATATTGGTTGTCTGCAGTAGAATGAAGACACAGCAGAGTCCTTGGCACAGACACAAGCCACAACAACATAACCATGGGTAACCTGAGTCTTTCACATCATGCTGTGTTTGTGCTTGTTTGAGTGATTGTCTTGTGTGTTTCTCAAGCCAGCAGTCTCCTGACTGCCAAGAAAATAGTGACTGTGAAACAGCATGTTGTATTAGTGAAAACTGTGAATGTGCAAAGAGTGATAATTCTGATATTTGTAGGGGTCTGACAGACAGTGAGGTATGTATGGCACCTTCTTAAAACAACACAATTGATAATTCTGACAGTTGTGTTCATGATTGTTTGTGTGATTGTCCTGTGTGTTTATCAAGCCAGCAGTCTCCTGGGGCCAAGAGAATAGTGGTTGTGAAACAGCGTATTGTATGGGTGAAAACTGTGAATGTGTGCAGAGTGATAATTCTGATATTTGTATGGAAGGGTCAGGCTGTGAGGAATCTATGGGACCTTCTCAAAACAGCACACCTGAACACATGCAGATAGGGGGCAGTGGTACCACAGACCATGAAGAAGATGAATAAGACATGTGTAGTCAGAGGGTCCCACAGGAGAGGTGAGATGATGTACCAGAACCTGTGTATTTAGAATTAATAAATGAATATGAAGTACCCAGAAATAATTTTAATGGTACTGAGTATCGCCAGCAGTTTCATTTTGCTAACCTAGACCAAATAACATCCATAGACCAATACTATTCTGCAATCCACACAGCTGTGCAACAGTTGTTGGACAGAATAAGGCCCACTTTGGGTAGCAATGATTTTGTACAGCTACACCTGAGTTGTGATAGATAGCTTAAATGACCCTGTGTACTCATTACTGCAGAACTCCAATGAATTAAATGCAGATGAATTTTTAGAACATATTGCCAGTTTATTAAACAGCATGATGGAGGTGTGTACTAATGAGACATTAATGCTGGTTGTGACAGTTGTGCAAAATGTGCGTGGGGGTGTTTCCAGAGATGCCAGAAGCATCTTATCTAGTCACATAGTAAAGCAAAAAGCAGGACACCTAGTTAATATTGTAAATCAAAGTCACACATCATGCTTTGCTGCTAGTTTAATTGCTTTGCTAAACAAACAATTAGTTGATCAGCAGATATTAGCAAAAGTTAAAGATTTACACAACAGGGTAGGCTTGTCAGAACACACACTTGTAGCTTTGACTCACATACACTTATTTGAGACAGAGCTAAATGTGACCATCTTTGTTTACTTTATGAACAAAGCTGGGACATGGCAGAAGTTTGTGAGTTCTCCTAATAAAAGGGGTAATACTGTTTTTATGCTTTAACATGAAAACCATTATTATGGTATTACAAATCTTAAAGGCTTTTTTGTGCCAGAAATGTGTGTGAGCATTGTCATGCCTTTTTTGCACACAAAGGTTCACACACATGCCCTAACATGTGCCATGCATGCAGATCCTTTGGCTGCAGTGTGCAAAATGAGATGGTACAGTGCCCTGATTGCAATAAACACTGTAGCTCCACAGACTGTTACAGACAGCATAAATTGACATTTCCCAATTGTCATTTAACTAAACTATGCAAATCATGTGGAAAACCTAAGGAGGGTGTACATGTTTGTTTTCAGCCAAAGTGTCATAACTGTCTTACAGATGTACACCCTTTTGAATCCCACTTATGCTATATTCAGCCATTAAATACACCGCCATGTTCTAGCAGCTATATATTTTATGATTTTGAATGCATGCAAGATGTCAGTGTTGGTGACTCTAGACATATTCCTAATTATATCTACACCATTGAAAGAGGTCACAAGTGAGAATTTGAAGGCACTGACTGTGTTACAGTTTGTAAAAAAGTTTATTCAAAAAGGGTTTAAGGGGTACACCTTTATAGCTCATAATGCAAAGGGATATGACAGTCACTTCATCTTAAACCAGCTTGTAAAAGAGAAAATAGAGGTGGAGTTATTGACTCAGGGAAGTAAACTGATGTCTTATCTGTTTTATTGACAACTTAAATTTCCTACCTATGAGACTAACTGCTATGCCACATGCGATGGGCTTTGATGGAGTAAAGGGGTTCTTTTTGCACTTTTTTAACAGACCAGAAAATCAAAATTTTGTAGGGCCTATGACTGACCCCAAAGATTATGTTATAGATTACATGATGGCAGATGAAAAAAAACAGATGTTGGAGTGGTATGAATTGCATAAAAAAGATATATTTCATTTTAAAAAGGAACTACACCGCCAATGCAAGTCAGATGTAGAGATTCTAAAACAGGCATGTGAAATGTTTCAAGATGGTGTAGAGGAAATGTTTTAAGAAATTGCAGAGGAGAGGGGGCAAATTGACCCCTTTCAGTACATCACTATAGAATCAGTATGCATGGCCGTGTATTGATTAAAATTTTTAGAGCCAGACACCATAGGGGTTATATCCTCTGACAACTATCACTGCCAGTGCAATGGTTACTCCACACCAGCCATACAGTGGCTTATGTACTTAAGTAAACAAGAAAATATTTCCATACAGCATGCTTTGAATGGTGGTGAAGTGCAGGTGAGTAATTACTTTCTTGATGGTTATGTTGTAATAGATGGTGTCCCTACAGCATTTGAGTTTTTAGGTTGCTTTTATCATGGCTGCAGGAGTGTTTCTTTGAAGATTTGTTTAACCAATGCTTGGCACAACCTACAAACACCTTATTACATGACTATCAAGAAATTAAACTTTCATGAGCATGAAAAGGTACGAATATAGGCGTTATGTGGGAGCATGAATGGAAACAGCTGGTGCATGAGAATCCTCAGTTGCAGGCCCTTTTGAAAGTAGCTGATTTTCCAGAGCCCATGGATCCCCATGAATCACTTTATGGAGGGCGTACAAATGCTCTGCATTTATATTACAGTGCACAGCCTGGTGAGAATATCCATTATTATGATTTTACCAGTTTGTATCCCTATGTGAACAAGATCCAAGACCAAGACATACCCCATAGGGCACCCAGCGGTTATGTATGACAATTTCAAGGATCTCAGAAAATATTTTGGGATTATAAAAGCTAAAGTATATCTGCCCCATGGTCTCTTTTTGCCTGTTCAGCCTAGCAGGATAGCTGGAAAGTTAGTGTTCACACTGTGTCACACATGTGCTGAGACAGTTCAGCAGTCACAACCATGTATCCATTCAGATGAACAACGATCTCTGGAGGGCACGTGGTGTACTGAAGAGCTAAAGCTGGCTTTAGAGAAAGGTTATAAGGTGGCCAAGTTGTATGAAGTCTGGCACTAACAAGACAGGTCAGACAGTCTTTTTACTGATTATATTAAATTACACCTAAAGGGGAAACAGGAAGCTTCAGGGTATCCAAATTGGTGTACATCTGATGTAGAACGTAAAGCATACATCAGGCAGTACTATGATAAGGAAGGCGTTGTTTTAGAAGCAGAGAATATAGCAAATAACCCTGCACAAAGACAGATTTCAAAGCTGTTTTTGAATTCTTTCTGGGGAACATTTGGCCAGCGACCTAACTTGATGAACACAGCTCTTGTCAAGGATGCTTTCAGTACCTTTTCACGGATCGCTACCATGTATCTAGTATGTATTTCATCAATGATGATACAGCCTCAGTACAATGGAAATACACCGAAAATCACTATGCAAACACTACCAACATTAATGTTGTTATTGCTGCCTTTATCACAGCTCATGCTAGACTTAAATAGTACAGTTTACTTGAAAGCCTGCAGGACCGCTGTATATACCATGATGCAGACTCGGTCATATTTGTCAGCATACCTGGTGACTGGGATCCACCACTGGGTGATTATTTGGGTGATCTGACCAGTGAATTACCACATGGTGAACACATTGTGGAGTTTGTATCTGGTGGTCCTAAAACCTATGGCTCCAAACTGACCAATGGTAAAATTTGCATGAAGGCAAAAGGCATAAAACTAAACATGACTAATAGTGAAAAGGTTAACTACAGCTGTCTCAAATCACTAGTACAGCATTTTGCCAAGGATGGTGGTGCGGATGAAGGTGTTGGGGTACAATCAGTTACTATTGGACTGAAAAAAATTGTGAGAAACAAAAAGAGCATCACAATTGAAAACAGGCCAGAAAAGAAAACCTTCAGGGTTGTCTACCACAAAAGAGTTTTGACTTAGGAGTTTAAAACATTGCCTTATGGCTTCTGATATGGGTATGGATATGGATATACATTTGCAGCACCCTTTTTCCTGTATTTTGGCTAGGCCATCAAACTGTGGGAAAAGTTATTTTATTTAAAGCATGTTGGAAGCTGGTCTCAGTGCTTTAACAAGATTTACTGAAAATATTATCTGGTGTTATAACTGTTGACAACCTTTGTATATAGAATTATGTAGTAAATTTCCTCAGCTGAGCTTTATAGAAGGTATTCCTAGCACTCTACAAGATGATGAACTATTACCACCTCAAAAAGTAAATCTTTTAATTGTAGATGACTTAATGGAAACAGCATCTGAAAATTGAAATTCAAAAATGTTTCACACAGTACTGCCACCACAGAAATGTTAGTATCCTGTATGTTACACAAAATGTGTATGTCCAGGGTAAAAAAAAGCAGAACCATAGATTTAAATGCTAATTATATAGTTTTATTTATAATTCCTAGAGATAAACTACAGGTCAGTACACTGGCCCACCAGATGTATCCTGGAAAGACCACATTTTTTGAAGAGGTCTTTGAAGATGCTACTCGTGAGGCCTATGGTTATCTTCTGGTGGATTTAAAACCCACTACATTGGAATCATACTGCTTAAGATCTGGTTTGTTTCCATGTGCTTTACCTGTTGCATATATCTTGAAACAGAATGCACCACAAAAATAAGAACTTCCTCATTTGTTCATTGTAGCCAGATAAGTCATAGCCTTGTGACATGTCAGCACATCTGAAAAGAAACCTTGCAGTGCTTAAGCTGCTGGTGAAGGGGCCACCATGACAGTGAAAAGCTATTCTCTGTTCAGCCTCTAATGATTTAATAGCAGCAATTGCAGAGGTGGCACTCAATGCTATTAAAGGGAATATACCTCTCACAACTCATCAGATTAGGATGCTAAAGAGGAGACACAACATTGTTAAAAAATTAAGTAATAAAAAGCTGTCAGTTAAACATAAGAAGCATCTTGTAATAGTCTGGGGGTTTTAAAGGCACCTTGCTCAGTGTGGCTATACCATTTTTAACCAGCCTTCTATCAAGCAGATGAAACAGGCATGGCTTATGCACAAAAATTGTATTTGGTACCTAAACATCAGCTGGACATGCTAAGATGTCATCCACCCCCTGAAGAACTACCAAGAAAGAGTGTGGAACGACAGCTGGATGCTGAGATGCAGGCTGTTCTTCAAAGGACTGACCTCTCTGAATATGAGAAGGCTAAAGTATATGGGAATGTGCTACAACACTATCTCACAGTTGTATGCCAGGGTGAAAAAGATGTTGCAAACTTGTCATTATCTTTGACACCACATGCGCTAATGCAGTCACAAGATGACAACACACTGCTACCTGGCACTGGTGACATATGCAGTGACATATTACAAGCTGTTTCTGTGCATGCCTGAAAAAACACTGAAATGTTGTTAAACAAACTAAAAAGGTCTGCGGGTGTTACAGATTGGAATGATCGTGGTGAATTTATATATCATGCTGTACCTATTAAAGGGTCTCACATATATGATTTAGTCAGAGCTGTTACTTCCCAAATATATACAACTGATGCTAAAAAACCTAGGGGGTGGGATAAATTTATCAATGCTTTAGCAGAAATTAATGCTCCAGAATTAGTGGTACCCAACATACAAAACAAATATAAATGATTCAGAGTTCTAAAAAACAGCTGTCAGAGGTTCTGACAGACACTTCTGCAATGCCAGCATCTGAATCCTACACAGCATCACCAGTGATAAGGATAAGAAAAACCCCTTTTAAAAAAACACAATGGTTAATGTTTTAACAACTATGCTATGTCCTCCACAGTTCTCCTAATTGGGTGTTTTTGTACATTTTATGAATTAAACTATATGCTGTCTTTTATTTTATCATATTGTAAAAATAAACAAACACTCTGATGCAATTCACAAATGGCTGTGTTTATTGTCTCCTCACAACAGAACCTTTATTAATTATACACTGTAAAAACAAACTACAATGTTGTCTAGAAATTACAGCATACATTGCTTGTGGGTCTACCAAGAGTAATATCGCTGGTTATAATCATAACATGAAATTACTGTCCATGGGCTTAAAGAAAAAGAAGGCTTCAGCCTTTTAACAGTTCTACATTGCTTGACAAATTTATAAACTTTCTGATCATTCATTATTAAATTATCATAATACAGACTAATCACATCATTAAAGGATACACCTTTGCATCTACGATGTAAGAAAAATAAACAATGGTGTCCACAGCTCATAGATGTTACATCTTGAACCTGTTTAGAATTAAACAGTGTTTCTCTCACATTTTTCCTGAAAAACATAACTGATGGTGGAAAAAATGTAAAGTCTGGAGGAAATCCATAAGAGTCAAAACATTCCCCAGTGGTAGGGTCAGGTAAATAAATAGCTAACCACTGTTCACCAGGCATAGACTGGGGCTGTGTATTCACAACTAAAGATGCTGGCATGCATGTAAGTCTCTCTGAAGGTAGTTGATCCCTTGCAAAGACCCCCAAAAAGCTATTTCTGGTAGAAGGGTTGTTGTGGAAAAATGTGTCCAGTTGTTGAGTATTCATGTTTAATTAAAGTCAAACACAACGTTTCGTTTTTGATTAATCTCCACAACATTATCAAAATCAGCATACACCATCATATTCACTGTAGCTGGTAGTGGATCAGCAAACCGTATTTCAGCTCTCAGGTTGCCTGAGCGGATTAGTGAATAATGGTCACTACAGTCTTGGTCAGGGCTTAGATCAAAAGCAAAAAGTGTGTACCCCTGACAAAAACCTACATGTTATCAGCAGAGGGTTGTCTTTCATATGTTTTCCACTCATGTGGATCAGACTGATATATTCTCTGACAGCATTACCACTTGTAAAGTTAGGCTGCAGTGGTTTAGCAGGGACTTGTTCACCATCCACATAGAGGACTATAAAGTTAATGTTAAAATGTTTAAAATTCAATGGGTTCTTATTATACACACCACTGAAAGCATCATTATCTACAAAGTCCATCACCAATAATTTAGGTATCTGACCCAGAAACAGATTATCTTGGTTACATACACGACTCCCACCTGCTATTCTGAACACTTTCATGCTAACACGATCAATAGGGTACTTTGCATTAGAAGACTGTAAAGCCTGAACATAGAGATGCAGCCTTTATTTGTAATTTATAGACTTCATTTGTATCACTGCTTATTAAACAAAATTCATTCTTGTTACAAACAAGTTTAATTTTAACATCCACTCCATTCAAGAGCAATTTTTCCTGGAAAAAAGGTCTGTGTGAATTGGTCCAGCCAGTTCTACCATGTGACTGCCTACTGTAAAAGCTGTTCACTTTTTAAAACCCTCATTGGGCCCATTAAGAACTGTATTTTCATGCTGCCCTGGTGTATTGTTTTAAAATAATCCAGATGAAAATTGTGTAGACAGGGGCCCAGATATTCAAAAGGGTTGCTCCATGCGCAACAGGGTTGCACATGCGCAAGTCCTACATTGCGCCATTCTGCGATATTCAGCAGGAGGCAGTTGTGCCACTGAAAACAGGCTGAGCAACAGCGCAATGCAAATGAATGCATGCTCAACATGAGGGGAAGGAACCATGCATAAACTGTGCAACCCGATATTCAGTCGGGCTGTGCAGAGTTGTGCAGGCGCAACCCCCAACCTGCGCCTGCACAACTTTGAGCCAAAAAAGGATCAAGTTGAGGGCTACCCACAGGTGAGCTGCTGTATTGCAGGGCGCAACACAGCAGCTGCCACCCGTGGCTGGCTCCCAACTCAGTCCCTGTGCCCCCACCAACTCAATGCGGAAGAACGTAAAAACAACCCCTCCCCGCCCAAACATCTCCCAATGCCTCATCGCTGGCAGAGCGTAAAACAACCCCTCCCCTCCCACCCAAACAGCTCCCGATGCCCGATCGCGGGCAGTATGTATCAAGACACCTCCCCAAACAGCTCCCAATGCCCGATCGCGGGCAGTATGTATCAAACAACCCCCCAGTGCCTGATTGTGGGCAGAGCGTGAAACAACCCCCTAGTGCCCGATCGCGGGCAGAATGTCCAGTGACAACCCCCAAACATCTCCCTGGTGTCTAGTGTCCCCACCCCACCCACCCATGAAGCCCTCCACCCCACTCCCTCCGGCGGCGGCGGGCAGCAGCATCCACCCACCTGCCACCCGCCGCCCGCCGACTGACTGTCCGGTAGGGCTGCACGCCCATTGGTGCAGAGCTAGAGCCAATGGGCATGCAGCCCATACCATACATGACAGTCCAGATTTGTGAATGATGTTCGGTCCCCGATGGCTGCTGCCTGGCAGGGCGGCCAGGTGCAAGTCCTCGGGGATCGGCGCACCTACATGCTAATGGCATGCAAATGGGGCCATAATCACATGCAAATGGCCCCCCTGCACCTTGCATAAGTTATGGCCCCATTTGCATGTCACCTTTTGAATATCGGAAATTTGTGCATGGCGCAATGGTACTTGCGCCACCGCAAGTTTAATGCTGAACTCTGACAATTTGCGGTGGCACAAGTTCCACTGCGCCATGCACAGTGGCAGTGGCTGGGGGTGATATTCAAAGGAGTTGCTCAATAGCACAACTCCTTTGAATATCGCCCCGGCCACACCCCTGTACAACTATTTTGAGCAGCGCAAGGGCTTGCGCCTCAGAATGGCGCAGTTTGAATATCTGGGCCAGGGTGTCTTCGCTGTAATTGAGCAGTGATTCAATAATTGCTCTGTAGGGGTAACTGTTATTACTTTGGCTAATTAGACGATCGCCCACCACTATATCCACCTGGCTAAAGATTGTTACTAAAGGGTAGTTAATTAAGCTCACTATAGCCTGATCATCAATGTCACTACCATCAGCCTTAGTAATCTTGCACAAAAAGTTTAACAAGGTGTTGTTTAGGTCAAAGTAGTCTTCACCTTTACCCGCCACATAAAACTCCAGAGGAGCGCTATCACTTAAGGCTGACAAGGGTGGGATTTTGACATAAAGATTTTTCTCTATGCTGCTTTGGGTCAGTGGTAACTTGAAGAGGTCTAGTTCTGATTTTCCACATTCTTGAGACATGCAGTGTACCAGAGACATGATTTAAAATAATTCCCTTTGTCTGTTGCTTTTACACTGTTTTCTCTCCTGGCGCTTACGTTTCACAACTGTTCTTTTCTTTTGAACACACAGCCTTTTAATAGTGCTTTCACAGATCCCTGGGAGGGCTATTCTCCTTTTCTTATTGGTTATCTTGTAAGCAACCATTCCTGCCCCATCTTGTGACTTCTCTGGATCATGTGTTGTAAAGGAACTCACAACATGCTCCACTACATCTTTTACAATAGTTTTAGCTGCTGATTTAAGGTGGAGTTTCACTATCTGGAAACCTTTTTGTAATAGTGGAACAGCTTTTCTAAATAAGCCTCTAAATATTCCGCCTATGCCTGCACCATATATAACAGGGGCTCCATGAATACCAGACAAGCCATGACCAGCCTGTGCTTTGTAATAGGCCACATAAAGGCTAGGGTCACTGTACAACCTCTGTGACATTGTAAGCATTCAAAAGGCTCATTTAACAGGGTGAAAGTGAAGCTTTACGATCACTTTGCCAAACAAGAATAACACATTTTTGTCTTGATCATTCTTTATTACAGTAGTTATAGTGTCAAACTGATGTTTGCTGATTGGTATATAATTTGGGTTATCATAGCAGATGGTTATGATGTCATTTTTCTTAGATATTTCCACACAACAAAGTAGGGGGACATGGCTGTCTCCGACTCTTTTGGTGCTCAACAATATCTGAATATACAAACATTGTATAAAAGCCGCCATTGATGTCTGCATAATATGGTACTATGCTTGACTGCACTTGTGGGATGCCAGGTAGTACCCCCAAAATACGAGCAAGATTATTGTGAGCTATGAAAGATCTACCACTAATGTTGTGGAATTTTATTTTCTAGTCCTGACTGTCATATTCTAGCCACAATTCTAGCATTGCACTTTCCAGTGCCTCATTGATGGCTGCTGTGACATCTTCCGCATTTTGGTAATAACCTCTGGGGATCGATAATGTTAATATAAGCCTAGAAGTTTCACCAGCGTAAAACTTCCCATCGTGTGATGTAATATTGTCCTATGTCCTTGGGTACTGTATTTCTGACAAACCAACTTCCCATAAACCCACTAAATTGATAGGTTTTGCTAGTTTCACAGTATAATCCGATATTGTGTTATTGGGAAGCATTTCAAAAGAGGCATTGCTGGAAAATGTAACATAAAAACCATACTCAGACATTGTTTTACCACTAACGTCTTCACGTAACTGCCATCATGTAAGACATGAATGCATCTTTATAATTTTAAATCTCTCAGCTGTCTGGATTCTATCCAACTGTTAAATTTTGATGGCCAGCCAAGCCATTTCACTAAAACAAATTGTTTCTTCACTTGTGTTTTCTGTGAGACTATTTTCTCCACCCTGTATACACGGTTTGTTGTGTCTGTGACTTTTACCAATTCTTGATCATAAAATGTACCTCTTATTTCATCACCATCATGATCTTTTAATTTGTACACAAGTATAGGCTTAGGTATACATTCAGAAATAATGAATATCTCACTGGTAAAGTTTTGTTCATAACCTATTTCAAATGTTTTCTTAACTCTAGAAACACACACATGATCACCCACATGAAATTTGAAAGGTCTTTTTACTTTTGGTGCAAGATCTTTATATAGATTTTTCCAGGTAATTAAAGAATTGTCATTTGTTACATCAACCGGCCTCATTTTGCTGTACCAGTGATAACTATAATTATATGACCTTGTTAAAGATTGTAGGACATCTATGTCCCTATACATATTAAATGCTGTAAAATATCTCCACATTTTTGTTTTCAATGTGCGGTTAAATCTTTCTACAATGCATGCCTTAACATCATTTGATGTTGTAAAATGGTGTATGCTTTGTGATTTTAAAAATAATTGAAATTTAGCATTAAGAAATTCAGTCCTTTCATCTGTTTGTAATTTTTCAGGCTTGCGGCCCTCTCATAGTATAACTTTGAAAGCCTCTGTCACCTCTGTTCCCAATTTATTTTTTAACACTTTAGTCCATGCATATTTTGACAGAACATCAATGACTGTCAGAATAAACTGTAATCTGTCATTTTCTTTGAGAAGGCTACTCATCTCTACCAAATCGGCTTGCCATTGTGCATCAATGTTGTTAACAACTACCCTGTTTCTAAGAATTAGTTTCCTTGCAGGCTTGTGCATAGTGTAGGCATCTTGTAATGACAACCATTGTGATACTTGTGTGCTAGTAAGCCTTTTCTCTTGTTTTGCAGCATCATGTAGTCTTTGAATGCCTCCTAAGCTACCAGGCAAAATGGGATCATAGTAAATTTTTTTCAAGGATTGCGTAATCATGATTTTTCTTAAACAGCACAAATAAGACACATGCATTTTTTCCAGTTCTAATATTTTTATTATGAAAACACACACATTGTACACATACATTATATAACTACACAAAACGCGATAGCAGCTGTGCTAAAATTACACTATATGGTAGTATAAATCATCACAGCAAGAAAAGACAGGCCTTGTTTTGCTGCGTTTCAAGAAAATCTGATGTAAATTCAACCACGTCTCTAACATCTTGCTGTCTTTGACTTTTTAAAATAGAACAGCAGATCTCAATGCTGTAGGCCATAGCTACCAATACACGACCCTGAGAAACAGACTCCTGTTTTTCAAATATTAGTGGTAGCACATTTTGAACAGTTTCTAACACATTATTATTTATACACACAGTCATTTTCATTATTTCACACCAATGTGAGTCTTTTTTAATGTCATTCATCAAAATCTGGATAAATCGAAGTTTATCACCATTTATGGGACTGCATTGGTGGTGAGTAGCATAGTCTGGAATTTGTATGGTTATCAATGTCTGTAAAATATTTTTCATTTTCTGCTTAAGGTTCTTTGGTTTCCCTACAGGTTACCCATCTTAATGGCTCTCACCACGTAGCCATGTGTTCCTCATCAGAACTCCCAATATCATACAAGTACATGTAATAGGGCACAGGGCTTCCTTTTTGCAGAGGGCTTTTAAAATATATTTTATGACTTCCTGAAGAAAAGGCTTCTTCAACAGCTTTCTGTAGTGTTATACTCAACTGGTCATACAGTTCATCAAAACCTTTAGCAATACTAGTCAACGCTTTAAATTCTGTTAACACATCATTAACAGCTTGGATTGCATCAAAATAGGATGTTGTGCACCCAGGCTTCCAGGCTGCAGATTCCACTAGCAGCTTGATCCATCGAGGGCACAATCTCTCACAGAATTCACAAAAAACACGCTTCCAGTACCCCTCATCGACCCGTATATACAGCTATGTCTTAGCCATGATGGGTGGTCAATTGCACAGCCCTCACACTTTATCTTCAAGTCCTGAGCCACCAGGTCTTGCAGTAGTTGTATTAAAATGCCCTTAACCAGGCCCAACATGATAGACTTTTCAGGTGATGCATAACTCGCAGCCCTGGCCACAGCAGACTTTTCATCAGAGCATTTCTCAGTGTCCAGCACATCTGGCTCTCCCCACTGCTCCTCTATATTAACAAGCTTATGAGTATCTTGAAAATGGAGGTTCATGAATTGTTCTATCAAATCAGGCATACCAGAGTCCACCAAATTGAGCTTCTCTGGTGTGACACTAGCAGAAGGTGTAGGATAACACTGGCTAGGTTCATCCATCATAGCACACCCAGTGGCTGAATCATTGTTATCATCATTGCTGCTCTCCTCAGGAACTCTATACACACATGAGCAAAACATGGCGTAGGTAGACTATGGATACTCAATGGTGTGTGGCTTTAGCAACATCAAGTCTGGTTTGGGCCCTCTGACATGCCCTGACAAGCCTGAACAAGTCCAAATTTGCCCAACCAATAAGCGCGTCATAGCCCCATGCCAGAAAAGGGGGTGCATTATATCTGGGGTGGAAACGGTATGTAACATCCAGTGCAGTAGGAACTATGTCATTGGCACACGGGGTGGTGCTATATCATTTCCTGCACAGCTGGAAGCGGATGTGGCATGGGGGTGGAGCTATGCCATATCTTGCACAGCCAGATGCGGAAGTGACATGGGGTGGGGGCTATGTCATATCCTGAGGGGGTCAATAAAAGCCCATAAGTCATTTTGTCACTTAGTAGGCACCAATACTACTCGTAGTTCAGGATAAAAATTTTCAGAACCCACAAAAGAGAAGTTCTTATATACAGCGTATGATAGTAATATGTAACTCACTATCCAAACCAACTGTTGAAAGTAATGAATTTGAAATATTCAAAGATAACTTTGATATATACATACCAAAACCATTCTAATTTACTATACATAGAATGGAACAGTACTTATGGAGATTCATCTTCTGCAGTCTCCACATTTGTAGGTCTTATTACAAGTATAACTGAACAGAAGGACAAGGTTTACTGCAGAACTTAGGAATTGCTCAAAAAAGCCTTTTACTTTGCCTTTTTGTACCCTTCTGATTGGAAAGGACTTCATAGGTGAGTGAGTGGAATTAGGAAGACAAGTCAGTTTTCAGGAGCTGTGCTAGGAGAAGAAGGGAACAACACCCCCAAAAAAAATCTCATCTATAGTTCACTGTTGAAGTGAGGGGATGCCCTTGTGAAATGTTAGTCGCTGACTCCTTGTTATTTTGCACTTGTGAGTTATGTATGTGTCTAATAAAGAGATGGTAACATTTTAAGTTCCATCTGGTGAAGTTTTTGCTGAGTGGTGGGTGCTGTTTTTGCTCCTTGTGTGTGCCTGCAGTTCAGACTAATACCAATTTAGCCATATGCTTTAAGTAAGTAATAACTCACAAAGGGTGTGTGGTTATTGGGGACTAATCAATACCCTGGGTGCATTGTGAGACACAAGGCCACAGGCCGAGTATCCTGACAGCACCTGGGGCATTGATTAATCCCCCAAGAACCACACATCCTGGAGTGGGTTATTGCACTTATAGCATGGGTTATGTTCAAATAAGAAAAAAATATCCAGAAAGATTTTTTTTTTGCTGTTTAAATAGCAACAAAGGTATTGTATTCTGCCACCTTGCAAAATAGTCCCTAACAACTAAGGCAGACTGCATTACTCTTATGCACATAGAAATGTCACACATACATTACAGAGATAATCTGTGACATTACTTGTGCATAATACTATATGCTACACTGTTGACCACCATTACTGTAGCCCCCCACAACTTCAGCTGCAATACTGGACCTTGTGGGCAAACTTGTCTGCCAACACTGTCACTCTGCCCTTCTATTGCTGTCTCTCTCTCTCTCTTTGATTACTGTATGCTGTCCAGCTGCCACGTGGCACACTGTCACAAACATTACTGTGCAGGTAAACATGTTGTGGGACAAGGACAGCTACTGCCTTCCTCTCTGTTGGTCCCCATCTCACTCTCTATCTCTCTATCTCTCTCTCTCTCTCATATGCACTCACTGTCACTCTTTCTCAACTTGTATTTGTCCATTCTGTTTGCAATCTGCCACTGGCTGACTGACTCAGAGTGCACAAAGTTTTGATCAACAGAGCTTGCTTTCTGTGTGCTTCTCTCCCTCTCAGTTACTCTCTCTTTGACCACTGATTTCTTCACTACATGCACTACCACCACAACACTGCTACAGCCAGACATAATGGACATGCTGTAGCCCACAACATAATATTACAGCAACTCAGACAGAGAGAGTGACAGAGAGAGATAAACACCACCACATAGTTAGTCCACTATGCTGTCATTTGCTGTCTCACTCGCTGCTGTCTTGTTGTGTGTGTCTCTCTCACTCAACTTGTCTTTCTAGTGCTATCAAAGGTAGAGATGTGCATAGTCTGCAAAATTCACTCCACAAATTAATTCATGAATTCTGCAGATTTTCACAGAATTCGGTCAATTTGCAGCTTGTAAATCGCATGAATTTCACCACGAAGGGCAAAATTTCACCCACAAACTTTGCACTTCACCTGAGAATTTCACACTTTGTGGCAAAAATTCATAAATTTTACAGTTTAGTGGCATTCTAACTAAGGGGATGGGTTCTGTTATTGGGAGAGAATGAGGCACAGTGTGGTTGTGGTGGTGAGAGTGATTTGAATGGCTTAATGTCATTCCTATCTCTCAGTCTTTTGTGGAACACTGGTGGGATATCAGACATAAACTATCCAACATGGAGATTCAAGCTCAGAACCATACACACTACAGTATCAATTTCATGTTTTATTAAAGAGCTAGTGTACTGCTTGGGATTAATTGTAATTTTCAGATGCAGTCAACTATTGTTTCTTATGTCTCAAGTAGTTTTTTTTTCTGTTTGCTAATTAGAAGATTTTCCATCTGGCAACAATTGGGTAATGTGTGGAGCAGCACTCTGGAGGAAAAACAAAAGTCAGTTCTATTCCTCCCACTATATTCTCAGAAATGAGACCAAACACCTTGAGGCATCACAATCCTTGCAACCTGAGTGGTCACACTCACAAGCTACCAATCAAAATGCAGAAAACTGTGACATCACTAGTAACCAGGGAAAGCCAGTCTCTGCTGCTTCATGTGAAAGTGAAACCTTACAATGAGAAATGAGTTCTCATTGGTTACTAATGATTTCATAGTCAGTGTGGTCTCAGTGTTGATGTAGTAGTAGGAGGAACAGAACTGACTTTTTTTTCCTCCAGACAGAGTGCTGTTCCACACATCACCCCAGTACTATCAGGTGGAAAATCTTCCGATCATCACACAGAAAGGAAAAATACTTGAGATATAAGAAGTGATCACTGACTACATCTGAAAGTTACAATTAATTATAGGCAGTTTCCGGGCAGTACACTAGCTCTTTAATATAGATGGCTTTAAAACTTTAAGACATTAAAAATTAATATTTATTTCTTTTTAAACAGTCTCACTGGACAACACCTTCGCTCCATGTAGAGAGAGAGGCTGGTGGTGCTGCAGTGAGGTAAGAGTTAAGGTAACAATGAGCCAGTGTTACTGGTGGAGTTCAAACCCAGGATCAAATTGACATTTAAGCTGTCTTCGAAAGAGGAAATGATGAATATGTTTTAACCTGTACTCCATCCTACAATCACGGGGGGGTGGTGTTGCTCGGGTGTCAGAAATCTAGTGAAGGTCTCTATAGTATCAACTCCCTAACATTTATGTGCTTTGAAATAAAAAAAAATGCTCAAAGTCAGATAAAAATAGATATTTCATTAGTTGGGGGTATCAGAGGGTGTGAAGAGGGATGTGTGTGGATAATACAGGGTGTACTGTTATATGGAACATAATGTATTAATTTTTTTTAATGTCCAATTTATAGAGTAAAAAAGAATTCCATGGCACCAAATAACTTAGCTTCTGTAAAAAAAAAATTTTTCAAAATGCATGCATGACTTATGGAACACAATACCCCAAACATAATTCCTTGTTCGATGAACTGATTTTTCCTTTTTCTCAGCTTCCAATCAAGAGCTGAATCGCTTGCATGCAAGCAGACATCAGCATTAAACTGCATTTTGTTTTACCATATTTCAGTGATTTGAGCCACTCTCAACTAGAAGCTGCCCTCATATACTGTAGCAGTCACTGCTCTAAATTAAATATTGGGATAGAAGCCACCCTTATTTGCATGCTGCAGCTTCTGCTTGAATCAACTTCTAGTTTCATCATGGGTGGCTCAGAGGCACAGCTCACTATAACATTGTATTTTCCCCCACCCCATTAGCAATCACCAGTTAGCAATATGGTATATGATAACAGCCACATTATGAAAATGCTAAAAAGCATTCTTGGTGTGTGTCCATGGCATGCACGTTAACACACCAAAACCGTGCACACATCAGCTGATAGCCCAGAGTGAGCACAGATTTATTTTTCTTTTTAAATAAGCCCTGTCCTGAGCATTCTTTTCAATAATAATAAAGAAACACCATCTTTTTTAAAGTTACTTTCTGAGTTGACAGGACAGGATGACCATAAAAGTTGCCATCAGAGTTGACAGGGCAGGATGACCATAACCCAATTCTCTATGCTGTGCTGTGGAAACATCTTCTGATCTCTACTATGAACATGGGAACACCATAATCTTCTCTGTCTTCATCTGGTGGGTGAATTCTGTCTGTATTTTGGTATAGTGGATAGGTAAGTCAGGTGGGTGAGTTCTATCTGTCTGTATCTGGACAGGTGCACTATAGTGTGTTCAGTATCAGGCAGTCTCTATCAGATGGGTGGTTATACAATAAAAGTCACCCTCTATTAACAGCTGGCCTCAATTAGTAGATGTGGCTTAATATCAAAAATAGAAGCCAAACCTTCTAATCAATTAAATATGGCATTTTTCTTCCCTACACCTCGCATGTGCGATGTAGCACTTCCACTCCACCTTAAACTCATGTTGCATCCTTAGGCTTCTTTCACCACTATCTGGTCCAAGGGTCCTCAGCTGTGTTGAGTCAGACTGTCATTCTAGTAAAACTTCACCTGCAAATTTCATGCCTCATGAAAAATGCATGAATTCCACAGTAACATTCATGAAATTCATGCAAAGGTGAAGTTCAGTGGTGCAGTCTGGACTTTACTAAGCATAAATTTTCAGCACTTCACATGAAATTTGTGGGCAAAGTTTTACTTCACAACATCTCTAGTCATTGGATGGGGGGAGCTACAAGTTGAACAGAAACTTAGGGACATAGCGATACACTGGTGGCCATAACGCAACTGCGGGGGGACATGGATGTACTACCCCCCTCAAAATCACACTCTCTGTTAGCATTCTTCACATGTCTCTTTCAGTTTACAAACCCAGAATAGGAGCTGCTGTTATAACTATACTTCTCTATAGGGACTATATTGTCCTCCTTCCCTCCCCTCCACTCCCCTACCCTAAGCCAGTTCTACTTTTATAAGCATAGGATTTGACTGACAACAGGAACTTCCTGCTTGGGAGCAGGAAGTGAGAGATCACAGAGCCACAAAATATTCACCATCCTAGAAGGAAAAAAGTAGCTCTCCATCCCCCCAGCTTCTGGAAGTCTGACTCTGAGCAAGTAAGGAGACTACTGAGAAATATAGGAACTTCTTGTCTCAGAACAGGAAGATCAGAAGCTTAAAGGGCACGGAACCAGTAAGTAAGTAGGGAGAAAAAAAATTTAAAAATAGTGGAAAAAATAAGTATTCCAAACAACACTTAAGGGACCAGAAATAAGACATGATGGGAGTGGTGCAATGCAGTCCCTGTGGAGCAGCAGTCTTCTGGGAGACATTCTAGAGGATGCCATGTTGTCCCATCTGCAGGCATCACTCTGGGCTGAGGGAGGAGGTTGCTTATCTCCAGGCTGAGGTGGCCAGGATTTGGGGGACCTCCTCCCCACTCAGGTACCACCAGGGCCACTGCTGTTGCCTCAGAGGTAGCAAAGAAAGAGGAGTGGTTGGACCACAGTGAGCACAGGGAGGGTGAGGGTGGTGGAACAGAGGTGCATTCCTCCAGTTGTACCTCTCCACAATTCCTATGCTGTTCTGACAAAGTGTGGTTCCTCTATGGAGGCACCCGCAGTGGAGACATAGGAGGATGCTGGGAACCTCCACAAAGGAGACCCACAGGAGGGTGGCATGTGACCCCACAGAGGAAGAAAACAACTTCTGGTTGGGAACTTCATTGTTAGAGGGGTAGAACTGGGGGAGGAAGGGGAGAGGGAGGTCAGGTGCCTGCCTGGCACCATGGCTTGGAAGGACAGGGAGCAAATCCTCAGGATCGCTGGAGCAGCTGCACAGGGGAGGGAGCTAGATGTCATTGTCCACCTAGGGACAAATGACCTGGCTGAGAAAGGGATCAGAGCAGTGCAGGAAGAGTTTGTGGAGTTGTTGAGGTACCTTAGACAAGTAGCATGCATGGTAACCTTATTGGAGGTGCTGACTGTCTATGGCATGGATGAGGCTAGGTTGCTCCACACAATGGAATTCAATCAGTGGTTGAAAAACTGGTGCAGTGCTCAGGAATTTGGCTTCATGTCCTGTGCCCCTGTGTCCAGTAGACATGCTAGAAACTTTCAAGTACCTCAAGGGAATCAACAAAGTCCAAGAAGGTAGCATCTTTCAAAAAAGGAGGTGTGCAAGAACAAGGAGGCACAATTTGAAGATAAAAGGGGGGTGGCTCAGAGGTAATTTAAGGAAGTATTTTTTCACAGAGAGGGTTGTGGATGTATGGAACGGCCTTCCAGAGGAGGTTGTGGAGTCAAAAACAGTGGTGGAATTCAAGCATGCATGGACAGTCATAAGGCAATTCTAGGGGTGGGAGAGGAAGAAGTAGGCTGCTGGTTAACTAGGATCTGCAGCTTATCCATCAGGTAGGGAAATGGGCAGACTGGGTGGGCCAAGTGGTCCTTATCTGCTGTCAAATTCTATGTTTCTATGTTTCATTGGGGACTGGGGGTCCACGTGGAGTGATGCAGGCCTATACTGGCATGATGGACTGCATCTGTCCAGGAGGGGAACCAGAATCCTAGATGATAGGTTTAAATGCTTCATTGGCAAGCATTTAAACTAGCCAAGGGGAGAGGCACTAGAAAGGAGCAGGAAAATTCTAGACTACCCCAAAAAAAATCAGGGTAGTGATTGAGGTGAACACCAAGATAGAGATGTTGATAGGGAGAAGGGCAGGGGTAAATGGAGAAAATGATAAAGGCAATAAGGACAGGGATGGGACAAAAAGGGGTAAGGCCATCAAGAAATGGTGGGTAATGAGTACCAATGCCCGTAGTCTGGGCAACAAGCTCCCTGAACTAGTGGCCTTGATGGAAGAGGGATGCCTGGATATTGTAGCAGTCACAGACACATGGTATGCAGTGAACCATAACTGGTATGTTAACATACCAGAGTACACAACCTACAGGAGAGACAGGGAGGGTACTCCCCTCCCGAGTAACTCTCTATGTAAGGGAAAGGATAAAAGCAATGGAACAAAAGGCTAAACAGGGAGGAGAGGAGGCACTGTGGGTCACCTTAGAGACTGGATATGGGAGCAGAATCTGCACAGGGGTTGTGTACAGACACCCACATCAGGGGGAGGGAATGGACAAGGATATGATAGAAGGCATCCTTAGGATGGCAGAGAAAGGGGAGATACTGTTGATGGGGACCTGAATATGCCAGATGTTAACTGGAGCACCTTTGCTGCAGCCACATACAAGAGCAGGGCCATTCTCAATACCCTACAGGTGGCATGCCTCAGACAGGTAGTTTTGGAACCCACTCATGAGGGAGCAATCTTGCCCTCATACTCTCAAATGGGGACAGTAAGAGGATCTCAGATCTACAGTACAAGTCACGTTAAACTATTCTACCAATGAGTTGGTTTAGCATTGTTTTTTACAGTTGGCAATGCCTTGTCAACTCATTATATTATTTTTCAGTGTTTAACCAGCTCAAGTGCAATTTTTGTAAAATGTTTTTGCCATTCAATTGGAATGCATCAGCAGTCCAGTCACCAAGCAAAGCAAAATTGAGTTTTAAATCTAAAGAAACAGTTTATGCAGTGCTTTGTGCTGGATCCAGCAACACTTATGCAACTAAGTCGGAAATACTAAAACAACTTATTGGAGGAACAGTTTAATGTG
Organism: Neoceratodus forsteri; assembly: GCA_016271365.2. Lineage (NCBI taxonomy): Eukaryota > Metazoa > Chordata > Ceratodontiformes > Ceratodontidae > Neoceratodus > Neoceratodus forsteri. Next base: position 586,274,286 of record CM057449.1, read on the forward strand.
ACTTGTACTGTAGAAGTGGGTAGCCATCTGGGAACAAGTGACCACCAAAAAGTGTGGTTCATGATAAACTCAGCTACAGAGTCAAGCCATACAAAAGTGAGGGTTCTGGACTTCAGGAGGGCTGACTTTGGCAAGATGGGAGAGTGCCTTAGAAAAGCACTAGCAAACAGGCTGGAAGGAGGGGTGGAGCAACAATGGGGAAACATCAAAACTGCCATCACAGAGCAAACAAGTCTTTGTGTGAAGCAAGTAAATCAAAATGAAAGAAAAAGCCAATATGGTTCTCAAAAGAGGTAACAGGGAAGGTTAGGGAGAAAAATATGGCATTTAAGAAGTATAAGGAAACACAAAAGGAGCAGGACAGAGAACTGTACCAGTTAAGGCAGAAGGAAGCAGGGAGGGAAGTCAGAATAGCAAAGGCCCAAACTGAGGAAAAGATAGCCAACTCAGTTAAGAAGGGGGATAAAACCTTTTATAGGTACATCAGGGAGCGTAGAAAGACAAAGTGAGGCTGAATAGAATGGACGGTGGGTGGGCAGAGTGGGACAGTGAAAAAGCAGGGATATTGAACGAATACTTCTGCTCAGTATTCACAAGAGGAGGAGGGGGAGGTGAATAATCCAGTTAACAGAAGCTCTGTGGATAGGGGGTTGATCCCAGTCCATTCACAGAAGAAAGGGTTCCAAAAGAACTCCTAAAACTGAAGGTGGACAAAGCAATGGGACCTGATGGAATTCATCCCAGAATTATAAAAGAATTAAGGGGAGAACTAGTGACACCACTGACTATCCTTTTTAACAAATCTTGGGAGGATGGTGTCGTACCTGAGTACTGGAGGAAGGTGGATGTGATTCCCCATCACAAAAGTGGGAGCAAGACAGAGGCAGGAAACTACAGACCTGTCAGTTTGACCTCTGTGGTAGGGAAAGTGACGGAATCACTTCTGAAGGAAATAATTGTTGAGTACCTAGAGGCCAGTGGGCCACAGGACCCAAGGCAGCATGGGTTCGCAGCAGGATGGTCATGTCAGATGAAGCTAATTGATTTTTTTGACTGGGCGACCAAAGTAGTAGAGCAGAGAGAGGCGGTGGCATGACCTACCTAGACTTTAGCAATGCATTTAACACAGTCTCATGCAAAAGATTAATAATCAAATTAACCAGCCTGGGAGTGGATCCCAGGGTGATAGCCTGGGTAAAACATTGGCTGGACAAGAGGACATAGAAGGTAATTGTAAATGGAGTCCACTCTGAAGAAAGAGGGGTTACTAGTGCGGTACCGCAGGCTTCAGTAGTGGGTCCAGTCCTTCTTAATGTCTTTTTAAGTGACATTGCAAAGGGACTGGGAGGAAAAGTGTGCCTCTTTGCAGATGACACAAAGATCTGCAACAGGGTTGATACACAGGGAGGCATGGAAAGGATGAGAAGGGACTTGGCAAGGTTGGAGGAATGGAAAGTATGGCAGTGTGGATTAATTGCAAAGAAGTGCAAAATAATGCACCTGGGAAACAAAAACCCAGGGGAAGATTACACAATGGGGGGAGGTAGTAACAACAATAAAAGTGGAAAGGGACCTGGGGGTAATCATATCAGATGACCTTAAGGTTAGCAAGCAATGTGAAAAGGCAGTAGGGAGGGCTGGGGGGATACTGGGATGTATATGGAGAGGCATCACCAGCAGAAAACAGAAAGTTGTTATCACTCTGTGCAGACAGTTGGTGATACCCCATCTGGAGTACTGCATTCAGTTGTGGAGATTCCATCTCCATAAGGACATAAACAGAATGGAGGTAGTCCTGAGGAGGGCAATTAAAATGGTGTAGGGTCTGCAAGAGAAGTCATATGAGGAGGGACTAAAGGAGCTTAATATGTATGCCCTTGAGGAAAGGAGAGAGAATGGGGACATGATAGACACTTTTAAGTACCTCAGTGGAATCAACAAAGTCCAAGAGGGTAGCATCTTTCAGTAAAAGAGATGTACAAGAACAATAGAGGGGGACAGCTCAGGGGCAATGTGAGGAAGTATTTTTTCACAAAGATGGTGGTTTACACATGGAACAGTCTTCCTGAGGAGGTTGTGGGGTCTAAAACTGTGGGAGAATTCAATAATGCTTGGGACAGACATAAGGCAATTCTTGTGGGGTGGGTAGGAAGAAATAGACTGTTGGTTAACTAGGATCTGCAGCTTATCCTGTAGGAAGGGAAATGGGCAGACTAGGTGGACCAAGCGGTCCTTATCTGCCATCAAAGTCTATATTTCAATATTTCTGTGCACTGCACTGAAAGGAAAATGGGGACAGCCATCCGCACAGGTGTGGTCTATAGACCACCAGCCCAGGAGGAAGAAACAGATTGGGAGCTGATGCTAGCCATCCAAAGGATGGCAGACAAGGGTGAGGTAGTACTGGTTGGAGACTTCAATATTCCAGACATGGACTGGAGCATCCCAGCAGCAGCATCAACTAGGAGCAGATTTATTCTGGACTTCCTTCAGGGTGCCTTTCTCAAGCAACTGTTCATGGAACCAACTTGGCAGAAGGCAATACTAGACCTTGTGCTCACAAACAGGGACAGTGTGGATTGGGGTAACAGGGGAGTACCTGGGAAACAGTGACCACTGAGTCATTGTGGTTTGAAATCACAGAAAGAGCAGAATCAAACCACACAAAAACACGCATCCTGGATTTTAGGGGGGCATACTTTGGAAAAATGGGGAGATACTTGAAAGAGGCATTAAGGGGAATGGGACAGGAATCAGGGGTTGAGGAACAGTGGGCAGTATTTAAAATGGGGATTACAAGAACAACAGAAGTATGCATTAAGCAGGTTAGCAAGAGGAAAAGGAAGAGGAGACCATTATGGTTTTCCAAAGAGGTAGCAAAGAAAGTGAAAGCCAAAAAGATTGCATTCAGGCAATACAAAAGACACAGGCATTAGGGATAGGGAGAAGTACTAGGAGAAGCAAAGGAGGCAGGGAGGTCAGTAAGGAAGCCAAAGCTCAGACAGAAAACACATTGCAAAATCAGTGGGTAGAGGGACAAACCTTTATAGGTACATAAGTGAAAAGAAAGACAAAGGGAGGAGCAGTGAGACTGAAGGGGAGGATGGGGGCCGTGGAGGATGACAAGAGTAAAGCTGACATATTGAACAGGTATTTCTGCTCAGTCTTTACTGAGGAAGAGGAGGGTAATGGGTCTGAAGGAGCACAAGGTGAGAATGGCAGAAATGGACACAAGTCCCTTTACACGAGAAAGGGTCCTGAAGGAACTGGAAGCAATAAGAGTTGATAAAGCAATGGGGCCAGATGGGGTGCACCCCAGGTCCTTAAAGAACTAAGAGAGGTGGTGGCTGAACCTCTGGCTATCCTGTTTAGCCGATCACTGGAAACAGGGAGGTACCCAAAGACTGGAGGACAGCAGATGTAGCCCCTATACAAAAGTGGGAACAAAGAGGAAGCAGGGAACTACAGACCAGTCAGCCTCACCTCGGTAGTGGGAAGATCATGGAAGCACTAATGAAGAGAGATTGGTGGAACATCTGGTTGTCAGTGGACCACAGGACCTAAGGCAGCATGGTTTCACCAGGGGAGGTCATGTCAGACCAACCTCGTGAATTTTTGACTGGGTGACTAGGGAGGTGGATCAGGAGGGCAGTGGACATGGCCTTCTGGACTTCAGCAAGGCCTTTGACACTGTGCCACATAGAAGACTATTACACAAACTGGGGAATATGGGTGTGGGCAGACAGTAGTGTGGTGGGTAGGTAACTGGCTGGGTGACAGGACACAGAGGGTGGTGGTAAATGGCTGTCACTCCACAGAGGGAAGAGTGACCAGTGGGGTACCACAGGGATCAGTGCTGGGACTGGTCCTATTCAACATCTTCATCAGTGACATTGCTGGGACCTAGAAGGCAGAATTTCACTGTTCGCTGATGACACAAAGCTCTGTAACAGAGTAGACACACCAGAGGGTGTAGACAGAATGAGAAGCGACCTGCAGAAACTTGAAGAATGGTCAGGGTTTGCAGTTGAAATTCAATGCAAAGAAGTGCAAGATAATGCATATGGAGCACAAAACCCTGGCACAATATATCAGTTGGGGGTGAGGATATAGCATGCACCAAGCAGGAAAGGGATCTTGGGGTTGTCATCTCTGATGACCTCAAGAGTGAGAAACAGTGTGATGACAAGGCAGCAGGTAAAGCAAAATAGGATGCTGGGATGTCATAGGCAGGGCATCACCAGCAGGAAAAGGAGGTCATAATTCCGCCTACAAGACACTAGTGAGGCCCCACCTGGAGTACAGTGTACAGTCTGGAGACCATACCTACGTAAGGACATAGACAGGGTAGAGAAGGTTCAGAGGAGGGCAACAAAGATGGTGCATGGATTGCATCACAAGTCCTATGAAGACAGGTTGAAGGAACTGAACATGTACCCCTGGAGGAGAGGAGGGACAGAGGGATATGATAGAGACATACAAGTATCTTACAGGGAGGAACAGGTGCAGGAAACACTATTTTTAAGCGAAAGATGTTCCAGGACTAGAGAGCATGGGATGAAGTTGGAGGGAGGACGATTCAGAGGAAACATGAGAAAGAATTTCTTCACAGAACGGTGGTGGACAAGTGGAACACCCTGCCAGAGGAAGTGGTGGGGGCTGAAACAATCACAGGATTTAAGAATGCATGGGATAGACATAAAGGAATTCTGGAGGTCAGGGGTTAGGGGCAACAGACTTCTAGGAAAACAAACTGAACTTACAAGCTCAAATGGGCAGACTGGGTGGGCCATAGGCCCTTATCTGCCGACACTGTCTATGTATCTATGTATCTATGTACCTGTACCTGCCTCGCCATCCTTCTTCAGTTGCACAGTACTGTCTGTCATGATCACTTGTCCTGCACTGCTCACTTAACAGAAAATTGAGAGAGAGGACAGTGATGGAATTCAGCATTAAACATCCCACCACCAATCTCGCTGTTACTGCCTCTCTCTCTCTCTCTCTTTCTGTCATACACGGGGAGGCACTGAGAAACTCCTTCAACAGCTCAGAGGGGGATGGCAACTGGGTTCAGGTGACAAATGTATCACCACATCAAACACAGACACAGAGTGAGAGACACAGGTCACAGGACACAGTCATTTCAACCATGCCATGACTGTGTTGTGGGACCTTGCTGTCCATGTCCATCTGCCTCTCTCGCTCTCTCTGCCTCTCGCCATCTCAAGCATGCTGCCCTGTCACTCGCACTGGTATTTGCGCTCCATGGGGACATGAGCTGCCTTGTCTCTCTCTGTCTATCACATCAGCACAGTACTCTGTGTCTCTATCGACAACATAAAGGATGTCAGTAAACCCTCACAAATATTGCTCAGACGTTCAGTACAGGATGACAGCTGATGTCTCCATAGGGAGCTGGAGAGAGAGCGAGAGAGAGAGAGACTGTGCTTTTCTTCATTTAGGTATGCAGACTTTGGTGAATGAGGAAGTGACTCTGAAGCACATGCTGGCTAGGAGAAATATTTCTTACCCCCCCCATGCCACTCTTGCATGCTGTCTAAGTCACTATCACTCTATATCTGCTCCTTTCTCACAGCTGCCAAGATCCCCTGTTTCCAGGTGTGCCCCATCTCTCTCTCTGAAAACCTGCCACTACTTCATTGCTGTGCACTACATCACCTGGTCTCTGCCTGTCTCTCTCTCCCCTGCCATCCCAGTAATGAACCACACACACATAGACAAACAGAGAGAGAGAGAGAGAGAGTTGCAGCACCACTGCACAGATAAACTCTGGACACACACTGTGTGAGCAAATGCTTATTTACCCGCCTACAGTATATACTGCATTACAACCAACAGGACATATGCTGCACTCTTGCTCATTCACTCAGGAGCTTCAATGACTGGAACTCAGCTTTCTTTTCTGCTGTACATAGGGAGACCTGTGATGCATCTACTGAGTCCCTTCACAGAACCATGGATTAATGCTAACTTAACCAATAGGGTTGCATGTTTCTGTCAACCCATGTTATAAAAGAAAGTATAGACATAGTGATGCTGCCTGGGTTTATTCAGTATTGTTTATTTATGTTGGAAAGACTAACATGAATTAATGTTTAGTGCTCAGAACACAGCTAAGCAGAGTAACACAGTTCCTTACTTTAACTAGTCAATGAGTGTAGAAACATGTTAGAGCAAATGATTTACTTGCTTTTCACCACATATGCAAATACATTAATTAATTCCATGACCAAATTATCTCTGGTTTCCATCACCTTTCATATGAAGAAAGGATGGCAAAATTAGGTTTATACTCAGTGGAAAGAGGGAAAGTTAGAGGGGAGTTACTGCGTATGCATAGGATCATCAATGATAAGGAAATGATGACTTGTCTAGGTATTCAAAGAGCTAACAGAACTGTTGAATTAAGAAGTCATAATGTTCAATTGAGTCTCCAAGGGGAAATAAGAGGAGGAATATCTACACCCAGATAGTCATCCCGCATTGCAATAGACTTCAGAGCTGGTTATGACAGCTGAAACTCCGAATCTATTCAAGACAAGAGTAGATGCATACCTACTAGCTACATGAATTGTATACCCCTTACCATGGAAACGGGCAACAATGGTTAGTTCACCTTCTACCTGTCTTACGCTACCTAGTATGCAACCTAGTATACGATTTACAAACAGATCACTTTGGGTATGCAAATGACATATGCTGTTCAATATCTCCCTGAGAAACAAATCACTAAGCTTCAGCACACGTGAAACAAGTAAACAGTATCACATAGGGCTGGGTGAAATTTGTCTTCCACCAGTGGAATTCTGGTGAAATTCTGATTATGCTTCCATGAAATTTCATGGGATTTTTGTGAAAATGTTTGTGAAATTTCACCAACAGTATGATTTCAGTTATTTCCATCTAAATTAAAAAGTATGGTTTCAATTTGCACCCTATTTGATACAGTGACTTTGACAACGGTACCTGGTGATAACATCATGGACGAAATATCACCACACAATATGAGGCAGGCTATGCATCGCTGACTACAGTGTCGGCATGGACCGTTATCGCCTACCCAAATCCCATGGGCAGTGCACAGCATGACTCAGCAATGTGCCAACCGAGACCCCAGCCCACTGAATTGTGCCCCAGGTACCATAACTGCAGTCAGCCACAATGTGATGGCCGGTCCCCCCAACCCGCCTCGATGTAGTAGACTACATCCCTGGTGTCTAGTAACCCCCCCTTCCCTACACCACCCCAGCAGGTAGCCACCCACCCCTCGCACCCCCTAACATACCCCGCCAATGAGCGGGTGACCAGCACAGCCCTCCACACACCACCACGGCTGGCCACTCCACTGAACTAAGTAGATGAGCACGTAGCTATCTGCCCATGCAGTTCGTCCATGCCGACATTGTAGTCAGTGATGTGTAGGCTGCTTTGTATTGTGCAGCGATATTTCATCCGCGATGTTATCACCTGATATTTTTGCCTTTGCCAGCACCTATGCAGAAGTGCACCAACCTTCAGATCTCTATCTTTAAAGATGACTGAGTTATAAGCCTCCAAACATTTAGGAATTTTAAAATTACAGTTAACAGCTACATACTGTACCTGTAAAGTAAACGTTTTTGTCCAAATTGAACCAGCATTGGTATGGTTAGTTTAGCAATGCTCATACATATGTGTACCAAGATTTAGATCACTATCATTAAAGACAATTGCATCATACGCCTCCAAATTTCTGGACATTTTAAAATTACATTTCCCAATTACTACTGACCTACTGAATTTTAAGCCCCTATAAGTTTAAAGATTGAGAATTAAATAACACCAATGTTATTAGGTTCATTGATCCTAATTATTAGGCTTTATGGCAACTCAATGGCCCTGTATCAGAGCATAATGCTGCCATGCTGATAACCCAGGTTCAGAAGGGAGCCCAGGAAGTTGTGTAAGGAGTCAAATCATGGCTAAAACCTTGGTACAGTGTCCATAAGCTGCCTACTGCCTTCACTCTGGAATAAACTACAAAAAACCTTGTGACTCAGCAGCCCTGTTAGCTTGTGTTCCTTCAAGAATCTGTATTCCCACCACATTAAGGAACTGTGCAACTGCTTCCCTTGTCCCTAGTCAGCCATAGTTTCTGCGATCCTTCAGAGACCTGCACCCATCATCCCTGTTGGTCCCCCCTTCTCTTTTTAACTTTGCATGGGTGACCAGTTTCCCTTACAACTTGTGTCCCCTCGCTCCATTAAATTCCGCTTGCCCCCACCCTATCACCTCTCCTAAACCCATGGGTAACCCTGTCACCTCTCCATCCCTGTTGCCCTGGTTTATTTGTATGAGGTGCATCATTATGTGTTAAATGCAGGCTGAAACTGTAAACTGTTCTTACTGTTACATACTCACTACTGCTATATATTTACCTTTGTTATGACTATGTGTGTGTATATAAATATATATATATATATATATATATATATATATATATATAGATATATATATATATATATCCTGATTTTGAAAATTGTATCCTTTCATCATACATAGACAGTGTCGGCAGATAAGGGCCTATGGCCCACCCAGTCTGCCCATTTAAGTTTGTAAGTTCAGTTTATGTTTTCCAGGAAGCCTGTTGCCCCTTACCCCTGACCTCCAGAATTCCTTTATGTCTATCCCATGCATTCTTAAATCCCGTGATTGTTTCAGCCCCCACCACTTCCTCTGGCAGGGTGTTCCACTTGTCCACCACCCATTCTGTGAAGAAATTCTTCCTCACGCTTCTTCTGAATCGTCCTCCTCCAACTTCATCCCATGCCCTCTAGTCCTGGAACATCTTTTTCGCTTAAAAATAGTGCATTCCTGCACCCTGTTCCTCCCTGTAAGATACTTGTATGTCTCTATCATATCCCCTCTCTCCCTCCTCTCCTCCAGGAGTACATGTTCAGTGCCTTCAACCTGTCCTCATAGGACTTGTGATGCAATCCATGCACCATCTTTGTTGCCCTCCTCTGAACCTTCTCTACCCTGTCTATGTCCTTACGTAGGTAAGGTCTCCAGAACTGCACAGTGTACTCCAGGTGCGGCCTCACTAGTGTCTTGTATAGTGGAATTATGACCTCCTTTTCCTGCTGGTGATGCCCCTGCCTATGCATCCCAGCATCCTATTTGCTTTACCTGCTGCCTTGTCACACTGTTTCTGCCTTGAGGTCATCAGAGATGATAACTCCAAGATCCCTTCCTGCTTGGTGCATGCTATATCCTCACCCCCAACTGATATATTGTGCCAGGGTTTTTGTGCCCTATATGCATTATCTTGCACTTCCTTGCAATGAATTTCAACTGCCAAACCCCTGACCATTCTTCAAGTTTCTGCAGGTCCCTTCTCATTCTGTCTACACCCTCTGGTGTCTACTCTGTTACAGAGCTTTGTGTCATCAGCGAACAGTGAAATTATGCCTTCTAGGTCCTGTGCAATGTCACTGATGAAGATATTGAATAGTACCGGTCCCAGCACTGATCCCTGTGGTACCCCACTGGTCACTCTTCCCTCTGTGGAGTGACAGCCATTTACCACCACCCTCTGTGCCCTGCTGCCCAGCCAGTTACCTACCCACACCTTACTGTCCTGCCCACACCCATATTCCCCAGTTTGTGCAATAGTCTTCTATGTGGCACAGTGTCAAAGGCCTTGCTGAAGTCCAGAAAGGCCATGTCCACTGCCCTCCCCTGATCCACCTCCCTAGTCACCCAGTCAAAAAATTCAATGAGGTTGGTCTGACATGACCTTCCCCTGGTGAAACCATGCTGCCTTGGGTCCTGTAGTCCATTGACAACCAGATGTTCCACCAATCTCTCTTTCAGTAGTGCTTCCATGATCTTCCCCACTACCGAGGTGAGGCTGACTGGTTATTGTTATTGTTATTGATATTGCAAATTGTATTCATTTATCATGAGTGTTATATGTATTTTGCATTGTATTTGACCTTTACCGACCAGGTCCATCTTGTAAATGAGCCTTACTCAATGATGATCGCCTGGATAAATAAAGATTTTGATTGATTGATTGATTGATTGATTGATTGATTGAAAACTTACAATTTACATAGCCATTACTACTGTATTTAACAGTTTATATGACTCTTCCAAGAAGGTATACATCTCAGTTTTCAATTATCTAACTCCAAAGGTGGCTAACTTGTAAGTACAGTATAGAAATATTTTCAGAAATATTCACATTAATATTAAGTTGTGAGATTTGGGGCTCCTATAACTTATTTATTTATTTCATTTTATTTATTTGTGTCTAGGATTACAAAGTACCTTTGAGCCAAGGCTCTTTTACAAAGGTTCCATGTCATGCTGGTTACAGGGTAACAGACACTAAAACATAAAACAGGTACAGGTACATGGTTTTAGACAGTAACTTTGCTTGACAAAATCAGACTGAGCAATGAGTAACTCAAGAAACAATAGGAGGAAGAGGGCAAGAAGGGGAGAGGGAAGGGGGTAGGGGAAGGCATAGGGGTAGAGAGTCAGGGTGAGGCAGCTCGAGGGGCCTTGTCAGGACAGACACAGGGCAAGTGCATTAGAAGTTGCATTGGACAGGTAAGTACAAGAAGAGAGGGCAGACTGACACCTATAAGGTCAGAAGCAATGTAAGGAATGAAGATGTTATGGGGTGCAAGTACAGGTGGAGGTGCTAGTTATGGAGTGGCAAAGCTTTTTTTGGAATGCTCCAAGCATTGCTGTGGATGAGATGTCACTAGAGAGCTCATTCAGCCAACTCAGAGCCCTGTATGCAAACGACCTTTGGCCTTGGGACGTGCGGCAGTGGGGGATTTGAAGGATTTGGGGCTTAGAGCTCCTGGTGTCGTGGTTGGTGATTTTGGGTTTGCGGAGGGTGCTGACTCCTGGTGGTGCCTTTCCCATAATGATTTCCTTAGCAGTGATGCAGGTTTGGTATTTGATTTGATTGTTCAGTTGCAGCCAGCCTGTTTTGGAGTAGAGGTCGCAGGTGTGGGTGAGATGGTGGGAACCAGTAATGAGTCAGCAGGCTTGATTGAGGGAAGTCAAAACACGCCTGAGAGATGAGGTTGTGGCAGATCCATAGATAATGAGACCGTAGTTAATAATGCTGATGATGGAGCTCTGGACAGCTATGGACAGAGCTTCTGGGGTTAGATGTTTCCTATGTTGGAATAGTAGGCCCATCCTGGTGTTGGCTACTTTTGCCACGTTATTAATGTGTGTGACATAGGAGAGATTACAGTCAAGGGTGAGGCCGAGGTATTTGAAGGTATGAACTTGTTCGAGGGTGATTCCTTGCTTGGTTTTAATGGAGAGCTGATATTGTTTGTATTAGTTTTGGGAGATGCCGAAGATCATGGTCTTTGTTTTTTCTAGTTAAGGATAAGTCTGTGTTTTGTGAACCAGTTTCCGACTGCAGAGAAGGCCTCTTGGAGGTTACCTTGTAGATGGACTGGATCATGGTGGGATACCAGGATGACAGCATCATCCACATAGAGTAAGATCTGTTCATGGCAGGATTCTGGCAGTGAGTTCAGAAAAAGGCTGAAAAGGAGGGGGCCCAAGATTGAGCCCTGTGGGACACTGGACCGGACTGGTCTTTGGTCTGAGAATGTGCCAGCAATTTTCACTCATTGGGAGCAGTTGTCTAAGCAGCTTTTGAACCAGTTCACTGAGTTAGGTGAGACTCCTGCTAGTCAAAGCTGGGCAAGTAGGAGATTGTGGTTGACGGTATCAAAGGCTTTAGTTAAGTCGATGAAGGTGGACCCAGTAAGATGACTGTTATCGAGTGAGTGATGGATTGCACCAGTGAATTCAAGTAGCACCGTGGAGGTGATATGACCTTTTCTAAAGCCATGTTGCTCCTTGCACAGGATGCTGTGATTGTCTAGGAAGTCGGTGAGCTGGTCTGACACAATCCGTTCTAGGGCTTTAAAGAGTGGAAGTAGGATGGAAATTGGATGGTAATTCTCAGTAGCTGTTTTGTCACCACTTTTATGAATTGGGTTACCATGGCAGATTTCCATAAGTCATGGAACTGGCTGAGGCTGAGGGAGAGGTTGAAAATCCTGGTCAGTGGTCAGAGCACTTCTTCAAATGTGAGTGATAGCAGTTTGAGGTCGAGGGATTCACTGCTGGCTCTGGAGTTGCAAATGGCTTTGGTAACGTAGCTGCAGACTTGATGCATTTTTACTGCTTTAAAGTATAAGGGAGGGTGGCTGGAGGTGGCTGGGGGGGGGCAAGGGGAACCACCTCCTCGAAAAAACCCTGTGGGAGTGCAGCACTGAGGTCCGTGAAGGTGTCACTGAATGTATCAGCAATGAGTATCTGGTCAAGTGTAGTTTCACCATTTATGTGAGTACTGATGGGGGTGATTTAGATTGCTTCCCGGTGACTTCTTTAATGTTATTCCAGAAGTCCCTACCATTGCCCCATGAGTTAGTGAGAGCATTATGGAAATAGGTGGTCTTCATATCCCGAATATATTTGGTGCAGTCATTTCATGCACATTTATAGTTAGCAATATCAGCTTGTCTTCTGGTGTTTCTAGCAATCTCCCAAAGGTGGTCTCAAGCTTTTAGTCATCTAGGTAGGTCTCCGGTGAACCAGGGGTTACATAGGGCTTTGGACTTGTGCTTCTTGAGGGGTGCAAATATGTTGCATGCTTGGTTGAAGTTCTTGATGAAGTGTTCCAGTGCAGTGTTCACATTGGTTGTAGTGAGAATTGGGGATCAATCCTGTTGACGAAGGAAGGTTTTGAGATGAGGTAGCTTGCCTCTTGGTAGAACTCGGCTAGTAGTGGTTTTGGGGGGGGATTGATGAATTTATTGGACCTGAAGCAGTTGACGGGGGAGTGGTCATTAAGTGTGTCAGGGAGGACAGTGGTGTTTGTGATCCTGGCGTGATGGCTTGTTAGGATCCAATCCAGAAGGGTGCTGGTACCCGTTTTATAGTTTGTCCTGATTGAGGAGCTAACCATCTGAGAAAGGTTTGCTGCTGCTATCAAGTCCCTGTATGCCCCTGCCTCTGCAGCAGGCCAGTTAATATTAAAGTCACCGTGGAGGATGGTTTCTGAGTCAGGTGAGAGAGATTTGGTAAACATGTTAAGCCCATTACCTTGCTCTCTCAGAGGAATGTAGACTGTGACAACTGTGATGGCTTTATTGTGCGCACCGAGAAGGATCTTGACAGGAAGAATCTGTGTAGTGGTGGTTTGGGGGGTTAAGTTGATGAGGTGCCCCTGGATCATGTTCTTAAGGTACAGGGTGCAGCCACCACCTTTTTTTGATGTTCGATCAAGCCGATAGATGTTATACCCAGGGAGGTTGATAGCATGGTTGGGAACCGAAGGTGACAGCCAGGTTTCTACAATTGCTAGTATGTCTGGGTTATGCTGGCAGGCAAAAGTCTGAAGGGTGTCAATTTTGTGAAGAAGACTGCATATGTTAAGTGAGATTATTGAGAGGGGTCCTGGTTGATTGGTCTGAGTTGTTCTTACTGTAGGGCTGGTCTGGGATTTGGGATGAATGTTTCCAGACAATAGCAGGAGGAGAAGAAGTATACGTTTTAGAGTACTGGTCTGAGATACCCATGACTAGCACCTATTTTTTGGGCCAGAGAACTCCGAGATTCACCAGGGCAAGTAAACGGGTGGTGCCATGGGTAAAGTGTGGCAGTAGTAATGGTGGACAGGGGAAGTACCCAACGGCCATCTGGGGGGAGGGCCATTTCATAGTGATTGGAGATGACCAAGGCAGGTACATGAGGTCGAGATGGAGGGTATCATGGAGGGGGTGAGAGAGCAGGAGTTGGTAGGTGTTCAGGACAGTGGGGAAGCATGAACGGGGGGATGTAGGAGTGGGAAGAGGGCAAATAAAGTGAGGAGAAAGGGGTACAGAGTACCGGTGTCACACATGATTCAATGTGAATGGGGGGGGAACAGGCACAGGGTGCTGGGTAGGTGGGAGGCAGCTAGTGAAAGTGGCAGGAGGTAGGCAATGAGCTGGAGGCTTAGGGGGCAGGAGGAACTAGGTGAGCAGGTGACTGAGGGAGAACGGGAAGAGGTTGGGGCAGTGAGGAGACAAGGGCAGTAGCAAAAGAAGAGGATATAGCAGAGAGGTAGTGGGGGACATTAAAGAGAGTAACAAGACAGGGAGACAGGAGGTAGCAGCTCTAGAATGAAGTTCAGGAGTGAAAGGGTGCATGGGCGCTACATAATGCCAAAGGGGGGTTGGCTAGTCGCAGAGTGACTGGCAGTAGGAGATATAAGGAGGGTGTCAGACACAGAAAGGAGGCAAGGGCAGTGAGGGGACTGAGTTGGTTAGTAGAGAGGGAGGAGGAACATGGAGGAGGGAGAGTGGGCAGTAAAGAGAGGAGGTACAGGAGAGAGAGAGTATCCAATAGAAAACAACAGGGCAGTTCCATAGGCCAAAGTGGGCAGAGCTAAGGCCTATTTAATTAAGGTAGGAGGTGGGTGAGAGGGGTGGGTGAACATTTTCTTCCAAAACCCACTGAAGTCTATGGGTGCAGAGGCCAGCAGAACAGTTTGAATCAGTCAAGATTGCAGGGCCAATCAGTGGCCATGCGGAGCACAACAGTCCAACAGGAAATGGAAGCAACAGAAGCAGCCAATGGGAGCCTTTCAGCACTTCTCAGTTTGGCCTGAGAGCTTACCAGCAACAGGAAGGTTCATTGGTGGTGAGCAGTGGTGGTGTGGATGGCTGGCCCAGGTAGCCCTGGCCACTCAGATGTTTCCCCAATCAGGGGCTGAGAGATCAGCAAGAGGAGGGTTCCTTGGCGGTGAGCAGTGGTGGTGGTGTGGACGGCTGGTCTAGGTAGCCCCAGATGCTCAGATGTTTCCCCAATCAGGGACTGAGAGATCTGAGGGAAGGAACAGAGTAACAGATTGTAAGTCACAGTAATAACAAAGGGTGACATTGCAGAGTAAATCAGGATCGTGTGCAGTGGAGAGACAGAGGGGAATTTGGCAGAGGGGTGGGGGGATAGGCTGGTACAGACAAGAGAAATAAGCTTGAACTGGCACCAGGGGGAGGACAGAGGATAGATTTAGTAGAATATGAAATTTACAAGCTCTAAATTACAGCAGTTTCCAACTGCACTTTACAGTTCAATGCTAAGACATTTAGGCAGGTCTCCACAATTAATTTTGACTTTGACAAAAAAATAGCAAGCAGCCTAGTAATTTAGCCAAGATTATCGGCTGAGAACTGGAGTTTTTAGAGGTCAAGTGCTAAGAACAACAAGACTGGTCTACACATTAATTGAGACTTTAACAGAAAAATAAGCAAGCTGTCCAGCAATTTAGCCAAAATTTTCTTCCAAACCCACTGAAGTCTATGGGCGCAGAGCCCAGCAGAACAGTTTGAATCAGTCAAGATTGCAGGGCCAATCAGTGGCTGTGCGGAGCACAACAGTCCAACAGGAGATGGAAGCAACAGGCAGCAGCCAATGGGAGCCTTTCAGCACTTCCTGGTTCAGCCTGGAAGCTTACCAGCAAGAGAAGGGTTCCTTGGAGGTGAGCAGTGGTGGTGTGGACGGCTGGCCCAGGTAGCCCTGGCCGCTCAGATGTTTCCCCTATCAGAGGCTGAGAGATCAGCAAGAGGAGGGTTCCATGGCGGTGAGCAGTGGTGGTGTGTACAGCTGGCCCAGGTAGCCCTGGCCACTTGGATGTTTCCCTGATCAGGGGCTGAGAGATCAGCAAGAGGAGGGTTCCTTAGCAGTGAACAGTGGTGGTGTGGACGGCTGTCCCAGGTAGCCCCGGCCGCTCAGATGTTTCCCCAATCAGGGGCTGAGAGAACTGAACTTATTCATTCTTTATCAAAATATTATTAAATGTGGCACACATTTAGGGCACATACCAGGCAATATATGTGCCAAATTGCAGACCAATGGATGCACAGTCAACTAAGTTATAGACAATTAAAACAGTTTGGAAAATTCCCCAAAGTTTCTGAAATTTTGCAGAATTTCACAAAAATTGCGCAAATTCAGAATTTGCTAATGTTACCCAGCTCTAGTAGCACATATCTGGAAAAAAAAGCATAAGTATAGTTATAAGCAGTAAGAATTAGGAGCAGTTTCCAGCCTTGTGATTGGGCAAGTACTTAAAAAGACAAGGAGGAGAAAGATTTAGATTGGGTGGAATTAGGGAGGAGAGTCGGTATTCTGAAACTGAGATAGCTGGAGGAGGGCGTTCTCAAAACTGCGTTTTAACTGCAGACTAATATCAATATATTGTCCTGTCTTTTAAGCAAAGAAAAACAAGGAAAAAACATTGCAAAAAAAAAAAAAGTGATGCAAGTGGAACCATTAGGTTTAAAGCAAATCATGAACAGTAGGAACATAAAAGAAACAGTGATACAAATTCCTGGAACTTTGGAAAATCTATGGTGTGGTGTTCCCTGGAGTTTAAATTATCATGTGGCACAGCACTAACATTACCCTAATTTTGGTACTGCCATGTCAGACATAGTAAAACACCGACACAGAAATGCATGGATGAAGGGGGCCAATATTAGCATTGCACCAGCCCTGTATTGCATGATTGTTCAAACCCTAAGAAGCACCATTCCATAGATTTGTCAATGTTTTAGTATTTTTTGCTGTTGATTATACTTTGTGGCAGTGCTAATATCTGAATGAATGTATGTTTTTTTTTAAAATAAACCTTATCTATGAAACATAAATTCTTTCTAACCTATACTCTTATACCAGTCCAGTTGCTGAATCATTTCTGGAGAATGTAATGTAATTTAATGTATTTGTGTATTCCAGGTGTGATGAATTTATGTAAGGTAAAAAGAGAAAACTAAAACCGACTTGAGCTAAAGACTGGAAAACTCAGAATCAATTTGTTGGCCACTCTTTGGTCTGTCAGTGCAATTTCTCAGCTTTACTGACACAAGTGCATCACCCCATAAATAATTAGACTGTAAGTGCATTTAAGCTCCTGAATGTTTTATAGATTTATGTTAGATTTTCTTATGGTTAGTGGCTTCCTTTTTGCGTACATACAGTTAAGAGATAAGTGTGTGTGCATGTTTGTAAAGCGCCACAAGACATGTGTGTGTGTGTGGCAGCATTCATGCAGAATTCTTTTATAGTTAATTTTATTCTTAAATGGTAACTGTGGTATAGCATCTTTTTTTATTGTGAAGTACTGTACATGATACACAGTTTCCTATTGTAACAGAAGACAGGGCCCTGTAAACTGACTTGAACAGATCATGTCACATTAGAAGGCTGATTTACTGTACTTGGTTACTCAGCTGACCCTCTCACACATTACATCACAGTTAAATCAAGTTGTGTGATGTCTGTACACTAACAAGCTTCCAAGACAACTGCAGATGCAAAATGCAAACTTAAATGATGTAATTCCTTTATTAGGTTGTACTGAATTCTTTTTTGTGCAAATTAAAACTCTTACTTTAGTCACGATTAGCATGATGAAAAGGTTGCAACCATAGTGCAACTTTATCTTGTGATCTTTCTGCTTATTTTAAGGAACTGAAATAACTGGGATTTTTATCACTTGACTTTTTATATGTTTATTGATTTAGAAATTTGGTTCAAGAAAGACTCACAAAGCTGACACTTTTTTAAAGGTGTGGATTTGAGGAAACGTGGCAAAATACAAATGACAGAATTATAAATTAGGAAAATCATCAGAAGTACATTTAAGATATACAGGTATAAATTAGGCATTATACATACATACAGATTAGGCAATATACAGAAATAGAAAATGCCCAGAAAAAATAGTCACCTAAATGCCAAAGGTACCCCAAGGTACAATAATACAACAGGTGATACATATAGCACCAGTGTAAGCAGTGTTAGTGTTTTAGCAGACTACACACTTAGATTTGAGGCTGAAAGATTGGAAGACTGTGGGTTCAAGCCCCACACCAGGAACTAGAAGTACAATCCCATTAATTACATTGTAATGCAACATGAGGGAGTTGATTCACTCCCGAAGTGCCATCTTTTAGATGAAATGCTAAACTGAGATCTTGTTTGCCTGTTGTGTTGGTTGTTCAAGCAGACATTAAAGATCCTATGGCACTTTTTGATAAGAGTAGGGTAATTCTTTCATGAACAAAATCACCTGAATACAAGATTCACAACAAATTAGGTGATATCACGAGGGAAGCTACAATGCAAGGTAAATTAATACTGATATCAAGCAAGATAAAGAAATACAGGAGACCAAAAACAGGGTAAACAACTGAAAAAGATAACAAAAATAATGCAGTTCAAGCTATGGTTTGCCTAAAAGGAAACCACTAAGATATTATTTAACTAATGAAATAGTTATTATCCATGTTACCCCTCACCACCTATTTTACCAAATGGCATGAGAGTTTTGTGCATGTTCTCCTGCACTGATATCGCTATTAGTGTTTTCAATCATACTGTTTGTGCTATGGAGGTTGGGCTATCTTCTATGTTCTAAAAGTACAAATTTACATCTACTCTGCCAAATCAAAAAAAGAAAACCTTTATACAGGTGAAAATTATCATTAAGGTCAAAGAATTATCCATTGAACAATTGGTTAAGGGACTTCACTTAAAAACAGAAATTCATGTCAAGTTATTCCATTTGTTTTCATTCAAAACAGTACATGAATCAATCCAAAAGTCCATTATATATGAGCAGTCAAAGAACAGGAGCTCTGTCATCACGATAATGGTTATATAGCACTTCCTAGGGCAGAATCTCTCTAATAAGCTCTTACGTTCATGGTTGTCTGTAACATGTAATTTCTTGAGGCAATTGTCCCAGAAATCTGCTGGTTAAAGCCTGTACTGCAGTAGTCATTGCTTGATATGTAGACCTGTAAAAGCATGCTGAAATATCAAATCCAGAAATCAGAAGAGTATGATAAACAGATTTGTTACCGGGTAACTGTATAATAGTACTTTAAGTGGAATATTCCATTTTTGGATCTTAAGAAGCATATTATATACCAGTGCATATCAATAATTTGGTGTCTTTGCATTTCAGAAAAATAAAACAAATAAGTGTATGCAGACATGCACAGGTGGGACAGCTGCCCTTAACTCTTTCACAGAGAATTGAGGCAGTAAAAATGTATGTGATCCCCAGGATTTTGTTTTACTACCAGACATTACCACTTTCAAAACCTAAAGTTGATGGGCAGGAATATTTATATGGCATGGGCACTTCCCTAGAATTAAGAGGGATATGATGAGTCATACAAAGCTGAAAAGGGGCCAGAGCATCCTGCAGTTTAAGCACTATTACTTGCTGCTCAATTAATCCAGCTATTAGAAATTCTAGAACCCAATTCCACCATAGCCTGGAAAGAATGGGTGGAGAAGCAGATGGGAGGCAATATAGCGCAGTGGTCTAAGGCTCTGAGCTGCAAATCTGGTGACATCCAGCAGACCAGACCTGGGTTTGAATCTCACAGCTTCCACTTTCAGACTGTGTGACCCTGAGCAAGTCACTTAACTTCCCTGTGCTCCCAGGTCGCACCTGTAAAAAAGCTTTCAGCTTAGTGTGCTAGTCCTGGTTAAAAAACTAACAACAAAAAGAAATGGAGCAGGCTCTGCTACCTATAAATTATCGGGGGATCTTACCCTGGAAAAACCTTAACACCATAGCAGTTAAAAGAATTACAAATAAATGTAGCCCATATTCAATTTCTATATGGGCACAGCTTAAACAGAAATTATAATTCAGAATGTGTGCAGGCAGGGCCGCTGCTCAACTGAAGTATTGGAGCGGGTGGTAACAGAACATCTGGGTGTACACAACCATGCATGTGCACACACGCACACATGTACACACATGCCAACAATCTGACACTGCGTGTCAAAAAATCCACAATGAAACAGGATTGCTGTTCTGAATGTAGTTGGTTATTACAATGTAACTAGCAGCAAAAGTGAAGAAACAAAACAAAGTGCAGAAAATTATCCATTTTGTACTTGCGTGCGTCGCAATGAGCTCCTTGAGAAAGTGTTCAAGCACAAAACGGCATTTTCTGCACTTTGTTTTGCTGCTGCACTTGTTGATGCTTTTTGCAGTGAAATAAACAACTACATTCAGCAGAGCAGTCCTGTTTCATGGTGGATTATTTGACAATCAGTGCCACGTTGCTGCCGTGAGTCTGTGTGTGTGGAGTTGTGCACTAAAAATTATAATTTAGTGACTGTCCGCTAAGTTAGATGCTGATGAGTAAGTGCCCTGCATTACCCCCTTTAGGCAACTGAAACTGATTTCAACAAATGGAACAGGTTTGGCCTTAAATATTTTACACACTTCTACCAAAGAAGTCAGATTAAATAATTTTTAGAGCTACAGAGAGTTCTCTTCACCCCAGACTGATCTTTTTCATTACATGCAAGTTAGACACTTCCTTGCACAGCCTTGTAGAAGAGAATGGATCCTTGTGAACCAGACAGAATTATTGAACCTAGTTGAACTATGGGTAGCAAGAAATGGAGTTATATTTCCTTGTTATATACTGTACTGATCATAGATATTAGAGAACTGGAAAATAAAAATTGAAAAAAGCATGGGAGCTAGAAGTATGAAAGGTCAGAGATTTATATGGCAAGGACAAAATATGGCAATGGGTTCACAAAACCATAGCCTCCAATATCTGGGGAGAATTATGGTGGATATGTTATCACATTTGATAAATCTAAACACTTCAAAACCAACAACTGGAACAGGTATTGAAGGAACAGTGGCAACAAAGTCACTCTCTGACATGTATTCTGGGACTGTCCAAAAATGTGCCCCTTCTGGTATATAATTACTACCCACGTAAGAGAGATATTTAACCTTGGGGAGATCTGAGTTGTTACCATTTGATGCTGGGCCTGCCCCATCAGAAATTAAAATAAAAGACAATGCATACTGTATGTGTAGTTAATATTTATATCGTATTAAGGTGGCAGTGACCAAAAAAGCCACAACCAAAAATGACTTATCTCTGAAATATGAGGGGAACAAACATAGTAAGAGGTCTGTAGTAGGATACATACAATGAAGAGTATAACTGCCGGGGTTCATCTAATGAAGGAAATATTTAATCCAAATGGTTACACTTTTGGTACTGGCTAGTAGCTAATAACAGATCTCTAGCATGAGAAGAGTTCTTATGAAAAAAAATCACATATTGTACACTACAATAAGAGAACAATAATATATCACTTTCAGTGCAGTTTTCATCAATTGCAGATGGATACCATCACTATGTATCAGATAAATCAGCTGTTGCTTGATACTGATCTTACCCCTAACGAATAATACACTTTCCATTTTGGGACCCAAGTTCTAGGTCTACATTATTTACAACTGTTTTTAATCCTTTTGTAAATGAAATTGCAAGATAGTAGAACTTGCTGGAAGATAAAGACTGCTTAACCCACCTAGTCTGCCCACTTTCTCTGTCTGTAGTACCACCACAGATCCTACTCGATCTCCAGCCCATTCACCATCCCTTCCCCTTCCCTAAGATTCCTTTATGCCTACAGTATCCCGTTCATTCTTGAACCCTACCACTGCTTTTGTCCCCATCACCTAAGCTAGAAGACTGCTCAAGGAATCCACCACTCTTTCTGTGAAGTACTTCCTTACATTTCTCCTTAATATAACCCTTCTAGATTGTTATCATGCTCTCTTGTCCTTGAGCATCTTTTTTCTGAAACAAAAATACTTTCCTCTTGTACCTTGTTTACCACTGTGAGGTATTTAAAGGTCTCGTTCATATCTCCCCCTTCCTTCTTCCAAAGTGCATATTTTTAGGTCCTTTAATCACTCCTCATACAGCTTCTGATGCAGACCCTGCACCATTTTACTTGTCCTCCTCTGGACTGCTTCCAATCTGTCTATCTCCTTTCTGAGATGTGGTCTTCAGAATTGGGCACAGTACTCTACGTGGAGTCTTACTAGTGATTTATACAGAGGCAACACCACCTCCTTCTTTCTGCTGGTGATACCCCTCCCTATACACCCAAGCATCTCATTTGCTTTCTCAACTGCCTTATTGCACTGCCTGGTCACCTTTAGGTCACCCAATATGATCATCCCCATGTATCTTTCCTGCTTGATGGTCATTGGTACCCCCCAACATTTGTACTCTACCACTGGGTTTCTGGGCCAAGGGTGCAATATGTCTCCCTTTTTCACATTGAAACTGAGCTGCCATACCCTTGACCATTCCTCAAGTTTTCTCAGGTCATTGCTCATCCATTCCACCCCCCCCAGAATGTTCACCCTATTGCAGGGTTTGGGGTCACCCACAGAGTGGTAGACCTTCCATTCCAGCTACTCTGCAATGCTACATACAAAGATGTTAAAGAGTACCACTCCCAGCACTTATCCCTGAGGTACCCTGCTGGTCACCCTCCCTTCCTCAGAGTGAACTCCATTTACTACCACCCTCTGCCACATATTGCTTAATCAATTTTGTACACAATTTAACACCTTTGGACACACACCTAAGCTACCCAGTTTACTTATTAGTCTCCTATGTGGAACAGTGTTGAATGTCTCCCTGAAATGTATGTAGGTTTTATACATTGATCCACCATGATCTTGTTCCATGGCCACCCAGTCAAAGAATATTATTGGATTCATTTCACAAGACCTACCCTCCATGATATGATGCCTCAGGTCTTGTAACTCATTGGATCGAGGATAGAGTCGCAAGAGCCTAGGATCTGCAGCAGCCCTCTCCAATCAATCTTCAGGGATGGATCACCGCCGAAGCACAGATGTGGGTATAGGGTTGTGAGGGCCCAGGATTTGCAGCAGCCCTCCTCAATCAATCTTCGTGGATGGATCCCCCCGGAGCACAGATGCGGGTGTAGGGTCGCGAGGGGCCAGGATTTGCAGCAGCCCTCTCCAATCAATCTTCGTGGATGGCCCCCCCCCACCCGAAGCACAGGTATGAAGAAGATGGAACTCCACTTCAGACGCCACAGGCGCCATTTTCAAATGCAGCTACTGCCTGTGTAAGGAAGCTCTGCTTCCACTGTCTGTTTGCTAGCTTGAACTATGCTTGTTAAAAATGTCGGCACAGGTGTGCTGATAGTTTTATTTAACTGAAAAAGTCTGCCATGCTTACCCTCTTTGCTGCTTTTTGTAAGGTGCTTTAAGAACCTCTTGTAATCACATGCATACTATTTGTTAGCTAGTTTACAGTCTTTCCAAAGATTTGATATTTAAAACCGTTGCCATGCTTACTCCTTTATCACTTTTGCAAGGTGCTTCAAAGAAATAATGTAACCCTTATAGTTCGTCTTAACTGTGCAGGATAGCATTACAGTCAAAAAAGAAAAAAAGGCCAAACGGGCAACCGAAGTTAGCCTTTATAATCTTGGAGGGGAAGCTGGAGTGGGAAATTGATGCGCACAGTAATCTGTCGGCTTTTCTCACTGTTGCACCAAGTTTAGCAAGCGTTGTAGCTGGACTAAGTTGGGAACTTAATCTCTTAATTAAGCTACTCTCGGCAGAGTGTTAAACCAAGCAGCGTATTAAATAAAAAAATTACCCTGCACTGCTGAATCGACCAGGAGGCCAGAAACTCAGTCACCCACATCCCAAAAGTCACATTTGTATATGGCTGCCAGGTTAGGTATTTACCACGCAGCCTCTGGGTCTCAAATCACCTAGCCATTATTGAACAAATGCTCAAACGGGGGACAAAAGAATTTACTTGGGCCAATAATAAGCCCCACATACCTTAGGTCCTCCTACAGCTCTGCATATAAAAACTCCTATTCTCTCCACAGACGTGGGTGTAAGGTTGCGAGGGCCCAGGATTTGCAGCAGCCCTCCCCAATCAGTCTTCGTGGATGGACCCCCCCCCGAAGCACAGGTATGAAGAAGGTGGAACTCCACTTCAGACGCCACAGGTGCCATTTTCAAATGCAGCTACTGCCTGTGTAAGGAAGCTCTGCTTCCACTGTCTGTTTGCTTCTGCCCCGCCGGCGCTGTGCGCTGGCTCCCCACCACCCCCACCACTGCCCTTGGTGAGCTCCTCCTTTTATAGGCCTTGTAACATGACTGTCCAAAACCCACTTCTCCACTTGCAGCTTATCAGCTGTCACCACCAGAGGGCTCCCAACCAAAATCTTCACCCACCCAATTATATCACAAGCAAGGATGCTGCTGTTGCCTACTTTATTAATTTTCCTCCAACTGACAAGCAATTCCTTGCCACCAGCTATCCTCTCATGCAAGGTACAGTCATCACCTATGCCCCCAAATCTAACTCCAAACCCTTGCTATACTGCCTTCGCACACACGCTTGCTCAAGCCATGACAAATGACCATTACAGTATCATTAGTGCTACTTTTCTACCCCCTTATTTTCACATGGGCCATATGGTTCTACTCACTTCTACCTACCGACCCCCCCCCACCTACTCATACCTCTCGAACCACTACAACTAACCTTAATCCTCCCTGGGTCAAATTTAAACATCTCATCACCCTTCTCCTACTCATGTCAGGGGACATAGAGGCAAACCCTGGTCCTTACACCCCAGTTTCAAACACCCGCTCCCCTTTCTCTTTCCCAAAAGGCCTCCGTATCCTTCACTTAAACACCTGCAGCCTTCTATCTAAAGTCTCACTTCTGCAACCACTTGCCTTAACCTTGTGCCCCAACATCCTAGTCATCTCAGAAACCTGGCTAAAACAGCATCTCACTGATATGGAAGTATCCCTGTCAGGGTATGCAATAATCAGGTGTGACTGCCAAGGTAAAAAGAGAGGTGGTGGCACAGCAATGTACATCACAAATAGTTGCCAGTTCACTGTAGTGGACATCCCCGTATCCCCTGGAAACATTGACTCACTACTCATCAAAATCTCTCTACCTAGCTCCAACCCCATCTATGTGGCTGGCTCATACTGCCCCTCCTGCACTCCCCCCGAGGACATCCTCTCCCATCTGGGCAACTTACAGTCTCTAGCAGCTGGGAGTGAGCTTCATGTCACCGGTGACTTCAATATAAACTGGCTCAGCCCTGATAAAGCCCACCTAAAGACTAAAATTAAGGCCCAAAATCTCTCTCAGCTCATTACTGATCCCACCAGGCTAAATCACAAAACCCAAAATCACAACTTACTGGACTGGGCTCTCACCTCCCACCCACATAGAATACTAAGTGCAGGCCTCCTACCCGATTCCATAAGTGATTGCCCCACCCCCAAAGATATTAGTCACCAGGTCTTATAACTCCCTCAACCTAGTCTCCCTCCTGACAGACCTAAGACAGATAAACTGGTCCTTCATCTCAGTGGCACCCTCCATTGACATAGCTTTTGAGGCCATCAAAACAAACTTCCTTAAAGTCTGGGATATACACGCACCTCTACGTACGAAAAGAGTCCGATGAGCGCATCTCCCATGGATCTCGGCCGACAAAATCAAAAAATGCCATGCCAGAGTCCACGCCTGGAAAGACTATAAAAAGTCGGGCACTCAGGTCTCCCTCACTACATACAGATCCCATCGTAACCCATGTACAAACAGTATTCGCCAAGTGAAAAAAAACTACTTCCAATCGACTTTCAGCAAAAATATAAATCACCCAACTGACTTCTGGAAATCTCTCAAAACCCTGCTCTACCCCCCACCCAACCTGCTCCACTGACACTACAAGACCAGGGTTCCCTTATCTCTGACCCAATCCATGTAGCTGAAGCTTTTAATACACACTTCACCAGCTGCGCTGAACAGCTTCTTTCTTCCCTCCCCCACACCCACCCCATGGTTCCTCCCCACCGCACATGTGCCCCTCACACTACCTCCACAACCATACCGTTCTCCTTCCGCACAGTAACCCAAGCAGATGTCTTTCATTCCCTTCAGGCGCTAAACCAAAACAAAGGGAAATGCCCTACGTCCATGGATGCAAAGATGCTTTACATCTCTGCCCCAGCCATTGCTGCCCCTCTAGCCGACCTTTTCAATCTATCCTTCTCTCTGGGCAAGATACCAACAGTCTGGAAGCTGGCCACCGTTATACCTCTGCCAAAAGTAGGTGACCCCTCCTCCGCAGGAAATTACCAACCCATCTCCCTACTTCCTATCCTGGCCAAACTTCAGGAACGATTGGTCCTGTCCCAACTCACCCTGTACCTAGATGCCGCCTCCTTTTTCACACCTTTCCAATCGGGCTTCCGTAAATCCCACTCAACCACCACCTCCCTACTTCGAGTCACAGGTGACATCCTCACGAGTATGGACAAAGGACACATCACCTCTACCATTTTCATTGACCTAGCCAAGGCCTTTGACACCGTCTCCCACTCCCTACTCCTCTCCAAACTCACTGACGCAGGGCTCTCTTCT
Organism: Neoceratodus forsteri; assembly: GCA_016271365.2. Taxonomy (NCBI): domain Eukaryota; kingdom Metazoa; phylum Chordata; order Ceratodontiformes; family Ceratodontidae; genus Neoceratodus; species Neoceratodus forsteri. The sequence continues at coordinate 586,300,703 of CM057449.1, forward strand.
CTGGCCACTAACTGGTTCCATGACTACCTAGTAGGCAGGAGACAAGTAATCAAAATAGTCTCTCACACCTCCCTCCCATTGCCTGTCCCTGCAGGTGTCCCCCAAGGCTCAGTCCTGGGTCCCCTTCTCTTCTCCCTCTTTCTAAATGACCTCCCAGCAGCATGCTCCCACTCTTCCATACAGATGTAAGCAGATGACACTGTCCTATACACCTCTGGTCCCACAACACTCAGTGTAGCAATCCAATTCCAGGAAGATTTCAATGCTATCCAGAACTGGTTCAGCTCTAACCAGCTATTTCTTAATTCTAAAAAAAACATATTGCTAACTTTTGGCTCTCCACAAAGACTCTCCCGCCAAGTCCCCAGCCCCCCCTTTCAAAACCCTGGATGGAACTTCCCTGGAAAACTGTACAAGCTTCAGATACCTGGGCGTATGGCTAGACCAACATTTAGATTTCTCAGCTCACATCACCTCTCTACACAAGCAGCTGCTCTCCAAACTTGGCGCACTACACCGTAACAAAAGCTCCCTCCCCACACAGACAAGGCATGCCATTGTGCAAAAAATGAACCTTCCTGTAATTGACTATGGTGATATAGTTTACTCCATCGCCCCCAGGTCTGCCCTGGCCAGCCTAAACACCCTGTTCCACTCCTGCTGCCGTTTCATCCTCGGCTTCCCCCAAACAACACACCACTGTGACCTCTACAGCTCATTAACTTTACCATCCCTACATGATTGCAGACAATCCAACTGCGCCAGATTCACAGCCAAATATTGGTCCAACTCCCTTCCCCCTATCTGACCTCTGCCCTCTCCCAACAACTATCACCTATGTACTCCCTTAGAAGGATAGACCATAAACTGCTCCAAGTCCCATTTATGTGCACATCCAAAGGCCAGACCTCTTTTAATTACCGCTTACCTCAGACCTGGAACGTGAGTCACGTGATGCAGTGTGGCTGAGAGCAGCTCTCTACTTGGCTCTCTTCCTTCACCTTCCAAAACAACCTTCTTTATCAAGAAATACAACAACCTTCTCTATATTAGCGACCCCAAAGGCTTGCTGTTACCAATTAACATCCTCAAGCTTATTTTTAGGGCAATTAAAGCTGCTACAGCGGTGCTATAATGATGGAAGCTGACATGAAGTCAGCCAGTGTGAGACACACTCCACCAACGACGCCAGAGAAGGCCTCTAAGAAAGCCAGGAATACCAACCCCTCTGGTCCCTCCAAACAGGCTGCTTCGACTCCTTCAAGTACCCTGCTGACTGAAGACCGTTTCCTGCAAGAAATATTACCCTTCAGAGAAACTCTGCAGGAGATATCTTCAGAAATCAAATCTATCAGAAGGGACTCTCTGACCTTTCACAAGTAGGGACCTGGAACCAACGCCTCATCTCTGGACCGCTGGAAAATAAAACCAACTCGATTACCAAGTTAAAACAACAATTACAGAGACTCCAAGCCAAAACAGAAGATCTAGAGGGTCGGAGCAGGCGAAATAACATCCTCATTCTGGGGCTCCCAGAGGCCGAGGAAGGAACCGACGTGATCAAGTTCGTTCAGCTCTTTTTGAATAAAGTGGTCGGTCCTTCCCCGATTAACCAGATCTATCATATAGAGCGGGCTCACAGATCTTTAAAACCTAGACCCCCGCCGAACTCTCCCCCTCGCCCGCTCATAATTAAATTTTTGAGTTACCTTGAGCGGCAACACGTCCTGACCAAGGCCAAGGAAACAGACTCTCTCCAATGGAACCAGGCTAAATTGAGAATCTCCCAGGATTTGCCATATGAAGTCCGCAAAAGAAGGGCCGCTTTTCATCCAGTTGTTAAAAAACTTATTGCAGCTGAAATCCGTTTCAAAATGGTATACCCCGCAAAGCTAGTGGTCACCTTAGATGGCGTTGGACAATCTTACGAAGACCCCGACCATGCCCTGGCGGACCTCACCAAGAGACTCCCTAATCTGTTTAATTGAACCTAATGCTGTTATTCATCTTTCAGGCTTTGTAACCTGCTTTTGATACAATAGTAGCCTGCTTAGGTTTTGGTTCTAATTTAGCCCTTTTCACTCTCCGCTTGAGTCCTGCCTAGGCTTGGGCTTATCTGGACTGGTGGGGTCTCGCCCGACTTGGGAGGACTGGCAGCGGGTCCGTGTAGGCCGCGGTGGCTCAGGGGGTTGTGCAGGCCTGATTTTGAGGCCCCTCGTGCTGGCTTAGGGCTGCGGTCCGGAACTTCAGTGCAGGGTTGTGTTTCGGAGGAATGATTATCCTCGGACCAATTAGGTCCGTCCGGTTGTTTCGCCCTGGCTCCTCCATTCAGCCCTTCTCAATGCCGGTGCCTCGCGAATGATTTTCTTGAGCCATTTCGTCCAGGGGGCTCTCTGGGTAAATCCATCCTTTGCTCTTCGGGTTATTCGGACCTGCTGCCACTGATCTTGGGATCCTTTTCTGATGTGGTTGTTGTGAGTTTACTCGACTTACCCTTTCTCTTTACCAGTTTTGTGTTAGTTACTGTGCTCTTTTTTTTACTGGGGTAATTATGGCTTTAGTTGTTTTGGGGGTGGGGGGAGCTCGAGAGGCAAAATCTGCGCTCTGATCCTGCCTCATGACTGTAATGGGGGGAAAGGGCTGACATGACCTCTTCCTTTAGATTTTATCTGTCAGTACCACTGGTTGGTCAAGTGGTCCATTTGGTTGCTGTACATAGCCCTCCGGTATCTGTCTAGTTTATCAAGGAGTAGGCCATGGCACTGCAGGGGCGGTTTCCTGGATTTTGTTACAAACTTAAAAATGTTATTCTGCCACCTGCTGTTTGGGGAAACTGTATATAGTTATGTGGGATTTATAAAGGGGTTCAAGGAGGGAGGGTTTGGGGTTTACAATACTGGCATGTCAACTTTCGTGTTATGGTTAGCCCGGCCTAAGATTCTGCCGACTTGGAGTTTGTTTATCTGGTTTTATGTCTCATTGTGTGTTGAAATCATTAGGAGGTCTTTTCACAGTCATTTTTGGCTGATCGGGGTAAATGGTTCTGGGGGGGGCTTGCCGCTGCTAATCGACTTCCCTGGGGATGCCAATTTTCAATGTTACTGTTGTTCGCACTTTCTTCTGGGGACAATGACATTAAATCACGTTAAGTTTGCTACTTGGAACGTGAGGGGGTTGAGAGAGGCGTCCAAGAAAGGTCAAATTTTACTTAATAGTTCTTTAATGGAGGTTGACATACTTTTCCTCCAAGAAACCCACATTACGACACATGAAACCAAGCTACTGAAACTGAAAGGTTTCTCACAGGTTTTTGCTGCTGGCCAATCCACTAATAGCAAAGGGGTGGCCATCCTAATTAAATGCAATATCCCTTTTCTGTTGAAGAAATGTGTTCAAGATACAAATGGCAGGTACGTCCTTGTCTGTGGACTGCTCTACAACACCGAGGTTGTCCTAGGCTCCATATATGGCCCAGTGGGGACGCCATATTTCTGATGGGTCTGGCCGACCTACTGACTACCTTCTTACCATCTAGTTTTGTGTTGGGGGGGATTGGAATATCTCTCCTGTACAAGCACTGGATCGGTCTAACAATGATACCAGAACTACGCCACCGGCTCAGCTAGCCCTAGCAGATTTTGTTCATTGTTGGATTGGCTGATCCATGGAGACTTTGAACCCTCCACTAGATCCTATACCTTCTATTCCCCAGCCCATAATTCCTGGTCACGTATAGACTACATCTTGGTGAGCACCAGCCTTCTGTCTAATGTCTCGCTACCAATATCGAGCCAATTGTTATTTCAGACCATGCTATGACTTGGGTTGCTGGCACCAGGGCCTCCAGGTCAGCTGAGACACTACCTGGAACTTAATAACCAGATCTTGAAAGATGATCAGTGGTCTCACTTTTCAAGGCTCTGATCTCATCCTTCCTAGAAGTTAACCAAGATTCAGTTTCCAGATTTGACTTGGTGTGGTGCTCCCTAAATGTTTTCTTAGGGGTGAGTTTATCAAGGAAGCATCTAAAAGGAAAAACTAAGGCTAGAAAGAATCAACTCCTTAGATATCCAGATCAAATCGGCAGAGGAGAACCTTTCTCTTCATTTTCCCAGGAGGCTTAAAATCTTTACAGGCTTAAAGATGAGTATGAAGGTTTAATTAGGGAGAAAACCGAATATTCCATCCTGAAAACTAAAACGAAATACCTTGATCAGGGCGATAAGCCAGGTAGATTGCTGGCTCTTAAACTTAAAGAAGTAGAGAGTTTGAGACTAATCCCAGGAATCACTGCAAATGACGCTCTATCAAAACCAATCTGAGGGACATAGCTGGGGTTTTCGAATCTTTCTACAAGCACCTATACGGGACCAGTACCTCTCCCTCGCAGCTCCCCCGTATAATGGCTTTTCTTGAGAACACCCCCTTGACTAAACTTCATCCTAGTCAGTGGAAATACTAACGGCTCCCATTACCTTAGAGGAAATCACAGATGCTATCCAAGGTCTCACCCTGGACAAAGCCCCTGGCCCAGATGGGTTCTCTCCAAATTTCTACAAAGCTTTGGGCAGTGATCTCGCCCCTGTTCTGTTAAAGCTATTTAATTATATCCTTACTTCAGGCCCCTTGGATTCCTCACTTCTGGAAGCAGTTATAATCCTTATACCTAAACCTAATAAATCAACTCTAGATCCCGCCAACTACAGGCCAATTTCGTTACTTAACTACGACATTAAAATCCTGACCAAAATTCTGTCTTTGCAAATTAAACAAGTTTGGCAAACACTCCTAAGCACAGAACAGGTAGGCTTTGTCCAGGGGAGATCGGCATCTGACCACATAAGAACTCTCTCACACATTTTTTGTGTGGCCCAAAACTCTCAATCTCCCATGGCCTTAGTAGCCTTAGATGCCGAAAAGGCATTCGATCGAGTTAGCTGGGAATTTTTATGGGCTACTTTGAATAAGATGGGTTTTCCAACACAATTTATTCAGTGGATCCAAGCGATCTATAACTCTCCTCTGCAAGAGTGTATTGCAAGGGGTGTCTCTTCCAGATTCCCTTTATACTCTGGTACCCGTCAGGGATGCCCTCTCTCACCCTATTTATTTAATCTTTACCTGGAACCTCTGCTAGTCCGTATTAGATCCTCACCTACTATCACTGGTTGTCTTGTTGACCAACAAATACTTACTATGTCGGTATTTGCTGACGATATTCTGTTACACCTATCGGATCCAGTCAGCTCTATCCAGGAAGTTCTGAAAATTATCAATCAATTCGGGGAAGTCTCCAACTACAAGTTGAATTTGTTCAAATCCGAAATTGTTCCATGCGGATGTTGTTCATTTTGGGATGAAATGGACACCCGACTACCTTAAATACCTGGGTATTTATCTAGCCCGCGATACTAATATAGTTAGGAAACTCAACCTTGACGACTTGTTAGACAAAATCCAAGGCGACCTCGCCAGATGGTCTAACCTTCCCTTATCTTTAGGTAGTAGAATAAGTATAATCAAAATGAATATACTCCCACGTATATTCTATCCCCTAAGTCTGCTAAATATTTGGCTACCTAAGGCTTTTTTCCAGAAAATTCACACCTTGGTCACCAAGTTTATCTGGAAAGATAAACAACCGAGGAGAGCTTTCTTCAAGTTTGTTTACCCAAAGCCAATGGTGGTCTTCGCTACCAACTTTGAATTTTATTATTGGGCTAGCCACCTGTCAAAATGGGCAAATGGCTCTCCCTTCTCCAAACACTTACTGCCTTTTTGGTTGCAGCTGGAGGTTAATTTGTTGAAGTCCCATAATAAAACCCTCATTCTGCATTTTTCTGTAAACCCTCAACTCTTCCCACCCCATTAGGTGAATCTGTAATTGGGACCTCAATTAAGGTCTTCAATCAGTATTGTACCTCGGTTAGAATACAAAATACCAAAGACCCCGCCCAACCGCTAGTTCTTAACCCCAATATTAAGCTAGGTTCAAGCTGGCTGCTCCCCTCCTGGCTACCGCAAATTCGAGACTGTGTAGTGGGCGACCTCTTCCTTCAGGACTCTATTGGCTCTTCTCGAGACCTGATGGCCAAATTTAACATCCCCTCTCAAGCCATATTTAAAGTATTCCAGCTGAGACATCTCATAGTTAGCGTTTTGGACGTGTGAAGGACGCCTGGTATACATCCTTTTAGATTCGCTTAAGTCCCGAGTCAACGAACCCCACTCCATTGCTAAACTTTATTCACATCTACTTCTCAGCAAAGCTCTGATACCTTACCCGGTTCCAAGGCATGGATACGCTGCTTGGTGGTGCCCCCATTCTTGGGCTCAGGTTTGGGCAGATTTACACTGCTTTTCTTTCTTTAGATAGGAATAAACTTACACAGTTTTATATAGTCAACAACATGTACTATACCCCAGTAAATTTAGTCAAGTTCGGAAAATTAGTTCCCCCAAGTGTATCAGATGTGATACTGGTCGGGGAATATTTTATTATTTTTGGGCCTGTGTTAAAGTAGCTCCTTTGTGGCAATACATCCAAGACAACTTAAGTCCACTTTAGGCCTACAGGACCTATTCACCCCTGAAATTTGTGTCTTGGGCATCTATTCCTCTATCAAGGTTAATGAAAGAAATATCACATGGCCCTCATTTCGATGGCTGTTAAAGGCTAGTCCTTCGTCACTGGGTTGACCAATCTGATATTACCTACCAGGAATGGGTGGCGGAAATGTCACTTAGTTTTAAAATCGAAAAGTTGATTGCCAGTACCAGACATGACTTGCCTGCCTTTCATAAAAAATGGGTAAACTCTACTCCCTGTATTTTCATTAAGACCCCATAAGGGTCTTCATTCTCCCTCTCTTTCTTTTCTTTTTTGGGGTCATGATCTCAACCTACGACTCACCTTGGACACTCTCTTCCCTCTTTCTTCTCTTTGTCTCCTCTGCTTCCTTTCCTTTTCTTTCTTCCTTTTGGTGGATCCTCCCGGGGGAGGGGGTACAGGGGGAGGTTGAGGTAGTTGGTGCTTGTTCCTTCATGTTTTACCTTGTCTTTCACCATGTTGTACTTTGTTATGTTTGAAAATTGAATAAAATTTAAATTTCAAAAAAAAAAAAAGACCTGGAACGCCCTACCTGCCCCCATCAGACACGCACCAAACCCCTCCCTACGTAACCAATTACTCAGAGCACATTTCACCTCCAGTTGCTCCTGCTTCAGTTAAGAATTTATACTCAAATGTCTCGCTGCTATAAACTCATACGTACTGAACAGTAATCTACTCTCTGTGTCTTTATACTGATTGTATGTATCCTACCCTTGGCTGTAATTTTCCCCCAAATATGTTATGTACAAGCCTTTGCTCATTTCTGTACTGTCTAAGCATTTCCAATTTATGTATGTGGGTCTCGGCCCCCAGGTCGCATCTGGAATCGAACATGTTGCTCAGTATGCTTTCCTGGTAAAACTCGAAAATAAACAAATAAATAAATATTGCACAATCCTTTTTTCAGCAGTGATTCCATTAACATTCCCACCATCGATGTCAGGCTGACAGGCCTATAATGGCCAACCTCTTCCCTGCTACCACTTTTGAGAAACTGGGCTACAACTGCCCTTCTCAAGTCCATTGGGACCACTCCTGTTTCCAATGAACTGTTTAATAAAGCAATCAGAGGGGTAGTCAGTACTTCCCTGAGGTTTCTCAGTATCCTTGGATGGACCCCATGTGGATCCATTGCTTTGCTCACTTTCAGATTTGTTTGTCCTTTTTGGACTCTCTCCTCCAAAAATGGAGGAATGTCCACCTCCCTACCTCCAATGCTCCTGTTATATTTTTGTGGCCCCTCTAAATCTCTTTCTTCTGTGAGCATTGAACAAATGTATTTGTTCAGGATATTTGCCTTTTTCTGTTCCCCCTCTGCACAGTAGTCCCCTTTTCTTCATAACCTTGCAGTCCTAGCCCTAGTCTTCCTTTTTTTCACTTTTATACCTATAAAATGTATTGTCCCTTTTGTTACTACCTTGGCTATTCTCTCTTAAGTTTGCACCCTTGCACTCCTTACTGTTCTCTCTTACCTCTGTTTCCCCTGATATACCTCCTTATCCTCCTTTCTCTGCATCTTCTTGTACCTTGTGAATGTTAACCTTTTAGATTTTATCTCTTCTGCCACCTCTTTCAGGAACCTTAATGGTTTCTTTTTCCTCTTTCTTTTGCTCCCTTGCTTGATGCATAGGTTTGGTACCTTCACTTTTGCTCTTTTTTAGTTTCTCCCCACTGTTCCTCTACCCCACACAGTTTATCCTCCCCCCCCAACCAGGTCATCTCTGAGACATTCATCAATCTTTTTAAAATCTGCCGTCCTGAAGTCTAAGACCCTTATCTTTGTGTAGTTCAATACTGTAGCCATCCTTATATTAAAGCACACTGTAGGGTGATTGCTGGTCCTCATATTGAATTGCCCCCCACATTGACATTTGCAACATTGTCCCTGTTCATGAGTACCAGGTCCAGCATTGTCCCATCACAACTGGGTCACTGACTAGTTGCCCGAGGAATGCTCCTTGCAGGGAGTCCAAGATTTCCCTGTGTCTAGCTGAAGCTGCAGCTCGGATTCTCTAATCTACATCCAGCAGATCGAAATCCCCCACCAGCTGCGCCACTTGCTTTCCTACTGTCTTGCCAGAGGTTTCCATCAGTACCATATCTAACTCATCCAATTGTGCTGGGGGTCTGTTGATCACACTAGTGTGAATAGGGGTTCCATTTCCCCTCTCTTTGGTGACCCCCATTACCTCTACCCTCCTTCATGTTCCCTGTATCTCCACCACTGTAATGACCTCCCTCACCAAAAATACCACACCCTCTCCTTTTCTTCCTATCATGTCCTTTTTGAATAGAGTATAGCCAGGTATGGACATGTCCCTGCCATGGTTTTCAGTTTACCATGACTTGTTAATGGCCACAATATTCAAGTCAGCCTCTTCAATTGTGGCCAATAGGTCTGGAATCCTATTACCTATATTTATAGCCATTGTACATTTGGCTTTCCATTTTTGTTACCACTGTGTTTGTTACCCCCCTTTTTCCTTTATGCATACCCTTCATCCCCCTCTCTTTTTAATGCACCCACTCCCATCTCTCTCCATGTCTTCCTCCTACTTCCTTCATTAATTTGCATCTCCAGGGATTCCACTCTACTCTGCGTGTACCCTATTATGTTCTTCAGTCTGTGGTGGGATGGGGGGGGTATTTTTTCACAGTGAATCTCAATGTTTATGGGTTAAATGACTATGTGTATATAGAAGAAATGATGAATAATTATAATATATAACAAAATAATATGTTAATCTTAAATGAATGGCTATAGTTCCTGATGATGTAGTCAGGCATATAGGGACTATGGCTCTATGTCCTGGAAACAAGCAAACGCCAGTCCACATGTGTTGTGGGGTGTTACCTGTTTATGTTATCTGTGCAAGCTATGCTTTCAGTGCATTTTAACAATAAATGCATTTTGTACTTTCTTCTAGCACTGCAGTTTGCTTGTTTTCAGGATGTAGAACATTATCTTTTGTTTCTTTCCCAGTGAGTTTTATTCGACTCTGTCCATGTGTGTCCTGAGCCGCTGTTTTTGTTACATTGGTCAATAGAGGGACCACAAAACATTGATGTGATATACTTAGGCTTGGGAACTTGTGCCAATAAAATTCTTAAAATTTTACCTGTAAGGTGGGTTATTACTTCACTGTATTTGGTCCTTTATTGTGGCTGCACATTTTTGTTTTAGAAATTGCCAATTTTTCCTCAATGCAAGTTTTGAAGCATCTACTGTATATTTAAAACTGATTCACAGTTTTTAATTGATGTGTCACCTGGCTAGAGATGGGTGAAGTTGGTAAACTTAGCACCCCAAATTTAGCACAATTTGCAGAGTTTTAAACGATCGGCAAAGTGCAAGGTCCTACCTGTGAAGTGCAAAGTTTTCATGCAAAGTACAGAATTTCACCCAGTGAATGGTGAAATTTCACCATGAACCATGGAATTTCACCATTTGCAGGTGAAATGCCACCATTCAGGGTGAAATTCTGCAAAAAAAAAATGCTGAAGTCACATACGCAAATTTTGAGGCTAATAGCAAAACTTTATGAATTGCTCTGCAGAGGTGAATTTGCCAAATTCACTGGAACTTCAATGACCAATTAAAAATTTGTAACATCTCTACACCTGACCCATAGCAGATGCATAGAATTTAACCTGAGTCCTTAGTAAGTGGTATTGTGAGCAATAAAATATTGTTACCCAGTGTTGTTTTGTGAGCAATAAAATATTGGGAAATTGGAATACATAAATGAATGGTGATTATTCTATCATTTCTGGAGTATTTTGAATGGTATTCCCCCATATGACTAAAATAAACTGAGTCTTGTCTTATTGCTATACTGATTCCATTGTCCATATTCAAGTCTTAGGCCTGAAAGAGTTGCAGAATTCTGAAATACTTGGAGTGCTTGTAGGTCCAATAAAGCTTGTACAAATATGTAAATGGGGCATCAGACAGGGCTATCCTCTGAGTAATACTATGCAACCAGAGTCTGGACTCAATTTTGAAAGTGATAGAGCAGATTCTGGCTATTCAATGATTAAGTAATTTGGACAGCAGGTTACTGATTGTGACAGCTGTGTATGCCAATGATATTTCAAAAATCTTTATTTAACCAGGCAGTCACCGTTAAATAAAGATTTTTGAAATATCATTGGCATACACAGCTGTCACAATCAGTAACCTGCTGTCCAAATTACTTAATCATTGAATAGCCAGAATCTGCTCTATCACTTTCAAAATTGAGTCCAGACTCAAGATGCATAGTATTACTCAGAGGATAGCCCTGTCTGATGCCCCATCGGAATTGCCATTGGTCTTCTATGCATCGATTTATTTTAGGTTTAATAGGCATGTTCCTGTGTACTATTTTTTTCATACTATTTTTACCCTTCCTTGTCAAACCCAGCCACCCACTCCTTTGGGTGGCCAGCCTTTTCACCCACCACTGCCTCTTCCATTCTGCCATCTGCTGCTCCCCACAACCTGGTTGACCCAGACATATCCCTTCACCTGCACACCTGGGGTCATTGGGAGGGGAGACTGGAGAGCTCATAGGCATTCTCTTACTTCAACACTGGGCAGGGGCATGCAACTGTGGGGGCTTCCCAGCTTCACAGCGTGGGAGGGTGAGACCACCATCATCCAGCTGGCATGGGTGGCCACATTTTCATGTTTTATCTGTCTACAGCACCACTCTTGAAGTGCCCCTGATCTCCACCTTGGGCCACTACAGAGCAAGACAACCCCTACAACCCACCCTAGTAGAGAAGAGCAGTCCACCAGATGCTTAATCCACTCCTTCCTCTGCCAACCACCGGTGTCCCGAGTCAGTTTCTGAACCCAGGTCACTGGTGTCCTGTGTCCTGTTTTAATCCACTGCACACCATTCCAGAAAAATTCCATATTTGTGCATCACTCCAAAATAAAATCATGTGATATATGATCATATGCCATATCCTTGTCTAAGCAGACCAGGTGTGTGATTTTAGTTTTGGATCTCATGAATCAACAGTACCTTTTCTTAAATCTTTCAATTGGGTATTAAGCATTTCTGAGTTGAGGTTAACAGATGCAGTAATGTCAAAACCAAGCTTTTGTCTAAGATTGTCCCTATTAGTTTTACATCCTGTTTAGGATGCAAATGGGCCTCAAATTTTAGAGGTAGTTATGACTCCCTTCTTTATGTTTAAAAATTTGAATAACATCAAATTGTGCCACCTAAATGCCCCATAGACAGAAAAAAGTTAAAAACCTCAGCTAATATGTTGCCTAGTAGGGGGCAGAATGTTTTGAAAAATTCTGATGTTAACCCATCTGTACTAGAGGATACTTTTAAATTCAGTGAAGATATTTGCTATGAAAACCTCTTCAATGATAACTCACTTCACTCGATCTGATTGTTCTTTTCATGGCAATTGTGGAGTTTCCAGTTGATCAAGCAGATTTGTAAGCCTATCTAGATGAGTAAAACTGTTGCCTAGAGTAAAAGATGATGTATTAAGAAGATAATTTAGTTGCCCAAGGCTATTTTTTTTTTTTTTTTTATTTTAGTCTTTGGTAACTGGGTTAGGCCCACTAGGCACAAGTGCCTGTTTTCAGGGGTGACCTGGGAGCAGGCAAAATAGGTTACCTGATGCATTTCAGATGTGTGGTCCTATATCAAAGGTATCATACCTTCAATAAAGGACCACACATCCGAAAGGCATCAGGTATCTACCTGTTTGGCCTTGTGGCAAATAAATTGTCATCTGGACCTCCTGAAATCAGCCACACCACACCATTGTTTGGGTTCAACCTCTGACCTTTATGGAGTAGCTTTTCACAGTCTTTCCATTTCATCACATTATTTATCACCGCATACATTTTCCACCACCAAGATCCCATACATTTCATTGTACACAAACCAAAACTGGGGTTGCCCCTTTATTTACAATACTGTTTACATACTGTTTATATGACATTTCTTACTGGCTCGGGTGTGTTGACCAGATGCCTCTTCAACCTGGATTGTCTGCCTGGGTTCAGGTGTCCCCACCTGATCCCCAGCCCTTCCCCCCCTTGGGTGATTGCCCCATGGGGAGCCCTCTCCTGTCCAGCTGGACCACTTTCCAGTTCGGCCCCCCCTTCCCCCCATTTTCTTTTCTTAAACTCACCAACCAACTTCACTGCTTGTTGCTCTCAACCAGCAACCCTGAATTCAAGTGAAGTTTCCTGTTGCCCTCACCCGCAACCCTTCCTTGCCTTTCCTTTTTCTTTGGGTGGGTGGGAGGATTTGAAAAATGCAGCTGCAGAAAAGGGAGATCACTCTCTGCAGCTCCTTTTCTACCCCCTCTTCCCTCCCTGTCCATCCCTTTGTACAATGGCACTTTGCCAACTCCTCATCCCTGGCTCCACCCCTTCCTACCCCCACTCCTATGACCTCACCGGCTTCCCTCCTTCTCTACCTCCTCCTCCTTCTTCCCTGCTGGCTGGAGGCCTCCAGCCCTTCCCCCCACCTAATCCTTTTTGGCCCCTGCTGGTCTCAGGTGGCCAGTGACAATATAGGCTGCCCTTTAATAGGGCAACCCCCTTTGTCATCTGGATCCCCTGAAATCAGCCACATCACACCATTATTTGGGTTCGACCTCTTACCTTTATTGGGTAGATTTTCACAGTCTTTCCACTGCATCGCATTATTTATCACCATATACATTTTCCACCACCAAGATCCCATACATTTCATTATACACAAACCAAAGTTGGGAGTGCCCCTTTATTTACAATACCGTTTACATACTGTTTATATGCCATTTTTTACTGGCTTGGGTGTGTGTTGACCCGATGCCTCTTCACCCTGGATCCTCTGTCTGGGTTCAGGTGTCCCCACCTGATTGCCAGCCCTTCCTCCTGGGGTGATTGCCCCATGGAGAGCCTTCCCCCACCAAGATGGACCTCTTTCTGGTTGGGCGCCCCCCTTTTTCCTATTAGCCCTTTTGTATGACTCCCGCTGGCCCTAGGGCTTCCCCCACTAAAAGCTAGGCAAATAGCCCCCCAGCCCCCCTCCAAACCTCAATAGCTTCCCTAACAACCCCATTAAATACTGCATTGCCTATGCCCAACATGTGGACCCTGGTCTGCTGTGTACATCCCTGGTGTATCAGTGTCAGTGTCTCAGCAGGAAGCACACTCAACTCTGAGGCTGGGAGATCAGTAGGCTGTGGGTTCTATCCCCACACCATGCACTTGGGTTACTATCCCAATACTGACACTGTAGTGCAGCATGAGGGGGGTGATGCACTCCTGAGGTGCGGTCTTTCGGATGAGACATTAAACCGAGGTCCCATCTGCCTGTTCTGGTGGTAATTCAGGTGGATGTTAAAGATCCCATGGCACTTCTCAAAAAAGAGCAGGTGAATTTCCCTGGTGCAATGGCCAAATTTCCTCCATTCAAGAAAAATACCACCAACAGCTTAATCTGGTTCAAGGTCAGTTGGCATTCATCTGTATCCCCTCCCCCGGGTTGTCTCCTGAAAATAGGCCGGATTTGTCTAGTGCACTTACCCGGTCAACAAAAACTAAATATTTTTTTTTTTTTTTTTTTAAAGTATCATATGTTATTAGCCCATGTCTAATGTACAACCTCCCGGATTCCCTTGTCCAGGCCGCCAGCTTCCTGTTGACCCTTTTCCTGATCCTTTCAATGGCCAATGTATCCTGGGCCTGCCACCATCTTCTTCTGGGGATAATCTCTGACCAGGTCAATTGCTCTTTTGTCCGTCTTATTAGTAAGGATTCCAAGTCCACCACGACCCTCCTTTCCAGGGCCACCCAGGGCATCCTCCCCAAATCATTCCCCCCCAAATGAATAATTAACAAATCTGGTGTGGGCTATTGCTGGCTGCATTCCTCAACCAGCGGTAGCCTCTGCCTCAATCACAGCCCCTTCCTTCCCTGCCATTTCACCAGAGTCTTTCTTGGTTTTTGTCCCAACTGCCATCCACCCTTTGTTGTCATCATCCATGAATCTGCCCAATGAATGAAAGAATGTCCAAGAATCCATACCACTCTACACCATCTACCATCTGAAAAAACAAATTGACTCATTAGCCTTATTTCCTGATGCATCTTTTGTAGGCCTGAGACCTCCATCTCCCCACCTGTTGTACTGCGTCTGGGTTACCGCCCTGGCTGGCCACCTCCGAAGCTGCCCTAATCCAACATGAGTGGGAAGCAAAACACGTGAGTCCCCTCCTATGAACACCATCCCCTTTTTCAATACAGTCATGACCTGCGGGGCAGTAACCGGGTCATCATTACCATGTCTGAACCCCCCCCCGTGAGGCCTTACTGCCACGTAGTCCCGGATGGTGTCCACTATCCCTAACTCCCTCTCATCCCTACACCTCAGGACCACCCTTTCATCTTTGCCTTCCTGATCTGTCTTGGACCGTCTGAGCCAGACACATACTGCCCTGTCTGACCAGGATAAGTCCCGCTGTTGAAGGCCTCCCAATGTGTCCCTTTTTTCCTTGGCCAATTCCTTGCTAACCCAACATGCCCCCCCACTGCATAAGGTGGAGAACTGCTGAACACAACTTGGCCTCATGCGCTGAAACACACTCTCAGCCCATGCTATCCAACAGCTTGCCCAAAAGATCCCCATTAATTGGCCTGTGCCAGTCTACCTGGTGCCCCTGCAGCCTCAACCATCCCTGCTGCATACAGCGTATGATCATGGCCCTGTTGGGTGTGCCCCATCCCTTCATCTGACAAACCATGCCGATGCTTGCCAAGTGTAACCCTATGGTCGCACCCGGCATGCCCTATTTCCACCTGCTCACCTTGTACCTGATAATCTGCAATTCGGTAACTGGGCCACTTACCACTAACTCCCCTTCCCCGGAACTCCTGAAAAGATATCCATGCTCTCTTGTAGGCTCTCAATGTATTGGACACCCAGGAGCTCTGAAAAAGGAGCTGAGTTCAGTCCATCCAATCTCCCATAGATGAGCAGGCACCTGCATTCTCTGGGGAGCCACCCCTGGGTCCAGCGACTGAAACCTGTCCAACTGTAAATGGGAGAGGCTATCAGCTATGTCATTCTTCGCACCTTCTATGTGTTTTGCCCTGAAAGTTGCATTAAGCCTCAGCCCTTCTAAAACCAGCCCCCTGACCACCCTTTGCATTGCCTCCTTGTACCCTGACTGCCTGTTGATGACTGACATCACCGCTAAATTGTCACATCTGAACAACACACTCTTATTCTTAAAGGCCTCACCCCACACCACACCACTACTGCCACCCATATTGGAAAAGCCTCCAAGAACATGATGTCCTTGGTGAGCCCGAGCTATACCCATCAGCCCGGCCAGGCTTCTGAGATCCATTTCCCTTGGAAATATGTCCCCATGCCCCACTCTACCACCACATCTGTGTATAACTCTATCTCCCAGTTTTCTTTCCACTGGTCCTGCCAAAAAGTGACCACATTGTAATACGCTAGGAAAGCCTCCCAAGCTTGTAGGTCCTCCTTCACCCCTGCACTGATGTCATCCCAATGGTGAGGCAGCTTGATCCCAGTGGTAGCCCTGGCCAGTCACCTTGTGAATACTCTGCCTGGTGCCACTGCCTTGCAGGCAAAGTTCATGTGACCCAGAACCTGCTGTATGACTCTAAGAAGCACCATCCTCCTACCCCTCATTCCTCTGATGAACATCAAAAGCTTGGTTACCTTGTCAGCCAGGAGCCAAAAACATTGGCTCTCCACATCCAGCTCAATGCCCAGAAACTCAAGTTTTCTGCCGGTGCCCTCAGTTTTGTCAACAGCACAGCAGCACCCCCAGCTCTGTGCATATGGCTGCAAATTCCTTTATCATGCCCCTTGCCTCAGCCCTGCCCTTGCCTATGAACAGGAGATCATCCAGGTAATGGACTATAGCCCCCCTTCCATGCTTGGCTGCGAAAGCCCATTGTAGCCATGTGCTAAAACCTTGAATGTGGCACAGGCTACTGAACACCCCATGGGCATGGCTTTGTCAAAATAAAACCTTTCCTGGAACTGGAAACCAAGCAGTTTCCAATATTCCTGCTTCACTGGGAGTAGCCGGAATGCAGCCTTAATGTTGGTCTTCACAGACCACGCTTCCCTCCTAGATTGTATGTGCACCACTGCTTGCTCCAGTGTGGCATAAGACACCATACTCCTTTTGGGAGTGATGGCATCATTCACCAAGTCACCCTCGGGGTAGGATAGGTGGTGAATTAGGCAGTATTCCCTCTGAGCCTTCTTTAGAACTATGCCCAAAGGGGATAACCTGAAGCATGGGAAAGGGGGGTGATCAAATGGCCCCACCACTCTGCCCACTCCCAGCTCCTTTTGGATCTTCTTTTCCACTACTTCCTCCTTACCCTTAATGGATGTCAGGTTGTTGGCCTTCATCTGTTTCCTCCAAAATGCATCAGGTATCTACCTGTTTGGCTTTGTGGCAAATAAATTATGTCTTTTTAATGCATCATCTTTTGATGCTGGCTGCTTTTAATGAGGTGAAGACTGCTCATTCTTTATTTTGTATATTTTCAGTTTTACTGTGAGCACCCCAACCTAGTGTGAGTCTCCTCTGTTTATGCATCTGGTGCCTTCAGTGTTGGTCAAATACATGTCCCTAGCCTCTAGATTTGGGTAACCCTCAGACCAAGCCTTAAGGATGTTGACCCATATGGGTGAGGCCGTCATCCTAAAGTGGTCACCCCCACCTCCTGGTACCACCCATTGCTCACCTCCCTCCAGATCCCCCCTTCCATTCTTCCATTCTCCACCTATAACTGTGCCCTTGCCCATTAAATGCTCCTTTGTGCCTACCTTGACCTCCCCAGAAGGCCTGCCCCTGTGCCTGGAAACCACCCCTATATCCTTGGGCCCTGCAGCGAGAGACCAGGTGGCCTCCCCTACAACCCAGTCAGTTGTGCTTGTACTTACAGCTGGGCCATGTACAGTTCGCTTTGTAATACGCCCAGCAGGACTTACACACTGCGCCCCTAGCACCTTTCTTCTCATCACTGTTACTCCATCCCTGAGCAGACAGGGTTATGATACACAATTCTGACAAAGTAAAATCCCACCTGACGTCGCAGTGCAATGCCATCCTCTGTCTGAATTTCTCATCATAAATGAGCCACCCGTATCCGCTCTTGGCCCTATTGGCATTCCGTATGATTGCCGAATAGGTCAGCAATAGTATAGCCAGCTTTGGCTTCTCCTGAAGCATTATGGTGCTGAAATGCATAAAACCCTACATCCATGCCCCAAGCATCTTCCACTTAAAACTCACATCCTCACTAGTCTTACTCACAATGGCCAATGCCACCAACATTTTTGAGTTACCCACTGACTCTTTCTGCTCAACTTGTTAGCAGTGTCTTTGTCTATCAGTGTGAACATGTCAATGTACTCCCCCTTCCATATCTTCTCTTTTAATGCCTGGGAGACGCGGTACCCCAGCATCATCCTTGCTGGCCACCCATGTCCCCCTTTGCTAGTCCCTTCCCCTGCGCCCCCACCCTGTTCACCTTTCCCCTCCCCCTTCTTCTATGCCTTCAGGTCCTTCCATGCCTGGTCTGCCTCTTCCCACCCATTCTCCCCCTTTTCTTCCAACAGACCTGCTAAGTAATCCTTGAGACCACCCTCCACCAACAGGCCCACCATCGATACCTTATCCTCCTTTTTCTGCTCCACACTGTCCTCCGTGCTACTCCCAGAAGCCTTCTCCTTTGGGGTATCTTTCCTCTACAGTGTCTTCTTCCTCTTTCCAGCATGTCTCTCCTTCTCCTCCATTTCCTTTAGGATAGCCTGGACTTGGTCCATCAGGTCCACTGCCTTCTGCACCAGCTCTGCGCTGGTCTTGCCCTTGGGGTCACCACTCTCTTGGGGGCCATCCTGCAACTAAACTCACATGTGTCAAAAACAACTTGTTTCCCCTTGTATCCCTCTGCCCCCCCAAGTGATCTCCCTTCCCAATGCCCTACCACCCCACCAGCCTTTCCCTCTGTCCAACTCCCTTTGGTACCCTTGTGCTTAACATTCCTCCCCCACCACCTTGCAGATAGTTTTGTTTTTTGTTCATCTTTTTTTTTTTTGTGTGGCCTGGGCGATGGCCTGGTACCTGCTCTCCAGAGCTCAGCAGGGCCTCCCCCCCTGTAAGTGTTATCTCCCCAAAACAACAAAAACTCATATTGCCCCTGAGCCCTGCCCATTGATTGTCCATCACCCCTGCTCCTGGTGCCCCATCTCTGGCCTCACCCCACCTGCAAAGCAACCCCCCCCACAGAGGCCGGAAGGCAGCCCCTCCTGCTGTGCCACCAGGGAAATAGTGACCGGCTGGAGATATCCTGCCACCTGAAGCCATGGGAAGAAAAAACCCCATCGACCCTACAGTTTCCCTTCTGATGGCAAAGGCCTTATCCCCTCGTGCCACTCCCCACCTTACCAGCCAGCATTTCCTACCACCTCCATTCTGTTGTATGCTTTCCATCCTTTATCATAATTTTTTTTTTATTTCCCCTTGTATTGCTGCTATGGCCCCCCGTTGTTCCTCCCATGGCCCAGATTATGAGCTTCCACCGATGTGAGTCGCTAAAGGCCCATCCCACATGTCCCGCCTCCATACAGCCCATGCCATAGATAAATTGGCTCACCCACCCAAAAAAGGGAAAATGATTGACTGTACTGCCTCAGCCTCTTCGTTGCCTGTGGCTGCTATACCCTGGAACATGAGCCCTTACTTTCTGCTCGTATCCTGGGGAAAAATGAACCCACTCTGCGGGCTTCTGGTAGATGCTTGTTCGCCTCCCTCGTAGTGCTGTCCCACATGGAAACCATGCATGGAAAAGACTCCAGAACTTGATGAGAGAAACAAACAAACCCCCACCAAACCTGCAGGTCGCAAACACAGCAACTTGGCCCAGAATCTGCCCAAATTGTGCCATGCTACACCGATCATGGCCTACCTACCCCCTGAGGCATAAGAGCTTCCGACCAAGGTGAAACACTGATACTCAACCCCTACCACTGGGCCTGCCATCGCTGCTCACACCTCACGATCTGGATCTATAGCCCCCATATGCCACCTTGCCTGGGACGGTGCCCTGCTGCCAGTGCATCCGGAAATTAACCCTGCAGTGAGGCCAAGACCTGCCTCTGTGTCACTACGTGGCCACCACCACCTTCTATCGGACGGTGGCACCAAACCCGCCAGCCACCATTCTATGCTTCCCAGTGCCGAGATGGCACCAAAACACCCAGGGCTCCCACCTCAAAAATTTTGCAACCTGAGACCCCTTCTCTTATCTTTTTGTCCATCACAGTGCTGCCCTAGAATGACCCCACAATATTTTCTCCACTCACCAGCATCTGTGCCTAATAAAATGTATGCATTGCAGTTTCCTATATTTTTTTTTGCAAAAAACAGTTAGCGCACAGCACCTTACCACAATTACCAGCGACAGTGCCACCATGTACACTGTGCCTCAACCAAAATGTGGAGCCTGGCCTGCTCTTACTTACCTTGACCTCAATCCCAAATCTACCCAAAAAGAATTCAGATGCCTGTGCAACTGATCTGAAATGATGCAGCTGCAGAAAGAGGGAGATGACTCTCTCTCTCTCTCTCTTTCTCTCTCTCCCCCCTGCAGCTCCTTTTCTACCCCTTCTTTCCTTCCCCTGTCCATCCCTTTGTCCAATGGTACTTTGCCAACTCCTCATCCCTGACTCCACCCCCCCTTTCCTATCCCCCTCTCCTGTGACCTCATCGGCTTCCCCATCCCTTCTCTACCCCGCTTCCTTCTTCTCCCTGCTGGCTGGAGGCTCCTGCAGCCCTTCTCTCCTACCTAATCCTTTTTGCCTCATGCTGGCCTCAGGTAGCCAGTGACAATATAGGCTGCCTTTAATAGGGTAACCCCATTTATGTCATTTTAATGCATCGTCTTTTGATGTTGGCTGCTTTTAATGAGGTGAAGAGTGCTCATTCTTTATTTTGTTTATTTTCAATTTTTCTGTGAGCACCCCAACCTAGTGCAAGTCCCATCTGTTTATGCATCTGGTGCCGTCAGTGTTGGTGAAATATTGATTGACAAGCCCTAATATATCTTGTTTTGAAGTACATAATCTACCATCTCAATCCATAAGGGACTCCGTATCTTTTTTGTCAGTTCATTCTTTATAGCTTTGACGAATATCTCCTGACAATGATTTTCCTTAAACATCATACTTTTGTACCATTACTAATAATTTTGGCAGTCATTTTTAATGTGTTGTAGATTGGCTAAGTTTCTATATCTTGTACTCTAGAAGAAAAAAGTTTATGTAAGTGTCTACGCAAATCTAAATATTTATTATACTGTAATTGTTTTAGTTTGCTAGACAAAACTTGCATAAAGTCAGTTTAGAGTCATTCCACCAGGGTAGGGGGTCATCATATGCACATGTTAGTGACTCCTTTGCCATGGACAGGCTACACAGGGCATTGTTAAAATTGTGACTTTGCAGTTGAGCATTAAGAACGCTCCAAAATTCTTTCACAAAAATTCAATCTAAAGAAGATTGGATTGAACAACTTAATAACATGTGGTCCGAAATTTACTGACTCAAAAAGTAAAAAAAAATCAATTCTAGTTGATAAGTATCTTTTGAAATACTGTATGTGCTACCTCCCTCTGGAAATTAAAACCTATTCACATCCATTAACTTGGCCTCAGTGGAGTACAAGAAGAGTATAATAATGGGTGAATATTTTGAAACAAGTATATTCTGTCACCCTTTGCTTTAGGTGATTATTTATTAATGATATGGTATTTATTTTGAGCTAGGTCCATAGCCAATAACAATGCTCTTCCTGAATGTAGTTAAAGCAGTCTAGAGACAAAAAAATATATATCTTTGAAAAGTATCCTCACCCTATTGCAAATATCTACCCCAAAAGACAAAAAAGGAATTCCATGAGACCAGGATTTTTTGGATTGAGACACGTAATACAAAATTGATTATTTAGTTTCTTGCAGTAAATACATATTTTAACACAAATCTTGCAGCATTGAGAAAGTTGTTATTAATTCACTGAGATTCTTTCCACTACTACCATTTAGTGTGGCTATTTTTTGTGATATTTGTATCTGGTAATATACAGTATATGGGGTGGCCTGTCATAAGGAAAGTTTTGTGAAATCAGTGTGTTGTAAAGACTAAGCTGAAAAGGCTGATGCTCCTTTTTTCTATACTCCAGGTCTCTCTGTCCTTTTTGTTTTATATTGTTTTGTTTTGTTTTCATCTATGGTTAAGTTTGTCATTCCTTCTCAGAGTAGATAATCTTTAGAGAGAACACACTAGATCACACTTCTGAGTAAACATTCTTATCCATGTCTTCTCAAGTTCTAATTGTGGTAAGAAGTTTGTACTTGTTCCTGGTCGAGGTAGAGGCCAGTGATTCTTCAGTCCTGATAATTTTCAGTTTTGGAGGCTGATTGCTAGGCAACCGTTTTGAGTCACAGGGGTGACCAGCTCGGTGGGGGGGATCACTGCAGTCTCTTCTACAAGGGTTATAGCCACTATTTCTTGTGGTTCATATCTTGGTATCATAATTTGAAAGTAGTGATTGTACTTGATTTATAGTAAAGTTTTTTATGCAAACATGGTCCCATGCAATGTTGTCCAGGGCTGGTGATTTGCATTAAACACAGTGAGTTTAGCCCATTGATTGGGTCAAACTGGGCAGGTAGTTTTTGTTGTTATCTTTTTCTGTTTGATAATACTAGTTTTCTGAGCTAGGTTAAGGATATCATCATGTTTGCTTCTGTCAGTCCTATTATGAGTGGCCCATTTACAAAGTCTAAAATGAATGCCATACTTCCCTAGAGAGATTGTATTTAATTGATCACACAAGTCATAATGATATGCCTGTAGTGCTGACAAGATTGAAAATTGCTGCTCAGATGTGTTGCTTAAAGAGATGGAGGTATACATTTGAAGCAGGCTTTGGGTTGTCCTAAACAGAAACATACCTCTCTGTCCCTTCCAGTGTGAAAACCATTCATAAATGTTTAGGTCCAGAATCTGCCTGGTGTAACTTTAGTTTATACTCAACCCTCCTGTTTATATCATTAGTACCTATAATGGGTTCTGGAGCCCTGAGCATTTAAGATCAATATTAAAGTCAATAGGTACTATCATAGACATTTGCTCCCTTGTTTCAGAATATAATCATGATTTTTTTGACTGCCATTCTAGCGCTGGGAATTGCCTAAAGGGTGTCCAAACTTCTGAGTACTTAAGGTTGTTATATCTCGAGCAGAATCTTTCCAAGGCAATGACTTGATTAAATTAGCAGTATTGTATTTGTGTGTTACCAGATTGGTTTTTCAAAAATAATATTTTCTGTAAAAAATATAAATATGCTTTTTTGTCTTATTATTTTCTTTCATTCCTCAACTAAAATATGGGATTTTGAAGTTTCCAAAATGTTTAGTTCCTGTGCCATGCCCCCATTAAAAAATATAATATCTTGGTACAGTCCATTGTTGTTTATTACAATATCAAAGCCACATGCTAACACCACATACATCTACAGTATAAATTTAGTATGTACATTCAACAGGTAACCTCAACAGAAGATATTATTAACAATTCCAAGTGCATCCATCTTTAATGGTGTGAGTCAATAATTACAAAAGAAGCTAAAAAGCTGTTTTTAAAATATCTGAGAAAACTAAAAATATACCAAGGAGGATTCTGAGTATGTCAGAAATACATTTTTGCTAAGAAACTAATTGATGAAACTGTTTGCCAAACAACAAATGCTGCTGATTTAAAGTTGAGATAAAAAAATCATCTGATACATGGATCAGGGCCTAATTTCTTATGCACAAAAAAAAAAGGCGTTTTCAGCAGTTGTCACATAACATTTGTTCTGTAAGGATGTAAATTAGAGCCTCCTCTATATCAGAGGTGGGCTGACTTCTAACACTGTGCTGAACCAGGCTGAGCTGAAAATAATTCTGACATCCTGACATGTTCTCTGCACTGCTGTTGTTTTTTATTGGGTATTATTCCACAAGTTCAGTGGATGGATATTCCCAATCAAGGCCTGCAGAAGAAGTACAAGATATAGTGGAGACAGGGCACAGAATGGTTTTGTCAGTTTTATTCAGCTTCTGTATGTAAGCAATAAGACACGACAAGGTGTGCATTGAACATCTATTACCACATGCTCAGGGGAGTAGTGATCCCTGGAAATGCGATAATATTTATTCAATGCACACACCCAGAGTGCCTTATTGTGCTTATACAATGGGCTACTTTGAAAAAAAACTTTTACTGATACAAAAAAGCAAGTTTATAAACAGACAAAAGGTTATTATTATCAGAATGTTGGATAAAATAGTCCTTCCACCAGCAAGAACATGGTGTGATGGTTTTGGCGGCCAGGAGTTCCACCAGCAGGCTCGGGGAGAAACCAGCATATTTTTTTTTTTTGTGAACTTGGATATGCTGGAGTGTTAAAGTGGTTTTCTTTCTGTTTAAGTAAGGCAGCACTGTAGGACCGCAAAACTGAGCAGCATCTCCCCTGAGCACCATTGCTGAGCAAGCCAGAAATGTTTATTTATTGACAGAGCCTTGCCTATGACAATTGAGTTCATAGTGTTAAAATACAAAAAACAAACAAAAAAAAAACACATGAAGAGATTTTTTGGGGGAGGTGGAGAGTAAAAGTGTTGTTTTTTGTATTTTTGTTGTTTTAAGCCATGCAAGACTGAAGCACTAAGTGACCCCTCCCTTCCCGTGATACTGTGAGTGTTGCTACTGAACAAGCTAAAGTAATTCTTTCTCACAGCCAGTACAAAAAAAATGACACATACAAGAATATATTTTATTTCGAAAACTACAGAGGCAGGAGAAGGATTGATAAGGGATATGGGTATGAGTCATAGCTGGAGCAGGCTGGATCAGTTAACTGTGATCTGACAGAATGGGAGGAGTTATTGTCAGATGGCACATCAGAAACACTTAATAATTTTATTTGAGTGTAACTGTGTCATGTCTGTCTGTGGCTGCTAGAGTGCACCAGTACCTGTTTCTAGTTTGTATAGTTGAGTGGTTTTGGTGGTACAGTAGCACACTGAATATTTTGCTTGTTAACAAAGAAAAAAATCATGGCTGCATTTAAAATTTAGTGTTCTAATGGAACACTGATTTCTTTTTTTTAGTACTACGGTCATGTTTCAGATCTGGTTTTTACCTGTGCATTGAATGGATTTGATGCACAGGAAAAAAACAATCAGATTGCAGTGTTTCCTCTCCCCATTTTATAAATTATAGTTGGTGGGCTGTGAGTAGTCTAACTGCTGAGTTGTCTATTCTGGTGAGTTAGTATCTGTAGAAGGGCTTGTACCCCTAGATTGTGTTGCAACTGAGTTGAAACCCTGCAGCTTAGGAGGTATGTGCCCCATCCACCCACATCAGTAATGGTGAAAGGCATACTTGAATGTGCAGTGCTCGCTCCAGGATAGCATTTACTTCTTGGTCCACTCATGTGCCACTGGTCACTGTTGTGCCATTGGATCTATTCACTCGGTACAGGAAATGGAACACTTGAGAGAATAGTGCACTTCAGTTGCTATAATTGCATGCTTGCTGCCATGTGTGCTGTATCAATAGCCTCTATAGTTGGGGGAACAACAACACAAACAGAAACTGTCAGCAGATCAGGAACAAAGATGATGCTGTCTGGTGCTTTGATCCAACTGGCATCTAGAAGCATTGCATCCTGCAACATTACTGTGGAATTTTTTGTGATCAATGTGCCAAGTTATGTGATTCCAGGAAATCCTTTTCTGAATTTGAGCTCAGCTGGATTGGGAGGTAAATATGGGTCAGATACCTTGGGTTCATTGTTTTTTTTTTAACTTTCTTTATTCACCCCAAGGCTCAGGGCATCTCTCAGAGGTGGTCACTCAGGCCAGGGCCTCTACTCACCTGCCTGAAGCCTCCTGTCTTCCAGCACCCTATAACCGGACTTTCCAGCCACCCAGATCACCACCCTTGGAGGGCCCACCTCTCTTACCTGGCACCCTTTCTTAAAATTAGAGGGTCTGTCTGGTGAGGGGCTCCACCAGCCTTCAGAGAGTTGGCCCAGTGTTGGGGATGTGGGCACAGTCCACGGGCCCTCTCGTCACCTCCCTAGAGTGAGGGAGGGTTTTTTACTTTTTGCTCCCAGGAGCATGGAACTGCAATGACGTCAAGGGCACTTTGCATGCCAACATCTGCCGCGACTCCACCCCCACATCTGTGTGCACTGTAAGTTTCTTGCACTGCTCCAACCACTGTCAGGGGCCACCCAGGAGTGGCACCTACCCCAGAACCCTCCCCGGGAAGGAAGAGCAGTTCTCCAGATGCTCAATCCCTTCCCTCCCGTGACAAACTCTGGCAGCCCGAGCTCATTCCCCAACCCAGGTTGACAGTGTGGTGTGAGGTGTGGCATCCAGTGCCTCAATCCTCAATTCCACTGAGCCATCTGGGTTCATTGTTAGAGTCCAAACATTCTTTATTCCTTTGTGTTACAGATAACAGTTCTGTGAGTGACATTCCCATAGTGAAGATCTGATTCTCTTTTTATAATAGTTTCTCTTTTTCCAGTAAATAACATCCTTCCTCTTCTTCTAAGAATTCTAGTGTCAGGTACTTCATTTTAGGGCTGCAGTGGGCATAGCTCAGCAGACATATTGCTATCAAAAAAGCAGTCAGCACATTCCTTCCAATCGAAGGACTTGTTGAAGTTTCAACACAGTCACCTCTGTGACCATGAAGCACTCCAATCACTGTGTCTGTTGGCAGTCGCACTACACTATTTTTTGCTCTGTTGATGGTCATGGCAGAACACATCACACTCCACCATGTCCAAGATGGCTGCCAAACTTTATTGCGCATGCATGACTACCAGCGCATGTGCAGTGCATTGTAGCAGCCATGTTGGTCATGGCAGACTGTGCTGTGTTCTGTCATGACTGACCTTATCCCCCTCACCCAACCCTCCCTCTCAGCACCCATCCCCCACCCACACCAGAAATGTAATAATGACACTGAGGTTGCCCAATCCCCAGTGTCCTGATTACAAATCCAGTGACACTGGGGGGGTTCCCAATCCCCAAGTATAGGAATCCTTGTTTTTGTTTTCCAATCTGTAAAATGTATAATTTCCTTCCCCCACTTGACCCTCCCTCTCAGCACCCACCACCCAACTCCCCCCAGAAACATAACAGTGGCATGAGAGGTGCTCAGTCCCAGTGCAGGAATCCTCAGTTTTTTTTTAACCTGAAAAAAACAAAAGTTCATTGATGTCTTTTGTGGCAGTTACACTCCTACCCACCCTACACTCCTGTTCAGTACCCTCCACCCTACCACCAGCAAGCCCTTACTTACCCATTGGGGTCCAACACTGTAATCCTCTCTGGACCACAGACACATTTTCACTCTTCAAACCTGGACCACAAACTGAGGAAACAGGTATGCGGTTCAAAGTATTTCAATGAGATTTTGAACTCAGTGGCATAACTTTGCCATTTTTTCATATTGTTGCCTCTAATTTTCAACATGCCTTCTTTGGGACCCTGCCTCATGAACAATTGCACTGCCATTAGGCAGATCTGTCCCAAAAAGTGATTTGTGGTCCCTGTGCTAAATCACCTTTTTGGCAGGAGTTGAACATTTTCTCTGCCCTTTCTCATGAGGTGGGGTCATAAGTAGGCTATGTTTAAAACTTGGTGTAATAATATTAAAAAAAAAAACAATGTTATGAGCCTTCACTGAATTTTGGGAATGCAGGCTCATGACTTTGTTCATTTTCAATATTTTCCTCCCAAATTAACCACATAGCCATATCTTTATAGCACCTCATGAGTGCAATAGCAGTCATTTTTCAAATCTTGGTCAAAATGTTTTTTTTTACATCCCAAAATGTGATTTCTGAAAGGTGACTCCATGGACCGTGCACAAAATCACCTTTTCGGATGGAATAAAAAATATTCTCTGCCCTTGTTGATAAAGTGGGATCATAAGATGGTTATGTTGTATTAATCTGTACTCTGTCTGCAATGTCCACATTGTTGTAATGTCTGTCTTGATGTTCCCCATAATTTCTATTTCTCTGATGTGGAACCTTTGTAAAAGAGCCAAGGCTCAAAGGTATTTGTAATCCTAGACTTGATAAATAAATAAATACATAAATGTTGAACATTTGGTATAAAAAATATTAAAAAAACAATGAAGTTATGCACATGCATTGACTTTTGTGAACACAGGCTCATAACTTTGGTAATGTTCAATATTTTTTCCCCATAATTCACAACATAGTCATATCTTTACAGCAGCTCATGAGTGTGACAGCTGGCAGTTTTCAAATCCTGTTCAAAATATTTTGGGCCAGATATTCAAACTGCGCTATTTTGTGGAGCAAGCCCTTGCGCTGCACAAAATAGTTGTGCAGGGGTGTGGCCAGAGTGATATTCAAAGGAGTTGCGTCCTTGAGCAACTCCTTTGAATATCACCCCCCGGCCACAGCCACTGTGCATGGTGCAGTGGAACTTGCACCACCGCAAGTGGACAGAGTGGAGCATTCAACTTGCAGTGGTGCAAGTACCATTGCGCCATGCACAAAATCCCGATATTCAAAAGGTGACAAGCAAATGGGGCCATAATTCATGCAAGGTGCAGCAGGGGGGGCCATTTGCATCTAATTATGGCCCCATTTGCATGCCATTAGCATGCAGGTGCACCGATCCCCAAGGACTTGTGCCTGGTGCCCTGCCAGGCAGCAGCTGACAGGGACCGACACTCCCTGCGCCCGATCGTGGGCAGAAGACTAAAATCCTCCCCACCACCCCCCACTGGCCCAATTGTGGGCATAGCTTAAATCCCCGCCAGCCCGATCATGGGCAGCAATGTGTCTCCCCACAACATAGCCCTGGTGGTCCAGTGGACCGATAATCTCAATCGCGGGATGTAATAATTAAACACCCCCGAACATAGCCCTGGTGGTCCAGTGGACCAAAATCCTGATCGTGGGATGTAATAATTAACACACCCCCGAACATAGCCCTGGTGGTCCAGTGGACCGATAATCCTGATCGCGGGATGTAATAATTAAACACCCCGAACATAGCCTTGGTGGTCCAGTGGACCAGATCCGATTGAGGATGTAATAATTAAACACACCCCCTGAACATAGCCCTGGTGCCTAGTGTCCCCCACCCCACCCACCACGAAGCCCCACCACCCCACTCCCTCCCGGCAGCTGGCAGGCGGCAGCATCCCTTGCCTGCCGCCCGCTGCCCACCGACTGACTGCCGGTAGGGCTACGCCCGGTGGTGCAGAGCAAGAGCCAATGGGCATGCAGCCATACATACCATACAAGAAGTCCAGATTTGTGAATGAATACATTCATTCACAAAACTGGACTGTCTTTATGAGAGTGGGATGACGCCCCTTGGCTCTTGCTCGCACCAATGGCATGCAGCCACCGGCAGTCAGTCGGTGGGCGGGATGCTGCCGCCCGGCCGCCGGGGAGCGGGTGGTGGGGCTTCATGGGTGGGTGGGGTGGGAGACACTAGGCACCAGGGCTGTGTTCTGGGGGTGAGTGTTTAATTATTACATCCCATGATCAGGATTATCGTCCACTGGACCACCAGGGATGCGCTGGGGGAGACTCATTGCTGCCCGCGATTGGGGTGGTGGGGGTGGGGGTGGGGATTTTATACTTTTGCCCATGATCGGGCTGCAGGGGGCACAGGGAGGGTTGGGGCCAGCTTACAGTGGAAGCTGCTGTGTTGCACCCTGCAATGCAGCAGCTCACCTGTGGGTGGCCCTCGAGTTGAGCTCTTTTTGGCTCAAAGTTGCACAGGCGCAGGTTGGGGGTTGCGCCTGCACAACTCTGCACAGCCCAGCTGAATATCGGGCTGTGCAGTTTATGCATGGTTCCTTCCCCTCCAGTTCAACATGCATTCATTTGCATTGCGCTGTTGCTCAGCATGTTTTCTGTGGTGCAACTGCCTCCTGCTGAATATTGTAGAATGGAGCAAGTTCTGACTTGTGCCGGCGCAACCCTTTTGAATATCTGACCCTTTGTGTTTACATTTCAAAAGGTAATTTTGCTGTCCCAGGGCAAAATCAGATTTTGGGCAGGAGCTGAAAATGTTCTCTGTCCTTGTCCATGAGGCAGGGTCATAAGAAGGCTATGATTTAAATTTAGTATAAATATATACAAAACAAAACAAGGTTATGAGGCCATGTTGAATTTTACAAATGCAGGCTCATAACTTTGGTGATTTTTAATATTTTTACCCCAATTTTGCAACATAACCATATATTTACAGCACCTCATGAATGTGACAGCTGTCATTTTTCAAATCCAGGCCAAAATGCTTTTTACATGCCAAAAGGTGATTTCATGGTCCTTGCATGAAATCACCTTTTGGACAGGAGTTGAGCAAATATTTTACAGTGACAGTAATTTGGGCAATGCTACAGTTGAGCAAATCACATTTCAGCTAAATATTTACTTGCACACTTCTCCATGTTTTGCAGGAAGGGCTGTACCCCTAAATCCCCCTGGGGGGCTGTAACCCTGGACCCCTCATATCTCTATGATTCTAACTCCACAATGCACATAGACTCTGAGGTTCACTGTATTTGTGGAGTTACTGTACTGTGCCAGTCACTGTAAAGTGACTATCGCTCATTTTGTTTACACTCATATTCCTTTGCTCAAATTGAATCATTCGATCGATGTGCTACCAACAAATTTATGAGGCTATGTTGAACTTTGCAAATGCACGCTCATAACATTGGCAATATTCAATATTGTTACCCCAACATTTCAACATAGACATTTCTTTACAGCATCTCATTAATGTGACAGATGTCATTTTTCAACTCCTGCTCAAAATGTGTTTTTGCATCCAGAAAATTGATTTTGCAGTCCCTGCATGAAATCACCTTTAGGCCAGGAGTTGAACATTTGCTCTGCCCTTCTTTATGAAGTACTGTCATAACAAGGCAATGTTGAAAATTTGGTGTAAAAATATTAAAAAACAAATTTTCAATATTTTCACCCCAAATTCTTCAGCTACAGCCCTATCGGTTCTGGCCAGAGTTTGTTTTTTGCTGTACAGTAACTTTAAAGTTAGTCAAACTTCTTCCTGAGACAGTGTTTCAATACCCTATTCATTGTGGGTTACATTTTCTTCTATTTCTGTTTCATCATATACTTTTTGAGAAGAGACCTCTCAAGGTGTGGAGATGAGGATAGAGGTCAGTATCCCTACCTTTATAGCTCCACTTCTTGTTCTGCCAGGATCTGTCATACTCTGCTTAGGAAGCTGATCGTGCCCATGCCCACTGTTAGAAAAGTAGGCAAGTTATTTAGAAATAAAACCTACAAGAAAAACAAAATGATTATATCAATCTAAAAACATAACCAGAGATAAAATCAGGATAGGAAACATAAAAAAAAACAACAGAAATTCAGTTCTTACATATAATACAGAAAATAACAAGCAAGCCCAAGCTGATGGCTTCTTTCCAGGTCAAAAACCTCCACAAATCTCTCAGAAGCCACCCAGAAAATAACAACTGTTCCTTATATGTTTCCATATTTTTTCAAACACAAAATCTAATAATATCTTCAAAAAATGTCCTCCTGTTGCAGAACATATTTACACCAGACCTGCCATATACCGTACATCACGTATGACAAGTGAAGAGTACAATCAAAGTACTCTTGCTTCATTTATTCTTCCCAAATCCATTGTCTTCCAGTACCAAAGAAATGTAGGATATGTGTCCCAAAACTGAATAGTATGGGAATTTGTATTGTAAAAGAAACCTTGCAAGTTACATTCAAACTGTACAAATGAAGGTTAAAAATTAAGCACGAGAAACAAAACAAAAGGGAACTATAAAAGAATAGTACTAATAAAGAGGAAAAAAGAAAGCTAAGCCAAAAAAAACAAAATACCAAAATAAGGAACAGCAAAAATCACAGTAGTGGACTTCATACATTCTTGAATCAATATCAAAGAAATGGGATACAAAAGTCCAATAAATGATGGAATTTGCCAGGTGAGGAAGACTTTTATCTCTGTCATCGACTTTGTAGAATTCCAACTGAATATTCATAATCAATTCTTGATGTGAAATCAACTTTTGCTGAAGGACCCAAGAACATCTTGCTTGCCAAATATAATATTTATATAAGGCCAACATAATTTGCAATGTGGGAAAATCTGAAGACTTCCACAAAGGGGACAAAATACCCAATATCAATTCCTGATAAGTAAGGGAAAGAAAATGAGGGTAAATTCATTGAGCAGCAACATGGGACCAGAACAGATGAGCATAAGGGAAGCAAAAAAAAAAAGATGTTCTTGGGTTTCCAGCGTAGAGCCACAACCAGAGATAAAGAAAAACAATCAGTTAAAGATTTGTGCTTATGTGAATTTCTAAATCCCAACTTATTATAACAGCTCAGACAAACCAGGTCCCAGATAAAGGGGAGTAACCTGAGGTTATTTAGATGTTGAGAAACTCTGTTCAAGGCCAATACTGGACACTGTGGAAATTGAAAGTCAGGGCAAAAGTGTTCCATCATGATAAACTGAGAGAGTGACTTTCTAGTGGCCATCAGTAAAATGCCATGCAAAACCTCCATTTTCTTTATTTTCTGGAAGGCCAAAATCATGTTTTCAGGACAAAAAGAAGTTTCTGAATGAACCGTATGCATGTGGTTTTCCAATCAGGGAGATACATTTCTATCTACACCTGAACAATTGGGGACCAAAGGGACAAGGATTGTCATAAAACAGCTGTCACATTGGTAGTAAGAAAAAATATAAAGAAAAATACCAGCAGATATAACATGCCTTGCCCACTCTGTCACTTGGGCCTATACCTAATGTCCCGCCTGACAGGGTTAAGTCTGCTACCTCAGATTTCCCAAGAGATGACACTATAAAGTCTGGTCTCGAGGCCGGGGGGGGGCGGTGGGACAAATAAAAATACTGGTAACAGGACAGGTTTTTTTCTTTCTTTCTTTATTCCCTCCTTGGCTGAGGGGGGGGGCGTTGCCTAAGGTTCCCCAAATCTGTCCGGACCCAAGTCACCGAATCATTCCTGGTGCCTGTGCTCAACCCCCTCCTCCATTGCTCTTACATGCTGGTTCATGGTGGGTACTTACCTCACTACAGCAGAAGCCGGGGGTCAGGATCTGGGAGGAGCATCCTGAGTCAGAGTGGTGCGTCACTGATGGGACCAGACTTCATCTAGCACGCTGGATGATTTTTCCATGTACTGGTTTTCCCCCATGGCATGGGCATGCAAAGGCATCAATGACACTGCCATGCACGCTTCAGTGCACTACATATCCGACAATGGCCCGTGCCAATCCCACAGTGTACTGCCACATGCACCGACTCCCAGTCACCACCAAGAGCATGCGTAGTCATGGTTGTCCCTCCCCACCCTCTGCAGAGAAGAAAGGCAGTCTCCGGGATGCTAATTTTCCTCCCCCTGGCTGACCCTGC
The DNA here is from genome assembly GCA_016271365.2 of Neoceratodus forsteri. Lineage (NCBI taxonomy): Eukaryota > Metazoa > Chordata > Ceratodontiformes > Ceratodontidae > Neoceratodus > Neoceratodus forsteri. The sequence continues at coordinate 586,333,912 of CM057449.1, forward strand.
AACATCCATGGTCACTCCCTATCCCTGGTCATTGGTGTGGTGCAAGGTGTGGTGTCCAGCGCCTTAACCCTTAGCACCACTGGGCTGGCTGATACAAGGAGAATTTTAATTAATATAACCCTCTTCAATTTAGAAACGTGTACTTCATTCCATTTATTGACATTAATCACTTGCTTTTTGTAAGCAGGTTTCCCAGTTAAAAACAGCCATGTCCGAAGCAACATACAGTATACCCAGAATTTTGATGATGGAGGTCTGAAAAGGGATAGAGGTGATATCTAGAGAAGGAGAAAGAGCAGCTCCACCCAATGGATATCCTTTACTTTGTTGTTAATTTATACTAGAAGTGGACAACTCTGAGTAAGTATCCAAGATCTGAGGCAGGGCCAAACCTACATGCACAGATCAACAGAAAATAACTTTGTTGCCTGTATAAGCCAAAACCTTCATGGGGAACTCCTGAGGATTTAGGTGCAATCCTGGATGGAACTGCAGTCATGAATGTTCCATAGCACAGGATCCAAACAAAACACATAAAGGGAAGGACTCAGAGGGCAACTTTGTTGAATCCCTCTCCCTTAGGCGCAGGAAGACCCAAACCATCCATTGATTAAGGGTCAAACTGAGATCTGACTACATAAGCTGTGGCTCCAACTTATGAATAGAGGTGGCAGACCAAAAACTCCCATCACCCTGAAAAGATATTCATGAGAGACCCCATTAAAGGCCATTTCTTGGTCTAAACTGAGCAAAAATCTGTCTATCATGTTCTCTGCCCCACACAAAAAAAAGTTCTCAGAGAGTGAGAAAATTATCTTGTATGTGTCTATTTGGTAGTCAGCATGTCTGAAATGGGCTGATCAACAAAGTAGCTATCATACTGAAACAAGCTGCAAGAATCTTCTCCAGAATCTTGCTGTCCACATTTAGAAAGCTCAGAGGTCTCCAATTACGGACATCTGCTTTAGCACCCTTCTTGAAAATGTAAACAAGGATAGCCTGTGTAATGGAAGCAAGAAAAACACCCTGGTTCAAGCAACAGTTCTACACATCTGCAAGTACAGGAGCCAATGCATCTTTAAAAATTTTGTAAAATTCAGGACTCAGACCATGCTTTCCAGGAGCCGTGTTAGCCTTCAATGAGGTGATGCACCAGAATACTTCAACAGAAATGGGAGTTTCTAGGGACCGGGTTTCTGACTCCTGCAAGGCAGGGGAAACCAGATGGGAAAGAAAAGACCAGTCAGGCTTAGTCTGAGGAACAGAAGAAATGACAATCTTTGTAAAGGCCATAGCCACTCATAATATATCCTTACCAGTGTGAACTACATTACCAGCATTATCATATAAAGACCACATAGACCTGCGGTCTACTCGGTGCTTACAATCATTAAAGGGATCAAGCATTTAGGAAGTGCACTGTGTGCCAGAACTCATCTCCTGTTACAGTGATTGAGCACAGTGGCACGGGGTCACAATGTTTCATGGAAAACCATGCACCACAACATTACCGCATGCAAAACAGCATGCAGCAAAACAAAGTTGGCACACTATGCTGAACATAACAGAGAGAGTGCACACCATGGCAACTACTTTGTTTTTGCTGGATGCTCTGCCCTCCACACCCCCTCGGACTAAATATAATCAACTCTCGGAGGTCATGGATGTCAGGGATAAGAAAAAACTCACCTGCAGTGAAATTCTCATTTTGGGGGGAAGATACAGCATAGTGGGACCTAGGGAGAACCAAACCACAGACCCAGGTCCCTGATGCCACCTGAGGCAGTTGTTCTTGCTGCTCCACCACAGGAGCAGCTCAGCCAGGCATCACCCCAACAGCATCCTTAATCATCCCCAACTGGCAGCCTACAGTGACAGGGGTAGCAGTTACTACCACATACTCTAAAAACCCTGTCACTGTAAAGTCATTAGTGGTTCTTTCAATGCTGTTTTACATCCATGATTTTGCTTGCAACATCTTGACCCGGTACAGAGTACAGTAATATTGCAACATTCTCATGTCCACTTGCAGGGTACAAATTTGGGAACTGTAATCCTGTCCTGAGAGCTCAGCTGCAAAAAGAACTTTCTGTAACTGGCCCCATAAAGACAGGTACTTGAGATACCTACTATTGGCCAGGTGTCCAGTATGGGTCCTAAACAGATCCTTCAAATCAGCCTTACTTACAACCCACCATTCAGAAAGGTTGTCGTACATACATTGTACTGACAAACATGCTGGACATAATGAAGTCAACTTGTTTATCAAAATCAGATCATGTAAAACAGCAGCATTCAGTCTCCAGGGTCCCCTTCCTATGTGTCAGGGCTCCAGTCTAGGTAAGGATGCAAGTCAGGAGATGGGGTCAGAGAATTCTTTCCCACTTGTGTTTTCCACTCTGCAGCAACTGTCAAAAGTTGGGATACAAAAAGGTAATCAATTTGAGTAGACAGAGAACCTCAAAAATATGTTTGTCCCCCAGTAAAGTGTCGTGCCCTATAGGTGTCAGTAAGGGATGTATTCTGAACAACTGAATTCAAGCAATTGGAATCAGAAAAAAGCTTATTCATCTGCAAATCCCTATCTGCTCTGGTCGTACTGCAATTGAAACCCTACCCCGCATGACCAGACGGGATGTATGCAAAAAATGCCGGACAGTTTTAAATAGAAACACATGGTCAGCCTTCATCTGAGGAGCATGCACAGAGATAAGTCGTAGCCAGTCATGGCTAAATGAGACATCCAGGGCTAGGGCTCAACTAGGGAGTATGTCAATCAATCTAGATACTTGAAGCTCTGGGGAATTAAACAAAATCCCCTACCCCGTTGCATTGATGGGGATTAGGAGATTTTAATTTAGGTTGGACAAACATAAAGCAAACTAATAAAACAAGGAATACTATTGGAACTAAAGGGTATCATCAAATTATAAATACCCACATCAGAATTAATTACAAAACAGTAACTGGGGGACTTTAATTGAGTGGATTTTGGTAAATAGGCCAGAGTATGTAAAAGCATCAGGTATACTAAGTGACACCATTTCTGATCATTGTTCTATACTTTTAATTAGAAAAAAATAAGATGTTCACCAAAAGTGGTTCAAATTACAGAAATTCAGTTTTATAAAATCTAACAGAAGAAGTAATCCTAAGGGAAGTATGTAAAATTGATTGGTTCCTATTATTCTGTCTCACTGATAGAAATGAAGCCACAAGCTACCTTACTGCTCCACTCCTAAACATTATTAATACATTTGCACCTAAGAAAAAGTTTAGGGTAAAAACTAAACACATGCCATGGTCATCACAAATATTACTGGATTTATTCTAATTAAGATAGGTTTTTTTGAAACAATATAAAAAACAGGGTCCTAAATTAATTAAATAATTATCGATATAGTAGAAATGTGAGTTAAAAATAAATTAAAAAAACAAAGCAAAATTTCTACACAGAGGAACAACTGGAGAATTTTTTGAGCCCCCCTCCCCTCAAATTGTGGGATTCCTTTAAGGATTTGTATAGTACTAGCAACAAAAGTAAGGCTGATAAAATTAGCATTGGTAACACAACATTGGACACTGATTATATGGTGGCAAATGGCTTTAACAAATTTTTTACAGACGAGTCAATATAAAAAACAAATAGATATTAACTATCAAAATGTTGATTTGCATGACAATGACTTACATGGCATACCATCACAGACTAAACCTGGTAATTACCAAATGTTTACTTTCATGAAAGTAGATGAAAAGGAGGTATTTGATCTACTAGCCACCCTTAATGAAAATAAAGGACTGGGGCAGGTGAAATACCTTTAAGGATACTGAGGGTGGCTGCTGGACCATTAATTAAACCAGTTACTTATTTATGTAATCTTTCACTATGTTCTAATAGGATTCCAGACATATAGAAAACAGTCATAATTTCTCCAATTTTCAAACTGGGGACTAAAAATCAGATTACTAATTACAGACCTATTTCTGTGTTGCCAGCACTAGCAAAAGTACTTGAGAAAATAGTAACTAAACAATTAGATTATTTGGAGAAATATTAATTACTGAATAAAAATCAATATGGGTTCAGAAGGGGGTACAGCACATCGATGGCCTTGGTCAGGTTAACTAGTGAGATTTACAACAACATGGATACAGGTCTATTAATGGCGGGATTTTTGTTGACCTGTCCAAGACCTTCGATCTGGTGGACCACCCTATTCTGTTACCAAGTTAAAACATTTAGGAGAAGGGGAGTATGCTATTCCATGGTTCGAACACTATCTACAGGACAGAAAACAGTAAGTAAAGACTGGTTCAGAGACATCTACTTAGAGGTCTGTCCATATTGGGGTTCCACAGGATTCAGTTCTAGGTCCACTCTTGTTCTTTGTTTTCATAAATGACCTGCTGGATGTTTGTACTGATGCAGCAGTAATTATGTATGCAGATGATATGGTAATTTATAGTGGAGCAAGAACAGGAGTGGACATGGAGGCCAAACTACAATCCTTATATTTATATTGTTGTTTGCAAAAATGGTTTGTGAAAACAAAAACTTTTGTTAAATGAGAAGAAGACAGTTACAATGTTATTTGGTCTTAGACATAGATTAGGTAAGCAATAATACCCGACAGGGTGGGCAGTATTGGACAATACTGGACTGCCCAGGGGTGTAATGAGGCCCAACGCTGCACGTGGAGGGTCTTATAGTACCTGGAAGGTCCAGTATTGCCCATTACCACCCACCCTGGAGGGTATTATTGCACTTTGAAAATGTGCTATTAGTAAAGTTCTTTTTTGTAATATTTAAGAATAAAAATAATAATTAAAAAAAAACTATTACAAATTATTACAGAGTTGCTTTGTTATTAAAATAGTTCCTCTACTGGTATCCTGACCAATGTATACCAGGAGTGTGCAGTGCAGCCTTTTACAGTTGTACTGCTTTCAGGACTGTTTTCCTGCTGGTACAGCATGTACCTATCTTCTTGGTCTTGAATCCTTGAACTATTAACCCCCTTCCCCATCAAGTTTACTTGCAGCCCATTTTTTTGTTGTTGTTTGTTTTCTGTTATTCTGTGGCAGCAGTTTAATCCCCTCATCAAGTGTGTAGTTTGGGACACTGATGGTGGGATCGGGTGATCGAGGACACCGTGCGTTTAAGTGAGCTGCATATCTAAAATGTACAGAATCTGATTTTTGTGCAGCATTAATAAATAATTATGAAAAAAAACAACAACAGATCTGTTATGTTGAGGAGCAGGAATGGAGCCAGCGAGAGACACAGACTTAGGGAAGTTCAATCTATAGAGCTGAGCACCTGACATGCTAATAGTTTAAAAAAGAAACATTTCTTTTTTAATTATTCAGTGAGATGTGATACACATCTCACAAAATAAAAGAAAAGGTTTCTTTCTTAAACTACTAGTGCTAGCATGTCATGTGTCACTCAAGTTGATGACTGTTGGGGAACCAAGCGGGACTGTGTCCTTGGCGAGCAGGTAAAGGTAGTTCTGGTACTAGTAGCGCTGATAGAGCGCTAGTAAATGGCTGAGGACAAAAACATCACAGGCAACGTCTGGAGGAGGGAGAGTCAAGGATGTGCCTGGAATAAAGTACAAGGGCAGTCAATTTAAAAGAAAAACTGACATTGTGTCAGGGCTGTATTGTCTGGTTTGGTCTGCACAAGAAGCTTTTGGGATGAGGGAGTCTCGATGATGTGACTGGATGGATGCGGTAAATTTAAAAGAAAAACTACTTTTGTGTTGGAGCTGTATTGCCCATATGTGGTGTGTATGTGTGGTCGGGCTAAAAAGGTTGTTTTGTTGTAAAATGAAAAAAAAAATAAACATTATGGGACAGTTGTGTGGACTGGACTGAGGACTGAGTGTGGGGTTGGGTTTCTTGCTTGGGGTGCAGTATCTCTCGCTAAGCAAGAGAAAAAAATCGCATCATTTTCAAATTAATTTGAGTGCTTTTGGCCAATGAGGAGGGTGGCCACAGGGATATTTCTATGGGTAAAGGGGAACTTAGGCTGGTACTTTTAATACCCGGGCTCTGTTGTCTGATAGACGCCCACCTTACTGGGGCTTCCAGCCAATCAGAGCTCGGGAATTTCTTGGACCATTTTCTAAAAGATAATACCTTATGTATAACTGGTGAGAATGGAGCTAAGTTGGACCAGGTGGAAGTGATTAATTATTTAGGGGTACATTTAGACAATGGATTGACCTTAAATGAACATGTATTAAAAGTAACACAAAAAGTAAATAATAAATTGGATTTTTTGTACAGAAATGTTAATAGTTTAACAGTACAGGCAAAACATGCAATAGCGCACCAAGTTTGGTTACCAACATTAGAACATAATAATATTTTACTATTAAATGTTCCTGAAACTTTGTATCACAGGTATATGATAACTTTTAATAATATTGTGAGGTTTGCATGGGGATGTTTCGATAAAAGTGAACATAATTGTAACCTGTATCTCACTTTTGGGATTCTGCCCCGAGAGAGAATTACCAAGACAGCCTATCTGTTTCTACATAAATTATTTCATACACAGATTCCCTCTGCTCTGTCAGAACATCTCCAACATGTGAATTCTGTAAGAGCACTTAGGGAGTCGTTGACTAAATTACTTGTAGAACACAGAACAAGTATGAAAACAGCAGCACGATCTCTAACTATGATCCAAAACTGATAAACAAATTAGCTCAATTGAAATTGGATATATATATATATATATATATATATATATATATATATACACATATATAATACAAGGGGTACATTTAAAAAATCTATTGAGAATTAATTAGATGATGTCTCCAATTGCAAATGTGCTGGGGTTACATGATGTGACCTTTACTTAGGTTAGGTTAATGAGTAATTGTGTTTTCTGTATATATCGTATGCTTTTATTGCCTTATGAATGAACGTAGCATATGTTACTTTTAATGTTAGCTATTATTGATAGAAACCTTGTTTTCTTATTATGTTTGTATCTTTTGTAACTCCCTTCCCCAGGCATGGTTGAAAAAGGGTCTTTGGATCCAATCCACTATCCTGGTAAAACTAATAAATGAAATGAAATTAAATGATCCTCACCTATGGACCAAAAAGAGAGGCCTTTCATCCACAATTGGGACCGCTGAGTTAATTCAACCTGCCTTTCACCTGTGAAATGCAGAATTTCTCCCGTATTATGTGAAATTTTGCCAAACGGCAGAATTTCGCCATTCACAGGTGAAATTTCGCTGTTTGCAGGTGAAGTTCTGCATTTCACACTCGTGAAATATTTTGCAAAATACACACAATTTGCTAAATATTTTGCTGGGCAAAATTCCTGATTTTGCCAGACATTTGCCATCAAAATTAAATTTCACTGCATCTCTATCTGGGGGAGGTCCGAGCCCCATTTATAGATGAGACAAACAGCATTGCAGCAAGAGGATGGGTCCCCATGAGCCTGAAATAGGTCTATAAATTGTCTAGGCCAGAGTTAGGGGAAGCTAAATAGGCTGCATGGAGGAGATGAACTAAGCTCCAATCATGGTGCAATGTCCAAAGGGGTCGGAACCATAGAGACAGAGGCAATGGGGTCTGCTCCTGCCTGCGGGATGGGGGCCAAGGATGTCTAATCCACTAAAGAAGCAGGTGAGGGGCAGCAGTTAATAGTTCAGGGGGCACTGTGAGTGAGGGGAGCAATGTGGTTTCTGATGAAGGTAAGGGCAGACCCACCGTTCCAAAACCTGAGTGCGAACCAGCCAGACCAGGATCTGAGACTGACCCAAAAGGAATAACTTGAGTAGCAGTAAAGCTTGAAGGAAGCTGGTTAAGAGGAAGAGCTGCAGGCAGGCAAGCAGCTGCTTCACAGTACCACTGTACCATTGGATCGATGACATCCGGAACCCACTTTCCCATCACAGTCAGTGTCCAGACCACTTCTATTAGGAACTGCTCCAGTATCCAAGGTGCTTGGAACTCATTACTAGTGGGAGGTGCTCTCCTCCGGGGCATACAAGCCCCCCAGTCATGATATACTGGCTGTTCAGTTCCGTGTTTGGCACCAACTGCTACTTCAGTAAAAAGAGTCAGCAACACTGCTAACTGCAGTACAGGCACAGAAACAGGCTGAAAGTCCAAAAGTAAAGGTTTCACCTCCCGTGAAAAGAAAAGCTGCTCCACACAAAGTTGGGGCTAGCAAAGCCTCCTTTTGCGATCATACTGCATATGCAGCACCTACTCAACATCCTTTAAACAAGCTGAAGTACCACACACTGGATTTGCCGTAGCTCCCTGGCCACTTGAGGCAGGAACAAGCATAGCACTGGTGTCCATCAACACTGAAGCCTCTAAGGACACAGTGACTAAGGTAGAGGAAAAGTCCCCAGCCACCTGGAGCAGAGCAGTATCATCGCCAACCTTCATATTGTCCACCATCTTGGATCTGTGGCCGAGGGTTCCACCTACAGGAGAGTAGGGGATTTCCCCCTTGTTCTTATTGAATTTCCTCCATACACCAAACAAAACCACCAACATCTTACTTTGATTCAAAATGTTAGTTTGCATCTCTGTCAGCACCCCCCACCGGATGAGGCTAAAATAGGCAAACTGCTAGTCCTCCATTTTGGAGTGAACAAAATCTAAATAAATACAAAATGGGATAGTTCATTCTGAAATCTGGCCTTAGAGATCAAGATTTGGTGCCAGGCTCTGTGTCAGTAAGGTGAAGGTTTTGTATTAGTTTTCAGTAAAGTGTAAATACCATGAGGAGGAGAATCAGGTACAGAACATCAAGAGGGAGAGAGACTACTAAGGTATAGCTCATTAGAGAACCATGACCTCATGAGGCAAGACTTTCAGTGAGACAGGAGAGTATGGCAAACAAATAAGAAGAGAGTGGTTGTTTCATGCATGTGACAGCTTTGGGTAATACCCTACCCCATTGTTATGCACAGAAAGTTTAAAGCAATGATCTTTGCTGACCTTTCTTATGCTGTTACTTGTCTATCTCTTGCCTGTCTGATTGTTCAGTCACATATAACTTGTGACACCTAGTGACGCCTAGGAATTGGCAACTCAGAGGTCCCACAATTCCCCCTGTTATCTCCCTTCCTTCGTTTGCTGTTTCTATTCTTTGTTTCTCCCCTTGTATCTCTATGGTTAACATATATGTGTCTTTATATGAAACTGAGATCCCTTGGTTTGCAAATGTATATAATTATATTGTTGAAATGACTGCAGACAGCTACTTGGGATTGTTAGAAAAGTCAGCAGTTTGAAACACAGAGGGTTGACCTTGAGAAACCTTTTAACCTTCACAAGCTTGTTAACAGAGCTGTAAGCAGGAATCCAGCTCTGGCCAGAATGTATTAATTGGTGGCACCTGTTAAGAAGTGTAGATTTACTGCTCTGGCTGGTCACTGGATGGGCAATTTTGTTATATTGTGTGAAAACAGGATATATAACTTAATGAGAACAGGATGCAGAATTTAATTGCCAAGGGAAAACAACTTAGAAAAAGAGAACAATGTTTTCTTTGGAGAGTTAGAAAGAAAGAAAGAAAGAAAGAAAGAAAGAAAGAAAGAAAGAAAGAAAGAAAACTTTTTGTAGTAATGCCTTTGTGAAGCACTATCCTGTACAATTTTATTTTTTATTTTATTGTTATTAATAATAATAAAATGCAACTAACCAATTTTACAACTTCTCCTGTTTTGCCTAAGTTTCCTGTCCTATGCCTCTACGACAATGGATGAAGAAGTCTGAATAAAAAGGAGTCCTGTCCAGAAAATGTTTTGGAAGGGGAGAAGTGAAGGAATAGGAATGTTCCTGAGTGGGTGGGTTGGCAAGTGGGGGGGGGGGGAACTATGGAGGAGAGGTAACAGGGGAGGACAGAGATCAGATGGTAAATACTAGGTCAGCAGCATGGAAAAGACATCTGTCCTAAAGAGAAGAAAGGGACAGAAAATAGAACAATCATGTTGAGATGTGAGGAGGCCAGTTTATGAAAAAGTAACAGAGTGAAGCAGGGTTCTGAGAGGCCAAGGTGGACTTAGGGTCTACACTATAGATCACATACCCTAATCAAATGTCAGGAGGTTCATTTGGAAAACAATCTTGTATAAAACAGGCACAAAAAAACCTAAACATTGTTGGCTAAAATAGTCAGCTGACCAAGTATTCACACAGTACAATGCATGGTCATCCTGGTACTTATTCACGTTACATATCGATGTACCACAAGTGAATATTGACAAATTATCTGACAGCCATTTTTTACACTTGCCAAAACACTTCACATACCACAACACACAGCCCCACAAACAGAATATTGTACATTATACAATGGCAAGAAAAAATCAAGGACTCTGATTGGTCCGTGTGTGTACCTGGGACAGTGATGTTATTACATGAGAACATCACTGGATGAAGTGCAGGTACACACACAACCACAAGACAGACTGAAAAAAGCATGTATCCTTCAGAAATTCCAACCACTCGGAGCAGCTGCTAGAAAGCATTTCAGCACCCCCCCAATGATGTCACACCCCCATTTCCCTCGGTCCTCATTCACTTTTTCCAGACAACTTACTTAGACCGCGATTCCTTGAATGTTTAAAACAGCACTGTAACTCTTTCAAACCAAATGAGCGGTTATGGAAAGAGACAGTGCATGCAGTTTTCCGTTTCCAGTACACATCGCGGTCAAACGTCAAATTTTCATTTTAATTTTCTCCAAGAAGCCTTGTTAAAAAAAGCACCTGAGGCTCAGACAAAAGCCGTACTTGTAATCGGCTTTTATGCAATATCACTTCAGTAGCTGACTCCTCCCTTGACTCGCCAGCCGCACTCCCCATCAACTTGTCGGGCCGGGTCCCACGCTAATGTAACAGCTGCATTTTCCACACACGGAGAAAGAAACACAGAAATAAAGCTAAAATACAATGGCTTGGCAGTCAAATAGCCATGTGAGTGTGTGTGTGTGTGTGTGTGTGTGTGGGGGGTGACCGCACAGACGGCATAATTTAGGTACCTGCTCCACCTACTGGAAGAAAAGTGTAAAGGACTTTTTTTTCAAAACGTACACCTACATTTACAAATAAATGTTGAAAAAGCCAATAAATGTTTATTTGTTTTTCTGTTCTCTTTTTAACTAAAACATGAGCCATTGTATAATGGCAATAAGGCACTCCAGGGTGTATGTTATGTAATAACGTCACTCCGTGGGTGGTGAAAGCACTCGGCTTCACCTCGTGATTCAACCCACCCCAGGAGTGACGTTATTACACAATGACACACACCCTGTTGTGCCTTATTGCTTAAGTATGGCCCAAATATTCAGAAGTGTGCCCAGGATGTGTGCAATGGAATGCACAGCAAAATGCAAATGCGCCATAGGAAATGGATGCCATATTCAAACAATGTGCCAGCAACATGCGCTGGCGCACAGCACACTGAATATAGCTGGAGCAATCAGGAATGCGAAGGAGTAGGCAAACGATGCAGAAGCCAGCAGGCTGAGCAAGCACAGCAGGCAAAGGGGAGCACAGGCAGGGCTGCACATGAGGAGGGTGCCAGACCAGCACTGGTAGACCTAAACCACAAGGGCATACTGGCCAGGATGTACTGCAGGGTCACCAGAGTGAGGCCCACACAGGATGCCGGGCTGCAAGAACCAACCCATGTCACAAAGCACACCAATCCACCCACCCTGAAGGCACACCCACGGGCAGGCCTATGCCAGTTCACCAGCAACACAACCCTGACAGGCAGCACTGCGGTGGATGGTGGCACAGCTATGGTGCAAGGTCACCAGACATGTACAGTGGACAGCAGGAAAGGAGACAGGGATGCACAGGAACAAGGGGCATATGGACTGCAACCAGACAAGGACATAGGGCACAGTGGTCCCATGTACAGCATTCCCAGGAGATGGACGTTGAACAGCATACTCATCATCCTCAGATGGTCGTCATCCGCACCAGGATGTGCAGGGAGCTGACAGGTTGGATGAGCACACCAGGCTGCTGTGGGCATCCATGGACAACCAGGCAATGCTCAGGGCTGAGATCCCTGCACTGCAGATAGAGGTGTGTCAACTGTCTGAGTATGGGAACATTGGACGTGCCCAGCTGATTGGTGAGCTCTGGCAGCTGCGGGAGGCCACAACCACATAGTTGGACCGAATTTGCGGTACCATTGCCACCAGATTTGCATCGCTGGCATCCACTGGGCACTGGAAGGGTGCATAGGAATCCCTGCAGTGCCACATCAACACCATGGACATGGTGTCTGGTGACCCCAGCATGGCTGATGCCGGGCTCTGACATGGCCACCCCCGACACACCCTGCGGTGTTCTCTTTGCCAGACTTTTTATACCAGTGAGGACCCGGTCATGTTGCCAGCCCTCTACCCCCGTGAGTGTGTTGGTTACACCTGCAGTGGTTATTGTACAGCCAGTGGCTGCTACACAGCTTGGGCATGGCTGCCCACATAGCCATGGCAGCCGTGGCACCACATGGTAGGATTGCTGGGTACGCTGTCCTATCCTGCTGCCCACTGCTGTTGTATGCCCTCTGCCTGTGGCGCTGCATATGTGTGGCATGTGGCACATCCTCCTTGTGTGCATGCTGTGCTGCTTGGCCTTTTGGCATGGGCATGATGAGGGCAGCACTGTGCCGGCCTTGCCTGTGTGCTGGTATATTCATTCTGATCCATGCCACATCCAGATGCACATGTGTGTATGCATGAGCCCATGCCTGTGCACTGTGCTGTGGTCTTGTGGCTATGTGTTTGTGCTGTCCCTGTGCATCCTGTGTGTGTGCTGGTGTCGCTGCATGCACCCCTTGTGGATGTGTGCACCTGTGTGTGTGTTGGGGGGTGGTCTGTGCATGCACAGCAGGTATGTCTGTTTATTCACTTCTGGTTCCTGTAGTGCTCCTGTACGATAGTAGCCCGGTGCCTCCTTGCCTGTCTGGCAAACCTGGGTCCCTCCTCACCATGGGTGGCTGCACACCCCCATCTGGCCACTCATCCCCATCCTCAACACTGCTGTTGCCCTTATCCACAAGGACAGCTATTCCATGGTCAATGGCCATGTTGTGCAGCATGCAGCAAGCCAGGAATAGGCCACAGGGTTTCGCAAAGCTGTACTGTAGGGCACCACCAGACCTGTCTAGGCAATGGAATCACATCTTGAGCATGCCAAAATTGAGCTGGATGATATTGTGTGTAGTGATGTGTGCCTCATTGTACCTCTCTTCTGCAGCATTTGATGGGCACCAGAAAGGGGTGAGCAGCTAGGGTCACAGGGGGTAGGCCCTGTCACCTGTGTGGGTAGGACATGTAGGTTAGCACTTTGCATTGCTTGTCCCACCCACACCCCTGCCACCTGCAGCCACCCTCCCAGCTCCTGCCATGTATGGCGTGGGCCTCTGCCCATAGCACAGCTGCCCCCGCAACTCACCCCATGCCATGCTCACCTAACAGGTGACCAGTGGGGATCTCCCCACACTTGAATCTCTGGCACAGGATGGAGCTGTGCCATATGAATATGTCTTGTGCAGTCCCAGGGTGTGTGGTGCAGACATTGGTGATGCGCCCTATGGCATTGCACACCACCTGGATGTTGATCGAGGGGTACCACTTCCTATTTATGTATGTGGCCCCCCTCTGGGCCAGGTGATGTGTGCATGGCCATGTGGGTGCAGTCTGTAGCCCCAATCACTCCTGGCATGTGTGCCACCCTGTGGAAGTCCTGCATGTTTGCTGTACGGTCTGCCTGTGTGCTTGGGAATTGTATAACCTCCGAAATGTGTGGCAGCAGGGCATTGAGGAATTGTGTGAGGAGGCAGGACGTGGCTGACTGGGTTATCCCAGTGGTTGCCCTCATTGGTTTCTGGAAGGTGTCCATGGCAAGCAGGCACATTGCTGCTGTCACCTTGGTCTCCACTGTCATGGCGTGACTCCTTCTGGTGGGTGCCTGCAACTCATCATGGCACAGCTCACAGAGCTGACTCAGAATTACCCTGTTCAGCCAATACCAGCCCATGATCTCCACATCCCTGTAATCCTCGAAGGTGAGGTGGGCACTGTACCGTCTGTGTTGGGCATACCACCCCTGGGCCCTTCCTTGCATCCTGCTAAGTTTGAGGGCTGGATGGGGCTGACTTCAAAGGGGATCAAAAAGGAAGTGGATAACATCCAAGATGTTAATGGATTAAGACAACTTGCTAACTGGATTCAAGGCAGGAAGTATACGATGATGGTGAAATGGCACTACTCCATGTATGGAGGATTACTCAGTGGTATCACTCTGGGATCAGTACTGGAGCCACTGTACAACATCCTCATCAACAACCTGAAAGCTGTAATCTCCAGCAGGCTGCTTTAGTTTGCAGATGGTAATATGATAGACATGGTGGCAGACTCCATTGAAGATGTGAAAAAACTGGAAGAGGACTTGAACGAACTAAGTGATTGATCTGACTCCTTGAGCCTCATATTTATTTATTTATTTATTTAGTTTTGTTAACCAGGTAAGTGCACTAGACAAATTCTGCCTATTTTCAGGCACAATCCAGGGAAGGTGGATGCAGATGAATGTCAACTGACCTTGAACCAGATTAAGCTGTTGGTATTTTCAGTGAATTTAATGTAGCAAATGCAGTGTTCTACACTTGGGGAGGAACAACAGAGGTAGTAAGTAGTAGTAGTAGTAGTGCTAATACATTTTATTCATAAAAAAAAAACATTTATGAACAAGGATAGATGTTACAGCTTCATTGAGCACAGTTTATTTCCAAGGAGATCCTTACAGCTTAATTCCACTTACATGAACCGGCAGCCTCAGCAGACTTAAAGTTCCTTTCTTGGAAGACTCTGCCTTTTTATAGGTACATTAGGGAGCATAGAAAGGTTAAGAGAGGAATAGTGAAGATTAATAAGGGAGAGGGGAGGTGGCCAGAGGGAGTCAGTGAAAAGGCAGAGATACTGAATGAATACTTTTGCTCAGTATTCACAAAAGATGAGGAGGAGGAGTTACCTAAACCAGACAATACAAGCACTCTGGGTAGGGGGGTTGACACCAGTCCATTTACAGAAGAAAGAGTCCTGAAAGAACTCCTAAAACTCAAGGTGGACAAAGCAATGGGGCCTGATGGGATTCACCCCAGAATCCTAAAGAACTAAGGGAGGACCTAGTGACACCACTGACCACACTTTTTAACAAATCATGGGAGGATGGGGTGGTACCCGAGGACTGGAGGAGGGCAGATGTGATTCCCCTTCACAAAAGTGGGAGCAAGGCAGAAGCAGGAAACTACAGACCTGTAAGTTTGACCTCAGTGGTAGGGAAAATGATGGAATCACTTCTGAAAGAAATAATTGTTGAGTACCTAGAGGCCAGCGGGGCACAGGACCCAAAGCAGCATGGATTTACAGCAGGAAGGTCATGTCAGATAAATCTAATAGATTTCTTTGACTGTGTGACCAAAGTAATAGACCAGGGAGGGGCTGTGGATATGGCCTACCTAGACTTTAGCAAGGCATTTGACACAGTCCCACACAAAAGATTAATAATCAAGTTAGCCAGCCTGGGAGTGGTTCCCAGGGTGGTAGCCTTGGTTGCAAACTGGCTGCACAACAGGACACAGAAGGTAATAGTGAGTGGAACACATTCTGAAGAAAGGGATGTCACTAGTGGAGTACCTCAGGGCTCAGTACTGGGTCCAGTCCTCTTTAACATCTTCATAGGTGACATTGCAGAGGGTCTGGAGGGAAAGGTATGCCTCATTGCAGATGATATAAAGATCTGTAACAGAGTTGATACATGGTGGGGGGTAGAAAAAATGAGAAGGGACTTAGCAAGGTTGGAGGAATGGTCAGACATATGGCAACTTAGATTCAATGCAAAGAAGTGCATAGTAATGCACCTGGGAAACAAAAATCCAGGAGAAGAGTACACAATAGCAGGGGAGGTACTAACAACAAAAAAAAATGGAACGGGACTTGGGGGTAGTCATATCAGATGATCTAAAGGTGGGTAAGCAATGTGTGAAGTCAGTAAGGAGAGCCAGGGGGATACTGGGATGCACAGGAAGGGGCATCACAAGTAGAAAAAGGGAAGTGGTTATCCCTCTGTACAGACAGTTGGTGAGACCCCATCTGGAGTACTGTGTGCAGTTTTGGAGACCTCATCTACGCAAGGACATAGACAGGATGGAAGCAGTCCAGAGGAGGGCAACTAAAATGGTGCAGGGTCTGCATCAGAAATCGTATGAAGAGAGACCTTAATATGTATACCCTTGATGAAAGGAGGGACGGGGGGACATGATGGAAACGTTCAAGTACCTCAAGGGAATCAACAAAGTCCAGGAGGGTAGCATCTTTCAGAAAGAGATGTGCATGAACAAGGGGACACAATTTAAAGATAGAGGGGGGACGGCTCAGGGGTAATGTGAGGAAATCTTTATTCACGGAGACAGTGGTGGATGTGTGGAACTGCCTTCCTGGGGAGGTTGTTGGGGCTAAAACAGTGGGGGAATTCAAACATGCATGGGACAGACACAAGGCAATTGTAGTGGGGATGGCAGGAAGTAGGCTGTTGGTTAACTAGAATCTGCAGCTTATCCAGTAGATAGGGAAATGGGCAGACTGGGTGGGCCAAGTGGTCCTTATCTGCCGTCAAAGTCTATGTTTCTATGCTTCTATGAGTATCAAGGGTTACATAAATACCTATAATTATACACAGCAGTTCAGTACATAAGTACATTAAAAGTTTCATTCAAGCATCATATCGTTGCATTCTGTTTGCAAAAACCGTAACAAAATTAAGCACGGCAATTCAATACATAGGAACATTAAAAATTTACACGCTGTGTGGGACTATGCTTACTGCAGTCAGAGTGGTAAAGGACCATGGAGGGCATAATAGTAAAGGGGATGAAGCAGAACAAGCAGTGTCTAGCCACAGCCAAGAGGACTGGCAGAATGTTGGGGTGCATAAAAAGAAGAGAAATAATCAGCCGAACTGGGGAAGTAACCCTGCCACTATAAAAGCCCTGCTTTGGTCCCACTGAGAGTACTGTGTGCAGATTTGGTCTCCTCAATACAACGCATAAGCAGGAAACTGCTACGGTTTGGCATGAGAGACTGTAAGGTCTAAAGGGGTCCCAAACCAGAAACAGCCTGCAGATATTGAATTGCAAATTGCAAACCATTTATTTTCATGGAAATACAGTGTAGACTATATCTTGCTATGCCCACAATAGCCCCAGTACTTTGCTCAAAGAGCTTTGTCAGGAGGCAGGGCTTGTGGTATACAACTTCTATTTTTAAGCCACCAGGCCACTAATAGTACAAGCAGACTGGATGGACTATTTAGAGATAGTAGTAGTTTGTTCAGGTAAGTGGCTATGCTCAGGTAAGAGAGTCAAGTGTTATAGAAATTGTCAAAATATCCTATCGAAAAGCATATTGTGAAGTACAGATACAAAAGGAAAATGTTACAGCAACATAATATCAAAAAGACATGTTTAGAAAAGCAGGACTAAATGGAACTATGTAATTCCTAAATCATGACATCATCTTATACAATGCTTAAAAAATAGAAACATAGATTTTGTCATCAGAAAAGGACCTTTAGGCCCATCCTGCCTGCCTCTTGATCCTTCTTTTTCCATCACCACTGACCCAAGGTAGTCATAGGTGCTGCTCCCTTCCCTGTTTCTCTGACTAATATTTTCCTGTGCCTATCCCACACATGCATGAACCTCCCTACAGTCTTTGCCAGCACTGCCTCCTCTGGCAAGCTATTCCAGTCATCCATCACCCTTTCTATGAAGATGCATTTCTGCACATCTCTCCTAAACTTCCCCCTCTTAACATCATTGCATGACCCCTGTTCTAGTGCCATCCTTTCTCCGAAATATACCACCCGAATACACTTTGCTCACCCCTGTGAGGTACTTGTAGATTTCAATCATGTGACCTCTTAGTCTCGTCTCTTCCACGGAGTCTTGTTGAGTTCCTCCAGCTTTATCTCATATGGTTTGTTGTGCAAATTCCTCACAATTTTGGTTACCCTCTGTAATACCTCCACCCTTTCAAAGTCATTGTGGAGATATGGCCTCCACAACTGGACACAGTACTCCAGGTGGAGCCTCACCAGTGACTGATAAAATGTCAGCATCACTTCCCTCTTCCTGCTAGAAATCCCTTTTCCAATGCACCCCAGCATCCTGCAAGCCTTTCCTCCTGCTTTGTCACACTGGCTAGCTACCTTGAGGTCATCTGATATGATGACTTCTACTGTAGGTCTCTGTCTTGCTTGGTGACTGTAAGCTCCACTCACCCAATCTTATAAACAACCACTGGCTTCTGCAGCCCTAAGGGCATAACTTTGCACTTTTTTATACTGAAACCCAGCTGCCACTCCCTAGACTGTTCCTATAGTTTCCTCAGGTACCTTTGTATTCTCCCTGTCCCTTCCTGAGTATCAACACTGTTGCAGATTTTTGTTGAAAGCCTTACTAAAGTCCAGATAGGCCACATTTATTGCTCTCCATTGATCCACCTCCCTGGTAACCCCATCAAAGAAATCTCTGAGATTACTTTGACATGACCTCCCCCCATAAGACCATGATGCCAGTGTTCCTGTAGCCTCTTTCACCTCCAGGTGCTCCATGAAACTCTTCTTTAGTAGTGTCTGCTTTAATGTCCCTACCACTGATGTGAGAGTGACTGGCCTGTAGTTGCTAGCAACCTCTCTAGAAACATAGAAACATAGACAATGATGGCAGAAAAAGAACAGAGGTCCATCCAGTCTGCCCACGTGCTCTATTATACCTGGAAAGTACTGTTCCTCCAGGATACTAACCCTTCCTGTCTTCTCCCCTTTCTCCTCCATGGCCCTGTCACTCTGGGCAACCACTATTCCCTTAGTTATATCCCAACTGTGCTTGAACCCTCTGTTTTTGTACCCACCACCTCGGTCAACAGAATGTTCCAAGGTTTTACCACCCTTTCCATAAAGTAGTACTTCCTCAAGTCCCTCCTGAACCTCCCTCTTGTCAAATTCCACTTGTGACCACATGACTATGAATTAGTATTCAGGCTACGAGAACTATTCAGCTTCCATGAATACTATTCAGCTTCCACAAAACTGTCAACTACAAGAAGGCACAACACACATATTATCAGGGGACTTACAAATGGACTTAGGAAACTTATTGTTCTTCTGCTAATATGCTTTGGGAATGTAGAATTAAATCCTGCCCCCTCTCATACTTATTGATGCCCCTTCAGAGCTACCCCAAATTAAGAGTATCAGTTTCCTACATATAAATGTCTGAACTTGCTAAAGAAACAGGACATGATCCAAGCCTGGGTACTCCACACCAGACCAGATGTATTAATGATCCCTGAGACTTGGCTCAGAAGTTCTACCCCTGACCACAGCATCAATATCCCCGCATATAATGTCTTCAGATCTGACAGACCCTCGGGGTTGCAATCTACATAAAGGATAAATTCTTGGTAACAAGCATGGATGGATCCTCTTCTACAAAGGAATTTGAGAGCCTTACCCTAAGGGTGATCCTTACCTCCGAGGAGGCAATATTAATAAATACCTGTTACAGGCCACTGTCAGTGGGTCTCAGAATGTTATCTCACCTCCATAAACTACTGGAGAAGTTAAAACTTGGAACGCATTATTGTGGGGGACTTTAATCTTGATTGGAGAAATGACTGCTCCAATAGTCTGAAAGACTTTTGTCATAAGCATGGCTTATCACAAATTACCCCTGACATTACCCACAAACACCAAACACCCTAAACGTAGCTCTCTCCTTGACCTAATTGTTGTCAACAAGCCACACAATATTTCCCATTCGGGATACCACATAATGTCATAAGCGACCACAGAGCAATAGCCTGTATAAACTGCACACCAAATATTATCTCAACCTCCACTTACAGACTGAAAAGATGCTTCAAAAAGTTCAGTCAATCTGTGTTCTTAGCAGACATAAGCATGATTAGATGGCAGGAATTTTAATTAGCTCCATCACTTTCTGAGGCATACAGCATCTTCCAAAACCTTGTCTTGGGAGTGGTTGGCAAGTATGCCCCTCTTGTAAAAACCAAGACTAGAAAAAAATCCTGCCTTTGGTTTACGCCTGCTCTAAAAGCAGCCTTAAAAGACAGGGACAGGTTGTTAAAAAGGACCTGAAAGACTAAATCAGATGCAGACTGGATGGCCTTCTGAGTGGCCACAAACTCATAAGAGCAGAGAAAGCTAAATATTTTCAAGCTTCCCTCGAAACATCCCTAAACAGTTTTGACAAGTACTGGAAATCCTCAGGGAGATAGAAGGACACACGCCTTCTTCTCCTTTGCCCTCTAAGATTATAGTTAGAAACACCACATACACAGATACGGCTGATGTCCTGGACCAACTTAACAACCACATTGCCACGGCAGGATGAGCATTTGATGTCTCACCAGCTAGTAAGCTTCTCACTCAGTCCCACAGTAAGGATGACCTCTGCCCTGACAGTACGAAGAACCAGCAATCTTATTCTTTTAGTTTCAGTCCAATATCCTTAAAACAGAACGAGGACCTTCTAACTTCCCTGGACTTCAAAAAAGTGCCAGCGCCGATTTACTAGAGACCCTCTTTCTGAAAGTAAGTTATTATCACCGGACTGTCCCCATTATGCATCTCTTTAACCAATCCCTAGCGACAGGTGACCTGCCAGCAAGCTAGAAAATTGCACACATTATCCCCCTTTTTAAATCCAGTGATACATGCAGCCTTAACAATTACAGGCCTATTTCCTTGAGACCCATCCTATCTAAACTGCTAGAAAAGATGGTCAACTGTTAGCTGAGGGAACACTTTTGTCTGAAAATTTACATAACCACATACAGTCAGGATTCAGACCAAAGCATAGCACGATATATTCACCTTAGCCAAAGTGTCTAAGGACTGGCAAAACGCACTTGACCTAAAGAAGCACATCTAGACCTAAGCAAGGCCTTTGATACCATCAACCATGAACTGCTTTTGTCTGCGTTGCGCTGCCTTGGTCTCGATGAATTGCATTGAAGTGGTTCAGTTGTTACCTTGCTGATAGAATACAACAAGTTAAAGCACAGGGGGACCTTTCACTGCTCAAAATTCTTCCAAGAGGTGTGCCGCAAGGGTCTATCCTGGGACTCCTTCTCTTTGCAATTTATATAAACAATATAGATTCCAAAATTAGTACGGCAAGCATGCATCTTTTTTGCAGATGACACTGTACTGTACACAGCTGGTCCTACCTCTGAGCTCGGTGTGCAGATATGCAACATGACTTTGATATCCTGCAACAGAACCTGTTACAGTTAAAGCTGCTTCTTAATGCAAAGAAGATGAAAGCTATGCTTATCTCCCCCCAAACACACTCAACAACATCCAATGTACAAAACCATAGGATCCAGACCATAATAGGGGAACCTCTAGAAATAGTGTATATGTTTAAATACTTGGGTTTTTGCATCGACAGTAAGCTTAGCTTTTATATCACCTTGACGAGTTGGCCAAAAAACTGCAACAGCAACTGGGCATTTTCTGCCACATCAGGCACCTCCTCAACTATGAGGCAAAAGTAAAACTAGTGTAAACTACTTTTCTTCCATTAATAGACTGTGCTAATACGCTTTATAGCGACTGTCCAAAAACAGTTTTATCTAAACTTGACTTCCTGTATCATCGGGCACTGAGATTTATTACCAATGCTCCTTTTAATACTCACCACTGCTCGCTCTACGATATGATAGGCTGTCCCTCCTTCAGTGTTAGCAGGCTGAGGAACACTTCACTTTGGATTCACAGAGCAATCACAAACTCCTTCTGTACATTACTGATCTTTTTTCACACATCCAGGGGCCTTATTGTCTGAGGCGTTACTCTCTTGTTATGTTCAATGTCTCTAAAGTTAGAACACGTTATGGTGCTTCAGCCGTTAGATTTGCTCTCCCATCTCTATGGAACTCTCTCCAGAAGTCTCTTAAGCTTACTCATATACTAGGGATATCCACATTTAAGTCCCTGCTTAACCATACCTTGAAGGAAACTTGTACCTGCCACTGTTAACTGCTTGGAAGTCACAGATGGCAACCACATGCTTTCAGCCTGTCACCCCAACTATTAGCACCCCTCACTCCCTCCTTCCGCCTAATGTAGCCCGTGTAAGGATGTGGGTAATCTCTAGACTCTTACCAGTTTTCTCATTTTCAGAGAAGTTCTGTACTCTATGTATGTTAGCTTACACAACTGTAGCTAGGTTATGTCATGTGTGTAAAAATTATTCACTGTGAGTTTTTCATGAGTATCCCCATAAGGTTCTGTAAAATATTCAATGGTGTATCCATTTAGTGCCACTATTTATGTTACCATAGCTTATATTTTCCTATGTGTATAATTGTATGACTGTGAGCTTTATTCTTTACTGTTGTATTGCAAATGTTTTTTGTCTTCCCGGGATCATCTTGCAAATGAGCTTGCTTAACGATGTATTGCCTGGTTAAATAAAAATTGAATGTAATTGAATTGAGGCTAATTAGTTCCCTGCAGTTCACTTTGTTAATTCCTTTAAGGAATTTGAAGGTCTCTATCATATTTCCCCTCTCCCTTCTGGTCGCCAGTGAGTACGTATTTAATGCTTTGAGGCACTCCCCATAGGATCTGCCCTGCTGGCCCTGAATCATTATTACAACTCTGTGTGTTGCACTGCCTCCAATCTATCCTTATCCTCTCAGAAGTGAGAACTCCAGAACTGGGTGCAGTACTCCATGTAAAGCCTCACCAGGATCTGTAGAAGGGAAGTATCATCTCCTGATACATCCCAGCATTCTGTTAGCCTTGTTATAGGCCTTCTGGGACAAATCTGATTGCTTCAGTGAGTTGCTGATGATAACTCCCACATCTCATTCCTCAGCTGTAGTGCTAAGTCTCTCCCTTCCCATCCAGTTCTCCACCTTGGGGTTCTTTTTCCCTAGGTGCATTACCTTGCAGTTTTTGACATTGAATTTTAACTGCCAGACCTTTATTCACACCTCTAGCTTTTGTAGGTCTCTGCATTTCCCTTATTCCCTTGTCACTATTCACCCTAACACATAGTTTTGTTTCATCAGCCAAGAGACACAACCTGCCCTGGATTCACTCTACAATGACACTAATTAACTTAACATCCCTCTCCTCTGATTTCACTCCATCAACCACAGCCCTCTGCTATCTCCCCTCCAGCCATTTTCCCACCCAGTTCACTATGGGTTTAGCAGCACCCAAGTCCTCCATCTTCTTCGGCAGTCATTTGTGAGGAATTGATTCAAAAGTCTTGCTGAAGGCAAAGTACAGCAGATCCGCAGAGTGGTGCCCATCTAATTCCTTTGTCACCCAGAGAAAACTTTCAGGTTAGTCTGACAAGACATTCCTGCCACAAAACCATGCTGTTTATTATCCTGGAGCCTGTTGCTCTCCAGGTAGTCTATGAGGTCTTCCTTGATAAGTGACTCCATCAGTTTCCCTAAAATAGAGGTTAGACTGACAAGCCTATATTTCCGTGGCTGCTCCTTATCCACCCCATGAAGCAGTACAACATTTGCTACATTACAGTCCCTTGGAACTTCCTCAGAGCTAAGTAAGCTGTTGAATAGAGTTACTAGTGTCTCAGTCAATTCTGCTGTTAATTCTCTCAATATCCTCAATTGCAATTCATCTGGTTCCAGGGCCTTATCTATCTTAAGGGTAACCAGCTCTTTCAGGATCCTTTCACTAGTAAGCATTGGCTGTCTCATTTCTGAGACTCCCTTGGTGGCTGCTTTAATGCTACTTTCTGGCAAGGACCTGCCATCCTCCTTAGTTAAAACTTAGCAAATGTACTCATTAAGTACAGCGGCCTTTGCCCATCCCCCTCTACCACCCTACTCCCATCAACTAGCCTTAAAATTCCCTCATCTTTTTTCCTGTTTTTTAGAAATATATCTCTAAAACTGTTTTTCTCCAGTCATCTCCCTAATGGCCCTCTTTGCATTCCTGTTTTTCTGTAGATAATCCTCCCATTCTGACTCCCCTTGCTTTCCTTTGTAATTACAGAATGCCTTCTTTTTGGCTGTTACCACATCCCTGTCCCTTGATGAAAACCATACTGGTCTCTTGAACCTGTTTTTCTTTGTTCCTGTTCTTATGCTGCTTTTCGTGCAGAACGACCACATCCACCCACCTCCAGTCTTGTGGAACTTACCCCATCTATACTGAGGTGCTCAAAAGCACTGCCAGAGGGGTGGCCAGCACTGTGCTCAGGTCTGTTAGGACCCTTGGATGAATCCCTTCCAGCCTCATTGTCTTATTCTCCTTTAAGGCTTCCATTCCCTTCTGGACCCTCCCCATATGCCTATATTGTACAGCATGTACATGTATATGGTTTCACATGTATATGTATCCTTTCTTACACAGAAATTACACATCCATACTCTGGCACCACTCAGTACTATTGGAAGTTTGATTTCTTCTGTCAGTTTTTGAAGCGACCTAGACCTTAAAACTAGTCAAACCTGAGCTTTATTTGGTCTAACCTCATATTAGTAAATGGAAAATGTATCATTCCATTTTATTTTATCCTTCAAAGCCCCCTTTAAAAGGTTGTATACTAAAACTTTTAACATAGTTTGATTTTCAGAGTTGGATCAGAGAACATTATTAAACCAGATTTTTGGAAGCTTGACTGTCACATTGCTTTAAACTTTTGCGTGTCTTTTGACCACAAATCCTTTGTTTGGGTAGATCTAGACCTTTTTTTATTATTAGAAATCTTGGTTGAAACTTGTTAGTGTCATACCCCCATTCCATAACATCTTTGAAGAAATTATATTAGTTTCAGTAAAAACAAGCATTTGTCAATGCCAAACATTTGCTTGTTGGTATTAGCATTGGAAATGCAGGAGTGAGACAGATGAAAAATAGGAATGTCAGTGAAGTATTGAACTTCACACCAACCCCACCTCCATCCTGTAGAGATGGACAGGCATTGGGGTAAGTGATTATGTCATCACCCATGACGGTCATGCCATGTCACCTCACCATATTCTGCAGACACTGACACATGTTGAGGTGTGCCTTGGGGTGTTTGGCTTTACAGTCACCCCATTCTATAATGATATATGCTGAAATGGGTGCAGTATAGGAGAATGGGGTGAAGACTGGGGCCGAAGAGTCCAAGGTACACATTGATGCCTGTCAGTGACTGGGGGGTGGGGGTGGGATAGCATGAGCAGTACAGTCAGCAATCCAAAGGCACACCCCAATTCCTGTCAGTCTGTACAGGGCGAGACATTATGGTTAGAAGCCCTAATGCCCCGGGCGTTTGTTGGTATTTGCACTACAAATTTTCAGCATGGCCTTTTCATGACTCTACCTCATGAAAGCAGTTGGGTCCTCTTCTCATGAAGAGTGTCAGTGTGATTTTGTGAATATGTCCCTAACTTTGAGTTCTAACAGCGACCGTGCCATTCTGCGTCACATGTACGAAAACATAGAATGGGCAGGATGTGAAGAATGACAGCTGTATCATCCATAGGGAGATGTGAAGAGATGGCAATGTTGAAAATCTGTACTGGGAATATTAAAAATGCTCTCACTTCCGCGCATATGTGGAAACTGCTCAATGCATGCATGTAACACAGTCATTTTATGGACGTTCATCACCAAAGATTCAACATAGGCATTTTAGGATCTCTGCTCATGAACAGTGTAACTGTGATTTTCTTAATATGTCCCGAACACTGATTTCCCACAGCTACCATGCTATTCTGCGCTGGAAGTGCAAAAAACACATTTTGGCCAGGATATGAAAAATGACAGCTGTACTTTTCATAAGAAGGTGTGAAAAAATGGCAATGTTGAAAATCTGGAGTGAAAATATTACAAATTTGTGACATTATGAGTGTGCATGCAAACTGTGCAATGCACGCTTGTTACACAGTCATTTTATGGATTTTCATCACAAAATTTTCAACATAGGCATTTTAGAACCTCTGCTCATGAAGAGTGTCACTGTAATTTTCTTAATGTGTCCCAAACATTGATTTCCCACAGCAACAGTGCTATTCTGTGCCAGAAGTGCGAAAACACATTTTGGCCAGGATGTGAAAAATGACAGCTGTACTGTTCATAAGGAGGTGCAGAAAAATGGCAATGCTGAAAATCTGGAGTGAAAATATTGCAAATTCACAAAAGTTATGAGCGTGCGTAACAACTGCGCAATGCACGCTCATAAAATGGTCATTTCTTGGATTTATTGTCACCAAATTTGCAACATAGACTTTTTGAGAGGCCACCTCATGAACACTGGCACTGTTGTGTCATTAATGGGTCCCAAAAGGTGATTCCACGCAGTGACCACAAAATCACCTTTTGGGATGGAATAATTCAATGACAGTGGCTGAATTCATGAGGAGGGATCCCAATAACCTCATGTTGAAACTCTGGTGCCAAAATTCCCCAAAATGCCTGAGATATGCACCAAAGTTGAAAAAACCCTATTTATGCCATCATACAGCTTACTGGCATTTCTTCACTTTGCGGTCTGTTTTGAAGAATGCAGATGTATTCCTGGTCCACCGAAGATCATCGTGCTGGGCTCCAGAGGTAAGTATAGGGTGAGGGGGATGTGGGGAGGCAGGGTGCGCAGAGGGTGGGTGCAGGATGGGGGGTTGGGGCCACCGGACTCAACGAGGGACCGTTTTCTGATTTACAGGAAAAAAAACATTGTGGGGCCGGTTTTTGTTTAACAGGGACATTTGGGGTGGGCTCCCAGCATGCCACCTGAGTGTGTTTTTTTGGGGGGCTGTAGCTGATGGGGGATTGGGCACCCCCATCAGCACATACGGGTGGGCAAGAGCCGAGGGGGATTAAGCACCCCCCTGGGCACAAACCAACATTTCTGCTGCTGCTTCAAATAGAGTGAGATATAATTCACACCCTGAGAAGAAGTCAATTATGGTGGGATTGGTGCACTCTACAATACCAACCAGGGTCAATAAGGTAATGTTACATATCAGACCATTAATAGCACATAACATAAGTGATAACCAACAGACCACATCCACTTGTATTACTAGAAATGGTGCACTACATGTGGCCCATATAGGAGCTATACGGGCAGTAGAGGCATAGGCATTAACAGATAGAACTGAGAGTGACAGAAGCAGCCAGCTTAAACACACCATACAGATACACACACAAAACACCTACAAAATGCCACTGCATGCATAGATAATCTATATGTGGAATGAATTGTGCAACTGTAACCAAGGAGCACCACAGCTGCCATATGCTGTAATACCACCACAGCACAACAGGGTGAATGGGAGGACATATGCTGCTCAACAATACCAGAACAGGGTATCCTATAAACACATGGCTGAGGAATAATGCATAGTCAGATACACTGTAGGTTACTGAAAGGGGCAATAGATGACCTGTGCAAAACATTAAGTGCTGACCATGAAAGTAGAACAGTACCAGGCCATCCAGTACCTGTGGAGGTGAACATGTCAGCAGCATTATGTGTACTAGACACTGGGACATTCCAGACTCCAACATGTGATGCAACAGGGACTAGTCAGTCTGCAGTCTCCAAATGCCTTGACCAGATCCTGAAGGCCCTTTTATCCAAAACATGCCAATACATACAATTCTAATTAATTCTAATTACAACTGTAAGAGGAGCAGACAGACAAGGAGAAATTCCATGCCAGGATTTCCAAAGGTCAGTGGTGCAATAGACTGCATACACATAGCTATAAGACCACATCCAGTTAATGAGGATACATACGTAAATATAAAAGGATACCGCTCAATAAATGTATAGGTAGTTTACCACAATGACTGTCAAATACTCGATGTATGTGTATGATATCCTACATCATGCCATGATTCATACATGCTTAGGCAGAGCACATTGTGCTACCTGTTTGAACCAGAGACATATCACAGAGAAAGCAACTTGGTATGCACAGACACATTACAGTGCCATTGAATATAATGGATAATTAGACAAAATACAGTACCTATGTGCCTGTGAGAGATGCCCAATCCAGGCTGAATAGTTAAAAAATAGTATAGAGGTATGCACAATGTATGCCCTGAAACAGCTGTGTGGACCCATGCATGTGTGCGGGATGTTGCAACCTGTGACCCTGTGTAATGAGATGAAAGAATCATAGAATATGAACAGCCATCCCTAGACAACTGCAGACAGACAAAGCAGAACACAATAAAATAGACAGACACCACTTAGGAACCATGCATGTGTGTGGGATGTAGCAACTTGTGACCCAGGTAATGGGAGAAAATAATCATAGAATCCATTATATTCATTCAATGGCACCCCCTTGCCCCATCTCCACTCCTTCCCTCCCTCTGCTCCCCTCTCCCCCTCCTGCCTTTTCCCTCCCCTCTCATCCCCTCTCATCCCCCCTTGCCCTCCCTCCTACATCATCCTATTACCCCCATTCCCTTAATATTATTTCTCTACTTATCACCCATCCTCTTCCCTACCCATGCCTAACACCTCTTACCCTGCTCCTTCTCTTCTCTAACCGACAAAGTCATCCTCAACTGCTTCTCTCCTTTTCATTCCATCCTGTCCATCCTGGCCTCCAAACTGTTTCAGGTCATACTCAGTTATTGTTGAATATGTTTGTACCGTAGCACCACTGTGCCATCACCTCCACCACCTCATTTGGACTGGTTCCCCCACTGTAGCATATCTCTCTCTTTCTCTCTCTGTCTCTCTCTCTCTCTGTCTCTCTCTCTCTCTCTCTCTCTCATATGTCTGAAGCCTGTTCACCCCCTTGACCCTCCTCCCATATCATCAACAAATGCACATCTTGTTGCTTTACCCTGGGGAACTACCAAACAGATAACAATGCCGAAGGTGTTCAGCAGCTCATTTTGTAGGGGTCCCCTGACACCCCCAGCAGGATGCATTTCAGTTCCAAAAGGTGTATCCCTCACAAAATCCACCACATTCTTTTCTCATCTAGATGCTCCATACTTTATCTCCTGCAATACAGCTGCATTGGCCCCAGTATACCATCATGCACAGAATGACAGACAACAACTATGTCTCAAATATTCAAGAGGGATATGTATGTGTTAATGCAATATACAAGTTAAAGCAGCATGTTTGTAGATAATCAGCAGGTGTCATGAGCCGTGATTACAGGGGATATCCACTGTCAACAAAATAGTCAATTACAAACAGCTGGTCAGTGTACTGTAGCAGGGAGATTAAGAAAATGCATGCTGTACATCACTGCATATTATGATGTGTAGCATGTACTATACACATATTAGTACCCTAAATAGCAAGGACCACTGTTTCACCACTGCAGACAAATGTAATGCACACTGGAGTGGCTAACTGGCAATGATTGTCAGTTATACAATGTCCTGCCATCTGCACATGCATTGCCTAATATTCCTATTAAGTGCTGCAGCAGTCCTGTAAGCAGTCAGAGTTCTGCATGGTTTGTTGAACAGGTAACAGGTGCTGTACTATAAAAAGAGTATTGAATAAAACATAGTTTAGAAAAATGTAACAATTATAACTATATACAATGTAAGCAATAATACCCAACAGGGTGGGAAGTATTGGGCTAGGGGCATAATGAGGCCTGACGCCACTGGCGGAGGGCCTTATAGCTCATGGAAGGTCTGGTATAGCCCAATACCGCCTACCCTAGAGGGTATTATTGAGCTTAGAAAATGGGGTTTGTACCTTACAAACAATAATAAATAATGACTCTGAGACAGAACATATCATTTAACAGTATATTTATTGCCAGGAGAGAAAAAATAGTCCCTGTTTCAAACACAGTAAACTAAAATAACAAAACAAATTTTTCACACATCGTAACATCTTCATGAAAGAAGCTAGCAAAAAAATAACTGGACCCACTACTTGTTATATGTCACAAAGCTGATTGGTACATAGAAGTTACAGTTCATTGGTTGGATAGGATTTGAAGAGGTTGTGCATGCTGCAAGTGGTGGTGCAGTTTGATTGGTGTGTGATGCAGTGTTGCCTTGTTCTCCTTCATTTTGTTCTTCATGAACAGTCAAAATTGAACTCCATTTCTGCCTGTCTGCAGTGCTAGCTGACCAGTAGTTTGCTAGGCTTGCTTCTGAGTGATGTCCAGTTATGCTTGTTATTTCACGTGGTGCTAGACAAGCATTTGATAGCAGTTGCTCAGCTGAGGCCCTTATGCTGTGATTCATATACCGCCTGCTCAAGTCCACTTCCTTACTCAGCTTTGGCATTAGTCCACCTAGGTAGTTCTTCCCCATCGACTCTCTCGAGTACCAACATTCTTGCTTGTCAGGGTAGTCCTGTGGGTGACATAGAGGATGAAGATAAAATGCTGGAGCATGTGGTGGGAGCTTTGTTATATACTTTTTGAAAGACAGCACTGGGCACAGTGGATCCAAAGGCTATGTGTACATAAGCCCTCTATTTCTCCTTATTAGGCACCTGTGGATTCTTGTGGTTTTTGATACTTTTATTGTGGGTGAGAGTTACGTGCTCATGTCCATTTTCCTCCTGCTTTACTTGGAACAAGCTGACTCTCAGGTCATGGAGACCCTCCTGACAGTGCCTGGCCATGGTGATTTAGATGTCAAACCACACCTTCTTGACTAGTCCATGTGTGGTATTGGGGGTCAGGACAAGTGATGCTCTGAGTTTCTTCTAATCTGTAGCACTTATGGCAGGGTGATGCATAACAGTGTCTTCCTGCTGTTTTCCAGAGCCTTTAAGACACTGGTGAGCACATTATTTGAAAACTTGAATATGGGGTCACTGATTAAGTTGATTCCATGGAACACAGCTGTTGAATTCAGGTGATGATTCAGCCCAGCATACAGTGAACAGTAGCCAGACACAGTATAGTGCTCTTCACTGACTGTATGGACCTTGGCATAGAATTGCCTCAATAGTTTATTCAGATCTTGCAAAGGCATGGTGCTCATATCACTTGTAATGTTTTTTGATCTTTCCCAATCCATTAGTTCAATGTTTGTGGAATGGCAATGGGGTATATAGTGCTTGTGTAACTTGTAGCACTTTTTATGGCTTAACTCTATTCTCACCCTTGAGTAGTAAATATGTAGGTAGTGATTTATAGGGAATAGAAGGCCCAGGAGCAAGGGTGAGAAGAACGCTGGAGAAGGAGCAGAAGGGGATTGTGGTGGATGAAAAACACTCCCTAAGCAAGGGAGGTGCGGTTAGCATAATGTTTAAGAAGAGGTTGTGGGAGGAGCTATTCCCCACATTGAACCACAGGCATAGCCCTCCCATTCAATGTCTTGGGAATAGCAATGGGGTATATAGTGTTTGTGTAACTTGTAGTACTTTTTGTGGCTTAACTCTATTTCCACCCTTGAGTAGTCGGCATGCAGGTAGTGATTTGTAGGGAATAGAAGGCCCAAAAAGATACCTCCTCCAACTCATGGAGAAATTGACCCCCTGGCAATCAGGAAAAGAAAAACCCACAGGTGGAGGAAACCTCTGATGACCCATGGCCAGAGATCTGCCCATCCTCAGGGCACACTAAAAGGAGAAGGACCTAGGTTCTAGTAACCATAGGTAATTTAAGGTTGGTGAGCTGCTTGGAGAGATGATGATCCTTCCTCGATCCATGATGCTGCTGATTGTACTATGATCCTGAGGTTGAAGAGCAGGTCTTCTGCATGAGCAATAAAATTTGAAGTATGAATTAAATCCAAGTGAAGGAGGGCAAAGAAAGTTCAGTTTCCAAGGTGATGAATGATGCTTGTCCAATGGAATTGCAAGGGAGTAATGAACACAGGGAGCATGACTTAATCGATAAGGTACTAAATTGGGAATGGCAGAAATGCAATCGTACAAGACATCATTGGTGAATGATCCAACTTGTGAAAGGAATGAATATCAAGGTATTGTCTGGAGGCAGGGAATTGAGTAATGAAAGAAGAGTTGCTAAGGAAGCATCCATGAGGTAGAAAAGAGTAGAAGAGAGTTGTTGAGTGCCCTGGAGATGTTGATGTTTTCTCAATCCGAGGATAATACAGACTGAATGATGATCCTGAGGATGAAGGGTACTTCTTTTCCAAAAGGACGATAGAATCCTATGTGTGGAGCAGGTCCAGTTAAAGAAGAGCTATTGTAGTCAGGATTTCCTTGGTAATGAAAGATGCATGTCCAAAGAGATTGTAGAGGCATAATGAGCTGGGAGAGTATAATTTGATAGATAGAAACTGGACAGTACACTGTGGCATTTGCGATGATTTGTAAAGTTCTGGTGATGGCTCCAATTCATGCAAGGTTTCATGTTCAAAGCAGTCTGGCAGTAAGGAATTGATTAATAAGCGATAGGTTATTAAGTAAGCATCCTAGAGTGAAATGAGTAGAGGAGAAATTGGTTGACTGATGAGAGGAATGCCATAAGTGATAGTATTAAAATAGAAGAAAAGTTGTGGAGCAGTTCAGATGGTACGCTAATGTATATAGGAATTGACTTGAAATTCGGTATGAGGATGGATGGCTTCTTTGGTCACGAGATCTGTGACTTTATAAGTAAAAGCTCTGCTGGTTAGCTGCCTGAAGTGAGAGTGGTTATTTGTGGTGTGATCTTCTAGGAGATGCACTGTGGTGGCATAAGTTGGTTAAATGTACAGGCAATCCTGATGCCAAAGTACAGAAGAAGCTTGGAGGCAGATGTGATAAGAGTCTGTAAGCTGGACTGGCAGTGAGATTGATTAGTGCAGGATATTATAGAATTGTAGTGCTACTGCTGAGTAATACTGAGTGGGAGGCAAGGCTGAGTTGGTGAAATTTGTCTTGATTGTATACGAAGTGCCAGTTAGAATTGAAGAGAGACAGTTCTCAGGGATGGTCTTTTACAGCAGCAGTTAACTAAGGTAAATTGT
This sequence comes from Neoceratodus forsteri, assembly GCA_016271365.2. Lineage (NCBI taxonomy): Eukaryota > Metazoa > Chordata > Ceratodontiformes > Ceratodontidae > Neoceratodus > Neoceratodus forsteri. The sequence continues at coordinate 586,366,944 of CM057449.1, forward strand.
GAAGAAGAGACTGAAGGTTCCACTGGAAGAACTGTTAACCTGGCTTCAGGTACTAGGTGAAAAAGTGTGCATCAGTGTAGTGCGGAATAGCTAAGTCCAGGAGCAAATGATGATTATGAAGGAGTGGAGTTAGTAATCAGCTAGGCAGTGGAGGTCCCAGTCTAATGTTCTGGAAGATATCTATGAAATTCAAAAATGAGCAATGCCTTTTGAGAAGTAGGAGTCAAGTATCTTGGTGAAAGAAACAGTGTTGGAAAGGCTAGGTTGAGAAGGAAAATGGATAATATCCTTAGCTAAATGGGTTATCTTGCGATTCCCAGTACCAGTGGATTTAAGTCCTTTCCATGTGTGAGGATAGCCAGTGAGATAAGGCATAAAGGAAAGGCATGGTGATTTGGATGGATAGGAATCGGAGGGTAGTTCCAGTAGAGACAGAGAGAATCTTCCTATTGTCCAGGTGAATTTGATTACATGGATGATTGTGAAGAACTGATTGGGCAATATGAAACTATACAATAACGTAAGAGTCTATGAGATATGTAAGTCAAGGAATGTTTGCTGGCAGTAGTATTACTCCAGAGTAATAAACTAATGATCCAATGAGTGGTTGAAGTGTACTATTAGGATTACCAAAGTAAGAGTAGGAGATGGATCATGTGAAGGAGCAGATAAGTGGGTAGGAGTACTGGTTGGAGATAGGGTACAAAGCCCAAAAGAGCCACAGCAAACCACACAAATCCCCGAGCCTGCAAGGCAAAGAGGAAAGGCAGCCATCTGAAAGGGAAGGAAGTCGGGAGTGGATCCTGGGGAACTGAATGAAGAATCCGGGAAAGCTGCAGTCCAGGTGAAGCTGGATGACAGCCAGAGCAGGAAGGTACAGGAGCAGGCCAATACCATGGCGAACAGCAGCGAACTGTAGGAGGGTGGAAGCAAGGCATCAGATGAAGAGCCATGGAAGGCCAAGCAGCCAAGCAAAGCACAATAAGCAACAGGAGTCCCACATCTGACAACGGCTGGAAATAACCGGAGAAAATGTGAGAAGGCACTGGAGTGACGAGGGACGAGGTCCCAACCTGCAAAAGAAAAACAAGTTTGTACAGCAGCCAGATGGGGGCCAGCAACAGAGAAGTCAATGAGGTACCTGACCTGGAGTGACAGATAGACTGAAGGAGCCGGCAGGATACATATGATGAGGGAAATGAGGCCAAAGGGGTTAGAGAATGAAGGTCCAGGGAAAAGTGAGATGGCGAGTGGAGTTATTCAAAGTAGAAGGGTCCAGAAAATGAAGGGAAGTGGCAATGTTGTGGGATGGAGACAAGCAAGTCGGAAAGGTCCAGGTTCCATGGCCAAAGTTGCAGTCAGAAATAGGAGGTCCAGGTCCAAAAGGGTTATTGCACCAGGTAGCAGGTGGAAAAAAACACATGTGAAGCAGCGGAATGGAAGGACATATGTCCAGACGGGATGGGCGAGACGAGATGATCCAGGCTGGATTCAGCAAGTGGATGTAGAACAATGAGAGAACCTGGTTGAAGAACTTCCAGTCATGAATAGAAATGGCAATCCGTATCGGTGTAGATGGTCCATGCTAGAATGAGGCTCCCAACAATGGAAGTCAGCAGATGAGATGAAGAGTCACGGCTGCAGATGAGATAAATGGAGAATCAAGTCATGCAAACTCCTTTTCCTAAAGGGAGCGACAGCTGGGTATCAGGCTGAGAACATAGAAGAAGAAGTAGTAGACTGTAGACCTAGGCAACCATCAGGGACAGCAGAGGTAAATGAAAGTAACCTGAAGCAGCATAAGTAGCATGATGAGGGTATACAGAGTGTGAGAGTTCTGTTCCCGAAGGGAAGCGGCAAATGGCATAAGGTAGAGAAGGTATGGTACAAGTCTGCTGATTGGAGATGTAGCTCCTAGCCCTGGTAGTCGAGGCAAACTAACCGGTTCTCAATGCTGCAGAGCAGAGTTAGGGATGGAGGATGTGGAGTTGGGAAGGAGGAGATAGAGGAGAAGCAGCAACCGGTATGAAGTAAAGAAGGTAAGTTAACAGTCTGTAGATTGTAGACATTGCTCCCATCCCTGGTAGTTGGGGCAAGTTAAAGTTCACTCGGTGCTGTACAGCAGAGTTAGGGACAGAGTATGTCAAGTTGGTAGGTAGTATGAGGTAGTGAATGTAATGGAATCCCATCTATGGTAAACAAGGGAAGCCTACCTTCGCCTTAACACCTCAGAAGGCGCGAGTTAGGGACGGAGTCAGGAATACTGCTGGTATCACTGGCTAAGCGTGATGCTGCTGAAGAAAAAATGGGTAGAGTTAGGGCAGGTAAACAGGGAGAAGTTGATGGAGCAGAGATGCCAGTGACATTGGTAATGGAACGGAAAGGAAATGATAATACATAATAGGTTGAGAAGCAAGGCATGGCACAGAGAGAAGGAGTATGGTAAGAGGCATTAAGATGCAAGGGGAAGAGAAGGAGACAGTGCTGGCTGAGAAGGGAATACATCCATATGAGGTCTGAATGACTAGTGCTGATGGGCCAGAGGGGAAGGACTGCAAGAGCATCCAGGAGTGGGACCACGTGAAGGACATGAGCAAGGGCAAAGGTAATGTGAGATTGGTAGAATGAGACTGGGCCCCCAAAAGAAGTCAGAGGGCAGACGTACCCCACCCCGTGTCCTCCCTATACCTGCAGGAAGGAGAAAGCTCTGTTCAGGGGGAGCAGTGCAGCAGCCACCCAGTAAATACAGAGAAGGAGAGGCAAGCAGTCTAAATATAATACATGAAATACTGTGAGACAAACATTGTGTGTAGCCAAGGTAACCATCATTAGCAGGAGCTATAATGTCAGCAGACCGTCGGGTTTCACTGCAGCCACTGCAGCCTATTGAATTAGGCTGACTCTGTCCTGTGTTTCCGTTCTCTACCCCCGTCATATGTTGGCTGAAAAAGGAAGCTGAAAGTAACTGGTATCCAATGGAGGTGGAGAGGCATGTCCGAATCTGGAACTATGGTTAGGAGGAATGAGAGTTGCGCAGGGAAATACTCGTAGCGGGGAATCCCAATGAGGGTAGCTGGGACTTGACATCCACATCACGGAGAATCGGGGAGGCAGGATGGCTGGTTGGAATGGGAAGGTTGCATAGAACTGGAAGCAGGAGACTGGAGAGGGACAGGAATGGATGCGGACAGGAGCACAGGAAGAAAGGGAGCAGTGGAAGGGGAAGAGGAAAGGCAGTATGGAGATGCTCAGAGCATCAGCAAGGGAAAATCAAATTATGTGAGGTTAATGAGGAAGCAATGAAGCAGGGAGTGCAGCAGGGACATGAGCGGCAGAAAAACTGCCCCAAAAAAAAGAAGGAAAGGGAGTATAAAACCCTAGGCACCCGATGAGCGATAACAAAAAAGGGGGGGCCAGCCAGAGCGGCCACGGGGTCCAAGAGACAACACCAGACAGACCACAAGAAAACACATACAGGGAAGGAGGGGATAATGAGAACGGACAACAGCAGAAAGAGAAAACAGGTAGGAAGCGACAAACCAGAGCAGCACGCAGAAGAGCACAGCACACTAGCCACGCAGGGAGCTCAGGGGAAAAACACTGTCAAAGCAAGGCAGGTGCAGTTAGAATAGGGTTTAAGAAGAGGTTATGGGAGGAGCTATGCCCCACATTGAACCACGGTCATAGCGCTTCCATATTCTCATGGCCCAAGCAGTATTTTTCTTTGTGTTCACTTCATCTCTGTCTACTTCTATTTCATCAAGCTCATTTGAGATGACAGTAATGTGCATCTGGCTGGTCACTGTCTCTGATGTTTCTAGGGTTATTACCTGTCCTGATTCTTGCTGGTTAGTAATTAGATGGGCAGCTGTGTCCTGCAAGAGAAAAACAAATTGCATAGAAAATATTAAACTCACTAACCTTATAGTAGAAAAAAAAATTACACTTTGCCTTAACTTTTGGTTGCTTAACAGTTGGGGAACTGAGTTGCTTCTTTCTTATTAATATGTACCTGTTGTTCATCCATGGTGGCATTAGAGAACAGCTGGTCAACATCCGTTGTGTACAGAAGGTTAAATAAAACAGGAGCTGGGTCAGACATGATGGGTCTTACTTTTTAATTCGGGAAACAAACTTAAGGAAACAAAAATGCTGCAAAGTTTGCTTTTACACTTTTTGTTTTTTACAGATGCCTTTAACTGACAACGACTGATAAGTTTGGAATGACACCTCACACTGGCATTTCAATGTATTTTTTCTTTTCTTTTTTTTTTCATTTTTTATATGGTGTGTGCTGTATTTATATGCTGTTTTTGTGAACTTTTACACTGATTTCATTTGACAAAAAAAAAATTCTTTAATGAAACTGTCCTATGACACCGAATTGTGCAAAGATAAGGGATGCACTGCTTGTTCTCCATGTTGCAAATTGATGTACATGTTTGGTATGGAAAACTAAGCAAGTGGCCTACAGATATGGTCACTTGCAGTATTGGTACTGGCTGCATTTCGTGGTAAGGCTGCTTGGTTTGAATTTGTATTTCACTTTATCTGGGAAATGTTCACAAAAGCACCTTTCCAGTGCTCATACTATTACAGTTTATTTGTGTTTTATTACTCATTAGGACCTGTTGTTGGGTCCTCCTTTAGGCCGCAACTCGCCCCCCCTTCCCCGGGTCCCAATGCTGACACACACACACACACACGCATGACAGTCAGAGAGTCTGCTTGTGGCTGCTGTTGTGTGTCTGGAGTCAACAGACTATGCTGGATTATATTTATGTGTGTACTTAGACATTTCTGGATATGCTATTTTTTATTTTCATGCACGGCTATATTTTTAAATTTTCTTCTGAAAGGTGAATGATTGTGGATTGGGATGGGAAATTGGAGTGTTGCACAGGGGAAGAATCAACAGCTATGGCATCGGGTGCATTTTCAGAAACTTTTGAGGTGCAGTTTAAGGTTTTATTTTTGAAAAAAAAAATTTGTATGCACATATACATTTTTTTACTAATTGTGGTAATGCTGCTGGTTGGGTGGTGGTGGTGGTTGATGGGGAGACTCATTCTCTAAGGGACATTTTTAAAGATGGTGGTACTAGCCAATTGAACATTCTACTGGCCCCTAAAACTCAGAACGATATGAGGCTACAGAGGCTGACCTAGTTATTTGCCAGTCTCTGTTGTCTCATACTGGACCGGATAACTGATGATTGCAACCAATCACAAACAGGACTGATGGCAATCTCTCTTTTCCAAAAAAATAAACTATATACTGTACAATGTCTGCAAACTATATATAATGAAAACTAATTAAAACACAATATATTTACACAATACAAAAACACTATTGCCATTTATATTTGCTCATTGATGTAGTGCACCATGTTGCCCAATAAGGTCAGACACTCCTCTTACCATGCATATTTCAATCATTCTGTTCACCTGTCTCTTCATGGAGGACCATTGTTCACAACAATTGCAGGACATGCTGGTGGACTAGACTATGATCTCCATTTCCACACCCACAGCTGCCATCCTTCCCACTGGTGCTTCACCTGCCTCCGCAGCTGGCTCAGTGTCACCATGGATGCCTTCATCCAGCCCTGCATATATTCCATGTTTTCCACAGTTTCAAGGGGCTCAGTGCCCTCTGATTATCTATTTTCTGTGTCTTTGTTACCCTCCACTGACATTGCCTGGTTCTCTTCTAGGCACTTCATCTCTTCTTCACCCTCCTCACTGTTGATTCTCAGTGGTGCAACCCTCCTGGAGGGGTATCTTCACTCTCCACCGTTGTCTGAATCTGTCTTTTGGCAGCCAGTATTTGCTGCAACTCCTCCTGCTTCTTTGCAGCCTGTGTATCCTTCCTACCTGGAATATGGAGATGTACATTGTTTAGTATGGAAAAGTAATACCAATTTGATGGCTGATCACATGACTGTGCTGCACAGTAGCACCACAGTGTACGTCTCGGTTACCTAATGTGCCATCCCTCAGTACTGTACTTGTGTGTTACCATAAGAATAGACTGAAGCATATTGTACTTGTAACACAGCCCTCCAGGAAGTGTGCCCTTTGTGTAATGATGCTAGCCGTACACCACATACTGCACTATGCAGAGTCTCATGCCACACTCCCAGAGGCATCTCGTCATTATTTAGTAGCACACATTCCTGCCATATCGCTTACTTTGTGCCCATGGCATAGCCATGCAAATTACAGTACAACAGGGTTTGCCGGGAAGCCATACTGTGACAAATGCCACATGTTCATATGTGACACAGTGGTGTCCATACTATTGTATTATTTCATATACCTCAATCTAGGTTAAAAATTGGTTTATGTGCATTTTCAGTGGCTGCCCCCACTTATTGGAATGAGCTTCCAATTGTTATTCACCAGGCTACTTCATTACCTAATTTTAAGTTGAAGCCAAAGCAATATTTATTATTGAACTCTGTCTGTAATTGTGTTATGTAATCTGATGTTTGTTATTGTTTGTATTGTCTTATTTGTTGTTTTGTCTGGGTCGGGCATGAAACGGGACCTTTGTTCCAGTGTCCTTACCCGGTTAACAAAGAATAAATTAAATAAATGAAATGAAATGTATACTGTGCTTGCCCCTCCTAACACCTTCTGTGGTCAACACACATTGCACATGGCTGAGAAAGTAAGGGATAAGAAAAGAGCCTTGAGAAGATACAAGGAAACACAAAAGGATGAGGACAGAGAACAATATATGAAGAAGCAGAGGGAATTTGGGAAAATTATTAGAAGGGCTAAAGCACAGACAGAGGAAGGCATATAGTCCAGGGTATTAATTAAAAAGCGACAAGACCTTCTTCAGATACATTAGTGAGAGGAAAAAGACCAGAAATGGGATCATTAGGCTGAAGAAGGAAGGAGAAGAAAGAGTGGAGGATGACCTAGAAAAGGCTAAGATTCGGAACAAGTACTTTTGCTCATTATTCACCAGGGAAGGGGAAGGTGAGGGACCAAGACTCATTAAGATAGATAGATAGATATTTTATTTATAGGACGCCCAATTCCAGGGACTCTGGGCACTGTACAGTACAATTCACAAACAGGATGCACATAGCAGCAATTCAACATAAACATTAAAATTCTATCCATCCCATTTAAAATTAATCAGTCATTAAAAGCCTGCAGGAACAGATATGTTTTTAATTGTCTCTTAAAGGCTTCCACCAAGGGGGCCTCCCTAAGATATCCAGGAAGGGAGTTCCACAGAGTGGTTGCTGCCACTGAAAATGCCCTATCTCCAGAATGCCACAGCCTTACTCTGGGAACTCCAGGAGGCCCCCCACAGCAGAATGGAGTGACCAGGGTAGACAACAGGGGCAAGGGGATCTTGCAGATAGACAGGTCTCCGTTCGTGCAGGGTCTTGTAGTTCAGGAGCCCTACCTTAAAGACAATCCTTCACCTGCCTGGCAGCCAGTGCAGTCCACAGAGGACTGGGATGATATGATCACCATGTCTTGCCCCAGTCAGTAATCTTGCCACCGCATTCTGCACCAGCTACAGCCTGCAGAGTTTGCCTCTAGATAACCCTAGGTGAAGGGCATTGCAATAGTCCAGTCTGGAAGTGACAAACACATGTACCAGTGTGGTCAGATCCTCCGGTGGGATCAAGGCTCAGATTCGAGCAATGTTCTTAAGATGATAAAATCCACTCCTTATGACGGTTGACACATGAGTATCAAGTGTCAAACCATCATCTAGGAACACACCCAAATCCTTTACCTGATTAGACAGAGAAAGCGGAACACCCCCCCAACATAAGGCCAAGGGATAACCCCTCACAACGGCCTCCGACACAATGAACTGGGTCCACAACAAGTACCTCTGTCTTGTCTGGGTTAAGTTTAAGCTAGTTTTGAGTTATCCAAGCCTGGATCTCATCGAGGCAGCTGTTAAATACAGATGCCGACACCTGGGTATTGGGTGCACAGGACAGGTACGGCTGGGTATCATCTGCATAGCAGTGAAAACCCAGCCTGTACCACCTGATGAAGTCCCCCAGTGGCAACATGTATACCGTGAACAGCAAGGGTGACAAGACCGAACCTTGCGGTACCCCACAGCATAGAGGCTTCAGGTTAGATGAAGCTAACTCCATCATCACCATCTGCACTCTGCCTGTTAGGTATGACCTGAACCAGTTGATGACATTACCGGACAGGCCACACCAAAGCCACAAGCGATCAAGTAGCACCTCATGGTCCATGGTGTCAAACTCTGCAGAGAGGTCCAGGAGGACCAAGATGGTCCAGTCACTCCTGTCCCTTGCCATCAGGAGGTCATTAAGCATCCTCACCAGGGCGGTCTCTGTACTATGCCCTGCACGAAACCCTGACTGGAAAGGCTCATAGGTGGAGGAAGGAGCAAGATGTCTCTCAAGCTGCATGGCCACCACTTTTTCAATAACCTTCCCTAAAAATAGGAGGTTAGAGACCGGACTGTAATTGCTGAGGCAGTCTGGGTCCAGGGAGGATTTCTTCAAAAGGGGTCTAACCAAGGCCTCTTTCAGGGCCATTGGGAAAACCTCACTCCTCAGGGAACTCCAGACAATCCCAGCAATCACAGGCCCAATCAGGTCCAAACATCCAACCAAAAGTCGGGTTGGACTTGGGTCCAGATCACACTGGGTTGGTCGCAGCTTCAGGATTATCTTTGCCACCTCCTCTACCCCAACCAGCTCAAACTCATTCCAGGCAGGAGGAGTGTATCAACACACCTCAGGTCAGACCATGCATCTGCTTCGAGAGGTACTTGAGGAGACCTCATCCCGGATAGAGGACACCTTGTTGGCAAAGAATACAGACAGCTCATCGCATCTTGTGCTTGAACCTACTCCCCCAACACAAAGACAGGCAGGATGTAATAGCCCATCCACTGTGTGGAAGAGCTGATCTGGTCTGTTCCTTGCCTCAGCAATCTCCCTAGACAGATAACCTGCCTTCTTATGGGAGATTCCCCCTGATAATTGGTATAATGTAACCTCAGGGCCAACCTGTCCTCCAGCAGGCCAGATCTCCTCCAGTACCTCTCTAACCTCCATCACTTAGTGCTTAATCTCCAGAGATCCTCATCAAACCAGGGAGGTCTTCGGTGAGTAGACAAGGGATGGACATGAATGGGTGTGATGGAATCAAAGGCCGCAGTGACCGCCCCATTATAGGCCATCACTGCTTCCTCCATGCCAATAGCACAAGCCACCACAACACTCAATAGGTCCAATGTCACCTATAGTCCCATCGAGGACACTCTTCTTAATGAGCGACATCGGACCATCTCCACAGGCACAGGACCATCTTGGGGGTTATCACCAAGCGTGAACCTCATGGTGCTATGATCCGACCAAACTACAGGATCAACACTGAGGTCAGTTACATCTAAACCTAATGAAAAAAACAAATCTAATGTGTGGCCACCCGAGTGCGTAGCTGCTGTAACATTTTGCAACAGGCCCGGGGCCCCCATGCTTCCTAAAAGATCACTCCCAAATCCTGAGAGACCACCGTCAACCCAGGTATTGAAGTCCCCCAGAATTAACCACCTAGGAGACTCCAGCACCAGGCCAGCAATGAGCTCCTCAACCTCAGCAACAAAATCCCCATGTAGCACAGGGGGATAATAAAGCACAAGGACCCTGAAACCTGCCCCTACACTCCATCGGGCGGCCACACACTCAAACAAATGTGTATTACCTACAGGTAGCACCATGGGGTTCAGGCTGGGTTTAAAACAAATAGCTACCCCCCCACCTCTGTGATCGTCCCTCAGATTGTGTATCACAGATTACCCTGACGGAACTGCCGCCTCCAAAATGGGGGCCGCATTTTCATCCAACAAGGTCTCCGTGATGCAAGCCAGGTCAACCAAGGATATTAAGTCTGCCATTATGGCAGTCTTAGTCCTCATGGACCTAGCATTGCACAACACAACCTGAGTAGGATGAGGTGAGGCAGCTGAACCTGCTAACTGCCCACAATCCCTCGTGGAACCTTTGGGTATGGGAACTAAACAAGGCACCCCTCTCTCCAGTTCCCATTTCACCCCAGGGCATATCCTTGGCCTCACTACCCAAATCCTGGACACCCTAGTAGCCAACAGGGTACCATCACCACTGCCAACCCCCCCAAGCCATTCCGAAGGCACTACACCTCCTGTAGGCCGCAGCTGGACATTCAGGAAGCTCAAAGGGATGAAGTCCATGGAGGCGGTCCTCCGAGTAGCTGCGCCTTACAATTCCCTGACCCAGACACATTTCACACAAATAGTAATTAAAAATAACCCCTTAAACTAATTTAATTTAACAATTTTAAGAGAGGTATTTAGGGGAAGGAGGTAGACACCAGCCCATTCGTAGTGGAAAGAGTCCTGGAAGAACCTGAAAAATAAAAGCAGATAAGGCAATGGGGTCAGATGGGATACACCCCAGAGTACTAGAGGAACTCAGGGGAGTGCTGGTGGAACCACTGGCTACCCTTTTCAATGCATCACTAGAGATGGGGAAGATACCTGAGG